>JAPDPK010000089.1:5000-1205000 GCA_031772115.1 Heritiera littoralis
TTTTCGATGCTATTGATCTATTTCTGTAAGGATGTTAATTATATTATTTCTTTTTTCTTGATGAACTTTACCAGCAAATGCTTGCCAAAGCTCTAACCCATTACTTTGAATCAAAGTTGCTGCTCTTGGATGTAACTGACTTTTCCTTAAAAGTGAGAATTGCACATTTTCTTCTTCCCCCGACCCTTAACTTGCTTGTTTTTAAGCTTCAAGTTTTACGTTTGACGATTTAAATGGTTACCTTTGTACATATTCAGACTAAATATGGAAGTGGCAAAGAATCTGTAACTTTTTCACTTTTTTTTTATGCTTACTCTGATGGAACGTTAATCCTGCTTTTGATTTTTCCCTAATCTTTGATTGTCTTGTGCAGTCCTTCAAAAGATCCACTTCGGAGTCAATACTAGAGCAATTGTTTGGCCTAGTTGGTTCATTTTCACTCCGTTCTCAATAGCCCAAAGGTATAGTAAACAATGTTTGGTTTCTTGCATTTATGCAAAGCTTTGTTAATATTTTGGTATCCTTATCATTTGTTTAATCTAGTAGCACCAACTGAAATGTCTAGTTTCTCCAATTCCTATAATGTAGAGATTGTTTACAGTATAGTGTGTATTCCTTTATGACTATGAACTATAAGTTATATAACAGGTACCTTGAGGCGAGAAGCCAGTGGTGTGGATATCGAATCAAGGTATTGTGTCATACATTCCTGATTAATCTTCATGGCAAAATGTGTAGCTAAGAGCTGTTTTTCATATTTTTGTTTATTTTAACTGTAGGGGAATAGAAGCTCCTTCGAAACCCTAAACCCCAAGCCCCAACCCTAAGCCTTAAGCCTTAGGCCCTAAGCCTTAAACCTTAAACCCTAAGCCTTAAACGCTAAACTCTAAGCCCCAATCCCTAAACCTCAAACCTCAAACCCCGAACCTCGAACTCCAAAACCCAAGCCTTAAGCCCCAAGCCTCGAACCTTAACCCTAAACCCCAACCCCAACCCTAACCCTTAAACCCAACCCCCAACCCCTAAGCCCTAAGCCCTAAACCCTAAACCCACGCTTGTTGTGTTTGTATTTATGATGCAATATGCAGCAATTAGCACCCTGAACCTTGAGAAGTATGTCATCATTGTTACTATTAGAAGTAATTATTCTTCATTTTTTTAAAATTTTTTTCTGACTTCATGCAAGAGTTTATGAAGGTGTGGCACATTTGGATGAGCTTAGCATATTATTGAGGAGAAGGTACATTCCTATTGTTGCACCATTGATGCCTTTATTTCCCTAATCAGTTTTATATGATTTTAGTGATTTAAATTTCATTTATTTATTAGGTATAGAATTTTTAAAGAAGGGCTTTTCACCCAATGTTTTATTTCAATCAGTTAAGAGATGGGATATCTAGCAAATGGCATTGTTAGCTATATATGAGATAGGAGCATGTGAATATCTTTGAATGAAATTCTTATACAAATACATTTATTTTTGGAAGTGTTGAACAAAGATCAAATCAAAAGGGCTATTTTAGTTCACTTTGCTAGTTTTTTTTTTTTAAGTAAATCTTGTTTTAACTTTGTTTTATTATTGTTGCAGGTGTTGCTGCTGCTTGGTTTGATTTGTTTTTGGTGGATTGTTTGGCTATGGTGGTGATGTTATTGTTGTTTACAGTGTTTTAGATTTAATCGATTATATTATGTAAGGTTATTATTATTTTTATTGTTGTATTGTTATTATTATTATTATTATTTTAAAATGTTACTATTTTTTTATTAGATTAAAAATATATAAAATAAATTCGAGCTCGAGTTCGAGCATGAGAATTAGGTAAGTTAAATGAGCCTAATCGAGTGAGCTCGAGTGGCTTAATTTTTATCTTTAGTCGAGCTCAAGCTTAGAAATGAAGACTCGATCGATCTCCAACCAAGTATCAAGCACCAAGTTTTGAAGTTAAGCTCGAGCTCGAGCACCTCACTACATCAACTCGGCTTAGTTAGATTACACCTCTAGTTTAGATAATGCATATAGTTGATATTATTTAGTAAGTTTTGGGGTTCTCCAAAAAGATTAATTTTATAGTTTTTTCATCTTTTTCAGAACACACTGTCTTTGTAAATTCTATCTTGTATTTAAGAGTTTCTTGTGGACTGTCATTTGCTAAGAAAATCATAAAAGAGCCATCAAGTAGTCACTGGTGACTGCAAGGCAATATTGCTTACTAATGACTTGCAGAAGAAACTTTTTCATAGATCACTTTGGAGAGAAACTTTCAACTGACAATTGTGGCTTAGCCTTGACTAAGATACATTGTTTTATCATTTTAGTGAATAAACCTCCAACCCTAAATCCTCCACCTTCAACACTAAACCCTAAACCCTAGACCTCAAACTCTCAACCCAAACCAAAAACTCTCAACCTTAAACTACAAACCCTTAACCTTCAATCCTCAACCCAAACCTTTAACCCTAAACCCTAAACCTAAAACCCTCAACCTAAACCTTAAACCCCAAACCTTGAACCCTAAACCCTAAACCTTGAACCTCAAAACTTGTACTTGAACCCTAAACTCAAAAATCAAAACCCAAAACCCCAAATCCTATAACTTAAACCCTAAACTCATTTGGACAATTGATGCACTACTTTTATCCAAAGCAGCAACACACAAGATATATATATATATATATATATATATATATATATGCTAGCTCTATTCTGTTAGGCTTTCCGTTATTTTGAATTGTAGATAAGTGTTTGTTGAAACTTTTTTTTGTATGAGCGGAAGATCAAAAAGTAAGGGAGACGGGGGATGAAGAAAATGAAGTACGTGTTGGTGATTGGCGGAGTAGTAAGTGAACTTGGGAAAGAAATGATAACGAGCAGCATCAGGCCGGTTTACTTCTCATGGCTTGTGGACTTCATGTTACTTCTATCAAGATTGGTATTTGCTGATATAAGGAGCTAAGTTACTCAAACTGGTGGTCTGACTATGACATTTGGGAAAATGCCAATATGGATCAGCATAAACATAAGTACAAAATGCAATTGAGGTTTGTAGAGTTTGTCGGTGGTCGTATGCAGTGTTTTAAATAGCGGCTGCTATCTCGCGGTAGCGGCTCTGGCCGCCACCGCTATCACGGAAAAAACGGTTGTGATTGAGAATCACAACCATAACGGTCGCTATTGGCTGTTATAAAACGGCCTAACGGCGGATAGCGGAGAAATAACGGTCCGTTATTGCCGCTATCCCCCTTTTTTCCGGTTGGAAACAGAATATAAAAAAAATTCTTATCAGGTCAGGCAACACAGAGTCACACATAGACATAAAACCAAATCAACTTAGCCTCAAAAAACCTTAGCTTCATGCCTTCACCATATCAAAATCAACAAAAAATCAGATCAATCACATTGACAGATCAGATTCAGATCTGAGATCACAAACAGATTATAACTCACAGTCCCAGACACGAGTGCAAATTTAAAATTTATAACCTTTTAACTTAGTAGATCTAGATCGAAACATGACAGATCTATTAAGGTGAGTGAGGTTGAGGGCCACTTGAGGCAGTCAGTGGGCGTGGCCGCGTGGGTAGGCTGTTGGTAGCGGCGCACAGGCGTGAGTGACTGTGACTGGTGTGGCCATGGGCGGCGTGGGCAGGCAGTTGTGGGCGGTGGCCTGAGATGAGATTGGCAAGGCTGAGGCTTGAGGCTAACCGAGTCCAAGTGGCCGCTGATTGCTGCTAAGGCTCGATGGGTGAGGGCGTGAGCGAGGTCGACGGCAAGTGAGCTGGTGAAGGGCTGTGAGGCCGGAGGCGTCAGCATGAGGAGTGGCCGGTGGGTTCTTCAAAGTCGAAGGAGTAGGGATGAAGCTTGAGACCGAGAGTGATGGGAAATTGGGAATTTGCTTTGTAGTAGGGTAAGTTATTAGTTTATGAATGGGTTTAGGGTAGGCCGGCTAGAAGTTTTGGGTTGGGTTTATTTTTTTTTACATTATAAATGTTTAGGAATTTGCATTAGGTAAATTTAATTAAATTATTATGTAATTTTTTTACTATAATTTCTAATGTAATTAAATATACTATTAAATATTATTGTAATTTAAGAGAAAAAGAAAATATTTTTTTGATAAAAAAGACAATATTATTAATATTTGTATTTGATAATAGAATTGTGTCGGCTTAAGTTAATTGATAGTGAAAAATTAATATTAAATGTTTAATGTACTCATTAATCAAATATTATTATAACTCAAGAGAATATTGATAATGTGAATGTAATAAATTAAATTATTTTTACTAATTCAAGTGTTGAAAATGTGAATAATTAATGGCTCAAATTCATTTATCATATATCCATGAAAATTGTGATGTTTTTATTATATTTGTTTATAATTATTTGTTTAATAAAAATCTCAAACATGCCACCTCGTGAAGAAATAATTAATGTTAAATAATTAATATGGTGATTTTTATTAATGCATAATTAGTTATCTCTATTTTCAATTTTTTTTATTTTTCAATTATCATAAGTAATTTTTTAAATATGAATGCTTTATTGTAATTCAAAAAAATTATGAATAACTTCCTTTTCCATCTAAATAATAGACTTAAGGTATCATAAATTACTTTAAAAATTATAAAATAAGATATTTTATGATTATAATTACATTTATAACATTTTATACAAAGTTGTGCAAAATTTAAAAAAATTCACGACCGCGATGACCGTGATGACCGCAATCACTGTCGCTATGTCCGCAACCGCGATAACGCAATGCGACCGAAAACGCGGCCGTGACCGCAGTTTAAAACAATGGTCATATGAGTGAATTTGTGGAAGCAATTTGGAGTTTGCAGGGAAATCTAATTGAAGGTAGGGTTCTTTGGTGATCATAATGGAGGGATTTTGCAAAGTAAATTCTAATCGATTGGTAGAAAGTACAGAATCCAGTTTTCAAAGAGTGATATGTGATGCAACAATGCAAATAGTTTCTAGGTGGAATGAAGACAAGTGATCTATGATGGCTTTGTTTATTACAACTACTTTTTATATTCATTTTGAAATTCTTAAG
Source organism: Heritiera littoralis (assembly GCA_031772115.1). Lineage (NCBI taxonomy): Eukaryota > Viridiplantae > Streptophyta > Magnoliopsida > Malvales > Malvaceae > Heritiera > Heritiera littoralis. The sequence continues at coordinate 10,061 of JAPDPK010000089.1, forward strand.
TTATACAAAAAATATTATTTTTATATTAAGAAATGTTTTTATTAGAATATTGCAACATCCTATTATTATATAATGAAATACATACATTCATTATTGGGACAGAGAGACGCACACAAGGCTTAAGAAGAGATGCATGATTATTGGGACTTGCATCATTCATTTCTCTTTCTCTTTTTCTCTCTCTCTCTCCCCTCAAGCAAATAAATATAAATTCATCTTTTCAGCATTAAAACCAAATTGGCTGTGCCTATCACGAAAGAGAGCTTAATCTTCTATGTGTTTTTTGCTAAATCTCCAAATCTTATCACTTGTCTTTCACGTATAACAAACAATCTCTCACTCTTTTTTTAATTTATAAAATGAATTTGGTTTGGCTTCCTATGATAAAGTGGAAGCAAGCAGGCCTCAGTATATAAATAAAAAGAAATTTCATTTGTTCTAGTAGAAAATAAAAAATACATACCTGTGTTAGTTATGGTTGTCAATAGTTTCTTAATTAGCTGTTCCACTAGTGATTGACACGTCAGATATAGTTGACTTCTTGTAATCCTTGTCAGCAATTGCTGACTCAACATTTTTCTACTATATATAGCAATAATAGAATACAGAAGCCATACTAACTTGTGCCATACTACTATAAATAGCAATAATCGATTGGGCATTACAATCGATTTTCTCTCTCTATAACAGAATTTCTAAATTCTTCTCTCTCATTCTGAATATGGGTGTTCAAAGTTTGGTTAAAATCAATTTAATTGGTCGACTGAATTTATTTCGACCACTGAAATAAATTTGGTTGGTTTTTGAAAGAGGATTTGATAAAATTTCGATTATAAGTTAATTTGGTTTGAAAATCGAAATTAATCGATAACTCAAAATTTACCCCAAATTGGAAACTATATACCCCAATCTATACATTGATGCTATAAGTAATGCCAATTACATATGGATTGATGCTTAAAATAATTATAGTTACAATTTTATATTGATATTGTTTGTAATTAACTTAAATTGTCTAGCATTGATGCTTTAATTAATTACAAATTCAAGTTAAATAGTTAAAATAAAAATAATTTGATAAAATTTTGGTTAATCGGTTAATTAATCAAACTTTATTTCGGTTAGTTTAAAAATATAAATTTCGGTTCGATTAAGAAAGTGAGTGAAAGTATAAATTTTGATTAATGTCAGTTTTGACAAATTTAATTTGGAATTAGCCGACCCTGCTTGAATCAACCTCCAAGCTACTGAGCATAGGCTTAAGCTCGGTGCCTACCCGTTTGCACCGGAGGAGCTCTTTGATGATTGACGTGGAGGCGGAGCTACCTGCGTCGAAGGCTCAACTATCTCTCGCCACCTCATTCTGCTTTGCCATGCCAAGAGTTCTTGGCAACATTCAACTCTCTGGAAGGTACCTTTTCTTTGTTTATAAATTTCTTTCACTACGTTTCTTTGGACCATTAACGATTTCTTTGCATATGGTGACTTGTGCAACTACGAAGCCAATTTGGCACCAATTAAGCCTAATCTCAACAAACTTGGTAAACTTTGAATTTAGCAAAAATGCGAACTTTAATCAGTATTTCTCCTTAGCAATCAGCATGAATGATGGGAGTCTCTCACGATTTTGCATGTTTAATTATTGAAATTATTGGATCTTGCAACATAAAGATTTGAATCCCTACATGATAGTTGATGCTGATTCCATTTTACAATTTATCACGTCGATTTTTAATCACACGTTCGGATCAATAAGCTAACTTTGCTCCGAAGATGGATTCTTTTTGGCTTTTGTTCTTTCTACATCATTCTTCTCCTTCCGCATAATATTCTAATCATTAGTATCTTTTGGGGTGAATCCATCATAGCCTTTTAAAAGAGTACAAAAACTTGCCTATTCTCAAAATTCTCTTTCATTCTTCTTCGTCCTTTGACAAACATGTTCAAATTTGCAAGGCTAAAAATTGTTTCGCTACAATTGACAGCAGAGCTAACAAAATTTGCTCTACTTGGAAACAGATCCACCTTCCAGAAGGATAGTAATAAAAAATAAAAAGAACGAAAAATAACCTGGTGCACTCAATCTCAAAAGCACCATGCATCTTTACAGTAATAAAGACCAAAACCTTAATACCATCTATAAAAAAATAAGTATAGTGTGCGCAGTGCTAAATTTTTCAGCAGCTTCACTGCTACATCCTCCCTATAGTTCTGCTAATCTAAAACAACCAATGTTTCTTCTTTGGCTTCTGAATTGGGGCACCTGAAAAAGAGAAGATGTTAGAATATTTTATGCTTGAACACCCAACATCCTTGGAGGCTCTACCTAAACAATCATGTTTCACCATATACAAACCTGGGATCTCATATAGCGAGTTGTAGTGTACCTCAGACCAGAAACTCAACCACAATTCTGTAACAATAAAAACAGAGAGCAAGAAAACCATCAGAATGCATTCACAGAGATCAAACAGATTCTTGAACCTCGTATCAATGGATTGATCAGTTAGCTAGAATAAGAACATGCCTAATTGTATTGGTATAGCACATGTTCCTTGTTCAATAATACATGTAGTCTAAGTGGGAGGATCCTACTTGCAGCTTAATATTTTTAGTAAGTAGGGGAATAAACAAAAATGAAATTCAAGTTAACCGACCAAATTGTCTAGTTGAATAAAACAAATAAATAATATACAAATATAAAATATAAATAATTTATTAAATTATAATATTATAGTATTATAGTATACAATATAGCATAATAGAATAATATTATAGTATAAATTATATAATATAAATTAAATAATAAGAAAAGAGATTCCATGGCAAGCTTTAAGTTTTAGGGAAAAGGAAAAAGAAAAAAAATTATGGCACAAGGTATGCCGTCAGGATGGAGCAATAAAAGGGCAACTCTTACAAGTTAGTAAATTAGTTTGCTGAGCACTCTAAAGTTGAGGCAAAACAAATTGGAAAATCAGAGTTTATGTGCAAGCTGGATTTTTTGTAAAATTGAAGAATTCCACTAGGTTGTGGATTTGGACTTTGACCTTCAAGCAGATAAAGTGTGCCCATGTATGGGCGCGCACGCACATACACACAACGATAAGGAAAGAGGAGAGTATAAGGAGTAACAACATAAAAAAAAAAAAAAAAAACTGTTACAGGGAATGGCATCACCGTTTTTTTTTAATCAATCTTTTTCCAGTCTTACCATGTTTAGGAGCCTGGTATTGCGGCATAATTTCAATAAAGCAAGTATCTCTGAATGATGTCAAAAGGCATATCTTTGCTGCAAACTGCGAATAAACAAATGACATATATCACACACTGATATGATGAACTAGAATGACGCTCAACAGTGTATTGAGCCATTTTACTTGGGATATTACAAACTCAGAACACACTTCACCACTTTGAGGAATTGAGGAATATTTAGAAAGAATAAAAAAAAGAATTTATAGTTCAAATATTTCTAATATTTTTAAAACTGCATCATCATTATCAGATATTTCCAACAATTACTAAGGAAGCCAACATCTAATAAATATATAAGAACTTATTAGACATACTGAAGGCTAAAATATAGATGAAAACTTGCCAAAGGAAAACAACTTTGACAGGAGAAGTCATAATCAATGTCTTTCACTAAAATCTGAGAAAGTTGCATAACAAATTACTTGAGTTGGAATAGTATATACACCATCTGTGTGCTGATTTCTATACATTACATTGTCCATGGAGGATTCAAAAAAGGAAAGGAGAAAGAAGTCCAACAGATACTGTTATGAAATGATACAAAAATTAATCGTCATGACCACCTAGTACAACAGCAAGTATGACAGTTTTTATGAAAGAATACAAGACCTTATCAGAAGCTGCTTGTAAGGTAACATGGTCACCCCATTCTCCAGATCTACATGATAAGGTTAATTAGATTCAAAAATCTTCACTACAAGAAAATAATCAAGTTCAACTAAACTCAAAATAAATGCATCCATTCAAGTAACCCTTGTCACATAAAAGCAGTGATCGGGAGACCTTTAATTAAGCAACATACTTTGCCATTTTCTTGCAATATCGCTTGTACTTCATTGGAACATATCCTTCATACAAGCTACGGTGGTCTTTAAGCTGTGATATGGAAAAGATTAAAAAATAAGAAACAGAATTAATCATTTAAATTTTACTTAATATTTATTTTAAGCTTGTCCTTGGCATATGTTTCACAATCTAAAACTCCATCAATTTACTTTTTCGAGAATTTTAGGTTGGTGAAATTTTAAACAGTTGACCAAATAAGTTAAAGAAAGAAACAATCTAAATAGAGGGATAAGCTTGACAATTAACATCTGGAAAGGCAGGAAAGTTTGTTATGCTGATCAGAGAGTAGTATTTCCCTTGAGGGTTGCTCAGGGTGACAACAGAAACAAATGACTGTATGCTGTCAGCAGCTAAATTACTTTATACCGAGTTGGGGCAGTTGACATCCCTGTATGTCCAAGATAGTTTGCATAAATTGAATAGTTCATGGTAGTACTTTGGCCATAATCAAATTCAAAGGCGGTGAATATTTTAAATTTGTATGGTAAAAATGTCATGAGAAGAAAGGTAAAAGTTAGACAACTGCTATGGTTATGGTTTTGAGACAGGAAGATGGAGCTAGAAGAAGCCGAAAAACAAAAATCAGGGGAAACTAAGAAGAAAAGTGGTGCAAGTGACGGAGAGAACAGTTGAACTTAAAAGCAACAATATAAAGATATAAACAAATGATTATGAGATGTTGAAATTTCTATCGAGTTTTAAACTATTTTTCTCTAGGATTATTTTAAATAGGTTGAAGCTAATATCTCATCTCCTACAATACATAGATCTCCTATTGTGAACTAAACACCAATGTGTTTGGTGAAAATTTTCAACCCCTGCCAAGTTGAGCCATTATCTCAACGCTTATCAATAAGGGCCTAGATTTAGTTGAACATAATATATCACTACCTAAATACACTAGTCAAACCACAAACACTGTACCTGTTTAACAATATCTTTTCGCACATGCTTGTGATACTCAGGTGATTTGTACATCTGGTCTGAAAGTGCACGAAACTGCAAAACATGGTTATGTGATTTGAATAACTAGTCATAAAGCTTGATTATAAATGAGGTGAATAAATATGAGAGAGACTAAATTTCATCATCATTTTTTATTATAGGTACCTGACAATTTCCATCACCCGAGACCTTCACTTCATATAGACCATAAACATGGAGCCTGAGAAAAATGAGGTGTTTACCAAATATTTTTACCCAAGACATAAAGCTAAGAAACTATAGAAGTGCAGCAAGCCCTAGGCAAAGACATTGTAGCCTAAGGTCACTCACATCACAAGTTTCTCAATCATATTCTAAAAGAAAGAAAGATGAGGCAAAGCTTCAAGATGTCTGCTAGACATAGGAACAAGCACTGAGGTTGAAGTTAAGGTTCAAGTAGGGACGAAAATATGCTCTAATTTACAACCTTACCAAAATAAAATCATGATGCATAAGCTAGCTTAAAGTAAACAATTAACACGTGAGTCAATGAACCTACTTATGATTGTTGCATGAACTTTAATATTTCCTCTAGGCATATGCACTTCTTATGTGTCCCATTCTCACACTTGTAGATGCCTGCAATTGCTTGCATATGTGCCCTCAAACACATAAACATTCATGAACTAATGGTTTAAGAGACAAATGTCTTGCCGCTGACAGATGTAAACCAGTTATAGCATATTTAGTCTATATAGTAGTAGAATGCATTTTCTAAATCTAAGAAAATCACATATTTTGAATACAATCTTTAAAAAAACTTATTTGCTTTAGTATCCAAACTCACCTTATCATTTTTGTTGCTTCTAAAAGTAAAATGAAAATAGCAAACAGCCAACCAAATAGAGCCATAATTAAATCAGTTAAATTTTCAGTTTTATCAATGAACACAATGTATACCAGTCAACATGTCTTCCAATTTTGATCAACAATGCTATAAAGATATGTATCGTCGTCATCATCATCATCAGAACCTTTATCCCAATAGATTGGGATAGGTTATATGAACCAATATTTGAAATCACCTTAAATTGTCCAAATTAATTCTCCTCCTCCACACATTTCTATCCAAGGCAATGCTATAAAGATATGTATATCAAAGATATTTTTCAACATCTTCCCATTGAAGGTAGAATAGAAGACTTTTTAGAAGCTTTCAAACCATGCTTTTGAAATTGTTAAAAGCATAATACATACCTCTGTAGAAGACGTTGGTGATCCAAACTTGCATCGTCTGTGTTTGGAATATAGGAATTTATACGTGGAACATGCTGAAATTTACATTTGAAAAAAAAAAAAAAGCAACTATCACTCAATAAGCAATAAAATATAGCAGTAACGGAATTGTAAAATAAGCAAGAACTGTGCGGATCAGACAACTTTCATAATGCAGTAAAAACTTCATTTGCAGCAAAGCATCTCTGCCGTGGCCCTAAGAAAAGGCAGATGGATAAATGATAAAACAACAAGAAAGTATAAAATGCATCCTTGCTCAGAGGTAGTGACTAATGAATGCTTGATGAGGAGTGGGCAGACTGTTTCATTGATTTGAAGGGGAAAGCAAATGGAAAACTACATGAGATTGGTTTTAAAATGAAATCCAGTAAAGAGCTAAATAAGAGACCGGTTTATGAAGAAGATAAAAAGTTCAAAAATTGAGGGAAGAAAACTATATCAACTAAAAACACAGGTGGGGCGGCATACAGGAACAGGGGCAAGTCCAGAAAGGCGTCCAGCAACAGAACCATCTAACTTGGCAAATTCTTCTGATAATACAACAGCAATCATCTGGTCATCCTCAGTATCCTGCTGACTGCTCCAAGAGGTTGAGCTAGAGCATTCACCTACGTGCCGTTCTCCATTCCTCATAGTGTAACTCAGCGGATATAAAGAACTCCACCACCTTAGAAAACCCACTAAAACGATCCTCAAACGCTAAACTGCCAGTATCAGAAGCATAACAGAATGAATACCATTCTACAGATGCAGAAGTGGTTGATAAATAATCAGACATAATAGGTTTGATCATTGGTTTTCATTCATTTTGATAACACCATAATGACATTATGAAAAATTCAGTTGTGAAAATCAAGAAGAAAGAAACACGAAAAAACAAAGTGATTGATCAAGATTGTAATTGAATTGTTTTCTTCATAAAATTCAATTAATGCATAGCTTAATCTGCCAGTATTGGGGGAAGAAAGAGACAGAGACGAAAGGAAACTCTTCATCTGAGACATGATATTTACCTAACATTAAGATTCAGGGGATAAAGAGTAACAACTAAATAAAGGAGACCAGTAATAATTAAGGTAATTGAATTTGTTCAACAACAAAACCTCACCATATCTTACGAATAACATATATTATTCACGAAATGGATCATCCGATGTTCGAAAAGTAAAAGACGAATTAAGAAAACGAGTGGGGATCATCAATCCTTAAATCTGGATTGAAAGGAAGCAAAGACGCCAATTTGCTAATGTTAGGATCACTTTTTCCTTTTCCTAAAATAAAAAAACAAACAATGAAAGAAAATTATCACCTGGAATATATCGTTGTAGATTGTTGCAGTGGAAAATAAAACAAATAAAAAGAGGATTTTGGTGAACGGCGTCAGATCAAAGATGGGTGGTTTGATGTTGGTGGGCCTTTTGAGTTTACGCTGAAAAAGAAATATGATATTCTCTTTCTGTGGACTGCTTCCAGGGATGCAAGCAGAAGAAAGAGAGAAGGGGATGATTGATTTGAAAAGAGACTCTCCCAATTCTAAAGTCACAAATACTAACTAGTTAGGGGGTTTCCGCGTTTGGTAGTTAGCAGTTGGCTTTCGCGGTTTCTGCGCGTTAAGACAACTCAACTCACTCGTCGTGTCGTGTCGTGTCTTTCTCGGATTATTATTATTATTATTATTATTACTCGCAAAACAAAAAGTCATTATAAATACATTAAAAAATGCATTAATTGTAACAGCGTTTCTCAAAAATGTTCTTTCTCTGTAAATAATTAACTTCTTTGTGATGTAAAACGCGGTCAACTGTTTAAGAATTGTTTATAACACCAATAAAAGTAAAAAAAATGGTAATTTTTTTTAATAATGTTTTACTGTAATCTCCAAAAATGACCCAGTTGCCATTCGAAGAAAATGAATGGTTGTTTCCCACACGTTGCCAACTGTTTGGCTATGTCTTCGAGGGTCCATCAGCAAAGTCGTGCTAGGATCCATGCGTGCTGCAACCATGAGTATCCACGTAAGGGCTAGGGTCCCAAAAATAGGGCCCTGGTGGAGGGTAATAACAAGGGCCATTTGCCATGCCTGCAGGAGGAGGTGGATATGTCATATGGCGGAAATGGCAGTGGCTGGAGCTAATGGTAAGAATTTTGTGGCAGAAAATAATTTTCTTGGAATGAATTTCCATATGATGAAGGGTTCAGCTAAGGTCCCAGGAGATAATTTTCTAATTCTAGAATGGATAGTAGACTCTTGACGATTTTCTATGAAGTTCAAATAAAGAAAATTGAGTCTCCAGAGATTAATGATGATAAAATACTGGATAGCCAACTATCTAGCTTGCTGGTGAGTCTGTCAATAAGTTGATCCTTTCCATTTACCTTAAAAGAGAAATTTAATACTCCATTGGCTATTTTTTATGTTACAAATACTCTATTGGCTTTGCCATCTATAGTCCGGACCTCGTAAGTTACAAAACTAACAACTCCATTGGACTCTTGGATCATATCCTTGATGGGAACATGAACTTCTCCAATAGTTTTGTCTCCAAATATAACTCCTTTATGGTGCTGATCAAAGTGAATGAAGAAGTTATCGTAATCCTAAAACAAGGTCCTGCTCACTTCAAACCAAATTTTGTGGTTCCACTCAGGATTGCCATTCCCTTCACTATCAGTCAATGTTCTCATTTGCTACTTCTTATCCACTTTCTTGTCATCACCATTGGCAATAGAAGCCAAGGGCTTAGACTGAGAGTTTCTAGAAGAAATTGAATGCTGTCAAATCCTTGCAGGAATTTATTTTTAATTCTATGGAGCTGATTTTTTTTTTTTCATTAGAGACAGCCGAAAAGCCAAAAACAAGATGACAAAAAACTAGAGAAGCACCACCAAATCAGGTAGGGGAAAAACATCCAATTTCTAGGACAACAACCCAATCTCGCCATTCTTGCCATCCAGTTAGCCATTTTGTTCATTTCCCTATGAAGCAATACTAAAAACAGATTTCTTCTTGTCAACTTACCAAGGAAAAGCCATCATATTCCACAGCCTTGGTTCTCCAGCTTCACGAGGCACCAAAATTGTTAAGCCTTTCAACCAAGTTCATATTATCCGATTCCATAATGACTTTGGACCAACCATTTCTTCTAATAACAAAGCAAGCTAATCTAACGGCTAACGCCTCAGCAGCCTCCATGCATTCGACCCTCATAACCGCATGAACCCCAGCAACCAATCTACCATACTCATCTCAACAGACAAAAGCAAGTCCTACGTAATTTGACACTACATCAAATGATGCATCACAATTAAATTAACTTCAGAAATAGAGCTGGTGGCATCTGCCATAAAGCTTAACACAGCTAAAAGACCCAAAATTTAGAAGAAGATTTGCCACGTCAGTCCACCATTTGAAAAAAACAGCAAAACATTTCCTCCTTGGACAGTAGCTGAAACCAAAGGCTCTCCACACCACTTCAGCAAAAGGGGCAGAACAACAGGATATGCTCGATGGTTTCAACATCATTGCCACAACGACAACAAACAGGCTCCAACGTTCTTCTCCTTCGACCCAAATTATTGCTCAACAGAACATTCTAGCATGCCCTCCACATAAAAGATTTAACTTTGGGAACCACCCTTATCTTCCAAATCTATCTCCAACCAATAGAATCAATTGAACAAGGAAGACTAGTACCAAATTCTGAAGAACATCTATCTATCGCCTGAAGAAACCTGTAGCTTAATTTAACAGAATAAGCACTATCTTTAGGAAAATGCCACACCAAAGAGTCATGGCCATCAGGAAAGCCAATAGGAATAGATGAAACTGATTTTACTTTTGTTTCAGAAGAAAAAAAATTCTAGGAAGACCCAAATCCCAAGTTCTCCTAGCAGAGTGGATAAGATGTTTAACAAGCATTGAACTTTGGCCTAATGGTTGGGGAGAGGAAATCTCGAAAGATGGCAAGTTAGGGACCCATTGTTCTTGCAAGATAAGGATATCCTTTCCATTACACACGTTCCATCTGGTGCCTCTTTTAAGAACATTCACACCTTCAAATAAACTTCCCCAAGCCCAAGATGAAACCCTTCCCTTACCTCAAAGAATGAGGAATAAGGAAAATAAATCCCTTTAATGATTTTAACCTAGAATGCCTCCAGATTAGTAAGAATTCTTCAAGCTTGTTTTGCAAGAAGATCTTTGTTACAAATAGAGAAATCTCTGAATCCAAAACCACCCCTATCTTTATGATTAGCCAATCGACTCCACCACATCTAATGAATTTCCATCCTCATCGCAATGACCATTCCACCAAAAACGATTAAGCAAAGGATTAATATCTTGGTAAAAGGAAAACAAGAGCTTAAAGTACTGCATAATATACACCGGAACCGCGGAAGCCACAGCTTTTAGTAGAACCTCCTGCCCAAAAAAGAGAGCAACTTCCTTTTCCAAGACTAGACCTTATCCTTAATCTTGTCATAGATGAAATCCAGCGTCTATTTTTTACTTTTGCCCCATATTGAAGGAATGCCCAAAATACTTACTTCCTTGACTCGTATCATTAACCCCAAGAATACTTTTAATATCATTCCTTATCTACACAGCAGTATTAGGGGAAAAGAAAATCGAGGATTTCTAAAGATTAACAAGCTAGCTTGAAGCTTTTTAAAATTTTGATAAAATCTCCAAAATTGTATTGCAATTAAAATGATCAACCTCTGCAAATATAAGAAAATCATCAGCAAAAAGCAAATAGCTAACGACAAGGTAACGCTTGTTAATGTGATACACTTGAAAACATCCTTGCGAGCAAGCCTTCTGTATAAGGCAAGAAAGAACATTAGCCGCGCAAATAAGTAAATAAATAGGAGAGAGGGTAATGAAAAAGCCTCTCCGTTTTCACCATTGATGATCAACGAAAATTGGGTAGTGGCCTTGCACCAAAAAAAAAAAGGAAATTGGGTAGTGGCCACACACTCTATCACCCTTTGAACCCAGTAGGAACAAAAGCCCATTTTGAGGTGCTTCTCAAGGAATTCCCACTTAACGTTATATAAGCTTTGCTAAGGTCAACCTTCAAGGCCATGATACCAACCGAACCAGATCTCTTACGCTTAATGGCATGAAATGCCTTATGAGCTACTAAAATATTGTCTTGAATTTGCCCTCCAAGAATAAAAGCGGATTGAAAAGGTTAGATAATAGAAGGCAAGAAATTCTTTATTTGGTTAGCCAAAATCTGAGATAATCTTATAGACAAAATTGCAAAGTCCAATAGGCCTAAAGTGAGATAATTGTTTGGGGAACTTTTGCTTAGGCACCAACACAATATTTGTTCTGTTTAGCTCTTTAACAAATAACCATTACAAAAAAAGCTTTTGACAACATTACAAACGTTCCCTTTCACATCATCCCATAAGTGATGGAAGAAAATACCTAGAAAACCATCCCGCCCTGGGGCCTTTAAGGCCCCCAAACTAGAAACAGTATATGTGGTCTCTTCCTCCAAAATCCCCTATGTGGATAGTTATTACTTTCCTGAGAAATGATCCCATCGACAGCATCTAACACTTTCTCAACATTCTCAAGAGAACTAGCTTTGAAATGCTATCTATAGTGATTAAGAACAAACCCAGCGATTTTGTTAAAGTCCTCAATCCAATCCCCTGCATCATTTCTAATTCGAACCATTGCATTACATCTCCTACCTTGAATTGTTGAAGCATGGAAAAAACACTTGTTTCGATCCCCATAAAGCAACCAGTTCACCTAAAATCGCTGCTGCCAATTCCTCTCCTCTATTTGCCATTTCTCATTAACCATCCCTTTAACATCTCTCTTCCTTCCTAAGCTCCTCAAACTAGGGCAGGGTTTGAATTCCCCAATTCTTTTCATCAAATAAGAAATAACAAGCCTCGGATTTTGGAATTTTCTTTTACTCCACGATTAAAGTTGTTTCCTTATGTTAAGAAGTTTCCCCTTCAATCCAAACATATAAGAGCCCACCTAATCCTCATCCCAAACCTCTTTGACCACACCTTGACATTATTGCCCCAGTAACCACTTAGACTCGAATTTGAAGTCTTTCATCCTCCCCACCTCGACTTGCACCAAAAATAGGACCAAAGGATTATGGTCCGAGCAAACACCAGTCTCATAAACAACCAAAGCATTTGGGAACAGTTTGCACCATTCCACAATAGAAAAGCACTTATCGAGTCTTTCATGAATATGATCATCACCAGAGTGGTTATTGGAGCATGAAAAACAAGCGATGTGGATAACCATTTCAGTATGTCCCCAATCATTGACAAACTCATTAAGCATAGGTGCTTGATTCAAATCAATAGGCCTACCACCTCTTTTTTCATCCTGTCTACTCATAGTATTAAAGCCTCCCACACAACACCATCTCTCACCAAAGGAACTTCTCAAACTTCTGATTTGTATGTAGCTGAATTCAATGAATTATATATGTATGTATGTTTGTATGCGCCAACAATCTCTTGATCGAGTGGTAAAAAATGAGTTGTGGTATATTGTAAGGTTTGGATTCGAATCCAAGCAATTCCACGCTTATCTCCAATTATTAAAAATCCTCTTTTGTAACCTGTGTATGTATGTATTTTGGACAAACCTGACAAGATACCCATTAAATTGCTAGATTGATTAAGCTTTTTGGGCCTATTGAAAACAGGTGGCAACTTTTAATGGAACACTTCAGTACATAATAGTTGAAAAGTCTAAATGCTTAAGCCAATTTCCTAACAGCACAAACACTCAAAAAATGCAATCGACTATACATATGTGTTTGTAATTTTTTATATAGAGTCCCAGAAGTTACATGAGATGAATCATGTAAATCTCAACAGAGCTTGGATAATAGGATATAAAACTTCTGGAAGTTAACTCCATAATCACTAGATTTTGATAAAAAAGAACAAGGACTCCATGCTGTCAATATCTTAGGAGTAGAAGCGCACAATATTGCTAATAAATGTCCAGAACTAGTGTAATTAGTTCAATATATGTACGGAATCTAGCAAATCATAATTCCTTTCCAAGGCATCAAATTTTTTTCATGTTATATAAGTCCAATATAATGTGAAAAACTGGAGTTCTTTGAAGCAAAAAAAAAGAAAAACTCGAGATCTGGAAGAGATGGGCTTCGAACTTCAGCCTTCTAAGTGCCAAAGCCCTGGGTTCATTCACAACACCAAGCCACCAAGAACTGTGCATTAGCAATGCCAATAACTGATTAAGAACATCATCACCATTCACCAATAATCCCCACAAGAACATGTTCCATTCATAAAACGATGGAATCTGTGGGCATCTCTCACCATAATTCCCTTTCTAGTAACCCTACAGATAAACTTTATAGCAGTATGACAATCCCCACACACTCTCAAATTCTTTTTTACCCTAATCAAACTTTCATGTCCCAAATTCATCAACCCAAAAACAATGGCCAGCTTCCCACCGTGCGTGTGCATACAACATCTTCTGAGTTTGTCTATTAAATGCCCTTCTTGTCTAATCCTCTCCATTAGTTTGTCGAACTCTGAATAGATTTCATCCATTTATGGGTATAATCTATCCTCGACCACAAACGTATAGAATTTGTCCTTTATCTCAATAATTGTGTAACCAACTGTTTTCCTTGGACCTCTACTTTTCATTACATTTCTAATCCTATCAGCTTCTTTTCTTTTCCCTAATGATGCATATATGTTGGCCAACAGAACATATCTTCTAGGATTTTTTGCATCTAAATCAAATAATGATTTCACTGCCACTTTTGCCAATTTTACATTCAAATGAATTCTACAAGCTCCAAGCAGTGGTCCCCAAACACTAGCATCTGGCCTCAAAAGGCATCCTATCAATGAAAACCCAAGCTTGATTCAACTGCCCAGTTCTGCCTAAGAGATCAACCATACATGCATAGTGTTCAGATGTTAGTGCAACCCCAAAATCTCTTACCATAGAATTAAAGCACTCTAATCTTTCTACAATTAACGCTACATGACTACATGCTGACAATATGGAAACAAATATGATATGGTCTGGTTTTATTAAGGACTTCATCTGATCAATGAGATGAACTGATGAAGTGCTTCTTTACGATGGCTATGTATACCATACCCATAAATCATAGTGATCCAGGAGATGACATTCCTTTCCTTCATATTATCTAAAACTTTTCTAGCATATGCTAAGCTCCCACATTTCACATAAAGATCAAGGACAGCGGTATTTAGCACTAATTGACTCTCTAGGAAACAACAAATAATAACTCCATGAAGGATTCATGCTTGGTTTAAAGAAGCTAGTATAGAACAAGCTTGAATCACAGCAAGAAGGATAATAAAATCGAGAAGGAGACATTGCAATCCCATTTGGTTAAAGAGATGCAAAGCTTCAAAAGGCAAGTCAGCATGAGCGTATACCTTGATCATGGAGGCCCAACACACCAAATCCTTATATATAAACCTATCAAACAAGTTTCTAGCAAGGTCAATTCTTCCACATCTAGCAAACATGAGCATGGCAGCATTTCACATGGAGTGGTCCATATCAAGTCCATTATTAATGATGACTCTATGCATATCATGAGCCATGTTCTCACGCCAAACGCAAGCCATGGCTTTTAAAATAAAAGCTCGGTTAGGTTTGATTCCCTCATCCAACATCCTGGCAAACAGCAATAACCCTTGCTCAGGAAACCCACTCAACAAGCACGCTCCAATTATTGCAACACTGCATTTCTATGAGGCATCTTGTCAAACAATCTTTCGGAAACATGAAAAGGCCAGCATTTAGCATACATGGAAATAAGCGACTTAGCAATGAACATGTGAAAGGAATATCAGTATATGAGAAAATAGGCATGAAGCCAAGAACCTAAACCAAGATTGTGTAAAGAAGAGCAAGCTTTGAGAAGAAAGGGAAAGTGAAATTAACAGGTGTAACGGCAAGATGTGGCACACGGGTATAAAGAAGCAAGGAGCGACGGTAGTGGAAATTGTCTACAAGGTAGCGCAGCTTGATGTTCCAGAGAAAAGCATCAATAGAGGAGTTGGAGTAGGAAAAAAGAGTGTATGCGTATGAAATGGAGCCAAGAGAAGCATACTAGGAGATAAGTTTGGTGAAGAAATGGAAATTGAGGTGAAGATGGGATTTGAGAATAGAGGCATGAACGGTTTTCAGATACTTGAAGGTGTAGCATTGCTTGATCAAGGAGATGTATGTTTTTGCCTCTATAGTACAAGCAGGAGCTGCTGCTGCTTTACTTGGCGTTTTCAACTTCAACTGCATGCCGCTACCTGCTACAGAGAGCTGTTGGTTGTTACGTCCAACGTTATGGTTGGCATTCAATTCGAACTTCTCTTCTCTTATCTTTACTATCCCAAAGACCTCCTAAATCCTGATCCTTGTTTTTTTTTTTTTTTTTTTACTTTGAAGTGAATAGTTCATTTGCCTTTCTGTTTACCCTGTATTCCGTACTCATTAATTTCAGAATAGAAAAAAAGTATAATATTTGCATTTTGAAAAGTTTGATTTTTTTTGCCACAAATTTTTTTTGACTTGTTTTTTGTATCCACACTATGTATGCAAGAACTACTCATCATCATCATCATCAAAGCCTTTATCCCAATACTGGGAAAGGCTATATGAACCAATATATGACCTCACGCTAAGTCGTTAGCATGAATTTTCCTTTTCCACTCATTTTTATCTAAAGCAATGTATTCTTACAACTCTCGTTCCACCATATCTTTTCGGATTACTTCTTTCTAAATCTTCTTCGATCTTCCCCTAGCTTTGACCTTTTTTACATCATTCATAGCCTCCACTCTTCTAACGGGAGTGTCTATTGGTCTACATCGTATATGTCCAAACCAACGTAAATGACTTTCACTCATCTTGTCTTCCATAGGTGCAACTCCAACCTTTTTGCGAATGTCCTTATTTCTCATTCTATCTTTTTTCGTCCATTGCAGCATTCACACTTCTGCTATAATTATTTTTTGTGTATGTAGTCTTTTAGTTACCTATCATTCACCGCTATAAAGCAATATTGGTCTAACAATTGTCTGTAAAACTTGCCTTTCAACTATATAAGAATTTCTTTGTCACACAATACACCTGTATCGCTTTCCATTCGCCCTAACTAGCCCGTATCCTATAGGTCACGTCACCATCGATTTCTCTATCCCTTTATACAATCGACTCCAAATATCTAAAATGATATGGCTTATGAATTGCTATCCCATCTAACATCACTATATTTCTATCTTCCTCTTTGCTTGAACTGAATTTACATTCCATGTATTTAGTCTTTACTCTGCTTAGTCTAATTCCTCTTGATTCCAACGGCTATCTACACAGTTCTAACTTCGCTAAACCCTAAACCCTAATCTCAGCACTCAAGATAATATCATCTGTAAACATCATATACCACAATAAATTATCCTGGATGGATTTTGTTAACTCATCCATTATTGTAGCGAACAGAAATAGACTTAATGCTGATCCTTGATGTAGTCCTATTGTGATAAAAAATTCACTTGTTTGCACTCCATATGTCTTCACATGTGTTTTTCCATCTCTGTACATGTCCTTAATTATTTCAATATATTTCATGGGGGCTTTTCTTCATTAAAGACCACCATAACACCTCTCTATGCACTTTATCATATACTTTCTCTAAATTTATAAAGACCATATGAACATTTTTACTTTATACTAAAGAACGCTCTACAAGTTGTCTAAGCAAATGTATTACTTCTATAGTTGACCAACCAAGCATAAAATCAAATTGATTCTTCGATATCTCTATAGTCTTCTTTAATATTCATTCTATCAATCTTTCTTATAATTTTATCATGTGGTTCATTAGTTTTATGCCTTAATAGTTGGAGAAACTATGAATATCCCTTTTGTTTTTATAGAGAGATACAAACACACTCTTTCTCCATTACTTAGGCATCTTGTTAATGTGCCAAATCTTATTAAAAAAAATTTTCAACCACCTAACTCTTACCTCTCCAAGACATTTCCAAACTTAAATAGGAATGTCATCAGGCCCAATAGTTTTCCCTGGCTTCATCCTCTTTAGTGCCTCCTTTATCTTTATGTCTTTGATTCTGCTCATAAACATCAGTTCAAATCCTGGGGATGCACTAAGATATTGTTCAAAATTTGGTTTTGTCCATTGTTAAATAGTATTGTTAAAATAATCATGCTACCTTTCTTTAATATCATTGTCTTTAATTAGAGTTCTTTGGTTCTCATCTTTGATACATTTTATGACTCCTGCGTCTCGACTTTTTCTCTTTCTTGCTCGCGTCAATCTATATATCTTTTTCTCTCCCTCTTTTGTGTCCAACTTGTTATAAATCTCTTTCACCACCTTTGCCTTAGCTTCTGCCACCACCCTATTTGCCTCTTAGCTAACTTGTATTTTGTGAAGCCCTCTTTGATATTGTTCGTCTTTAAAGTCCTATAGCAATCTCACTTAGTCTTTATAGCTTCCTTAATTGATTCAATCCACCATATTGCTTCCTTTCCAATCGATGCTTTTCTATTTGGTACTCTTAGTATCTCCTTACCCACCTCTTGAATGTGTTTTACCATGTTGTTCCACATTATATTTGGGTTCTCCTCTATTGTCTAGTCTTCTTTTTGGGTCCAACTATTTCTACATATTACATGCCATTCTTCTTTTAGCTTCCACCATCGAAACCTTGTAACTCCTTCCTGTTGGTTCTTTCAATGTCGTTTATAGATTTTCATGTCTAGGACTAACAATCTATGTTGTGTGTTAACACAATCACTTGAGATAACTTTGTAATCCAACCCTCCTCTTAGTCAAAAAAAAGTCTATCTGACTTGTGCTCAGCCTACTCTTAAAAGTTATAAGGTGAAGTTCTCTCTTCCTACACAGTGTATTCACTAAAGTTTGGTTGTAAAATAAAGCAAAATTTAGGATAGTATCTCCACTCTCATTTCTTACCTTGTAACTAAAACCACCATATATGCTTTCAAAACTTTCTCTACTAGCTCCTGCATGGCCATTAAAATCACTAATACAAAAGTTTTCTCCTATGGGCACTTCTTGTATTATTTTATCCAAATCCTCCCAAAACTGTCGTTTACTAGCATTATCAAGTCCTATCTGTGGTTCATATGCACTAATAACAATAACATTCAAAAAATCCTTTTAGAACTAACTTAACCAAAATAATTATATCTCCTTGTCTCTTAACTTGTACCACATCCTTTTGATACTCTTTGTCTATGATGATACCTACACCATTTTCGTCTCTATCCTTTCTTGTATATCAAAGCTTATACTACCAAAATGCTATCCCCCTAGCCTTTTCCATAACCCATTTAGTCTCTTGAAGATATAAGATGTTAACCTTCCTTCTACACATAACCTCACAAATCTCTACTAACTTACCATTAAGCATACCTATTTTTCAAGATCTTAATTTAAGCTTATTATTATAGACTAACTTCTTTGCCTTCCCCCCTCCCGATCCATTATGGTGTGAGAACCTTTGTCTATTGGGCACCACACTTAGGCGTCGATGTAACATGTCGCTTCCGAGCAACCACCTACTAACCTTTACATATTTTTCATTACATTCGAGCTCCAATGCAGAGCGTTGCTGAGTAGAAGATGCCTCTACGGATTTCATATAACAATTTATCTCATAGATTGGACGAGTTTTAAGTAGCTAATTGTCCAAACCTATCACCAACCCTCTACCTTTATTCGAGTACCAACAACCTGTTGATCAAGTGGTTAATAAAGAGTTGTAGCATATTATAAAACTTAGATTCAAATCCAAGCAACCTCGTCCCCCATCCAAATATTATTAAATATTTCCCTTGTAACTAAAAAAGAAAAACTTCAATAATTTGTTCAGGAATAACTCAATGAGGGCATAGTCATTCAGCAAAATACATTTTCTTAATTACATTCTCCAGAAATGAGTATTTCCTTTCACTTCGATCAAGCAAGCAAGACTATACAATTTAGTAATACAAGTGTGTGATGCTTCGATGAGCAAGAATACAACATATCGCACAAGAACAAATCAAATCCTAAGTTGCTGTGATACTAAAAACAAAGAATAGAATGACAAAGAATCAAAAATCAATACTCACCGCTATCCCTATCGGAGGCTTTGAGGAAGTACTGGGCCACCGTTCAACATCTTTGCACTATCTTCATTCATTCCAACCCTACTCCAACTATAATTTCTCAGGGAGAATTTCCGACTTAGTTCAAACCCACTTCCTCTAAAGCCTGTTATCTTTGATGACACCATAGGCATTACAAGTATTGCAGATGCATTGATGGAATCCTCTCCAAAACCTAGTGATAATGAACATATTGTCTGCAAAGGGAATAGCAATATCAATTTTAGTACTAAATTAGAGTGTTACAACCTACAAATTCAATTTGTAGTACCTTTGCCTTAGCCAGCATATCTAAGATCTTCATAACCATTGCTTGTGTAAATGATTTTATCTCTTTATTTTGTGCATCTTTGGATGGTAAGATCAACCTACAAGAGGAAAAAATGACTAACAGTTGGTCAAGTACAAAACTTATTCAATAGAAAACTAAGCAAGTACATGTAGGCACTTATAACCTCAATAATGGTAAAAGAAAGAAATATTAATTTGATCATTTGTCAAGATTTCATCGGCTCTCATCTATTACAACCCATGAAGGACCACAGGTTGTTTGACAACACCAAGAAATCTGCTTTCTACCTGTCAGTTTCAGTCGAACTGCTGGAAGACATAACAGAATCCAGATGTGAGTTCTCCTTTGTTTCACCACCTAGAAGGAAGGAAAAGATGGAAGTTAGAACAAACTCCAATCTTTAAAAGCTCCGTACACAAAATAGTAAAACTCTTCTAAGTACCTCTTGATTCGTCAGGAGCCAATAAAGAAATGCCTATGAACACAGACATCATTCCTAGTATGAACATAGTTGTCCTCAGTGCATCAAACACCTGTTTCATTAAACAAAAAACACCCTTTGAGGTCATCTAATTTCATTAACCAGAACGTAGGAGCTAAAGTTGAAGAATACTGGCTTGTGCATACTACCTGCAATGATTAGCTTTACGGTCTTGCTACATGACTAATGGACAAAAGCCATCAATTTTCACTTAGTTAGATCTCTTTTAATGATTGATAACTACTTACTTAAAAGCAATATTATAAAAGGCTGTCCTGTAACCAATTGCTGCAAAAAGCAGCTTCAGTTAAAAAACAACAATAATTTAGGATCTACTCAGAACAACTAGACATTGATATTCTCAAAGAAATTAAGCAAAATAATCTTACTGCATTGAAGATATATTACGCTGAAATAATTCATGGGGGGCAGGGAGTAAGGTGATTTGAACCAGGAATCTTGACATAATATGCATTTGTTATGTGTGTCTGGGTGAGAGAGAGAAGACCTGATATTCCTGGAAGTATATAAATCCTGTACAAATAGAGAAGAAAGTCCAAGCAATTTGAAACATGGGAACAATAAGGATTGCATCAAAGAGTGACAATCCTTCATTCAGTCTTGCCATCTGCAGTAGGAAACCTCAGCATAAGTTTTCTCAAAATCACTTGTCAAGGCAGAAGAATAAAAATACAAGTTCTGCCATAAGTCATACCCAAAATCCAGCTGTACTAAGAAATAAAAGTATCATGGAGTATGTGAACCAGCTGCGCAACTGATAACCATTGGATATTGCCAACCTTAGAAGGTTAGAGCTGGATAACATAAAGTTCACGTTTAGAATTAATCACAATGCTTGTTTTACACAAAAGACTAATGACATCCAAAACAGCCAACTTACAGAGATTTTGCAAATAACACTGAGCATGATCCTACAGCACCTGAAACTACAGCATATGAAAACGGAAGCAGCATGTTCCAATACGGTGTAAAGTCTTGCCCAGAAACAGCAAGGAGAAGTACCCCTCTCCTGAACATTTGCATGTTAAGGCATGTCAATCAATTAAACAAATGGCTAATATGTAACACATTACCATTAGTAAAATATCTGAATCCCAAATCTCACCTGTAGATAGAGTGATTTAATGCAATAACTAAGATCAAAATCACACAGTAAAGAAGGAAAGTTATGTTGCTGTATTTCTCTGCCAACTGTTCCGGTGTATAAACTGGAAAGGAAACAGAAACCACCCATGAAGTCTGTATAGAACTAGTGAAACCAATGCTCTGCCAACATGTATGCATCCAGACAAGTCTCTCGCTTAATGTTTATAAATACAACATATATAAACAAAACACATTTATATGTATATATATTAGTATGTCTTTTCTTTTTCCTTGATGGTCAGGAGGAAGGAATGCAATCAAAATTTCAAAGCTAATACAATCATCATCAGAGCCTTTATCCCAATAGATTGGGGTAGGCTAATTCAAAGCTAATACAATAAAGTCTAAAAATCAAGTGAGGTCAGATACCAGGAGACTGATGGTTGCCGAAGGCGACAAGAAAAATATTTCCAAGAACTATAAATGCAGTGGCTACTAGAACCCTGGAAGCAATATCAATCACAATCAGACAGTAGGAGACAATATTCTGAGAAATAAAAGTGAGGACCCAGTTCTTGTTATCAAAATTTAACTCTCACTTCAAACTAAAACATACTTTACAGTAACCATTTTGTTTAACACGAAGTAAGCAAAAGCAATGTTGGATACAAACTGAACAGATCCCAATGCTGCAAGAAGAGACTGCAAAGGGGGAAGAAAAAGGAAAATGTGAGAGAGGAAAAAGAAATAAGCCAGAAAAGTAACATAAAGAGTTATTAAAACACATGAATAATGTTCAAACGTGACAAGGTGCACGGGTAGTTAGCAAAATACTTAAAATCTAGACTTCCTTTATCCCAAAAATAGTTGACCATGTTGCTTTGCAGTGTCCCAAACAAAAAATTGTTCACTGTAAAATGTGAACATGTAATCATTATCCAACTTGCTCAAGTCACTTACCAACAACAAAGGGTTAAGGATAAAATTAATACATCAAGCTCACAAGGTTTAGTATAAACACGTTTAACGTAGCTTCTTAATCTTAGAGATTCCTTATGGAGGAAAATTTAATATGCAATTTTGTTGAAATTGAACCTATTCAGATCAGAAGGCTGTGCATACTGACCTGAGCAGCATAACCAAAGGAAATGAAGTTTAGGCAATTTCCAAGAATGAAAAAGAGAAAACCTACAAATGAAGAATTACATTTCCACATCAAGTCACTCGACATATAGCAGAAATGAACACCCATTTATTCAATTTAGCATCAGAAGACTATAACAATACCAACTCTCCAAGTTTGGAAGTATACGATAGGCTTCAATGGAATCTTTCCAGTTATTCCTTCACCATCCATTGTTGAATGTCTTTCTCTCTGTGAACAGAGGTAGACCCAATGAGACAAGCAAAATGGTATTAAGATCAAAAACCAGAGCTGTCACACTAAATAGTTGATATTCCTGCATGCTCTCATAAAGCAAAGAATGGACACTGAATAATGTGGTATACATACAAAAAGACATTGCTTTTCACATTTGATAATGTTTCACTGCACAATAGGAAAAAAAAAACACATTTACTTTGAATCCAAAGAACTGGCAAACCCATCAGATTAATGGATGCAGACCTAATCTAACTTGAAAGCAAGATTTTTACAAAGCTCAGGCCCTCCAATAACAGCAGAAGTTGCGCATATGGGTTTCTATGTATGTTTTTCTTGTATAGTGGAATGTTTATGCAGGAACACGAACATGTATAGAAGTACAAAGACAATTGTCTGACCTGGGAAACATTTCAAGAATGCTTAATATACCCAACAAAGAAATTGATCAACAAGACTTGGCGATAGGAAGGTGAGAGGAAAAAAATTTAGCAATTTTCATACCTCATTGTGACCTAATTTAAGAAGGTTTGTCCCAAAGTTGATGGCAATACTACCAAAGAGGTTGATGAATGCTCCAATGACCCACTCTCCCATGGTTTGGAAAAGTAATCCACTTTCGAAAAACCAACATGCAGTAGAGAACTTAAGCTGAGCTAGAGTAGATAATGATAATAAATGTAGTCTCCTGTGGCACTGTTATGTGAATTCTCTGATATCCGTTAGCAAGGACCTTGGAGCCAACGCTGTACGATTCGTGAGCAGAGAAATTTGAAGGGGAAAAAATTATATAAGCAAAGTAACGACTGCAGATAATTCAGGACGAAGAATCATATATTTGGAAAGAAAAGAAAAAAAAATGAAATTAGCATATTTCCAACAAAAAGTGGGGAAGTATTTAAAAGGTAAGAAGTATGCAAAATCAAGCTACCATATATGCATCCCTAATACAGCTGAAGGTAAAGATAGAAGAGTAAAGAAAGCAGCAGGATCAGGATAATTAAATCAACGTACAGGTTACCATATAATAAAATACAAAAAAAAGGCCAATACTATTAGTATTTTTTAATTGGCAGCAGCGATAATCATTCAAGAAATGCAGGATAGCTGACATTCATTCAAGTCATATATAAAAGAAAAGAAAAGAAAATCATATACCAGAATCTGGTGTAGATATAGAGAAACAAAGCAGAGGATCTAGGACCCAAGAGAAAAAAGATCGAGTCTTTGCATGTCTTGGGAGATCTAATCTAATTCAATTCCTAAATCTACAGCGGATGGATGCGCATTCTTGTTCTTGATAAAAATCAACTGAAGAAAAGAAAAAGAGCAGATTTACCTAATGGGAACTGGGAATTCGACATCTCTCTCTCTTGATTATGTTTATGCCATTTATTTGCAGCTGCAAATGTAATTGGTGAATGCTTTTGCCATGCCCTTGGGTGGGTAGGGACAGCAGACAAGACAGGGTTGGGATCCGATCAATGAAACCAATGTTTTTTTTTTGGGTGAATGATGAAACCAATTTTTTTTTGTTATTAATGATGGTATTGTAATATATGCATGCATGAATAATAAATTAATGTCTAGGAGACGGAAACAAAATGAAAATTATTTTGGCTTTTCGCTTTGCGTTTTGGTTAAACTTCTTGCGTCTTTTTTTTTAGATAAGAAAAAACTGAGTTGCGTATTTGTGTCGGAAAATACATTAAAAAAAATGAATTAATACCTGGCTTCTAGTCGTCTCTTTTACTACTTCTAATAGTATAAGTGTATTATTAATGTTATACTTAGAGAAAAAGAAAATGGAGAGAAGGGATAGAATCATAGAAATGTAACCAAAAAAAAAAGAATCATAGAAATGTATATTAAATTATACTCGTGCTGCTTGCGCCATTACTTACAACTCTTCTTACATTTCACCAATTCAAAAACCTTTTTCCAACATCTGATACTCAACTTTGGATATAAAGGCCATCGGTCCTAGGCTGTACTCCTCTCTATAAGCAGGCAGAGGCAGTCTCATCTAAAATAACAAATTAATTCTTCTATTACTCTATCTGCGTAAATCCCATCATTTCATGCTACATTCACCCCTTTCCTTTCCTTTTTCGGGTTGCTGGGCCTGGGTTTAAAAGCATAGACGACCTCACGAAAGATCCAACTTTTCGCTTACGAACTCCAGGCTGGAAGCCCGACGGGTGCCGCACACATAAACGGAGAATGACTTTCCCATTGCTGTCATTGTTTCCGTAACGCTCAGGCAGCCTCTCAATTCATCAGAACGAGCCACCCCACCCATACAAGGTAAAAGAAGAGTTGATGAAGCATATCAAAACAACTTCACTTCTATACAAATCAAAGGCCAGGGACATTCATTTAAGCCGTTATAACCCAGTAATACCATGTTTCATATTGTAATCCCAAAATGATCCTCCCTTACTTCAGTGATAATCAGAAATATAAAGTGAATCATCATCATCATCATCATCATCATCATCAGAGCCTTTATCCCAAAAGATTGGAATAGGCTATATGAACCAATATCTAAATTCGCGTTAGATCGTCCATATATATTTTTCTCCTCCATAGATTCCTATCCAAGGCCATTTGCTCATCCAACTCTAAAACTTCCGTATCTTTCCAAATTACTTCCTTCTAAGTCTTTTTTTGTCTTCTTCTAGTCTTAACCCCTCTCTCAATATTCATAGCCTCTATTCTCCTAACTGGAGCATTTACAAGTCTACGTCTTACGTGTCCAAACCAACGTAAACGATTTTTATACATCTTGTCTTTGATAGGTATCACTTCAACCATCTTACAAGTATCTTCATTTCTCATTCTATCCTTTCTTGTATATTCATATATCCACCGCAACATTCGTATTTCTGTTACTCATTTTTAGTGTATGTAACCTCTTAGTCGCCCAACATTCACTACCATACAAAGTGAATGTAATAAAAAAATAATAAGAAAGTAAAACGTTTCCCACTTTCAGCTACTTCCATTTAACTCTTTATGCAACCAGACATAGTAGACTGATTTAATTTCCTTTCAACCAATAAACTTTCTCATAAATAGTGGTAAACTCAACATTTGGATCCAATGGCCAACGTCCAATGGATATGGAGCTTCTTTATTTGCCACACCACCACAACTGAATAAAGAATTTAACAAGAAGAAACTAAGTAATGAGGTGAAGAAAACCTGCCAGCAAGCTCATAAAGTAGACAACCAAGGCAACAGCTTGTATACACCAAATTAAAGTACCAACAGGTTACAGTGTCCAGCAAATGTAAAATCTTTGATATCCTTAAAACAAATACCACAACAACAATAGAGTCTACAAAATAGAGTGTAGAGATATAAAAACAAGGATCAGGCTTGAGTGCCGGTCAAAGCCTTCATCTGAATATGATTAGAATCAGCAGCATTGGTAGGCAAGGCTTCGTAGGAGCCCAGTCTCCTAATCCCAACAGTCTTAGCAACAAGAGTGTAAGCAAACATCACAATGATGACCACAAAAATGACATGAACCACGAACAGTAGATCCAGAATGGCCACAGCCCTCAGCCGAGACTCATCAAGGTCACACTTAGTGGACCCCTCCACTCCACTCACAACATCCAGAAGCTTATGGCACCCTTCTGGTATAAAAGCCTCCACATAAAGCGAAAGCCCTGTTTGCAGCTCCCATAGCCCCTGCAAGCACAGTGCTGCCCCTAAACCTACCTCCCCGATAAATAGCTTTGGGTGGCAAGCCAGAATCAGACACATCAAGGAAGCCAAAGAGGACACACGGGCCGACAAGGAATCGCATTTGGCTTGGAAATTAGATGTCTGGACAGATGCAGCAGCAGTGGATACAGAGTACCGGAGAAAGAAGAGAGCAGAGGCAAAGGCGAAGAAGAGATCCGAGGGGAGGGGAAGGAGAGAGGTGGACTCCGAGAGGAGAAGGGAAACAGAAAGGATGAAGAAGAGAAACAAAATGGCAGCAGAATGAAGAGTGGTGAAACGGTGTACAGGGGTACCGCCCATGAGGAGAGGGTCAGGGTCGGAGGAGATGAAGGTTTGGTGGAAAAAGGCAATGAAAAGGCAGAGAATGAGAAGGTAGAGAGGAAGGCGCTTGAGGTGTAGATTGGAAGAGAAAGGAAAGGGGTGGAAAGGCTTGGCGGAGTAGGACTCTGGGGATTTGAGGAAGTTACGGGTGCCGCAGATTAGCTGGTAGACACCCAAGGAAAGAAGCGTTGATGATGCGAATAGCTGGTATATTAGGCCTGCCATTTCTTATTAGTACTATATGTTGTTTGCCCTTTTCTTCTTTCTTCTCTGCATACACTCAACCGGGTGCTGGAAGTAAAATAGTAATCATAAGGACACAAGACTTCTTTGCACCGGCTGCATTGAAGAAATCAAGCCAAAGCCAAATTAGTTGTTCACTTTATGGCAATACAAACTTTATTAACTACGGAGGATTTCTCTTCTTTTTTCTAGCTATAGGTGCCTTCAAAGTCAACATTTGCCTTTCCTTGAAGATCAAGTAGATATTGACAATAAATGTAGTCTAGTGCAACACTGCTATGTGAATTCTCTGGTATCCATTAGCAAGGGCCTGGAAGCCCACATTAAATGATTCGTGATCGTAGAAATTTTAATGTGGAAAAAAAATTAAATAAACAAAGCGATGACTGCAGATAATCAAGTACGAAGAATCATATTTGGAAAGAAAAGAAAGTCGAAATTAGAATATTAAAAAAAAAAGTGAGTAAGCATATAAAGGAAAGAAGTGTGCGAAATTAAGCTACCACAATGCAGATGAAGGTAAAGATTAGAAGACTAAAGAAAGCAGCAGGATCCGATAATTCAATCAACTTACAAGTTACCATACAATAAAATACAAAAAAAATGCGAATACTATTAGTATTTATTAATTGGCAGCAGCGATAATCATTCAAGAAATGCAGGATAGCTGATATTCATTCAAGTAATATATAAAAGAAAAGAAAAGAAAATCATATACCAGCATCTGGTATAGATATAGAGAAACAAAGCAGAGGATCTAGGACCCAAGAGAAAAAAGATCAAGCCTTTGGTTGTCTTGGGAGATCTAATCTAATTCAATTCTTAAATCCACAACGCATGAGTGCCATCATTCATGTTATTGATAAAAATTAACTGACGAAAAAGAAAAGAGCAGAGTTACCTAATGGAAACAGGGAATCCGACTGCTCTCTCTTGATTACGTTTACGGCATCTGCGATTCAGCAATTGTAATTGGTGAATGCTTTGGCCTTGCCCTTGGGAGGGAGGGAGGGACAGCGGACAGGACAGGGATTTCTTTGCACTGGGCACTGGATGCTTGGAAGAAATCAAGCCAAAGCCGAAAGGCAACGGGGGGCAGTTATAGTCGGGAGTGGCGAGTGGATTGGTTTGGTGGGTTTGCTTTGCAAATCTGATTTTCAGAGGTTGACCGAAGATCTCTTCTCCTTCGATATTGTTTATATTTTCCAGTATTTCGAAGCCCGCATACAAACTTGGGCTTTCTTTTCAACTGTTTTTACTTTTACAAGGTCCAGTACTCTGAAGCCCGCTTATCTACTTCAGCATGGCTTTCAACTGTTACCTGTTTATATTGGGGTTTAGTTAAGCGGACTGTCTTCCTTTAACCAATGCTAGCGGCCTTCTAATTGGCCTTGACGTGGCCCCAGGAAGCCGATATTCTGCTTGTTAACAAAAAAAACCCAGTTGAAAAGCTGGCAGAAGTACCGAACTTTTGTAGTTGTTTAGCGACAAGAATAGTTTTTTTTAACCAAAGATCCAAAAAAAAAATTTAACCAAAAAAAAGGACATGAATAATTTTGAAACCGACCAATTTGATTAATCTTTATGGTGTAATGTTTAGGGTAATTCCTCGTGGGTGAATGAATCATTATCAAAGGTAATTTTGAAACAGATTTTGCTCCCAAATTTTCTTACCATAGTTCTCAAACATTTTAGATACCAAAATCACAAATATTCTCAAGCGCCCAACTTTTTTTTTTTGATCTGAAAGGTGCTTCTTCAATTAATGAATAAGAATATCTGGGTTACACACACCTGAAGGAAGGGAATTATACCAAACCCTCGTTTCGCCTATACTACTCTCTTGCTTTGTAAGATTATGAGCAAGCTGATTTTGCTCTCTATGAATAAAACCCAGAGTACAAGAAGAAAAATTACCTACTAGAACCTTAATCTCCTCTATCAATGTCCCAAATTCCCAGAAGTGTTGTGCATCAGATTGAATCACGTTGATGACCGGTTGGCAATCACTTTCCAGGATAACTTCCTCTAGCTAGTGTTGAATAGCTAGCTGTAAGCCAAAACAAATAGCTAAACCTTCTCCAAACATTGAATCATCAACTGAATTTAGCTTTTTAACTGCACTCCATTGAACCACTCCCACACTATCTCGAGCTACTGCCCCCGCTCTGGCTTCTCCACCGTAAGACCCAAAATCAACATTAATCTTTATTCGTCCAGCTGCTGGAGGGGACCATCTACGAGAACTGTTAAGCACTCTTGGAATTGTTGCACCAATCTCTCCTGGGTTTCTGCCTGTAGTCCTGTCACTTAATATCTGATTTACTTGATCACGCATTTGGACAGGTGAAGAACAAGTCTGGTCATATAGGCATTTGTTGCGATTCTTCCACAGCATCCAGCATCCAACTAGGAAAAAATTCAAACAGTCTTTCTGGATAACAGCCTCGAGAGTGATATTCCAGAAGTCTAATCCGGTCACCTGGTTATTCCTTAATTCCACCAACCATGCCAGCTCCAGTTCCCAGAATCTTACACTGAGAGTGCACTGAAAAAACGCATGTCTCTAGTCCTCATTTACTTGCCCACAAACAGGGCATGTCAAATACGTGAGACAACCCTTTGTTAGATAGATTCTGTGCTGTTGGAATAATATTCCAAAAAACTCTCCACATGAAGAATTTGATTTTTGGGAGCACATCTGCCTGCCACAAATATCTCCAGAGAGGAATCCTGGTTGTGATTTCTCCTTCTCCCAACCCCAGATAATGCCTTGCAGTAAAATAGGCTGATTTAACAGAAAAATTTCCTAGCATTGTTTCATTACAGATTAATAAATCTTGATGGCAAAATTTTGAGAGTGGGATTTTCATGATTAAATCCACATCGTGACTGCTAAATAATTCCTTTAGTAGCTCAAGTCTCCAGGTCTGTGCATTGGGGTCAATCAGCATAGCCACTTTCATAGGCGTTGGATTGATCGATCCTGAAAACCCAGGTTTGAAATCTGGTGGTTTTTTAATCCATCTGTCCCTCCAAATATCGATCTGGCTTCCATCTCCTACCCTCCATCGTGAGCCTTTGTCTACTATTTTTTTACCCTCTAATAAACTCCTCCATAAGAATGAATCCTTGTAGCCCTGTCCAACCTCAAGAATATCACCATGAGAGAAATACTTAGCCTTAAAAATTTTAAAAGCTAAGGAATTTCTGTTCTGTAGTAGTCCCCACCATTGTTTGGCTAAGAGAGCCAAATTCATAGCTGATAAATCCCGAAATCCAAGTCCACCATCAATTTTTGAGATACAAAGATTAGACCAAGACTTCCAATGGATTTTCCTTACCCCAGGTCTTCCCTCCCACCAGAATCTAGCCGCCATCATATTAAGCTCCTGAGTAAAGGACTTCGGCAAAAGAAAGCAATTCATGTAGTAATTTGGTACTACTTGAGCAACTGATTGGACAAGAATTGCTCGTCCAGCATATGACAGAAGTCTTCTATGCCAGCCTTGAATCTTTTGTCGTAACCTGTCCTGATTATTGGCTAGTTCTGTTTTCTTTGACTTGCCAAATAATAGAGGGATGCCCAAGTAACGATCCCCCACCTTGAATCTCTTCATCCCCAAGTCATTCAAAAGACTACTCCGAATTTCCTCCTTAACATTTGTGTTGAAGAAGACTGAGGACTTCTCGTAGTTAACACTTTGGCCCGAAAGAAATTCATAATTTTGTAGCAGGCCTTTCAGATTAGAAGCATCACTTTGTGAAGCTTTTATGAATAATAAGCTGTCATCTGCAAAAAGAAGATGAGTAAGACAAGGAGCACCTCTTGCGGCTACCAATCCATGCAGGTCTCCTCTCAGATGGGCTTGCTCTAAGAGGTAGGATAAACCTTCAGCACAAAAAAGAAACAGATAAGGAGATAAAGGATCTCCTTGTCTCAATCCTCTTGAGGGAGAAATATCACCATATAGATTCCCATTAATCTTCACCGAATAAGAGACAGTATGCACACATGCCTTGATTAAAAGAATCCATCTTTCAGCAAAGCCCAACTTCCCAAGCATCGTCTCCAAAAAATCCCATTCTAGTCGATCATATACCTTGCTTATATCTAGTTTAACAGCCATTGATCCTCCCGCACCTTCTTTTTTTATTTTCATACTATGAAAAGCTACAAATGCCACCATAACATTATCAAATATACTCCTGCCTTCAACAAACGCACTCTGTTGAAATCCAATTATTTTAGGCATCACCTTTTTTAGTTTATTTACTAACACTGTTGCAAGGATTTTATACACCATGTTACAGAGGCTAATCGGCCTGTAATCCTTGATACTTGTAGGATTATGACATTTTGGAATTAGGACAATAGTAGTCCTATTAATAGGTGATATGTCCATAGTGCCATTTAAGAAATTCAGAGCAAAAGGAATTACTTCATTGCCCACTATGTGCCAATACTTCTGATAAAAACAAGCTATCATTCCATCCGAGCCAGGAGCTTTGCTAGGATTCATACTTTTCATTGCCAACTCAACTTCGTCTGCTGTAAAGGGTTGGCAAAGTCCCCTATTAATTTCATCTAGGATTTTTTCCTCCAGGCCTTGAAGTAAGTTCATTGGGGCTGAACTCCTGGAGGTTGAATAAATCTTCTGAAAATAGTCCAAAACCTCCTCTACAATGAGTTGGTCGCCCTCCAACACCTGTCCCGAAGCCGAAATTAGCTTCTGAATGTGGTTAGTTTTCTAGCGTTTAGATGCCATGGAATGGAAAAACGGTGTATTACGGTCCCCATCTTTCAACCATAATTCTTTAGCACGTTGCCTCCACATAATCTCCTCTTGATGTAGTAACTGGTTAAGTTCCAATTTCCTTTGAGTTAATTCCTCCTCTCTGTTATCGCCAACACCATTACAGAGCAGTCCTTCAATCTCCCAGTTAATTTGTTTTATTTTACATCCTACATGTCCAAACTCAGATTTGTTCCAGGTCAATAATGCTTTCCCACAATCTCTAATTTTTCTTGCCATTTTAACACTGTTAGCTTTAAATTGTCATATATATTTTGAAATGACAAAAACTTAAGTAAGCTTTAATGTTTTAATTCATATTGTAAATTTGCCTTATCACACATGATTTTCTCAGTCCATTTTCAAGTGAACATATCAAACATTAAGACTATGATTTAATGATGCATACTCTTATTGGTCTTAATACTTTGTTAATGTTTTGAATATTTTAGAAAATCACTTAATGAATTTTTGGACCATGTTTTCATCAGAGAAAGTCAAGAAAAACTCCCACAAAAATGTCAAAATGTTTTGGGTTGGATTAGGATCAAAGGTCATATCATTTCTAACCCAAAAGTGCAGGAAAATAGCTCTCTGGAGGCATGGGATCGATCCCCTAAGGGAAGGGATCGATCCCTTTTTGGCAGTATGCATTTTGGCGGAAGAAAAGGTCCCTCAGCCCAGAATAAAGCATTCTGGAATGAAGGGATCCATCCCCTATGGAAAGGGATCGATCCCTTTGCCCGAAAATAGCCTGTAACGACTAGTTTTTGTGAGACAACGGTCATATTCAAGTTTTGGCTCCACCCAACGGCTAGAATACATCCAAGGGACTATAAATAGAGGCTTAGAAGCTAAAGAAAGAAGAGGAACTACTCAATCAACTCCAATACTCATTTTCCTCAAATCCTCAAGCCTCAACAACAAATCAAGAGCTACAAATTCCTCATTTTCTATCATTCACATATCTCTTGTATTGTTTAGCACAAACATTGTATAGGCTTTTCTTTGTGCCTAATTTCTGTAATCACTTGCCTATCTAGAGGCCCTTCTTTGATTACATTATTTGTAACCACCATTCCTTGTAAAAGGGAGGTTTCTCTTGAGCCTAGAAAAAGAGGGAGGTTTCTCTTGAGCCTAGAAAAAGAGGGAGTGTAATACAAATTCAAAGATAGTGAATTTGGGGAAAATCCTTGAGAGCGTCTCAAGGTAGAGGACGTAGGCAAGGTTGCCGAACCTCTATAAATCACTTGCGTAAATTTCTCTATCCTTACTCCCTTTACTTATTTGCAATTATATTTGTGTTTATTCTATTGAATCCATATTGCATAATTGAGTAGTCCTAGAACTTAGAAAATATCAATATAGGCTAGAGAATTTACAAGAATCGAAAAACGAACTTAAGGTTAGCGAAAAACCGATTCACCCCCCTCTCGGTATAGCCTATAGAGCCAACAATTGGTATCAAAGCTTGGGCTTGAGATTGATTTAGACTAACCTCTATCGAGCAAAACGATCATAAATGGCTCTAGGTGATGATTTTGAGACTAGCTCACAAACTTTAGAAGAATATTCATTTGATGAGCTTCAAGATGCATTTAATGAGCTAAGTGATGAATATAAATCAATGCATGCAAAATATAACAAAAAGTTAAATAAATTTAGAAAAGAGAATGAAATTTTGATGAATACTAATGTTGAGTTGGAGGAGAAAATAAAAGATCTAGGCTCAAAGAATGATGAACTCACCAAGGTGAAATTAGAGCTAGAAAAGAAATTAGAAGACATTAAAGATAAATTGGCAAATCCTAGCTCTTTGACTATTGAGGATGAAAAGGAGAAACCTAGCTCTAGTGAATGCAATGACCATTCTTATGATGATTTACAAAATACTTTTGATGAGCTAGCTAGTGAATTTAAATGCATGAATTCAAAATATAAGAAAATGATTACAAAACTAGAAATGGAAAATGATGAGTTATTGAATGCCAAGCTTGATTTTGAAAAGAAATTAAAAGAAGCAAATCTAGAAATTGATGAAGTAAATAAAAAGAACTTAAATTTGCATAATTCATTTTCTAGATTCTACATGGGTCAACAAAAGTTAGATCATATGTTAGAGACCCAAAGAGCTTTCTTTGACAAAGATGGGTTAGGCTATAATGAAAAACAAAAAGAAACTCATCTTAGGAATTTCTTAGTAAGCAAAAATTCTATGCATGATACATCTATCATATGCTTACTTTGCAATAGAATAGGACACTCTTCACAAGCATGCACATATAGAAAAACCACATTTAGAGGAAAAGTAGTTAGAAAAATATGGGTGCCAAAGCATGCTATAAATAATGATGAATTGTGCTTGAAGTGGATCCCAAAAGGATCAAAAATTGTTTGCACTAACTCTTATGGACCCAAGAAAATTTGGGTACCAAAGCATGTTTGAACTTGTTTGTTGTAGGAGTGTTAGAGCATGGGAATACAATGGAACAATGGAGTTCAAATGCTCTACACACCCCCCATGGAGTTTGCTTGTGCTAATGAGAGAGAGGAAGAGCTTGAGGATCCATCCTTGGCAAGTTCACAACGATCCTTCAAGAAAGGCCTAAGGTGGATTCAACAATTCAAGGCAAATCACTCTCAAGCAAAGGAGTTTTGTAAGCTTAATTCCTTACTCCTTAAAACTGTTATTTGATTATTTGTGCTTTGATGAGAAATTTGGTTAATGATTCTTGATGCATTATGAGTTGAATGATTGAACAAAAAGGCATGACAATGATCTTTGAATGTTTGATGAATAGTACTTGATGCATTGAATGAAAAGCATGATTTGTGATTTTGAAATGATTATTGGATTTCTGCATTTTGAGCAAGTCTTCTATGTGTTGATAATGTATTTACTTGCTTCAAAATACTAAATATGTCATATATGCAAAATGTCACGTCATGAGTAATAATGAAGAACTTGTATGTTGGAAATCATGGCATGTTGTTCACAAGATGTATGATTTGATGATATATGTGCTTAAAACCTATGTGGACAAGTTTGTTTTGACATATTTGTGGATTCCAACGCTTGAGTTTTGTCACAATATGCTTAACTCTCAAAATGACATCCTTTGAGGCCAAAAATGCATTTTATTGTGTAAATTCTTCCAAAATTGCAAAATCTTTTGTAAAATGTTTTTTCATTCATGTTTTTCATTCATACAAGTTCAAAATCATGTTTTACAAATGTTTAAACTCTTACTTGGACTTAAAATACTCAAAAACGAAGTTTTGGTACCTCAAAGGTTGGATTTTCTGTCAAAAACTGCAGAAACAAGATGAGGGATCGATCCCTCAACAAGCACGATCGATCCCCCTTGAGTAGAATGCAGGAAATTTGCATTCTGGAGTTAAGGGATCGATCCCCCTCCTCTAGGGATCGATCCCTCCCAAGCCAGAAAGGGCTTTTCTGCACTTTTTCAACTGAAATTGAGAAGAACTTTCCATTGTTTTGATACTTTCTCTCTTCTCAACTTAAAATTCATTGTTTTAACTCCTTTTTGATGAACTTTAAAATATGAAAAATCATTTTTCATTGATATCATGCCTCAAATCCATCAATTTGTATTATTTCCAACAATTCGTATCACTTTCAATAATCAACTCACAAGTGCAAAATCATTTTTCTTGTTGAAAACATTCATGAATCTTGAAATAATCTTGAAATATACTTTCAATGAATGCTTAAACATTTACATGGAATTTGATTTGTATTTCTTATTTGGACAAATCAGGATATTCTTGTTCATTTGGAAATGAAAAATTTAGTCTTTTTCAGTATTCAAATCTCATTGGCACAGGTTCTTTAGTTGATAATCTATATAAATTAGATCTTCATGCCTCACACATTAATGAATCCTTGTATATAAATAATTGTGGTACAAAGCGCAAACTAATTAATGAGAATTCTTCTATGTTATGGCACAGGCGTTTAGCACATATTTTTGAACAAAGAATAAAGAAGCTTGTGTCAGAAGGAATTCTCGATTCACTTGATTTTTCAGATTTCAAAATCTATGTTGAGTGTATTAAAGGAAAACAAACAAATATCAAGAAAACTGGTGCTAACAGGAGTTTAAACGTCTTGAATTTAATTCATACTGATATTTGTGGTCCATTCCCTACAGCTTCTTGGAATGGTCAACAGTATTTTATTATTTTCATAGGCGATTATTCTCGTTATGGGTACCTATACTTGATTCATGAGAAGTCTCAAGCATTGAACGTTTTCAAAACCTATAAAGCTAAAGTTGAAAATCAACTTGGTAGAAAAATTAAAGCAGTTAAATCTGACCGTGGCGGTGAATAGTACGATAGATACGACAGATCAGGTGAACAACGTCCAGGCCCTTTTGCAAAGTATTTAGCAGAATGTGGGATCGTTCCTCAATACACCATGCCAGGGACTCCAAGTCAAAATGGTGTAGTTGAGAGACGAAATCGGACCCTTAAGGACATGGTTAGAAGTATGATTAGTCATTCTTCTTTGCCAGACTCACTTTGGGGAGAAGCCTTAAAGACTGCAGTGTACATTCTTAATCGAGTTCTAAGCAAAACAGTAGCTAAAACCCCATATGAATTATGGACAGGAAAGAAGCCTAGTATTAGGCATTTACATATTTGGGGTTGTCCAACTGAGGCTAAGCCATACAAGCCTAACGAAAAGAAATTGGACTTAAGAACAATAAGCTGCTACTTTGTTGGATACTCAGAAAGATCGAGGGGTTTCAAGTTTTATGATCCCTCAAATAAATCCTTTTTCGAAACAGGGAATGCTAAGTTTATTGAGGATGTTGAATATGATGAGGGTGCCAAACTTAGGAATTTTGTTTTTGAGGAAGAACATGTTACAGTTCCCACAGTTGCAATTGAGAATGATCAGACAATTATGTCTGACATTATTCAAGATGCAAATTCAGACTATGAAGACACTCCTGGGTTACCACCTAATCATATTGAAGAGCAACAACAACCTCAATTGGAAGTGCCATTAAGGAGATCCTCGAGAGAAAGGAGATCGGCGATTCCAGATGATTATATCGTTTATCTCCAAGAACATGAGTTTGATATAGGACTAGAAGATGATCCAAAATCTTTTAGTGAAGCCAAACAAAGTGTTCACTCTCATAAATAGATTGAGGCCATGAAAGATGAGATGAAATCAATGGAGGATAATGACGTTTGGGATTTTGTCGAATTGCTTAAAGGAGCGAAACTGATTGGTTGTAAATGGATTTTCAAAACCAAGAGGGATTCGAAAGGCAATACCGAAAGATATAAAGCACATTTAGTTGCCAAAGGTTTCACTCAAAAGGAAGGCATTGATTATAAAGAGACTTTCTCTCCGGTTTCATCGAAAGACTCTTTTAGAATCATTATGGAACTTGTAGCTCATTATGATTTGGAGCTACATCAAATGGATGTAAAGACAACATTTCTCAATGGTAACATTGAAGAAACAATTTATATGGAGCAACCAGAAAATTTTGTGTCGGATGAATCGAAAAATTTGGTGTGCAAATTAAAGAAATCCATCTATGGTTTAAAACAAGCATCCCGTCAATGGTATCGAAAATTTGATCAAGTGATCATCTCTTTTGGTTTTAAGGAGAACACTGTTGATCAATGTATTTATCACAAGATCAGTGGGAGCAAGTTTATTCTTCTAGTGTTATATGTCGATGATATCTTGCTTGCAAGTAGCGATATAGGCTTATTGCATGAAACCGAGAGATTTCTTTCAAATAAATTTGAGATGAAAGATCTTGGACATGTATCTTTTGTGTTGGGCATACAGATCCATCGAGATCGTTCTCGAGGAATACTTGGCTTATCACAAAAGGCTTATATCGATAAGGTGCTTAGCAGATTTGACATGAAAAATTATGCATCAGGAGACACGCCCATTGCTAAGGGTGATAAATTCGGTTTGCTTCAATGCCCAAGAAACAATGTTGAAAAGGAAGAGATGCAGAAGATTCCTTACGCTTCAGCAGTAGGGAGTTTCATGTATGCTCAAGTTTGTACGCGTCTGGATATTGCGTACATAGTTGGAATACTTGGCAGACATTTAAGTAACCTTGGAATGGATCATTGGAAAGCAGCAAAGAGGGTTATGAGAAAACTAAAGATTACATGCTCACATATCGGAGGTTAGACCATTTAGAGATCGTTAGGTATTCAGACTCCGATTTTGCTTGTTGTCTTGATAGCAGAAGATCTACTTCTGGTTATGTTTTCATGTTAGCTGGAGGAGCTGTGTCTTGGAAGAGTGGAAAGCAGTCACTCATAGCTTCTTCCACCATGGAAGCAGAGTTTATAGCTTGCTATGAGGCATCGAACCAGGCAATATGGTTGCAGAATTTTATCACTGGGCTATGCGTTGTCGATGGCATTAAGAAGCCATTGAAGATTTATTGTGATAATAAAGCCCCAGAATTATACTCTAAGAACAACATAAGCTTGTCGAAGTCAAAGCATATTGACATCAAGTTTCTTGTTGTTAAGGAGAGAGTTCAGAGTTTTTAGATATATATTGAATATATCAATACGAACTCCATGATTGCAGATCCACTTACTAAGGGTGTACCACCTAAGGTATTCCATGAGCATGTAGCTCATATAGGTGTGGTTCACTTTGATGATATGCTTGTATAGTGAGAGTTTGTTTCATTTATATTCATTTGTTATTGAGACATTTTTCTGATCAGAATAAAATATTATTGTTATTACTGAAACTCTGAAATAAAGTATTATTCTTTCAAATTGCAGTTAAGCATAAAGTTTTTTGAAAGTAGGACCAGTTGGAAATAGGAATGTTTAGGGGATCACATTGCATGTAATTTCCATGCTACACATCCATACTTAATCTATGTCATTGATTATATTAATATACGTGACCATTGATGGGTCTAGTTACGAAATATATGTGACGAAGATCGCTTTGATCCTATGTTAGTATAATTAATGGATCGGATTGTTTAGAGATGTTTCCTTGTCATGATAGCAAGTTTAGAGCTCTTAAAGTTATTTTAAAATGTACAATTATCAGGTGACATATGTGGCCTAAGTGGGAGATTGCTAGGAAATTATTTAGTGGGCCTACATATATCAATTAATTGTACATTACAAGCTATCTATTTAGTCCACTTAATAGTGATCAAATAAAGTTTAAGTTATTGGACTTTAGGACATCTCAATTAGTATGGGCTTTGCAGTGTGTAGAGACACAATATTTTATTTTATTTTCATGATGGGCCAAAATAAAATAAAATATGCTTCAAGTATAAATAGGTTATGGTCCCCAGTCTAAACATAACATAATTCTCACAATCAAATCCCATCTTTGAGTGAGATACAGATTCTCTCAAGGTTTAGACGTGGAAGACTTTAACCCCAAGATATCAATTCCAATGGATTCAGGTACGCTTCCGTATTAATCTTTTCTTGATGATTGAACATGAGATCCTAGGTGTATTTATCTGTATTAATTTTCCTACATTGCATCTTCTATCTTCTTACTTGGCTGAAAGTAAAATTTGATGAGTCTAAACACTGGAATGAATTAAACATGTAAAAAGAATATTTGAGAAAAGAAAGATGCATTGATAGTAGGGTCATGATCGAATTCACTCAAAGCCTTGAGCTTAGCAGAAGTTTCCTTCACTAATTGCAGAATCCTTTGCCTGGTATTGTGCCTGTCGATGATTCCATTTGAAACTTTGTGAGAATTCAATTTGAAGGAGAAGAAGAAGAAGAGAAGAGGCTATATATACGAAAAGATGAGAAAAAGAGACAGTTTTTGGCGGTGATTGGGAGTGTCCTTGACGATGACGGAAAGTAGAAACAGCAATGCTGATCTGGAGGATATCGGCTGCCACCGCTTGTGAGGGGCTCTTATATGCCATGGATGATGAGGATGAGGGGCGAACACCACTTGGAACGTCTTGAAAGCTCATGTTTGGCTTTCCTTTGGAGTTCCACTTGCCAGAGGTAAAACAGAAACCAAAAAAATCCCACTCTTTGCCTAACTAAAAGAGAGTTGAGAACTTTGATCAGACAGTTTTCAAAGTACCCTGAGTCCTAACCCAATGGCCAGTGCCATGCAAATGCTATTATAATTTCTATATGCTATGCCCAACGCAACACAAGACATAGATACAGTTTCTCTTTCAGACTTGTGTGTTAACTTTTTCAGATGAAATCTGTGGCCTGCTTATGTGTGGGTGTGTGTGTGTGGGTGTGTGTGTGTGTGTGTGTGTATGGTAAGAAAGGGCTAACCAAGTGTTGGCGCGTAATCATGCTGCTAACGCTAATCTCAAGTTGATGTGTAATTTATGCATGCCATCAAGTGCTAACCATCTATCAGGGCGAATTGCACTGGCACCGACAAGTCAACAGTTTTGCTTCTTGCTCGGTATATATTGGTAAGAAGGGGCTAACCAAGTGTTGGCGCATATATATATATATATGGGGTAAGAAAGGTCTAACCAAGTGTTGGCGCATATATATATATATATATATGGGGTAAGAAAGGGCTAACCAAGTGTTGGCGCGTAATCATGCTGCTAACGCTAATCTCAAGTTGATGTGTAATTTATGCATACCATCAAGTGCTAACTATCTAATCTGTCCAGGTGAATTGCACTGGCACCAACAAGTCAGCAGTTTTGCTTCTTGCTTGGTTATTTGCCAATTGCCTTCACTGAGGATTTGCCTTCTTAATTGTGAATTGAACATTCCATTTCTTATTACATTCCTTGTCTTTTTTTCTTGGTTAAAACCAGAATTAACTCACAAAAGAAGAAAACAAGTACATTAAAAGATTTGGGGAAGCTGCACGACGTCGAGAAGCTACACAAATGAATAATATTAATGACATCTATAGTTATCAAAATCGTAAAATACGTATT
The DNA here is from genome assembly GCA_031772115.1 of Heritiera littoralis. Classification (NCBI taxonomy): domain Eukaryota; kingdom Viridiplantae; phylum Streptophyta; class Magnoliopsida; order Malvales; family Malvaceae; genus Heritiera; species Heritiera littoralis. Next base: position 50,926 of record JAPDPK010000089.1, read on the forward strand.
TTTTTTTGTTAAAACCAGAATTAACTCACAAAAGAAGAAAACAAGTACATTAAAAGATTTGGGGAAGTTGCACAAATGAATAATATTAACGACATCGAGAAGCTGCACCAATAAATAATATTAACGATGTCCATAGTTATCAAAATCGTACAATACGAGATACGTATTGTACGATATGATTCAATTCACTATAAATTTGATACGAATTATTACAGAGAATCGATTTTATTATGAATTGATAGTGTATCTATAGATACACAAGTGAATCGGTACGTATCGTCCAATGCACCGACACATTCCGCTATACTATATAGTGAAATTGGACCAGGCCCAATAAAAATATGATCTGACCAATTAGCTAAAAATGCAATTTTAATAGTTTTTTAACCTAAGAAACACTTAAAAACATATTCTCTATATAATTTAATCTTGAAATATTGAAAAAAATTAAAATTTTAGTTAGTAAATTAAAAATAAAAATATATACTATTAATGAGTATGTTAAGAGTTCGGAAAAAATCATACGTATTAATGAGTATGTTAAGAGTTTGAAAAAAATCATATTTATTATTTTTATCATATACTTATTTAATCCTATTAATATGTATAATATTTGTTATTTATATTACATGTAAATGTATTATTTATAATTAATTTTAAAATTATTTATCTTATTTTACAATATAATACTCGATACTTAATTTTTAAAAATAAAATTTTGATTCACAATACGTATTTCGATTTAATAACTAAGTTGACGTCTATAATTACCTATTCTTGTTTCACTTAAAATTCGTGCATTTTTTGTTCTCTGGTGAAGGCATGTCGTTTGCTTCTCTATTCGACATGTGTCCACTTTCTCACTCTCTACAGTTTACATCTATGCTATTCTTTTGTTTTTTCAACATCTGTTTTTCCTTTGTAGTCATGTGTCACTTATGTGATTGATGTTTTTGTCAGTCAGATGACATGAACATTTAATTTTGGCTTTGAAAACTCTTCATCTCCAGAACATTTAATTTAGGTGTTAGTTACCTCTTCCGAAACTTTCTTTTGTGGTTTGTTAAAGAATTTCATTTAATCTTCTATGCTCTCAAACATGGAAAACTTTGTCAATGGATAAGATTCTACAGCAGTGGTGGGCTTATTTAAAATTTAGTCTTTTTCTCAAATTTAAGAATAGAACTATAGAAATAACAAAAAAGAGTTCATGTGTAATTTAGCCCTTAAACTATACCACTTTTGTCACTTTGGTACCTAAAGAAAATTTTTTGTCACATTAACACATGAATTTCGATTCCGTCAGCCATTTTACCCCACCATTTAACTTTGTTTAAAAAAATGCTGACCTTGCCGCAGTAGCCAATAAGGTTATGCCATTTGTTTTTTTGTTTTCCATGTCATTCCTTTCTAATGTCCTGCTCATATATACTAAAAAAATTGTTTTTTTTTTCATTTCTTTTAATTTTTGTTATTATTTATTATAAGGCTTTTTAATTTTTGTTTTGTTATCACACAAAAAACAAATGGTTAAGAAAATTGGGGATTTTTGGGAGCTTGAAATTTTGTTTTTGTAATTTAGGGTTTCAAACCAAATTGAGGAGGCTTTTCATTTTTGTTATTAGAATGAAAACGTAAGCAAGATTTTTATGGGTTAAGTATATTGTGGATTTTTGAGAGCTTGAGGTTCGATTTCTGTAATTTAGGGTTTCATATGAAATTAGGGAAAGTGTTTCTGGGATGCAAGTGAGATTCAATTAGGGTTTGGAGGGTGGGTTTCGAGGGTTGATTTGTATTTTGGGGAGAATTTGTTAGGTTTTGTTCAGAAGATTGCAATTGGAGAACAAGGCATTTCGAAAAAAGATGTGTCTTTTCAGATCTATTTCTTATGTATAAATATTCGATCATATATTTCTTATGTTTAAATATTCAAAAAAAGGAACCCAAAGTCAATTTTGTTGCTTTCACTCAAGAATCTGTTTAGGGTTGTATGCTTTTGGGTCCTAGTTTCATTTTCTATCTCTTTTATTATAAACAAGCAGAGTTAGAAACGTTTTAATATTGATTTTTTTTCTAATTTTTTATTGCATCAAAAGAATGGCTTGGGAAAAATATGATTTAATTATGCATTTAGGTGGGAATTTTTTAAAACGTGATAAGTTAGAATATGTGGGTGGGGATGTACATAAATAGTCTGTTGATCTTGATTTTTTGTCTTATGGAATGTTCACTGATATGGTTCAAGATGCTGGTTATGCTACCGTAAAAACCTTTTGTTTTCTAGAACCAGGAAATGACTTAGATAATGGTCTTAGAGTAGTATATGATAATTCTTCCTTTGTGTATATGATAAATCATATGACAAGTGCTGGAGAGTTACATGTTTATGTTGAACATGATATGTCTATAGCTGAGGTTATAAAAATGGCCACATTGTTGCCAAATGTCTCATATAATTCCCCTGAGCCCAACCAAAATTTAATGCCAAATGAGACACATGACCCAAATGAACCAAATGAGCCAAATGAGTCAAGTGTCCCAAATATGCCAAATGTACCAAACATGACAGGGGGTAGTAATATAAAAATAAATAGGGAAGGTGATGCATCAACTGCAAGAGGTCCTTCAAATGTAGGTGGTCCATCTAGTCCAACAATCTCTACTTTAAATGATGATAATATGAACAGGTCCAATGCTATTAAGTCAGATAAGTGGGTGTCTGATAAGGAAGATGAAGGAATCAAAGAAATAAGGCATTTGAACAAGAAGTTTAGCAAAAAAAAGAAAAAGAAAAAATCTTTTAGCCTTAGTGATGTATTGGCAAAGGTAGATTTTGAAGCTCTAGTTGATGAAATTAGGAAAAAGAAGGGTCTTATGAGGCAGATAAAAACAAAGGAGGTAGAAATTCTAGTAGGAGTGACATTGAGTATGTGGGTTCCTCTGACTTTGGTAGTAATGAGAGTAGTGAGGATGGTTAGCTGGTATACAAGTAGAGGCAATTTTACTAGGCCGGGTTGGCTCGACCCGATTCACAACCGGATTGAGTCGATCCGGCTAAAAAATCGAACCGGTAATAACCGGTTCCGATTATTTTGGACCGTGCCTTCCAAGGGCTCGTCCCATTAAGGATCGGGACCGTCCGGTCTCGGTCCCAAATCGGATCGGTTCCGGTTGAACCGGTCCGGTTCAATTAAAAAAAAAAGCTTGCCATTGCGCAGAGTGCAGTAGCAGGCTTGCCTTCACTCTTCAGTTCACAGCAGCCTACTTTTGCAGGCTATTGTGACTCTTTGATGGGCAACGACCATCCATCATCTCATCCGTCTCTTTTTTTTTTAATTTTTAAAAAATTCAATTTTTCCTTATAAATACCCATTCTTCCTTTAATTTTTCTTTACATTTTCTTCTATATTTTCTCTCAAATCTACACTCATCCACTCTTATTCTCTTAATACTCACTCACATACTCTCTCAATATTCACTCAAACTCTCTCAAATTCACTTAAATTTCCTTATTCCAAATTTATAATATCATCATTTTCCTCTCTAAATTTCATTTTTTTTATTTTATAATTTTATAAATTTTACTTTTAATTTTCAGGTTTCAATTTTCAAATTCCAATATATTATATATATTCTACATCTTTTTTTTTTAAATTTTAACATATATTTATTTTCAAAAAAATATGAAAATGTCAAATTTCTTTCGTCGTTCATGTTATGTTTCTCTACCTTTTGGTTCTACTAAAATCCCTAATTTGGGTGACGAATCATTTAATGAAATCAAACTCGATATTCATCCGGAGGAGGAGGAGCTCCCTTTGGCACCATCGATTGGTCGTGGTCGTGGAGGAGGTCATGCTTAAACACAATCATCAGCTGCCACCACTGTTGCTACATCATCAAGACCGAAGTTTAGCTGAAAAAGAACAAGCAGGGTATGAGAGTATTTTGACATTGTAGAAAAAGAAGGTACGACAGATAAATATTGTGCTATCTGTAAATTGTGCAAAGGCGTTTACTCTTGTAACTCCGGTGGAAGTGGTGGCAGTACAGGTACGTATAAAAGACATTTAATTACTGCACATAAAATTAATCCTGATGCCGAACAAAATGAAATTTTGGAAGTCAAACAATCTCAAATTAATACACATGACGGTGGAAAAAATTTTAATTTTGATAATGTTCAAGCTAGACATGGTTTAGTTAGATTTGTAGTTAGGACTGAACAACTATTCACAATTTGTGAAAAGTAGAATATTTAGAATTTGTTTGTAAATATTTACAACCCGCATATAAATCTGTTTCTAGACATACATTTAAAAAAATTGCATGGATATGTTTAAAGAATATAGACAAGCTTTAATTGATAAACTTAGTAATATTTCATTTAGGGTTAGTTTAACTAGTGATATATGGACTAGTACTATCAGTATAAGTTATCTTGTTATAACTTGTCATTGGATAGATAAAGATTGGTGCATGCAAAAACGAATTTTATCCTTAGATGTAATAGAAGAAGCACATAATTCATATACTATTCATAAATATATTACTAAAGTTTGTAAATTATATGGACTAGAAAATAACAGAGTTTTTTGTTAGCTTTAAATTGACAAGTATTTTGAAATGACAAAACTCAAGTAAGCTTAAAAATGATTTTACTACAAAAGTGAATTTGCTTTGAATGAACTCAATGATAGAAATTATTTTAACAAAGTCTTGGATTGTGATTTCAATTGAAAAAGTTAGTAAATACTCTTAGAAAAAGTGTTAGATGGTCTTAAACTGACTTAGAATCACAAAAAACCATAAAATTGTAGCCAAAGAAGTGCAAGAAAGCCTACTGGACAAAAGGGATCGATCCCTACTGTAGAGGGATCGATCCCAAAAAGGCAGAATGCTTTAGGAGCCACTCGGGAGAAGTTTGAAAAGCTTTTTGGAGAAAAGGGATCGATCCCCCCCAGAAAAGGGATCGATCCCTTTGCTCGAAATCTGACTCCAACAGCTAGTTTCTGAGGGTTCAACGAGAAGAAATGCATTAAATGCTTCACCAACTGTTCCAGTCGTTGGGTGGACTATAAATAGAGACATTTATGAAGTTTGGAGGTAGAACAAGCACTCAAACATCTTCAAGCTTCAAGAGAGAAAATCAAATCTGAAAATCTTCATTGTGTAACTCCATTTGTGAGCTTTCTTATAGTTCCTCACCCATTTACTGAAAATTCTGTTATTCAAAGGGGTGTACTATCCTTGTAAGGTCTGATATTGTAGAGTGTGGGTAGTAATACAAAGGGAGAGGCTTAGAAGGAGATTTCTAAGTTCTCAAGAAACATTGTAAAAGGTATTGCCACACCTTCAAGTGGTTGTAAGGATTCTCAAGGAAGAGCTGAATCAAAACCTTGACAAGAAGTTCAAGGAGAGAAGACGTAGGCAAGAGATTGGCCGAACCTCTATAAACTTGTGTTTGCTTCTCTTTCCCTTACTCTTTTTACTGCACTTATTTCATTATTGTTTATTTATTTCTAATTATGCATTAAGAGTTAGGAAAATTAAAAATAAGTAGAAAAACCGATTCAACCCCCCTCTTGGTAGAGCTAACATTTTTGCTATTACTTTTGATAATGCTTTAAGTAATACTGCCGCTATTTCTCATTTAATTAAAAGTTTAAACCCTATTATGCGAAGTATATTTTTTCATGCAAGATGTGCATGTCATATTATAAATTTATGTGTTTAAAGTGGTTTTAGTTCTAGTGGTACTGCTAATGGCATAGGTCCAATTGATAAAATTAAATTTTAGCAAAATGGATTCGCACTCCAAATAATAAATGTGAATGGAAGCAAATTTGTATAGCAAATAATATACCTGTTAAGGTGTTTCCACTTCCTGTGGAAATAAGATGAAATTCACTTCATCGTTTGCTTTCTTTTGTTTTACTTTATAAAGAACTTGTTACTCCTTTTTATAACAATTATACAAGTAGTACGCATTTAGCACTTTTAGAAGAAGATTGGACTTTTATTGAATATTGTGTTGATTTATTATCTACTTTTAAAGATGCAACCGAAAGATTTTTAACTCAATTTTATCCAACTACACCATATTTTGTTCCTATTATCTACACAATGTTTGAAAATTTTGTAAAATTTAGGAATCATGAAACTTTAAGTTCTTTTGTATATGATATGGAGGAAAAATTTTAAAAATGTTGGGAAATAATTCCTCCTATTTATTGTATTACAACTTTACTATATCCTAGTCAAGGTGAGGTAAATATAGAGATTTTTTTATTGTTACAAAGAATTTCTTGGTCTTGATTCTATTGAGGATCAAAAGTTCTCAATTAACAATCTTTTTCAAGAATTGTTTAATATTATGAAGCAGAAAGGGAGCAGTTCAACTTTAATCGAGGAGAAGAAGATTCGTACGAAGAAACCGAGAGAGTAGCAATAAAAAAGGAAAAGGAATTTTGAACACAATTAAGGAAGTACCAAAGAAGAGAATGAAGCTAAAGGAAAAGCCAGCGGATCTGGATTAACAACTCGACGAAGTTCTAACTTCAATGGGATAGGATTTTTCTGTAGATGAAAACTTCGATCTTCTCTAATGGTGGGAAGAAAACCAAAAACAATTTCCAATTTTAGCTTCCATGGCCCGAGATGTTTTTGCGGTGCAAGTTTCTTTTGTTGCTTCAAAATCCTCATTCTCGACACGTGGAAGAATTATTGGAGACCATCGAACCACTCTTAATCCAGATTCATTGTGCATGTTAACATGCCTTAAAGATTGGTTTGATGCGGAATCGCGCAATGTCGAACTTGGAATGGCCAATGAATTCGCTGATAATAATTCAGAGGAGAAGGAAGAAATTTCCAAGGCAATCCATATAAATTATAAAAAATAGGTAATAATCTTTTTTTTTAAAATTGTATGTAAAATTGTAAATAAGTTTAGTCATAGTAAATATTTGTATGGACTATGGTCTCGTGGTTTTTACCCTTCTAACTTTTAAAAGGGTTTTCCACATAAAAAATCTTTGGTCTCCTGCTCTCTCCTTTTTCTCCTTTATTATTATTATTATTATTATTATTATTATTATTATTATTATTATTATTATTATTATTATTATTACATACCAAATTAATTAATGTTATACTTATCTATGTTTAAAATAAATAAATATTTAAAATACAAAATGAATGAATATTTTAAAAACATATTAAATAAATGAATAAATAAATAAATGAATAAATATTAAGTAAATGATATTTCAAATATAATAAATTATTTTAAATGTAAAATGATATTGATACGCGTACAGGTTACTTATCATTTTAAATGCAAAATGAATATAATAAATGAATATAAATAATGATATGCAATATGAATATAATAATAAGATTCATAATATCATTATTTATATTTTGAATGAAATATCACTTTATCATAATAACTTTATTATAATATTATATTCATAATATAACTTTATTTTATTATAATAATTTTATTAGATAATTTTATAGTAATTTATTTTTACATTATTGTTACATTAATTAAATAAATTTTAATAACTTTATAATAAATTATTGTTAAATTAAACTATTAACATTATTTATTATAAAAATAAATTTATTAGATTAAATTATAAAAATATATTAATATCTATTTATTTTATTAAAATAAATTAAAATAAATTTTAAAAAATAAAAATTTTAAATTTATCCAACAAAAAAAATAAATTTAAAAAACTGGATCGAACCGGTTCGATCCAGTTTTGAGGTGAACCGAGCCGGTTCGCAACTAATTATAATGCGAACTGGCCCGACTTGGACCGGTTCGCATACTAGTTTAGATCGATTTCATTATTAGTGGGCCGAAACTGATAAAAATTGGTCTGAAACCGATTCGATTCAGCCCACAACCAGCTCTATATACAAGAAAAGCAAGAAGGAGTTCTTTGATCCCTCTGATCCAGTGCCCAGAGTTGCGCTTGGTATGATTTTTGTAGGTACCAAGCAATTCAAAGATGCTTTAGATGGTATGCTGTTGCAAAGAGACTTGGTTTTATGTTTATCAGGAATGAAAAAGATAAGACTAGAGCTAGATGTAAGGCCAATGGTTGTCCATTTCTAATATATGCTAGTAAGGATAATAGTGATGGGCCATTTAAGGTTAAGACATTTGTAAATAGGCATCAATATTCAATTACATTTTCAAACTCTAAGGCAAACAATAAGTTTGTTGGACAACATTTTCTTGGTAAGTTGAGAGTACTTCCTAAGTTGAAGTTAGTTGAAATGAAAAGGCTAGCTCAGGAGGAGTTAAAGGTTGATATTAATCTGACTATTTGTAGTAGACCAAGAAAATGGGCAGAGGAAAAAATCAATGGCAGAGTAGTGCATGAGTTTAGTAGGTTGTTTGACTATGCACATGCTTTGAGGATAGCAAATGAAGGCTCTCATGTGGAACTTATGGTTGAAAGGCCTACTCCAATAGAAACTCCTAAATTTAGAAGGTTTTATGTCTACTTTAGTGCTCTTAAGGCTAGGTTTAAGGAGTTCTGTAGACCTATTGTTCATTTGGATGAGTGTTTTCTGAAGAAACCTTTTAAGGGTGAGCTTTTAGCTGTTATAGGTAGAGATGGTACTGATCAAATATATCCCATTGCATGGACAGTGGTTGAGGTAGAGAACAAGTATACTCGAAGATGGTTTCTTGAAAATCATCAAGCTGATCTTGGGTTAGCAAATGGTGATGGATTCACTCTCATGAGTGACGTTACATAAAAATAAATTAAGAATTCTTTATTGTTTTATTCTAACCTGATATTTTCATTTGTTTGACTTGGTTTCTATTTTAATTCAAGGTTTGGAGGATGAGATTACTCTATTGTTGCCAAAGATTGAGCATAGATTTTGTGCTAGACACTACTTTGCAAACTAAAAAAAGGAGAATAGACGTAATGATTTGCACATTCTGTTTTGGGGATGTTGTAAGTCAACAAATGAAGCTTACTTCAAGAGCAATGCAAAAGAAATTGGTGCATTGAAGAAAGCAGCTCTAGTAAGCATTTTGAGTAAAAACACAAAACACTGGTGTAGGGCTTTCTTTTCTACTAGATGTCACTTAGATGTGGTAGATAATAATTTTGTTGAAGCATTTAATGCTGCTATCATAGGGGCTAGGCATATATCTATTATCTCTATGTTTGAAGAAATTAGGCATTATGTCATGAGTAAAATCGTCAATAAAAAGAAAAAATGTGCTGCTTGGAAGTGTTTTCTGTCCAAAGATTTGTGAGAAGATACAGGAATATAAGGAATTAAGTGCTTACTGCTATGTTAGATGGAATGGTTCAGAGGGATATGAAGTTTTTGTAATAGGGATACATATGTTGTTGATATCAAAGGGTGTAAGTGCACATGTAGATCATGGGCATGCCTACAAGGAATATGTGTCATATTATTTAGGAAGGAACAGATTGAAGACTATGTTTTAAATGTTTATAGGAAAGGAACTTATGAAAAGTTGTATAGCCATGTCCTACCACCACTAGCAGGTGAAAGATTTTGGGTAGAGATAAACATGGGTGCTATTGATCCACCAATTCCCAGGAAGATGCCTGGTAGACCAAGAAAAAATAGATACAGGGAAGAGGGTGAGGGTAGCAGTTATAAGTTATCAAGGAGAGGAAGGAAGATGAGGTGTCAAAAATGCTTTCACCTAGGGCATAATTCTAGAAAGTGTCCAAACAAGGACAATAGAAATGTAAGTTTTATGCAATAATGATGCAAATTTTCTGATTGAGCCTTAATGGTGCATTTTGATTATTTAGATGGGTTCCAATGAAGGTGCTGTGGATGTTCACTCATCTCAACCAGCAGCAAATGTTGAATCTGTAGAAGAAGAAGAAGATGAGGAAGAAGACCAAGATCTAGAAGAATAAGATCCTATAGATCTTGGATCTATATTTGAGATAAGATTATCTTTCAAACTACTAATTTTTTTTATAATCATGTATTAATTTAGTTGTTGCCCACTTGTAATAGGACATAGGAGTTTGTACTCAATATGTGCAACCAGAAGACTGTCCAACTCCTGCCACAACAATGGGTAGAGATTTAATTAGTATAGGAGTAAGGGGTAGAGGCTTAACACAACCAATGTCCTCCCAAGCTTCCCAACTGGCCCCTGCTATCCATGCTTCCCAAACACCTCAAGTGGCCCCTCATGTCCAAACTTCTCAAGTGGCCCTTACCATATCACTAACCCCATTACATGCACCTATAACAAGACAACAGCCAGCACCAATAGTAACAATATCCCAAAATCCCTCAACCCTAGTAAGGGCAACGACACTAACACAACAGTCAGCCACAAGATCACCATCAAGAGAAGCACCAATCAAAAAAGGTTAAATTATGGGAATAATCCCTGTAGTATTATAAGATTTGAAATTTAGTCCCCTTAGAATAATTCGTATAAATTGAATCACTTGACTAATATTTATTGAAAATTATAGTCCATCGATTGACGGAACTAACAAAATCCATTAAAAATACTGACGTGGTGCTTACGTGGCATTAATCGTTAGTGATGTGGCGTTAACCAACGACGTGGCATCCGAATAAAAATTAAAAAAATTGCCAACGTGGCATTTCGTCCACGTCAGTGCCACGTGTAATTAAAAAAATTATTGCAAATTTTGAAAACTAAAACAAAAAAGGGAACCATCATAATAGTCTCCAGAATTTCCTAAATTTGGTTCTTCTCAAAATTCCTAAAGCAATTGGAAAAATCCCCAAAATTTCCTAATTTCCATGTTAAGAACCCTTGATTCCTAAACCCTTAACTTGAAAATCCCCAAATTTATTCGTGTATTCACCAAACAAAACCCTAAGTTATCGATTTTCCCTAACAAAACCCTAACCTGTTCTTGTTACCCGAAAACTCAAATCACAAAGAAATCTGTTGAACGAGAAGAAGATTCCACTAAAGAGAAGAAGACCTAACCTTAAAGTATAAAGGTGTGCTCTCTTATTCATTGTAGTCAATGAGTTGATGACTGTTGATTTTGTTAGATACGAATGTCTATGTGTGAAGCCATACGAAACAAAAGCACGTGTAAGAGAGTTTATAACGTGTTATTGATTTATATAATGTCATTTTCACTAGATGCAAACATTTTTTGTTTTGCATACAACCATGGCTGTATAAAACAAAAATATGGTTGCATTTAGAATTTCTGAATATATGTCGATTTGTTATGAATTGTTTTGAAAGAATGCTTTGAATGGATGGTTTTGTATTTAAAAATCTAAAAGTGGTCCTAAAAGGTGGTTGATAGTACTGTGTGGTCCATAAATGTCTGTCTTGTTTGCTTAGGTCTGCCAATGGATTTGGATAGAGTAGATAATGCTAGAAAGACATTAGTTTAGTTAATTTATCCATTTAAGGGTTGTCTGCCACATACCATATTTTTAAAAAGTTCTAATTATATCATGTTTCATGTTTAATGTTTCATGTATCGTATATAATATATATTTACTTTATCTTTGTGTAGAATGAGCTGGCAAGTTTGTAAATTAAGATATCACCATGGTGGGAGTTTCAAAAGAACTTGTACAACAATGAGATATGTTAATGGTTCTGTTAATGAATTTGATGACGAACCTGATAGAATCTGTTATTGAAATATTTTGGGTACATTGAAGTTTTTAGGATATGATTTGTCAAATACGGTGAGAGTGTATTAAATTGAGAATGGTAAAACATTAAGCACATGTTTAAAGCTATTGACAGAATCTGATAACGACATGGTAGAGTTTATTGGTCAATTAAGTAGATGTAATACTATAGATGTGTATGTAGAGCACTTAGATGGTAAAATTGATAGTGACATTCTTGCTACATTACTTGAACCTATTGATATCATTGAAGGTTCAAATGACATAGATGAGGAGGTTGTTTTGATTAACAGTATTGAATCAAATAGACCTTTTACACCTAAGTTAAGTAATTTTTTGTGCTTATGAAGGGGATGGGGAGGATTCGAATGGAGAAAATGATAATAAAGGGGATGGAATTGATGACACAAATGTTGAAGACGGGCAAGTCAGTGTTGAGAGAGACCATATGGATGAAACGTTGAATAGAGAAAAGGTTAATCAAGGGGAAGAAACTGAGGGATTGAATGCAAATGAAGGTGTGTCAAGTGAGAAATTAGTTAAGGTAAGGTGGGTTTGTAATGATGGTTCAGATACTGATGATGAATTAAAAGCTGCTGGCAGAATCTGAAGGTGTATGTTGAAAAGGTAAAAGGTTGGTTTGATGGTGAACCAAATGTGGACTTAGATGATGATTATGAAGCTGATGGTGATTATTACGAGGCTTGTGGTGATCCAAATGTAGGTTTAGATGATGGTGCTGATGATTACGAGGCTGATGGTGATGAGGGTATTGATATCATCAATCTAATGCTGAGCTACAAGGTAATGATGGAACTGACAAGATTGATGGGTCCGATAGTGAATATTTTAAGTCATCAGACCCTGAAAGTTTTGAAGACACCATTGATGGGTTAGATGCAAATGATGCAAAGAGAATTAAATCTAGAACATCTTATTACAATGATAAAGTACCCTTAACAAATTTTGTTCTTGGATTGAGATTTCCAAATCTGAAGTTATTTAAATATGTTCTTTGTGATATTTCAACCAGAAAGAGATTTGAGTTTAAGTATAAAAAAATGACAAGTTAAGAGTTAAGACAGAGTGTCCTACCATTAGATGTAAGTGGACTGTCCTTTACTCCTAGTACAATTCTAATAAGACTTACATGATTAAAACATTGTTGAATGAACATTCATGTTTGCCCACATCAAGTAATAGAAGGGTTACAGCTTTTATGATTGCTAGGAAGTATGGGAAGGAAATTAATGCCATGTCATTCATTAAGTCTAGGCATTTGAGGGCACTTATGAGAAAAGACTTAAGGGTTGTTATGTCATATGATGTGTGTAGAGAAGCAAAAGGTGTTGTTATGAAAACAATGGAAGAAAAATACAAAGAGGAGTTCAGTGCTTTAAATGATTATGTAGAGGAGCTAAAATCAACAAATCTTGGAAGCACTGTTTTTTTGACTAGTAAGAAACCAACCCCTGATTCAATGCCTATTTTTGAGAAATTGTATGCTTGTTTTGGAGCATTAAAGCAAGGATTTTTGGGAGGCTGTAGACACATTATTGGACTTGATGGGTGCTTTTCTGAAAGGATTGGTTAAGGGGCAGTTGCTTGTAGTTGTAGGCAGGGATGGTAACAATCAAATGTTCCTAATTGCATGGGCAATTGTGGACAAGGAAACTGTAGCCACTTGGACCTGGTTTATTGAACAACTTTGTGCTGACTTAGGGATTGAGAATGGGTTGGGATGGTCAATCATAAGTGATATGCAGAAAGTATGATCTTTAAGACTTTATCATTAATTTTAGTTATATGCTAACTTTATTCTAAATTAATTATGCTACTAATTTAATGTTTATATTTTTTTTCTTCCAGGGTTTGACAAGATCTATTAGGGATATACTACCTTTAGCTGAGCGAAGGTTGTGTGCTAGGCATATTTATGCTAGCTGGGGGAAGAAGCATAGGGGAAAAGAACTGCAATTGTAGTTCTAGAAATGTGTTAGGTTTCCTAACTAGCCTCAGTTGACTAGGCAGTTAGAAGCGATGGAAGGCCTTGAGAGAGGGTTTAAAGCAAAAGAGGAATTATTAAAGAAATGGCCTGTCCAGTATTGGTGTCAAGCTTTCTTTTGCGATCTCATTAAATGTGATGTAATTGATATCAATATGTGTGAAACATTTAACAGTGTGATATTGGAAGCTAGGTGTAAGCCCATCATTAGCATGCTAGAGGAGAGTAGACTTTATTTGATGAAGAGATTGGTTCAGAAAAGGGAAGCAGTGAGTAAATGGAAGACTGAGTATACACCTAGGACTATAGAAAAACTTGAGAAATTAATAAGACTGTCTACTAAGTAGGAGGTTGAATGGAATGGGGGTGGAAAACATGAGGTATTTTGGGAGAACATATTAAAAGAATAGAGAGAGAGAGAGAGAGAAAGAGAGAGAGTTATAGTGTAATATTAGAGCACCATTCATGTTCATGTAAGAAATGGGACATTAGTAGAGTTCCTTGTGAGCATGCTATCAGTGCAATATTGTATGAAGGAGCAGATCCTCTTAACTATTTGAGTTCATGGTTTAGTAAGGAAACATATTTGTTTGCATACAAACACATGTTAAATCTAGTGAAAGGAAGAATGTTTTGGTCCAAAAGTAGTAATGGACCAATTTTGCCTCCCTTAGTCAAAAGGATGCTTGGTAGGCCTGCCAAGAAAAGAAGAAGGGAACCACTTGAAGGAAAAAATAGAACTCATATTTCAAGGGTAGGGAGAAAGATGACATGTGGTTACTGTCATATTGAGGGCAACAACAAGTTAGGATGTCCAAGAACAACACATTTTGTAAGTAAATTTGAATTGTATTGTTTTCAAATAATAGATACATTTTTTTGTCTTATCTTATGCTAATATCTTACAGGTCAACGGTGAGAGTTCAAAGCCTAGGAAAAAGAGAACAAAAGGCCTACCTCAACCACCTGTTGAACAAGCTGTTGCACAACTCAATGGACAAGCTATTACACAACCTGCTGCACAAGTTGCTAGACAAGTTGCTGAAAAACCTGTTGCAAAACCTACTGCACAACCTTCCATGGGTGAGAGTTCAAGGATCAAGAAACAAAGACTAAAACCCTCACCTCAACAAAGTGGTGAACAATGTGATGGACAACCTGTTGGTCAGACTTCAAGGCATCAGAAGAAAAAATCAATCACCAACAAATATGTAAATCAGCTGATGGTGGTGAGCATATTTGAATGTGCTAGATTATATAATTGCTACTGAATGCATATTTTGTGTTGGTACTGACTGTGTGTTGGTAATTTAGAAACAAAAATCATCACCATATCATGATGAAGATAGTGGAATATCATAATACAATGCAAGTAGGAAACATTTTTGTAGGGTTTCAATGCTATGCTATCATTTGAAGGTAAATAATGAAATTGCATTTCCATTTAACAGCCTGGCAAGACAGGTGAATTGATCATTGGAAGAAAAAGAATGTTATTTGGGTCTTTCATTAGTTCAAATCAATTAATGGTTTGAATGCTAAATCTAAATCTAAATTATAACTGTTTTTTTCACAATTATAATTCATACTCACTTTGTTTTTTATTTTCAATAGGCAGAGAGAAAAAAAAGATTTAGGAATGATAGACAGTAAGAAAAGGTCAAATTCTTCCATCATTTGGAGTCTTTACACCGCTGTTAGCACAACAGAGTGTTTCACTAACAAGAGCCTCCATGCCATTATCAACATAACATAGTGTGGCACTTATGTGAAACAAATTCTTTCTGAACCAGAATGAAGACATGTTTATTTTGTTTGTTTTGTTTTTTTGACATGGATATGTCAAAGTTTTTATGTTGAATGGATTTTTTTTTTGTAAGCAAACAATGTATATGCCAAAGGTTACATTCTGTACATCTGAAAAACCTTGTGTTCATCTGTCAAACACTGACTACATATGTCAAAACCTTTTTGTACATGACAACATTCAGTTAAAGCATTTATAAAATGCTATTATTAGTGTTATTTACATGGTTTTATTTTATATTCTTATTTGCTTCAAATATGCTTGAAAAAATCAAGAAATCATGCAAATTAACACTTCAAGCCAAGTAAACACTACCATATCATTCATAATTGCAAAATTAGTAAGTACAAAGTTGTTCATGGCATGGCCAATAAATTATCTTTCATCCTATCATCTCTGCCACTTTCAATTACAAAATACAAAATAATTAACACAGTAAACATCACAACCAATTTGTACATCTTTTTTTACTTTACTTCAATTTTTGTTTTCTTCAATCTTTTTTGCAGAACCTCATTCTTAGCTCTCAATACAGCTATTTCATCCAATAATTCATCACTATTAATTCTGAAATTACTTATTCTTTTATATTCACCATTACACTTCAACTCAGCATTCATTCTTCTCAAAGCTTTGTTTTCTTCCTTCAATATTGAATTCTCAGTTGTCAAACCTCTATTCGCATCCTTTAATTTACATATCAAATCCTTTATATGTTCATCCTCGATAGGCCTATCATGCCAAAGAAAAAATCGACAACTATTACCCTGTAACACAGAATTTGCATTTAGTACCAGGTTAGAACTAAATTAGAATATGTAAGTTCAATATGCAAGTTCAATATACAAGTTCAATATGCAAGTCAAGAACTAAATCAGAACATGTAAGTTCAATATACCAATTCAGAATAGCTCATAATGAAGCTATATAAAACCAAGCACTCATAATCAATTTCAATCATAGAACTCCATGACCAAGCAATATAAAACCGAGAATTCCAAGATTCATGCATACCCGAAAGTTGCTACAACAAAAAAATCTCCTTCCAAGATTCTCATTACTTGTTGAAGTAACAAGAGGAGCTTTCTTTTCACAAAAACAGTATACTGGATAACCTCCATACTCATAAGTGAACATTATGTTTCCTTTAAAAAATAACATCAATTAGACATATATATATATATATATATATATATATATATAAATATACACATACATCATGAAAGAATCGAGTTTTTGCTTTCTTCAACTAATCGAAATCAAAAGTGAAAAGCTATTTTTCATATACTCTAAACACAACGAAATCGAAAAAAAGAATCAATAAAAATGACCAAATAAATGAAATGCAACCTGAACGCGACCTCTAATGGATTTATGCCAATCTTCAACAGCTTTTTCTTCTTATTAGACGTTCGAAACTTAGGGTTTGGTTAGGGAAATAATGAACAAATTTTGACGAAGAAATGAGGAATTTTTATGGCTTAGGGTTTATGAGTCATGATTTTTAGAACCAAATGAGGAAGAATTTTGAGATTTTCTGTCAATTAGAATTGAGTTGGGATTTTTGGGCATTTTTGGTACCTTTTCAGAGAGAATATCAGAGGAATAATTTTTTTAATTACACATGGAATTTTTGTCCATGTGGCATTGACATGGACAAAATGTCACGTTGGCAAGTTTTTTTAATTTTTATTCGTATGCCACATCACTAACGGTCAATGCCAAGTAAGCACCACGTCAGCATTTTTAACGGATTCTGTTAGTTCCGTCAACCTGTGGACTATAATTTTCAATAAATATTAGTCAAGGGATTCGATTACGAATTATTGTAAGGGGACTAAACTTCAAATCTCATAATAGTACAGGGATTATTCCCATAATTTGCCCTTCAAAAAACTAGTTAGAAATAATGGTCTAGGGAAAAGCAAGGAAAAAGTGACTACACTTGGAACAAGAGGGAAGAAGATAATGCAAGGGATAGGGATCTATACAAATGAGAAAACAAGGTTGTAAATACTGAATGTAAGTTATAATTTTTGGTTTGTACTTCATTTTAAGTAGTTATATTCTATAAATGAAAATGTCCAACAACTTTACAATTAATATATTATTTCATTTATTTTGTACCTGAGTTTTAGCGGCCAACGGTTGATTTCAATCCCTAAAAGAACTAAAAAGTCAGCATAGTCAACTTTTACCACTACCAGCCATTAAACAGAAATTCCAACCTTACATGAGGAAGCAAATGAGTATGAAACTACTAGATTTTATAAGATATTAGACATTATGTTTTTAACTTACATTTTATAACCTCTGATATTAGCTAACACAAAGATTCTAATATGTTTTTCTTGTAATATAGGATCCAAGGGATGAGTTGTTGGGAAAGAAAAGGAAAATGCAAGATTATGATGACATGTGCAAATCAAAACAAACAGGCCAATCAGGAAAGGGATGAGTTGCTGTAGGAAAAATATTGTAATTTAGATTTATTTGTGAATGGTATTGTGGATTTACTTCACACTGCACTGTGGTTAAAACCATTTTTGGATGTCCTATTATGCTTGTATGGTTAGAGGCTGTTACATTTAGCTTTGTATAAAACTGTTTGGAGGCTGTTACCATTAGGTATAGCCTAGATAATTCTATTGTTTTCACATTTTAGCATGAATGACAGACCCAAAAATTTTCTTTAAGTTGCTAAGAAGTGTATGGTATGGTTAATGTTTTAGGTACTTTTGTTGTAAAAAAATATGTTCAATTTAGGACTTGATTCTCATTGATGTTAATTGTATGGACGCTATTCTCATTAGGTGTAGCTTGGATCTTCTTTTTTTTCCCTCATTTCTACATGAATATTGGTGATTAATGTGGCCATTGTTCTGTTTATTTAAGCATTACAATTGTGAAGCTTTTTTATCCATAATCAAACAAGACATTATAATCAAACAATACGCGTTGAAGCCTTGTTACACTCATTAACACTATAATCAAACAACATATTATAAGTCTTGTTATATGTTATATGCTAATTGCAGAACAAAATGAACACAATAAAATTGGACATTATATTGCCAAAAGTTGTTTTCATTCAACATTAGATAATTAAACAGAACAATATCAATAGCCTAAGAACTACATAATGGCTAAAATATATAGCAAGAAAATAATCCATGAGACCACTAAGCCAATCTTGTACAGACAAACATCATGCGTAGTCTTTGCCTCCATTCCTTTCTAGGCTCTCATCTTCTCTTTCTAAGTTTTAACCTTGTTTAGTAAAATGTTTAATTCATCAACCTGGACATATTTCTTTAATTTTGAGTTCTCAATCCTCAACTCCATGTTTTTTGTTAACAAAATATTATTCTGACTTATCAATTCATCAGTCAATCCTCTATAATGAACCTCTGAACTTTGTTCGTCTTCATTTCTGTCCACCATATGGAAATACCCATAACCTCCAGTCTGCAACACATGTTAATGCCCTAAATTAGTTTCTAAATTTTCTACAACTTTCTTACTGATCTTAGCAAAATCAAATATGAAACTACAAGATATATTACCTCTTTATATTTCGGGCACCCATAAAATTTCTTCCCTTTGTTCCATGGTGTCGTTGAGATACAAATTGAAGCTTTCAATCCACAATGACAAAAATATTTCTTCCCTATCGATGCTTCTACTCTGTGTTTGTAATTTTGGCTTTGCCTGCTTCTACTCTTAGTCATTTTCGATGTTTGTCACTCAATTTCAATCTAAAGAAATAGAAAGGAAATGGGTTTCTTCAACCAACGGTGATGGATCAATCTGCGGTTGTCTTTCTCAATAGGTTCTGTAAAGAATAGACAGAGACAAGCTAAAGAAAAAAAAAGAAATATAAAAAAGGAAAAGGAAAAATGAGAATAAAAATAAATATATGATGGTTTAAAGAAATGAGAATAAAAATAAATATATGATGATTTAAAGAAATGAAAATAAAAAACAATATTTTTAGTATATATGAGCTGGACATTAGAAAGGAATGACGTGGAAAACAAAAAAAACAAATGGCATAACCTTATTGGCTATTGCGACTAGGTGAGCATTTTTTTAAACGGAGTTAATGGGTGGGGTAAAGTGGCTGACGAAATCAAAGTTTATGTATTAAAGTGACAAAAAAATTTATTTAGGTACCAAAGTGAGAAAAGTAGTATAGTTTGGGAGTTAAATTACACATTAACCTAACAAAAAAGTGGAAGGTACGTTCTTTTTGGCTAAAATATTAAAAATGTCTTTGAATTTTGTTACTTTATTTAAATAAGCCCTTATATTATTATTATATTCAAATAAGCCCTCATACTTTGATTTTTACTCATTTAAGCCTTTATTTAAAATAAAAGGATTACATATGTATAAAAATTGTTTCAAACTAATTTAACTAATCAAAATTCAATTAATTCGATTTGATTAAGTCACTTTTGAGTTTAGATTAATTTTATATGTTGGTTTATTCGATTAAGTTGATATCTAAAATCACGAATTAAACCAACTGAATTAATGTGACATTTTTTAAATATATAATATACATAATTAAATATTATATAATATATTCTATCTAACTAGCCTTTTTTATGTAAGAAGTTAGGTTTTAAACGTAACCAAAAAAATCAATTATTCACTCATATAAAAAATTGATTTATATTAATAGCTCATTTAGATATAAATTAAATGTTAAGGACTTATCTAGGTATAAATTAATGTTTAAGGACTTATTTAAACTCAAATAAAAAGTTAAAGGTTTATTTAGATCCAATAAAAGTACAAAAACTTATTTAAATAAACTAATAAAGATCAAAAACATTTTTACTATTTTAGCCGTTCCTTTTCTTCCCTTTAGTTTTCTTTCTATTTTTATTTACAAGCTTTATTAACCCAAGAGCTTAATTTACTAGGGTGTGTCTAACCACACCCTATCTCTTACTAGACACACCCTAAGTTAGTGCTTTTTTTTCCAAAATTAACCACTTGTAACATTACAATTCTACCCTAACCTATCTCACACCCTAAATCAGCACACCCTAGCCATAATTCATCTTCTCTCTCGTTCAACATTCTCAAACCAAACAAAATCAACTCAAAAATTGAAGTCATAGAGTATTTTGATGATAATACAAGCAAGGAATCATTCATGGATGAAGATTTAGTAGAAATGTATCATAATGTTGAAGAGGTATGTTATTATATTTGAAAACGTTGTAATTTTTTCATTTTTCGACAAAAAATACTGGAATTCGACACTCCCAGCAGTAAATTGTTGAGAAACTAATAGTTTCGCAGCAGCATCTTGCTGAGACTAGATAACAATCATGGCAGGGTGCTTCCCAGAAGCATTAGTGGTCTCGGCAACACCCTGCCGAGACCACATAAGTGGTCTCGATAGGTGCTGTCGAGACACATTAGTGATCTTGGTAGCATCCTGGCGAGACCATGGTTTCTTGGTTGCCGAGACTATGTTCTCGGCTGCCGAGACCACATATATACTCTCGAGATCATGTTTAATAGTTTTTTATTTAATAATAGGTTGTTAACTGATATATAAAAAAACTAATAATTTGTTGAATATTTGTAGGATAACAAAAGATTAATAGTTTATCAGCATTCAGTGGAGTCTTCTCAATTTGATTGCACTGAGTCATTTAGTACGGACAAGGTTTTTTCTACTCGAGAAGAGTTAATAACATGGGCAAGGGAGATGGGCAGAAATGTAGGATTCATAGTTGTGATTAGAGGATCTGAACTAGCAATTTTTTCAAGAAAGCCTAGATTACAGCTCTGTTGTGAACGAAGTGGAAGATTTAGAGAGTCAAAAAAGAACAAAGCTCAATGCACTGATAAACCAACTCGTAGAGGTGTTGGAACAAAGAAATGTGGCTGCCCATTCGAGCTACTAGGTGTGAAATTAGAAAAGGATGATGAGTGGCAAGTTCAAGTAGTAAATGGGATGCATAATCATGCACCTGCGATACATTTTGAGGGTCATCCATTTACTGCAAGATTGTCAATTGAGGAGAAGGAAGTTGTAGCTGATATGACCAAGAACATGGTCAAACCATGAAATATTCTCATGACGTTGAAAAACAAGAATGAGAAGAATGTAAGTGTTACGAAGACCATTTACAATGCATGACATGCTTACAAATTGATTAAGAAAGCTGGTAGGTCACAAATGTAACAACTAATGAAAATGTTGAACAAGTGTAGATACATTGGGTGGCATTGGAGTGATGAGTCAACGGATGTTGTGAAAGAATTTTTTGGGCACATCCTACCTCGGTAGACTTGTTTTTTTTACCACATGTGTTGATTATGGATTGTACATATAAAACAAATAGATATTAGATGCCACTCCTCAAGATTGTTGGTGTCTCATCAACGAATTTAACTTTTTCGGTTGCATTTGTGTACATGGAGGCGGAGCGTCAAGAGAATTACACGTGGGCATTGCAAATGTTAAAAAGTTTAATGGTAGGTGTTGCATCACCATCTATTATTGTCACAGATCGAGAATTAGCATTGATGAATGCAGTTCAAGCAGTATTTCCCTCCGCAACCAACTTGTTATGTAAATGGCACATATCGAAGAATGTGCTTGCGAACTGCAAAAAGTTATTTGAGCGCAATGAGAGGTGGGATGCATTCATGGCATCATGGAGTCTTCTTACATTCTCAATGACAGAAGAAGAGTACAATAGGCATTTAAGCTCAATACACTTGGATTACTATAGTTATCCAAAATCACTGCAATATGTGAAGGAGACTTGGTTGGATAATTATAAGGAGCGATTTGTTGCGGCTTGGACAGATAGAGTAATGCATTTCTGCAATGTAACAACTAATAGGTATGTTTATTGTCGACTTTTAAGTTTACGTTCATTTTCCTCAGTAATTTTTGAATTGATAAGTAATATATGTCCTAATTTCTATTGTAGGGCAGAGAGTGCGCATGCAAGGTTGAAACGAAATCTCAAATCGTCGCAAGGTGATTTTGAATCATTTTGGAACGTGATCAACTCCTTGATTGAGCTGCAACATACAGACATAAAGACTTCATTTGAGGCAAGCCTTACTGTTGTTGAACATAACTTCAGGCCATCTTTATTCAAGGAGTTACAGCGGTTGGTGTCGAGGTCGGCTTTGCATATGATATTGATGGAGGTTGAGAGAGTAAAGAATGGATATATTGATATTCACACTTGTGGCTATGTAATGAGACTGACACATGGGTTGCCATGTGTGCATGAAATTGCTGACTATATATAGTTTGGACGACCAATACCCTTATCTGTTATTCATCCACATTGGTCAAAATTAGATTTGACGAAGTCCACATATGATGACATGCATCAGTTGACATTGGATGCTGAGTGGGAGATAATTGTGAAACGGTTCGATGCATGTAATATTGATGGAAAACTAGCCTTGAAAAAAAAGTTGAGAGAACTAGGTGATCCGGCAACAACATTCCTTGTTCCTCCAGTTGAAAAGGCTCAGACAAAGGGTCGTACTTGAGCATCGAAGATGGACACATCAACTCGACGGGAACTTTTTTATTTTGAGATTGTCGAGTCTGGTCATGATAGTACCATTTCACCCACAACATCAAGTTCAGTGAAATTGGCGAAGAAGAGGCAGAAATTACCTATATATAGTAAAGGTGTCAAGATTTGATATATGGATTCTTTTCCCATCGAGATTTGTCCATTCATTCACGATATTGTGGATGTTGAGTCTGATGGACATTACGGATTTAGAGCTATAGCAGGGTTGTTGGGTATGACTACAGATACATGGCCACAAGTGCGACGAGATTTGATGGATGAGTTAAATAGACACAGAGATGAATATATATCTCTATGGATCTCAGGAGCGTCTTGATGAATTGATGCAATCGTTGATGTGTTTCAACACAGTGGCGTATAAGGATAATTGGATGACCTTACCAGACATGGGTCATTTGATATCCTCACGGTATGACGTTGTGCTTGTCCATTTATCTTCAAGACAATGCTTGACATATCTTCCGCTCAGATCTATTGCACCTCCCCCACTACAACATAAGTTAATAACTATTGGATTTTTCACTTTGATTTAATTAAATATAATGCATTGTTGTAGGTTTTATTGGATCCAAGAGCACCGATGCCTCCGTTCGCATGCAACTGGCATAGGTATCGATATGAATGCGCTCAAGAGTGGGAGCTTCCATACGTCTCTCGGATCGAGGATTTCAAATTATTATTCTCATCAAACATAGATGTTGCAACCCAAGAGACAATCAATCTAGATGAACTATGATGTATTAACTAAGTATAATACATTGTTGTAATGTAAGCATTTGTTTATTATGCTATGTAACTCAACATAATCATGTTTTCTTGAATTAAGTCTATTTTATTCATTTTATGATAATTGCATATGATATTTACTATTTTAATAATTTATTACTAATAATAATAATAATAATAATTATTATTATTATTATTATTATTATTATTAGTATTATTATTATATATTATTATAAGTTAAAAAAATGATTGCCTCAAATGGTTTGATAAATAAAAGATGGTACATATCGAAGTAATGATACAAAAGAAATCTAAATATATACATAAATATTTTCACAATTTCTGACAAAAGTTTAAGTCAACTATAAAAATACAAAATCTACTATCTCCTCCTCTTTTGCATAACATATACGGAAGGAGATGTATGAGGTGATAGGGAAGATGTAGGTGGTGCAGCTGCTGCTGAAGCTGGTGGTGCTGGTGCTAATACTAGTGCTGTTGTTGGTGCTGAAGCTGCTGCTACTGGTGTTGGTGCTGAAGCTGTTACTGCTAGTGGTGTTGGTGCTGAAGTTGAAGCTGAAGCTACTGGTGTTGGTGCTGGTCCAGCTGCTGGTGCTGGTGGCAAACACAGTGGTTGTGCTGAAGAAGGTGGAGCAGCTGAGGATGGAGGGGGACGTAGAGGTCGTGATGAAGATGCTGTCTGTGGAGGATGTCAGGGCACTGCAGTACGCCTGGGCAATCTCGCTACCATGGCATAAACATCATGCACAGCTTGTCGCCAAACATCTAAGTCTTGATCATCTCCACCAGCCTCCACTGTGTAAAGTCTGTCAAATATGTGTCCCACGACGCGCTACAAAATCATGAAAAAATAAATATATCAATTTCAAGATATGTAAGTCTTCATAGCATTAAATAAAAAATGACTAACCTCTCAGTCAATCACTATGTGCTGGGCCGTCGATCTATGTGAAGGATCCTGGATATAACGATGTGAAATGGGCACATACCAAATCATGTAATTCGCTGTAGACTCTCCAGGAGTCCTGCATTGCGCACCTCTCCTACCCTCATTAATCACATGATAATCCCAGCTATCTCAGTACCCAGGCTGAAAGCTATACTTCACGACATAAGTAGCTAGCTTCGATCCTCATCTCGCGTGAAATGGTGTCAGAGGTGGACGTGGAATGCTCTGCACATAGCCCCATTGCCGAAGAACTCTATCCGGATGGTATAGCTCCACAACCTCATTGAACTTGATGCATCCGTAAAAAAATGAAATCTCTGGCAATGGATGTCTCTCTCTACTGTCTGCATATGGCTCCCAACAGACCTGATGATACTGAAGGTCATCAAGCTGCTCCCTCAGTATCTTTAGGGAAATACTACAGCTAAGTGGCTTCCATCATTGAGCACGCGGCTGCTTAGATCTATATGCCGTCTCTCGTACTGGATTTAGCGATGGAAAATGCTTGTAAATTGTAAATCCAAGCCTACATAAAATAAAATAGATTTTCATAATCAAATCATAAGCTAATAAATATCAAACAAATCAATATTATTATTAAATAAACATTATATACCTGAAGCAATGTCATCTAACCAGCTATCGAATGGCACTCCACTCTACTGGCCTCGCCCAACTGTCTATACATATAAGCCAGGCAAGCTACACCCCATGCAATCTCACCCACAGTAGTAAGATCCTGCAAAAAAAAAAGATAAGTACACAACTAGTACTCATGTTGCACTCTTATCAACAAATAGAGTGCAACCAAGTAAAAATAATAACAATGCGTGAGTCGCATACTCTATCTGTTCCTCGCTATCAGAGTCGAAAACCATCCCAAACATATCCTTCAGCCACTGCATCCTAACCTGTGGTCCTTTAGTAGCGGTCGTCTCTTCCTTTGCCTTTTCTTCACTCACTCCCAGCAACCACACTAACATTCTATTTGCATCATCAATAGAGACGAAATTGAAAGATATAGTCCTCCCGACCACGGGGATGCCAAGCAATGAAGAGACGTCATCTAGAGTGATGGTCATCTCTCCGAAAGGCATGTGAAATGTGTTCGTCTCTGGATGTCACCTCTCAGTAAATGCAATAATAATGGTCTTGTTGCACGTAACATAACTACACTGCAACAATGGATCCAACCCTGACCGTGCGATCGTGAAAAGGATGCATGACCGACTCTGATCCAATAGCCATATACCAACTTTGGAACTGTGATTAATAACTTTTAGTTCCCCTCGCTCCTGAAACAATACCAAATAAAATAATGGTCATCTCTCTGAAAATTCTAATTTACATTTCAATAAATATATAATAAAGTTCACTTATACCTTTTGCTGCCAAATAGCTGTAGCAACATGTGATCCATAACTAACTAGCAGAGATGGATCAACTGGGCCACTAAGATAAGATCCAGTAGAAGTACTAGCTTGCTCAGCAGCTGGTGTCACGCCAGAAGTACTCGACTGCTCCCTCTATGCCGCAGCTCGTGCCTCACCAAATGTACTCTGCAGCTGCCTCTATGCCGCAGCTCGTGCCTCACCAAATGTACTCCGCTGCTACCTCTGTGCCGCAGCTGGTGCCTCGCCAGATGTCCGCTGCTGCCTTGGCGCCACAGCTGCTGCCTCACTAGAGGTACTCCGTTGCTGCCTCTGCGCCACAACTACTGTCTCGCCAAAAGTACTCTGCGACTACCTCTGCGCCACATCTGGTGCATCACTAAATTTACTCGACTCCTGTCTCTCCTCAACATCTGCTGCCTCAAGAGCTCGTCTCCTCCTCTCAGACATAGTGGGTACCCATCTCGGATCCACTAATGCTTCAGCACGTCTCCTCCTCTCACCTCTAGATGACCCTGCTCCTCGTGTACGTGGTGGCATTTGTATAAACATAGAAAAAAACTATTTTAATTTCGATTAATCAATTTACATATAATTTAAACTAAAAAATAGCAAATAAGTTAAATTTATTATAAACTAGAAAATAAGTTAAATTTAATCCATTTCACATATAATCTAAACTAAAAATAAAAAATAACTGAAATTTAATCTAAAAAAATTTTGAAAAAAAAAATTATTTCATTTTCAATCTCACAGCACCATGGTGATGCGAGCCTTGCAATATCGCTGCACCAGGGTGGCACGAGCCTTGTAATCTCGCGACACCATGTGTCGTGAGACCATAAGACTCGCAGCACCCATGGTGTTGCAAGAAAACAAGACTCGCGGCACCATGGGTCCGTGAGACCACAAAGCTCGCGGCACCACACCTCTATCCTCGCGATACTATTTTACGGGATACTACAATTCTCGCTGCACTATAGTGCCGCGATTAAAGCCCATGCGCAGCACCGTAGTCCCGCCCCATCTAGAAGATCGCGGCAGTTCATTGCCGCGAGCTACGCACCCGAAGCCTCTATCGATTTTTCTCAAAATTTCCACATGTATTTCGTTTAAATGAAAAAATATAAAGCATATAACATCTGTAATTGAAAATAGAGGTCATACTTACCTTATTTGCTTTAAAAACTCAACGATTTGGGAAGGATTTGAGGAAATGATAGAGTTTGGAATATGATTTTGGAAAGAACTTAGGTGTGCCGTGGGTTTGGGAAGAGTTGGGTGTGTCGTGGATTTGAAGGGGTAGAATGGGGTGACCGATAAGGATAATGGATGTGGGTAGTAAAATGTGTGTGAGGCTAGGGTGAGAGTACAAAATAGGGTGTGACTAGTCAACTATAGGATGGGACTAGAAAAACCCAATCTACTTTCTTTCCCTTTGTCTCCCTTTTTTTTCCACATCCAAAATAGGTCCCGAAAGAACTTCCATGGAACTCTGGGTCTTCGCCTGCTTTCAGATTTAATGGTTTTTTTCTTTTCTTTTTTCATTTCATTTTCTTTAATTTAATGATTTTTAGCTTTGTTTCTAAGGTTGAATGATTAAGTTTTGAGCTCTAAAAATAGGAAATAAGGTGTGGGAAGCAAATAGTGCCGTGCTTCATAGTGTAACGTTACCTCATATTCTATTAGCAATAAAGCATCATTGGAAACAAATGAAAAATCCAATAAAAAAAAAAGAAGAAACAAATGAAAAAAAATTGATTCAAAGCTTACAAAGTGGACGAGGCGTGGGTAAACTTGAACCATGTAAAACAACCTTTATATTAAATTCATACTTGCTAATTATGGAATTTAAAATTAATTTCTTTTCTTTTGTGCCTTTGATTGTAGGGAGACAAGTTTCATCGATTGTTTTTGCGAGATTTTTTTTGTGGGTGAGGTTTTATATTTTCTTTTTTTTTTTGGATTTAAAATTTTTAATTTGATTTTTAAAAAGCTTAAATCAGTAGAGCTAAAGTTTGAGATTGATTTTAAGTTGTTTAAATTATTTAATTTATTTATTAATTTCTTATCATTTACTTATTTATCATGCTATATTTTTAACGTTATTCATAGGTTTGGGGTTTCCTTCGCTTTTCCTTTTTTAGCATGCGAGGCCTTTTGATTTAAAATTTTTCTTAAGCTTTGGTTAAAATTTTAATTCATTTAGGTATTTAACATTTTCAAGCGAATATGAGCAAAAATTTAAACTCATTTTAAATGCTTTTTCCTTTTATCAACTAAAATGATTTCATAACCAATTCATTAGCCAAATTAAATCCTTCGTAATACTTTCATTCTATTCTGATTTGAATATTAATGCTGCTATGTTTCTTGAATGTTATTGGTGCTCTTATGAAAATTGATGTTTGCTCTTTTCTATGTATTCTAATAGATCAAATTTCATTATAACTTGGGGTAGTTGCCTTTTCTTATTTTGCAAAATAAAGTTTTTTCCTTTGAATCTGCTGTCATACTAGAAAATTGTGTGATTTTGTTAAATCACTTGGTTAAGAAGTTTTACTGTTGGGATGACTTGGGTTAGAGTTTGTGAAAAATTGTGTTAAACATATTTCCATATTTGTTTCATAGATTACCATCTTCACTCCCTAATTACATTCCATTTACTTAAGAAAATTTAATATTTCATTGATGCTGCTGTTGATTTGGAACCTGGATATCTAGCTATTAATGCATGTGGAGGTTCCCTGTTTGAATGGTTGTTTGTTTTCTAGGACATTCATTGCTGAGACTAATGAGAAGCTGTTAGAGGTTGCTGTATGTTATATTGAGGTTGGTTCTAATTTTATTTTTTCAATTGTAAACTGTCGATTTGTTTTGAGTTTGTACTTGGCATAAATGACATAGCATCATATTTTGTTTTTTGTATTCGTTGGGGGAGAATGGGTAGATTTAGAAGGTTTCTTTTTAAGGTTAAAGCCCATCTGCTCTTCTGTTATGGTCTTCATTACACACCGCATTTCTTACGTGATATCGAAAGTCTAGGATGTATGATAGGCCTTCATGTTTGACAAAATCATCTCTTTCCTTTTCTTGAACTTTAAATGACAGTGCCAGAACAATTCTTTTACCTCCAAACATTTAGAGTGATCTGCATAGAGCTATGATTTAGCGAAGTTTCTTTCTCAAACATATGTATTTTGCATTGTTGTAGAATTGGCTAAGGTCTTTCATTGAGATTAAGGAAGTAATTGTTGTTAGGAGGTGTTTCATTGTTGAATTTTGGTTTCAATGATATGCATTTGTGCGCTTTTGACAATATTGTGGTGATTTTTTTGATGATTTATGTATTATTTAAATAAACTTTTATTGCAATATTGTGTAGATTAATGGGTAGTTTTCTTTTAACATTTTAATTCCTGGATTTGGAACAATTCAAGTTGAAATTGTAGTTGCTAGAAGTATATCAGTTCTTTTTCCTTAAAAATGAAATTTATTAATAGAAAGAAAAGAAAAACATTCATAAGATTTCTTAAGCATAGAAATAAATTAAGGTGCAGTAATTAAACACACCTTGGGAGGGCAATAACTTGATTTGTCTACTATTATTGGGATCAGACCTCTCTCTCTCACACTATTGAAGTGCTTTGGATTTTAATTCTGGGATTTGTGGAGGGTAGAGAATCATCTAGACAACTCAAAAATCTATCATGGACCATGTAAATTAAGCTATGAACCTAATTAGTTTAGAGAGTTTGCTTGAAAGGCAATTGGTTTGACTATTTTTTCCCCTTTTTTTTGCATTTTTTTTAGTTTCTTCTAGAATGCTATAGATGTATAGCATCCCTAACAAATTGCTCTTTGCGAACTAGAAAACATACTTTCCTTTAACTTCAGTTAATGAAAAATGAGATTTGAGATAAGATGGTGTTTAACAAAAAAAAAGTGCAGATATGGTGAGGTGAACACTTTTTTCCCTTTTTGGATTGATTGGTATTGGTAGCTTTTAGCTTTTTTTACAAATAAGTGCACAAGCTAGGTTAGGTTCTATCCATAGAAAAGCAACTAATGGGCATTTGCTTCAAGAAAATGTCACTTTTTGCTCACTTGACATTTCCCTTCAGTTGGTATTTGCCATTTCAAGCATGGGTTAACTCTTGAACACTACATCCAATAAATCATTCTAAAGAAAAAAATAATAAAAAAGAATTGAGAATTATTTTTAATAGAAGGATTGTAAATTTGATAGCTGCAATATGAACCTGAAAAAGCAATTCTAGCTCTATAATTAGGATGCATAGAATAGGGGACAGCATCAACTGCTTACATAAGCAGTAAGTTAAATCGCTACAACTCCAAAATAGATTTGTATACTGATCAAGATATATAATGAAATCCAACTAGGGTATTGAATACCCATAGGTTGATTATACGTATGTAGAAGTGGCAAATGGGCGGATCGAATCAGGTTTGGGTTGGATCGGGTCATTTTGGATCGGATCATTTTGGGTTAAGGAAAAATCGGATCATTTCAGGTTCAGATTATTTCAAGTCCGGATAAGGTCGGGTTTGGATCAAGGAAAAATCGATCTATTTCGGGTTCGGATAAGGTCGGGTTTGGATCAATTTGGGTTCGAATTAATTCGGGTTTGGATTAGATCGGGATTGAGTCGTTGACTTTTTTAGTCAACTCGGGTTAGTCGGATTTGGATTCGGGTCGATTGGACAGATTTATTGGGTTAAGCCTTGGTCGTCTCGATGTGATTTATCTAGTATAAAAATCAACTGAAACCATATTTCTAAGAATTACAAAACTCATGAAAATAAAATTTTCTTCTTACATGACCTATTGTGCAATTGAGATTGAAATAATCAAAATATTTAATAATCTATATAATAGTTTTCTTTATAATATATTTACCAATATTCATAAATTAATTACATTTTTTCATTTTATTTTTATTATCTATAATAATTAATAACTTTATGAATAAAAGTGATTTAATAATCCCTATATATCATAAAACAGTACTATATATCTCTTTAATTTATCTTAATTTTTTATAGAATAATTAGAGACATTAAGTGTAGATGATATAGATTTTGTACTCTATCATAGATTAGCCATTAAATAATTATACATTAGGTTCAAATAAATGCAATATAAAAGTGAATATTTAAATTTAATTAGATTAAAAAAAACATAACACTCATATTATTGAAAAAATTATATTTTTATTATATTAAAATACTTTGATAATTAATTTTAACATTTAAATATTTATTGATAATATTAAATTTAAGTTTGAATCTTTTCAGGTTTGGGTAATTTTGGATTCAGATCAATTTGGATTCAGATCAATTTGGATTCGGGTCAATTTGAGTTCGGATCAATTCGGGTTCGGGTTAATCTAAATTCGGATGAATTTGGATTCGGATAAATTCGGGTTCAGATTCCGTCGGGTTTAGATCAATGTAAATTCGGATCAATTCGGATTCGGATCAATTTTGATTCGGATCGGGTTGGATTTGGGTTGTTAACTTTTTTTAGTCAAATTGGATCGATCGAATTTAAATTCGGGTTAATTGGACAGATTTTTCAAGTCGGATCAATTTTTGCTACCTCTGTAGGTATGCAATGTGCTTGGTATTCGTTGTTGTGCTTTTCTTCCCAATTCCTCTTCTAAGTTTTTTGCTGTATTCTTCATGGTGCTTCCTATCAATCATTGTCTTCATTTAACTTTATCTCCCTCGATTTCTCAGTTAAGGAAAAATAATTAAATTTGTTGATCGTTCAAAAAGGATTTTGAGGGTTTTTCCTATTGAATCTTCCACAATTAGGACTTTGTGCAGAATTTAGTCATTTAATTAAATTTTCAAACAAACATGTTTTTTTTTTGGTTTGGTGGGTTGATTGATCACTCAGTTTCCATGTTTTTATATATTTTCTATCCATTTTTTATTAATTATTAAAACCTTAAAGTCCCTCTTCTTTCTCTTACAACCTGCTGCCTTTTGCTGCTCGCTATATTACGATAGAGAATTCGATGATGAGAAGATCCTATGGGTGGAAAATGGGCGGGTCAGATCGGGTTTGGGTTGGATCATTTTGGATCGGATCATTTCGGATTAAGAAAAAATCGAATCATTTTGGATTCGGATCATTTCGGGTTCGGATAAGGTCGGGTTTGGGTCAAGGAAAAATCGGTCTATTTCGGGTTTGGATCATTTCGGGTTCGGATAAGGTCGGGTTTGGGTCAAGGAAAAATCGGTCTATTTCGGATTTGGATCATTTCGGGTTCGGATAAGGTCGGGTTTGGGTCGTTGACTTTTTTTAGTCAATTCGGGTTGGTCGAATTTGAATTCGGGTCGATTTGACAGATTTATTGGATTAAGCTTTGGTCATCTTGATGTAATTTATCTGGTATAAAAATCAACTAAAACCATATTTCTAAGAACTACAAAACTCATGAAAATAAAATTGTCTTTTTACATGACCTATAGTACAATTGGGATTGAAATAATCAAAATATTTAATAATCTGTATGATAGTATTCTTTATAATATATTTACCAATATTCATAAATTAATTACGTTTTTTTAATTTTATTTTTATTACTACAATAATTAATAACTTTTGAATCAAAGTGATTTAATAATCCATATTAAATATCATAAAACAATACTATATATCTCTTTAATTTAGTTTGATTTTTTATAGAATAATTAGAGACATTAGTGTAGATGATATAGCTTCTGTACTCTATTATAGATTAATCATTAAATAATTATACATTATGTTCAAATGAATGTAATATAAAAGCGAATATTTAAATTTAACTATATTAAAAAAATATATAACACTCATATTATTGAAAAAAATTATATTTTTACTATATTAAAATACTTTGATATTTAATTTTAACATTTAAATATTTATTGGTAATATTAAATTTAAGTTTGAATATTTTCAGGTTTGGGTAAATTTGGATTCGAATAAATTTGGGTTCGGATCAATTCGGGTTCGGATCAATTCGGGTTCGGGTTAATCTAAATTCGGATGAATTCGGGTTCGGATAAATTCGGGTTCGGATTCGGTCGGGTTTGGATCAATGTAAATTCGGATAAATTTGGTTTCGGATCAATTCGGATTCGGATCGGGTTGGATTTGGATTATTGACTTTTTTAGTCAAATCGGATCGGTCGGGTTTGGATTCGGGTTAATCGGGCGGATTTTTCGGGTCGGGTCAACTTTTGCCACCTCTAGAAGATCCTGTTGTAGCACCGGAAAGCCAAGCACTTCAAGTGCCACGTCAGTCACAAGAAGCTCTCCACCATCGGCGGTATGGTCATCAACGTCTTCCAGGTTTACAAGGAGATTGTCACCAAGTATCTCCCTTCTCTTTTACACCAATGCTATTGTCTTTCATTTATTTCTTATGTTATTGTTTTCTGTTAATCGTTTTTTTGTCTTAATAAGTTTTAGTTTTCCTTTAGATTTTAAGGATAAGATATCACTTTTAATAATAACAATTTATATGTATCATCATCATTATCAGAGCTTTTATCCCAATAATCCCAATAGATTGAGGTAGGCTAAACAATTTATATGCATACAGGAGAAAAATATCATGTTGCAAAGAATAGTGGGGGAAGCTAACTCATTTGGATTAAGCTGATGCTAATGAATTCCTAATTAAGGTTTATACTCTGTCAGCTTCTTCCTTTTTCTGGGGAAACCAAAGTTTGGAGAGACTGAGTAGAATAGTAACCAAGAAAGTGAAGTGAATTGTGGTAAGCTCCTGTAAAAAAGAAAAATGTTACTTTGGAGTTGGGATTGTGAGCCTGTAACCATACAATAAATCCTGTTGAAGTAGTTCTTTTTTAAAGATGTGTTGAAAAAAATTAATGATTTTGCATCCCAATTCATTGATTTTATACACACACACACACACATATATATATATATATATATATATATATTTGCAGGATTTTTGGGGGAATTGATCTGTGCAAGATTAATTTGGATGTTTCATTGTTTACTCGATTTGTAAGTTTTTAATTTTTTCCAAGTTTTTCTTGGGAATTTTTATTTTATTGATAGGATAAAAATAGGGTAGTACACAACTCTTTTTGAGTTTGGACCATATTTTTATGTGATCCTTATTTAATCTAAAGATGACATTTCCTTTTTTTTTCACCCCATTAACCCCCTTTGCTTATTACTATTGTGCGCATGCGGTTGCTCTTATGTTTATTTTTATCTTGGACAATGATTGAAATCCGTAGGCTAATTTGTTTTATATTTATTAAATCTGCTAGATTTCCTCATCTTTATACCTATGTTTTCTCTAATCATGTTGCATAGTTGTTTCCCTTTTTTTATGCACTTTATTATCTTTTTTGCTTAAATATCAAAGATTTTTTTTTTTTTTACTTTTGGCTAGTTTTTTTATATTTGGTTTTTAAAGCTTTAGATTATTCATTTTTCGAGTTGCTCATTGTTTTCATTATAGTGGAACTTCAATCCTGTGTTAGTTTGGTCAATGCTTCTGCCATGTGTGGAATAGAGCAAGAAATAAAGTGTCAGAGTACTGTAAATGTCATTACAGAGATTGCAGCTGAAATGTAAAGAGGAGAGAAAAAATGCAGAGCCTGTGAAGAGAATATCATCATTTGAAGCCCAAATACAACAAAAGGATAACAAATCTCTTCTAACAAATGATCAAGTATGGCTTCCC
This sequence comes from Heritiera littoralis, assembly GCA_031772115.1. Taxonomy (NCBI): domain Eukaryota; kingdom Viridiplantae; phylum Streptophyta; class Magnoliopsida; order Malvales; family Malvaceae; genus Heritiera; species Heritiera littoralis. The sequence goes on from JAPDPK010000089.1 coordinate 85,855, forward strand.
ACTCCATCTGTTGTGTTTTGGTTTAGTCTGTTCTTATTGTCCTCTCATCTGTTTAATAAACCATTTATGGTTTAAAGTCGCAACATGATAATTTTGGACTCAATGATATGCATCATTTTCCAACAAAATTCCATGATTAAATCAAATGTACATTTCATTTTATCTATGTTTTCTTCTAGCTATTATTCAATTTTTAATGTCTTAGCCAAGTCATTTTCATTTCTCATTTTCAAGCCAAGTAATAATGTTGTCTATCTTTGGTAGGTTTGGACAGTTAATTTTGCTCTGAGCCATTAGCTAACTGAACAAAACATGCAGAGGAGCTTCTATGGCATTTCTATTATAGATTTTTGAAATAACCTTTATCTTCTTGCCTTCTCAAGTTCTTGGTCTTTGATAAATGGTCTGATGGACTTTTCAATGAAAATTTGGTATTGAAACATGGTGTGTAATTCATAGAGCTTATATCATTTTTTTTTAATTTCTTTTGCAAATACAAGTCTGAATTTTCAAAGCAACTAAAATTTAGCTGCTTTTCACATTTAAAGTGATAATTTAATGAGTTTTCCTATAAAATATTTAACTTCTCTTTTTTTGTTGTAATTCATAGAGCTTATAATTTTTTTTTTCATTTTCAAGTGCAAGTCTGAAAAGTCAAAGTAACTAAACTTTAGCTGCTTTTCACATTTAAAGCTACTAATTTAATGAGTTTTCCTGGAAAATATTTCACATCATTTTTTTGGATGCCTTGAGATGAATATCTGTTATTTTAAAATATCTGATACTGTTATTTTTTATATTTCAAATTTTTTACGTTTTAATAATAAGCATATTGCAACATTATAAAAATTTTAAATTTATAATATTAAACGTATAAAAACTACAATTTTTAATATAATGTAAAGACGTAAGGAAAGTTCTATAAATATTTGCAAGAAGATGGGTTGTGTCATATAGTCCTTTGGTTTCTTAAATATAAATAATTGAGGCTTTGTTGGATCCTTTTTTTTTTCTCCAGAAAAGTGAGCTAAAACTTCATTTTTATGGTACTTCCCTGTTTTTTAGTGGCTATTGTACGTGCTTATCTTTTGATTTTATTCATTTAATTACCATTTGCATGGAAATATTGACAAATGAAAATGTGGGTTATTAAGGAATCTGCAGCCATGTGACTTAGTTACAATTTTACATAGGAGCAGTGATCTCAGTGCTTTGTAGAACTGCATTCCCCTCTAACAAACTATTAGAACTTCTAAATTCTAAATGAGGCCCTTTCGAGCTATTCAAGTAACCCCTGGACTGCGAACAAGACTGAGACAGGGGCTGTCTATTACTATAATGCATTGATAGGAGAGTTGACTTTTGAAAAACCATCTAGATTTAAGCAGGAGGTACATGTGGATGCGCATTCAGATGATTTCCAATATTAACTTTGTTGGTGTCCCTACCCTTTGCTCTTTTAGATTGCCAGCACTTAAATTGACTCGTATGTATTTGACAAATTTCCCAAATATTTGCTGATTAGAACTTTTTGCTAATGCCCAGGAATTGTCATAATACAGGCACCCTGTTTTCTCGTGGCTGAAATGTATGTGCCCTGCTGAGATTATCCATTACACTTAGTTGTCACTGAAGCTGGAGAAGGTGAGGATGGAAGGATAAAATCTACGACTAGCATTAGGACTCTTCTTTTGGTATCTCCATGATATATATAGCATAATCAACAGTTAAGGAAGTTATTATTCCATCCGTATTATAGATTTCTTCTTCTGCCATTAGAATTCTTAACGCCCAAGAGTTAACTCATTTTGGAGTATTAGCTTTGTGACTAGTACTTTTTCCGCTGTGCTGCCAATATCCAGAAATGATTAAGAAAACGCAGTCAATAAGTCATTTTAGGAATAATAGATTTTACTTTTCACATGAAATTTCTGCATGAGAACAAAAGCAGGGCCAATCCCAGGAATTATGGCCCATACTATTAGCGAAATAGATTTGGCAACCTTCTGAGGATCTTGCAACCATTTGCATTGGCTTTAGCAGTGCTCAGACCTTAAACAGCCTGATCACGTTCTTCTATACATGCTTCCTTTCTCCTTTTAGCAACAAATCCTTCATTTCCCTCATTATCACTATCTAATTCAACTTGTTTAGCAGGAGTAGAACTAGAAGCATGACTAACATTGTATGACATCAATCTGAAACTAACAGAGAATTAATTTGGAATCTTGCACTTACAGGATCCAAAACTGAGATTTCAGATCAGAGAAAGCTGTTCATCGAAGGTTTGGATTTGTTGTCTCCTTCGATCCTGCCCTTCTCGATATTGTTCTTTAATAAAAACACAGCATCATTGGTAGAATGGTGTGAACATTTTTTTTATTAGTTAACAGGTATTTTTAGGGTTTTTTTTATTTGGGTTTTCCTTTTCAAATGCTAATGTTAGGGATAAAATTTTGGACTTGCTCTTCCTTTTTGTTTTAATTTATTGGTTGATTGGTACTATTTTAAAGGGAATTTTATCTTCTCTTTGCTGTTTTGATTAATAAAGTTACCTTTTTTTTTTTTTTGCAGTGGGGAATATACCATATGGTGCTTGCATGGAACAGCTTATATAAGTCTTTGGGGGTTGGTTTTATTTTTTATTAATTTGTTTTTGATTTATACACTTGATGGCATGATATGTTACCTAGCAATACTAAATTAAGATTTCATATTATTGTAATGCGTTGATGAACTTCTTTACAGTTCTGTTTTGAAAATGTTTTGGATTCTGATTGGTTTTATTGTTGTAAATTATACCGGGACGTTGTTAGATGGAACTCGGTTTGATTTGAGCCATGATAGAGGCACTCTTTTCAAGTTCACTCTCAGTGGAGGTACCAAAGATTGACTCTTTCTCTTTTTGAAAGTTCTTAAAGCATTTTTTTTCAAGTGCACATTGCATTTCAAAGAAAATTTTAAGCGAAATCTGGAAACTATAAGTCTGGTTTTAGTGTTTTGAACTGCTAATAAGCATATTTTCAGAACATTGTATATAAATAATTTGCATTTTTATTTTGACCTATTAATTAACCTCTTTTGTTTAGAAATTTGGAACTTGTATGAAAACCAACAGGAGTTTTTCAAATAAACTTTATTCCTGCTGTTCAAATCCCTACAGATGAACAGAACTTTTGAATTAGCTATATTTGGAATGTAAAAAATGGCATTGCTTTGAATTTTCACGATTTAATTCGTGTATATATTATTAATATAAGTTCAGTGCTTTTTAATTGTATTTAATTTGGTCTATTTAATGAGTTGTTGTCTTTTGTTGAGAATATATTATGGTTGATTGAGAGGCAAGGCCTTTGTAAGTTTAAGATGTGCCAAAGTATGAGGAGGACGTGCCGTTTGAATTTTTTTGGTTATTTTCCTGCTTCGTATTGGACTTTAACTATCTTTTTCTTGAAGTGGGAAACTGTGATGACGTGCCATTATGCTTTGGGTAATATGACAACATATTGCTTGTAGTCATGCATGCGCAAGAAGCATCTATTTATTAAGTTGTTTTTAACTGCAATTCTTTTTTCTTCGAATTGACTCTGTGGATCGTTGATCATAGTACGGTATTCTACTTTATTTAGAACCATTCAAGAAAAGCAATATAAATGATTTTTGTGCTTTAATCAGTAGAAGATGCAAGGCAACTACGCAAAATTTTTGTCGCCTCTGACAATAATTCACTAAAATTGAAAACAAGTTCAATCTCTGATAATATTTTGAACACCTAAATTTATGGTTTTTGGCAAATGAACTTTATGTTCTGTTAATATTTCTATTCCTCTCAATCTTTAAGTCCTTGCGGTCGACTTGACGCTGCTTTCCTTCTTTTGCAGCATGTGCCAAGAAAATTTCATGAAAAATGTATGCGTAAACGATTGGTGGATATGACTTTCACTATACCGAACAATCTTCGAATATGGCAGGTTTGATACATTCGAATCGGTGGATGGAGAAAGTTTGTTATGGACAATCAGAGTAGTTTGCTTATTATGTCTTATGCTCCATTTTTTTCCCTACTTGAATATTTATATTGACACTTTATCTGTACTTTTTTATGCGCCATGCAAACTCTTGGTGGGCTTTTCAGCTGGTACTTTTCAAACGTTACATCATCATTAATTTTCTCATGTTTAACTTTAGATTGATCAGCATATAGTTACATTTAATAAATGTTTATCATCAAAAGAATGCGGTGCTATCACTGCGCCAAAGTATACAGACAGACTCACCACTTCCTGCTTGCTTCTAAAATCTAATAATGTATATGTCGAGACCATTCTAAAAAGAGCCGAGTCCCAACCTAAACCCACCAATGACTATCAAACACTCACAGCTGCTATGTAATTGTTATGAGCGGTACGAACCTCCCCCTGCCCTTTTTAACTTCAGCCAGTACACATCCTTGCAAGCTAAGTTTACAGTAAGAGACCCGATAGCTTAATTGCAGCATCATCGGAAGAAAGTTGGCTTGCTTACTGTTGCAACCTTAATATAACCTGCAAACGGAAAGCCAGTCAGAGGCAATGATAATTACAATGACAAACTGGGAACTACTCATTTTTTTACCTCAAAGACAGTGCATGAGAGCGATCCTAATCAGATCCTACCACCTCAAACACTATATTGTATCGTTGTTGATTTCTTTTATCGTCCCCGATGCTCATTTGAATTATACAAGGGACCGAAATCCCATGGAGCACAAGAGATAGAGGCTTCATTCTCAAAAATTCAGGGTGCCTAGTTGCAACTTCCTTCTCAAAAATTCATGGTAAAGGTAGCAACTAAGAGCAAGTCAGTCAAATATACCACACTCTACAAACATGTCTAATATTTAATAAGAGCAGGAAGCGAAGCATGAAATTCTGCCAAGCATTGAAAGATCCAATTTAGCAATTGCTCTTGCGGCAGCTCCAGAAGAAGTTCTGCCTGCAAGATGCACAACAAACAAAAAGAAATAGGGTATCATGAAATATTTAACTTCAAAAACAGGATTTCAAATACAAATTCCAGTGTGGTTTTGCTAGTTAGCAATCCATGATGCTATTCAAAACTATTTATTTCCTAACTTTTCCCATAGTGTGCAAGAGAAATGGAAACTAGTCAACATTTGAGCTGCTATTCACAGCCACAAACACCATAAGAAATATAACATAATTACCTTTATTTGGTCTTCCTCAAAATGCAAAGAATTCCGGTGTGCATCAGATATCATGGAATCTGTCATCAGCTTGAAAACCCTCTTACTCATATTGGTTTTCATGCCAACAATATTTCCTGAAGCATAGATTCTGCTGATCCCAAGATCTGCTGCCATTCTCCTTACATAAAGCTTCTTCAAAAGAATTTCCATGGAATAAGGCTCTTTTCCATATTGACAACGAAGATTCTCTGTAAATTGCATCAAAGTCCAGGTATCTTTCTCAGCTGCTTTCTCAGCTTCATTAATGATTTCCATGGGGTTCTCCAGATAATTTATGTACTCAGAAGGGAGACGAGGATTTATATTTATATCAATCTAGCAAATAAAAAATCACAAAAACAAGTTAGAATTCATAAATCAATGTCATAAACTGGTATAGCACAACTTTATCTAGGTTGGACTCCGCTTGCCTACCAACTAAAATCAAATGTGGTGTGGTCCTTAAGTATGCTTCTTAAAACTATAGACAGGGTTTATTTATGAAAAGAAGAAAAATAAAAGAAGGAAAATGAGAAAATGACAAATGAAGGAAGAAGAATGCACAAGGATAGACTAAAAAACCTTCGTTGTTCCCACAACTAATTGTGAATTGTTTTTTGGAAAAAACAAACACTGCATGGATAGACTGGATTGCATAAATGATATCGCGTGAATAGGATATAAAGAAGACAATTATCATGCAATAAACAATTAAACTATCGATCTTTAATAATATCAAACAAAAAATCTATAATCAAGATTATGATCTAATAAGATTCAAACAAACAATAATTAAAAACAAAACAAGAAATCGCAAAATCTAAAAAAAATCCAAAAAAGAAATCGTTAAGAATAATAAAAAAATTATTTTATTAAGAAATCCCTTAAGTGCTTACTTGCAGTAGACCTGACAATTCGTGTTCAAAATTCGTTTTCATGTCATATAAAATCGTGTTCGTATCGTGTAAAACACGAAAATTTCATGTCAAAATTCGTGTCGACACGGAAAACTAAAAATATTATTTTTAGCTTTTACCATATTCATGTATTAATTTTACTTAATTTTAACCCCGTGTCATCTCATGTCATTTATTCGTATCGTGTTCGTGTCGTGTCTGAGATTGCCAGGTCTAACTTGCAATCACATTAAGGATTTCATCCTCGGATAATCATAATTCAATTATTTATTAATTTATTTATTAAAATTTTAATATAATTATTATTTTAATTATTACAAAGAGGAATAACATGCAGCTATCAAAACAAATGATTATTTCATAAGGTGACAAAGGTAAAAGAAAACCAAACTAACGCATAGGCACTTTTATTTACCTAATGCTTCCAAAAAGATCAATTTTCATGTACCAATAGAATGTTTTCCTTTTCTAGAAGACTGTAATTGGAGCCAAACCCCATGTTTTTGAGCTGTAGTTGATTTGAAAAACCAATCAAGAATTTAGCATTCAAACTCTTAGGTACTCTCTTTAAGAGACAGCTACGAATACAGCTGTGATTTCAATTCTCAGATGAATGGGAGAGACAAATGTACATTCAGTCATTTAGATATGGTTGTCAATGAAAACTAAAGCATGTTTTTTTGGTAATCTTTGACATCATAGAATAACATTATTTCCAGTTTATATGCTAGAAGAAATCCTAATGAAGTTTTAAGCTTCCTTGTGTTCAAAAATTCTGTATGATCACAACAAGAACAGAACCCTAATAATCCATAATGTATGATCTCATTTACTGTACAGATAGTAATTGATGTTAAGAGCAGCCACATACTTCATTCTCTGATAATACAAAATCCAAAGGAAATAAAATACCTGCACTGACTGATAAGGAACAGAAACTAAACGATGTTCTTCAACCTGGAAAGGGAGTTACAATGAATGAGTCAGAAATTGCAAGCAGGAAATGTGAGACCATTAGCCAGAAACCTGGAAAGCTTAAAAAATAATGATTATCAACTATCAACTACCAGCTTGGTAATTTCCTTTTATTGATAGAGAAAAGCCTTGAAGTTCTATCACATCTTATAATTTTACTAGTTGGACAAATATAGCAGAAAGGAGATTGGGAAAAGAGAAGGCATCTAGGTAGACAGCTACATTTCACAAACAATTAATTCCATTAATCAACTGTACGAAAGAAGTGGCTTCAGAACATACATTGGACAAACTCTCAAAAAGCATCTCAAAGAAAAGATCAATGCCAACATTTCCAACATCCCCTGTCTGTTGCTCACCAAAGATGGTACCAAAGCCTCTGATACCCATGTCTTTCTCTGCAAGTTGGAAACCTTGGCCAAGTTCACAGCATTCTTCAAGAGCTGCAAGCCTCTCCTGAAGCACAACCATGACAATGCCTGGTTACTTCTATAATTGTATTTCAGCATATTTGACAACAAAAAGTGAAGGCAAACATTGAATACATACCAATGCTTGGTCAGATAGCAAGGACTTATCAGGGTAAAATAAGTGCGCATAAGCTTCTTTATCCGCCCGTCCAACCCTTCCACGCAACTATTGGAAATGGTAACAACATTACCAGTGGAAACAGGAGATATAAAACTACAGAAAAGTATTTCATTTTCTCTGTCTTGAGAATGAACAATCTTGTAGCAAGTAAAATAGTGTGCATAAATCCTTCTATACAAGAAACACTTCAGAAAATTCTTTCATAGCAGAAGATAAAAGATCATACAAACAGACATACAGAGTCACATGTACTGCACAGAAAAACCTTTAATTACACATTATTATTCCAGATAAAACAGAAAAGGAAAAGGTTTAATAATATGCCAAGAGGTTAGTGTAACTTCCCTTTATATTATTTTCCAGATAAAAACTTTGATGGTGGTCTTCAATGTTTCCACATCTTTTACAATTCATAAGAACATGAGAGATAGGAGAAGCAGAGAGTGCTGGACCTGATACAATTGTGCCAGGCCAAATTGTTGAACATCCTGGATTATGATAGTGTTTGCATTTTGAATGTCAAGCCCACTTTCAACTATATTTGTGCATATAAGAACCTTAATTTCACCCTGGGCAAATTTCTCCATGGTTTCCTCAAGCTGCTTGGAAAATTGCTGCAAGAGGAACATATGAGGTGTCAAAAACCAAAACAATATCAAATTGATAATAAAGAATAGTTTAACTTAGGTGAAATAGTAACGTTTAACACAGAATCACATATATTATACACAATTCAGTTCTCAAAAAACAACTCTAATAACACTGGATTATTGTCTAGTGGACTGTCACTCCAGATTTCAGTAGCTTGTTGAAACTAAAACACAATTCAAATATTCAAAACATGAAATACCTTCCCATGTGCAATAGCTATATCAACATCTGGAAATGATTGTTTAAGAAAATCCATCACTTCTTCCAATCCTGTTGCATAATTAGTGTAAGTGAATAACAAAAACAAAAAGCTAAAACATAAATTTATATATACTAGGAAATCATTTACAGAACAACCCTTTGTTGGTTTTTGGTTGTTAACCATTGAGACATCTTCTGTTTTTCCTTTTTTAATTTCCCCCCTCCCACCCTTTTTTTTTCTCATGCAACTAGGACTTCTAAATTCATCTAATTGTTAAATCAGCTCTGTGATTCGAACTCATTAGACAATATTTATTTTTTCCAAGAATGCAGAGACAATAGATAGATATGATTATCAATATTAGCACTTTAAAAGAGCAACAAACCAAAAGTAAATATTTGCCACAAAAAGTACCAACACAAAGTTACTAAACAATGTAGATAATGACATGGTAGCAAGAAGGTTCATAAGTGCAGCTTACAGGAAATTTTGAATTAAGGTATTACCTTTAATACGAGGTAAGACATAGAAAACTTGGCCACCACGGTACAGCTCATACTGAATTGTTGCAATGACCTTTTCTTTATCAAATGCTGAAAGATGGGTTCTGATAGGAACCCTTTCTGGAGGTGGTGTTGAAATTAAACTGAAAAGGAGAAGGGAGAAGGGAAGAAGGAAAGAAAAGTATACACCATGATTCTATAGGACAAGTAACCTAAACTGAAAGTTTAAGGAAAGGTCCCTATGCTTATTAAAATATTGTTTCATTGCTTTCAGGTAATTTATCTAAGGCCCAAAATGAATACAAACCAAATGGCCTCTGAATAGGTTCTTCAAGTATGAAATATGATTCTAATAAGCAAGTCATCTTTACTTAGACAAACTGCTTAGCCCAGCTTCAACAAACCTACTTAAACAATATCCATCCCTTAGCCATGAGGTAACTTGTACTCATCTCATTTATAAAGGCACGCCTACAGATTATCTGACTTCAAAAATGTAATTCTGGTCATAACTGCAAACTAGTCCATTAGTCTATATTGTTCTACAGTAATGATAAAGCTCCCATGTCCTAACGCATTCCTCCAAATCCACTGATTCATGTTTATACAAAAAAGTGCAATATAAGACTTGGCACAGATAAGATCTACATTGAATATAAAAGGTATTAGTATTTTTTCAGCTAAGATATATTGTCTGAGGCTTACACCCATCAATGGCATTGTTGATAATGTACCCTTTTTCACCAAGGCATCAAAATAGACAGACAGTACCAGACATCTGAATCCAGGATAAAATCCAGTACCAAAGATGCTTTTGATAAAAAATTTTTACATGTACATTACCTGGCATCACGGAAACCAGTCAAAGCTAAATAAAGCGTTCTGGGTATAGGTGTTGCAGAAAGAGTAAGAACATCAACTGAAGTTTTAAAAGAAGCAATCTTCTCCTTTTGCTTTACACCAAACCTCTATGTAGGAAAGAAACATACAAACAAGTAAATCAAGCATCTCCCTTCCAAATGGGCATAACAAGCACAAGCTAAAATACAACAGATTATTGCAAGGAATTTAGTTAATACTGATTCTGAACACATAGTGTTCCAAAAACTGTTTCACATACACAACCATGAAATGATGATGGTTAAAACCACAATCATGCTCTCTGGTCCATTACATAAGGAAAGTTAAATCATATAAGAATTTAAGTATTCCAAAACCTAAAAGCTGGAAATTTTTATGTAAAATCTTTTGTTTATGCAGTCAAGAACTTTCTAAAAACAATAGTGACAAGGATTGGAGGCAAACCTGTTCCTCATCAACTACAAGCAGGCCTAGATTATTATACACAACACGACTTCCAAGAAGTGAGTGAGTTCCGACAATAATGTCCAGATCACCCTTTTTTATCATATTCAAATGCTCTTCTTTTTCTGCTTTACTCTGCATGTTGAAATAGGTCTTATCAATATCAAACAGTAGCTGTCATGAAATACTCCAATCCAGCATATTCACATTTTTTCATAATATAGCAGAAGTGAAAATGAAACTGCAAATATACCCTATCAACAAAATTTAATGACACAAGTCTTCTGCCATGTTCTGTTTATTAGGCAAGATGAAAACCCCATAAGCTTAAGAGGAAACTTCTAAGATGTTCTGGATTAGAAAGTATGCCAACTGACTCCTCCCACCCCCGGTCCAGTGCTTTTCCTCAAGTATAAGATATTATACCATGTGATACCATTCTTTAGTCAGAGAATAAGGTCGATCCAGTGAATAAACTTCTTTTACCTGAAACCGACTAAGAAGTCCAACCTTGATAGTAGGATACTTGGAAAACCTCTCTGAAATGACATCAAAATGTTGCTTGGCTAAAACAATTGTGGGTGCTAAAACCATAGCTTGCTTCCCTGCTGAAACCACACAAAAGATGGCACGTAATGCAACTTCGGTTTTACCAAACCCAACATCTCCGCATATTAACCGATCCATTGGAGTTTCTCTTTCTGTTAAGTCCTTCTCTACATCAATAAAAGCCTGTAACAAGGGACTCACTTTTGTTAGTGGAAGAAAAACGTTTTACTAATCAAAGAAAATCTCTGAACTTTGTAGTGACTGCTGAAAATGAAGTAGTAATTTTAGGAAATGAAGCATTGACGCTTTTCAGAAATATATCAGAGGGATACAAGGCAATTAGGCAATAACCTGGGATGATTAGTTGATTCCTCATAACATAAGCAATAAGAACCATCCAAGGTGCAGCTGTGTAAGATAAAAAGGGTAAAAATTTAAACGGGGTACCTGCTTTTGATGAGGTGTGGGTTCATAAGGAAACTGAGCCGTGAATTCAGCCATGGCAGGACTCTTTGAGTAAGGAGGTCTTTTTTGTTTGAGCCTATGTAAATAGAGCTCCATTAAATCTACAACCATCTTTTGAATGGCGACCTTCCCTTTGGTCTTTCTCCTCTCCCATACACTAGTATCACTCAATTTGCTCAAAGTCCTGGGCTTTTTTGCTTCATTTGGGCTGGAAATACGACCAAAACATGCCTTAAAACACACGGTTGAAAATTGTTTCACATGTTACCAATTAAGATACTAACACAGGAGCAGTTATAAAAGTAGATTTGATCCAAAAAGAGGAAAAAGGTGGCAGAAAAACCTACAGATTATATCGATAGAGCATGCGAGAAGCCTGCTTAACAGGAAGCTTCGCCATGCCGTCAGCATACTCGATAAAGACGTACTCAATGGGCTCAGTAGAACCCCGAGGAACATCAAACTTAATCCCAACAAATCTTCCAACACCCACTTTCTTGTGAACAACATAGTCCCCAGAACGTAGCGTATAAGGATCAACCTTGTAACTAAAGACACCTCCTTCCTTACTCTCCCTATCCCCTTTGAGCTTCTGCAATCCCCTCTGCTGCTGCTCTTTCACCAGCTGAATGTACATGTCCGCCTCCTGAGAGTCCATTAAAGGCCTTGTGGCTTCTCTCTTGCCGTGGTCACGGCGTATCCTTTCGTTGAAAATGGAGATGGAATCAGTCTCAAGCTCCACCTTTTCCCTTTTCAGAGCAAATTTGTGGGTGTTGAGATTGGAGATGGAGAGACCCCCTTGAGTGTAGACAGCCTTGGTAGTTAATATTGGAAATGAAGATTGAATTTTGCGTCGCCGTTGGTAGAGGAAAGGGCGGTTGACAGTGAAAAGGGTCCAGAGAGAAGGAGAAGAAGAGCTGAGTTTGAGCACGAGAGGCTTGGACAGTTCTTGTCTCGGCAAGGGGGAGGCCATCGTTGAAGAAATAGTAGTATTAGTAGCAAAAGAAGTGAATGCTCAGAGGATAGAAGAGAAATTGGGCATTTTTGGGGAAGTACAACAAACAGAAGCTACACGAGAGAATAGAGGGAGATGAGAAAATCTATTCCTATCCTACCCCCACAAATTACTATTTCTATCTCATCCCGGTTTTTTTTTTTTTTGGCAGATCATCCCGTTTTTAAACGGTAAAAATAATTGACAAAATGGTGATACGGTAAAAATAATCGACAAAATGGTGATTTTACCTAGGAGAGAGCAGCTGTCACCATATTTGCACAAGTAAATTTGTGCAAATCTTCATCTTTCGCGCAAGGCGCAAAAAGCTCATTCTCGCGCAAGTTTCACATGAGCGAATTGTTCGCACAAGTTTATCTTGCGCGAGATGTGCAAAAATATGTTTTAAAATTTATAAAGACTGTACGTTTGTTGTTAAAGTTTTAATTATTACAAAAAATATTACGCGTTTTGAAATTTTATTATACAAAACAATTTTTGTGTTTTATTTTTACTATAAAAATAATTTTTATTTTATGGATTTTATTTATACTAAAAAAATAATTTTTATTATAATAACACTTATATTTTAAAGTTACTTTTCTCCAATTTTTTTGCTCTTCTGCGTCTTCTTCTCATTCTACTTCTCCTTTTTTTCTGTTCATGTTTTCTCTTCTGCAATTTTTTTCTTTCTCACGAGCCTTTCACAGTTTACATTTCATTTTCTTTTAAAAAAATAAAAAAATCTTAGTGAGGGTAGCTATTATGACAGTTACGAAGAGTACGGAAGCTTTCTTGAAAGTGTAGAAGCCGATGAAAAAGGAGAAGAGGTAAAAGATCTGTGCTTCCATTTGCTGCAAATTAATTTTCGTAGGATTGCGCGGTTGCACGGAAGTGCATGTTCCGCACAAGCTAGCTTGCATGGATCTATCATTTCTGTGCTAGATGCTTGCGCGAAAATACCGCTTGCATTAAAATTCAGTCTTAATTTTTTAATATATTATTTATTATAATAATTATAATTAATTACTTTGTTTAATATTTGCAAAATGACAAAATGATAGTGTATAGCGGAGAATCGAAGTGTCCATGAAGAAATATTTGACTATACTGATGCATTTACTACTAACCAAGTAAGTAGTTTTAAAATTAATATAATGTTTTAAAACAAATCTAGTAGAAAAAACTAATTATTAAATTTATTTTGTTTTAGGTTTTCAATTGTCGACATGCCTTGATTGCATGCGCTATAGAGCTTGGAAAAGAGCTAGGTTTTGTTGTTGTGATAAGATCATCGGAAGTTGGTGTTCCTCGAAGAAGACCTAGAGTTCGACTTGTATTTGAAAGGTATGGAACATATAAGTCAAGTACAGATGAATTACATCGCTTGGGAACGGAAACAAAGAAGTGTAATTGTCCATTCGAGTTACTAGGGGTGAAATTAGATGAGAACGATAGTAGTATATGGGATGCATAATCATTTGGTTGCACAACAACTAGAAGGACATTCCTTTGCTGGTCGATTGACAGTGCAAGAGCAAAGTATAGTGAGTGATATGATAAACGCTATGGTAAAACCAAGAAAAATATTAATGATGTTGAAACAACATGATAAGAAGAATGTAAGTACCATAAAGACCATCTACAATTCACGACAAAAATATCGAATGGATGACAAAGCTGGTAGATCACAAATGCAACAACTCAGGAAACGCTTGAATGATTGTAAATATGTTGAGTGGCATAGGAGTGCTGAGTCAAGTGATTGTGTTAGAGACTTATTTTAGGCATATCCAACAGCTATAGATTTGTTGAATGCTTTTTCCAATGTATTAGTTATGGATTGTACATATAAAACTAATAGATATCGACTCCCACTCCTTGAGATTGTTGGTGTAACATGTACAAATCTAACTTTTTCAGTTGCATTTGTTTACATGGAGGCTGAGCGCACTGACAACTACACTTGGGCATTAGAGAAGCTAAAAAGTTTGATGTCTTCTTATTCAACAGCTTCTATCATTGTTACTAATAGGGATTTAGCATTGATGAAAGCAGTACGACAGTGTTCCCTAGCGCAATTAATCTCTTATGTAGATGGCATTTATCAAAGAATGTACTTGCTCATTGTAAAAAGTTTTTTGAGAGCATGGAGAAGTGGGAGGCATTCATGTCATCTTGGGGAGTTCTTGTATCCACTTCAAATGAGTATGAGTATGAAGCAAATTTAAGTTCAATGGTCTCTCATTACCGTTCTTATCCTAGAGCGCTCGAGTACTTAAGAGATACTTGGTTAACTGAACATAAAGAGAGATTTATTGCTGCTTGGACAAATAAAGTAAAGCACATTGGAAATGTTACAAAAAATAGGTATGTAGGTTTACAGAGTTTAAAAATTCTTATTTTCACAACTTATACAATTTATTCATTATAATCAACATTGTTCGAACGTCGTGTAGGGTCAAGAGTGCACATGCAAAGTTAAAGAGACACCTTGGATCGTCCCAAGGAGATTTTGATTCATCTTGGAAAGTTTTCAACTCTCTGATTGAGTCACAACATACGGAGATAAAGGCTTCATTCGAGAGAAGTGTTACTGTTGTTGAACATAATTTTAGACTAGCTTTATTTAGGGAGTTACGAGGATTGGTGTCTAGGACAACATTGAATATAATTTTGAAGGAGGCGCATTGAGCAAATGATACCGGCATTGACCATCTTATTTGTGGTTGCATCATTAGAAGCACACATGGGTTGCCTTGTGCTCATGAGATTGTTGAATTCATAAGGGATGGGAAACCTATTCCCTTATCCGTTTTGAATCCTCATTGGTCGAGGTTAGACTTGAAGAGGAAAACTGTTGATTATTTGGCTGAGTTGAATCTTGATGTCGAGTGGGAGCTAATAGTGAAACGCTTCAATGCATGTGATCTCTCAGGAAGATTAGCCTTGAAGAAAAAATTAAGAGAACTAGGTCTAGTAACTACATTCCTTATTCCTCCACTCGAGAAGGCTAAGATCAAAGGTCGTTTAGACAAATCAACTCGACGTGCCCCTTCATACTTTGAGATTGTTGAATCTTAATATGATAGCACATCAACACCCGCAAATTTAAATTCAGCAACTAAAAGGATGAAGCTACCAGTTAATCGAAAAAAGAAAGTGAAATTTATTGATTCTTTCCCTTTAGAGATATGACCCTTCATACGCTCTACCGTGGATGTTGGGTTTTAAAAAGAAAGTGAAATTTATTGATTCTTTCCCTTTAGAGATATGCCCCTTCATACGCTCTACCGTGGATGTTGAGTTAGATGGACATTGTGGCTTTCGGGCTATAGCTGGGTTGTTAGGCATGGGTGTTGATGCATGGGCGAAAGTGCGACAAGATTTGATTAAGGAGATATGTGATTTTCGAGCTTACCATGTTAGTCACTATGGATCTATGGAGCTTGTTGATGAATTGTTAGAAACATTATCATATTTCAATATACCGGCTCCTTATGATAAATAGATAACTTTACCCGATATGGGTCACTTGATAGCAACAAAGTATAATGTTGTGCTGGTCCATTTATCTTCGAGACAATGTTTGATATATCTCCCGCTTAGAACTGCACCACCTCCACCACTACAGCATGGATTCATAGCAATTGGATTTGTTAACGATTCTCATTTTGTTGAGCTATTGGCATATCTCACACTTATATTTTGTATTTCATTTATTATACGTTTTACAATGCTATTTTTCAGGTATTTATGGACCCATTTGCACCAATACCTCTGATTGCATGCAATTGGTATTGGTATCGATGTAATTTTGCTTGTGAGTGGGAGCTTTCATATGTATCTCGCATCGAAGAATTTAAAAATTTATTTTCGAAATCAGATGTTGTCATTAGAGAAACTATTGACTTAGATGAACTATGATATTTTATTAAATATTATTGTATTTGATATGTATGCCTTGTTAAGATTGTTTTATCGATTTATGCATTATATGTTTTGATAACATTATCAAATATTATAAAGATAATCTGTATGTTTAAGAAACAAAAATCACTAAATAAAACATTAATCATTAATAAATTATAAAGAAAAATCACTACATATTTTAATAGCATTATCGAATATCATAAAGATAAACTGTATCTTTAAAAAACAAAAGTCACTAAGTACAAATACACTAATCCTCCGACGCATCCGATATAATTGCCTTGCCTCTCCTCCTCCCAATCCTAGTATAAAAACATATAGCTAGAGGAGCTATGTTTGATGTAACTAGTAGAGTTGTCTCCAAGGAAATAGGAGCTGGTGGAAAGGCTATCTTTGATGTAACTCGTGGAGGAGCTGGAGGAGGAGCTGTATGTGATGGAGCTGGATGAGGAGCTGAGGATGAAGCGGCATCTGACGACCTAGATAATATGTCATGTAGGACGTAAAGTCCCTTTGTCAATGTCTCCACATCTTTGTTGCCACTAATGAGTAATTCAATGTAAGACATTGCCCGCGAATTGCGCTGCAAGACAAGACATGAAAGAAATTTTATCAAATCAAATAGTATGAAAAAATTTTATTCACTTGGGATTTAGTGTTAATAACTTACACTAGAATCATCAGACTCGACAAAGGGAGCTTGAAACCTCGATCTGCGTGCTGGGTTTTGTACGAATCGATGAGAAATGGCTTCGTACCAAGCCATATAATTTGGAGCTGTCTCTCCTAGGATCACACATCTCGCGAGGCCCAACCTCACACAAGATCTCGCCCAAGCTTATAGGACACATATTACAACATATTTTAACTCATTACATAACTAGTTATTACATGAAATGCTTATAATTAGAACCAAACATAAGTAAGAATTGCAGTAAACAATTTTCATTTTGAATCTATTTTATGCCAATGCAAAGCCTAAAATTCCTATGATCCATCCAAAGGTAAAGATATTGAACATTGCATATGTCCTATAAGTGGAAGTTGCGCGAGGAAACACACCCATGCAAGTTCACTTGCGCGAGGCCCCCGTGCAAGTTCTCTTGCGCAAGAGGCCTACGGCCCGCGTGGGGCCTCGCGCCGCGGGCAGATGTGCCACCCGCGCGGGGCTGGCCTTGCGCAAGGACTTGAACAAGCCTCAGCCCAACGCACTGACCTTCCCCTTACAACTAAATGTATGCCACATTTTACCTTAATAGCAGGAGCTTCGTACCAGGAAAGAGGAAGAAGGAAGGAGGAGAAGGAGAAGGAGAAGGAAGGAGAAGGAGGACAAGAAAGAAGAAGCTGGCAGTGAAGGCAAAATACAAATAAAGGTAAAATAGTCTTTTAGTTAATAGGGTTGTTTGGGGTGGGGTAGGTTTAATAATTTGTGGGTTAAGAATAGAATTTTGCATAAACAAAAGGAGGTTTAAGAGGGGTTTTACGGTTTTAGACACGGTAGGGATGTTATCACTTATCAAAAGTCTTTATTGTTTGTGGACAGATATTTGCTCTACTCTCGCACTTGGCCTGCAGTTAAAACATAAATTTGTACTTTTTTTTCATTGCGTTTCTAGGCGCTTGCGGTTGCATTTTTGACTTCCCACGAGCCACTGAGCTGAGGATAAAGATATTCATATTAGATATCCTTTCCTAATTTCCCGCTACTTCACTACTAAAAACTACTTGCAAACCAGTACGCAACTTCTTTTTTCCCTTTCAAGTGTGCTTTCATGTTTATGGCTTTATTATAATAATTTCTTTCTTTCTTTTTCTTTTTTTTTTCTGACAAATGAGGAGTTTTATCTTCTAAAAAAAAACAGCTGACAACACAAGAATCTAATCAATTGATGTCGCCTTAGTCACAAAACTCACCTGAGTATTTATAATGCCAGACGCTACGATTTAATCTAATACATAGCTGGTAAGTGCTCATTTACACCAAAAAAAAATTTAATTAATCTTACTTGCGAAACACATATTTGAAAAACCTCAGTTTTACATTACATGTAGTGTTATTCCAGAATTAATGACACAACATATTTTGATTTTTGAGTTATCAAGTTCGGTTGCAAAGGTCTTCTCCTGCTTGCTGGAATATTTAGCGACTGTATATCTTAAACAAATTCTGGGTTGTATCTAAATTACAATTTCATTTAATTAAGATACGCAACAAAGAAAAAGGAAATTAAAACAAATGGGAACAAGAGGGGCGGGCAGAATCTTCAGCTGAGTTTTCAGAAATTGGAGTACCTGAAAGAAACAAAATATATAGTTATACAACGCGCCAAGCAAAGAAAATAGTACACGTTATATATACATACATATTGACAGAAATAAGTAGCCGAGAAATTAAATCCGATTTGAAGAGAGAGTGATGAAATACATACCCGAAAGGCAACCAATTGGGTTGACATGCTGCCCACATCGTCCAGGCAACTGTTGTGCTTCTGTCACGTTGATGCCTGCCTGCTCAGCTTCTCTGCTACCCATGTTGCTTATCATACGACACAAGCAATCTGGTTTCGATTTTATGACAGATTTCTGAGGATCACAACAGCTATCGGGCACATCTCGACTTCCATTAATGTAATTCAGGCAAGGAGAAAGCTGTTCTAGACATGAGGAGCCGGAGGAGTCCTGACCCCATCCCTGAGGTACCAAATTTGCCAGCATCAGTAGAACAACGCCAAAACACGCCCGAAGTTTAATCTCCATCCTGGTTTGCCTTCAATGTGCCAACGCTTGTAGACTTAAATATGCAACCATAAAAGTTTTTTGAGATGTAAAGGTTATGACTTTCTCATGAGTTTGTAATCCAACTTCTGCCTTGCTAGTTGACTCTCACCTTTTTGACTCCATGTTGCTTTGGGCTTAGGGAGTTAGGGCTGGTATTTGAAATAGGGCGGCAGTGGTCGTTGGATAGGTGAAGCTACTTTCAAACTACTAAAAAGAGAGGAGAGGCTAAGTGGCCAACGTTTAAGAAATTCACAGAATATAAATTAATTAACCAAAACCTTATATCATAACCCGCTAGTCCATGAACATGAACGAAGGCAGGCTTAGTTGTAGACCTGGCAATTTGTGTCATGTAAAATCGTGATGTCATACATCCTGTCTTAGTCAATGTCATGCATCCTGATGTTATCTCAAAGAAATGAAATTAACTTGTCGGGCGAATAATAGTAATGACAGTTTTGATGTCATTTATCTATGTACATGATAAGGGTAACTATAAAAATGAAAGTTTCTGCATGAAAGAACAATGTCCAAACGCCCTCATGATCCTAAATAAAGGCAACGGCTACGTCAATATCCAGCCATACTTGTTCTTCTCAAATAACTACACATAATAAATCATTCCAACTTCAATGAGATTAATGTGAGGAATGTTTAGTGCCACGGCAGGGCCCCTGCAGTTCTTTCGAAGAAATGAATACCCCATGTCAATCACAAGCTTTTTCAGAAATGATGAACTTCTCCTGGCCTTAACATATGAGTGACCCATTATATATGCAACCCCTGCTTCCTTTGCCTGGATCAAATCCATCAGCTCCTCCCTAACCAAAATATCCATGCCAGGATTGGTTGGTAGTTGAAATCTCACATGACGCCTCCTGACTGGTGGATTCTCATCGTCATAAGCAGATCGCAAGCTCTGTAGGGTTAAGGATTTACTGCTTTGGATGGAGTTATTGGCACTGAAATCCTCTATCTCTGTAACTATTAAACTTGAGCTTGATTGGATGCTCCTGGTACTTATAACAGCCATCCTCCCATCATATGATGAACTCTCAGAACTACAAAATTGGGGTTCTCCAGCTTCCATCTGGATGAACTCTGCTATGCTTTGTATAAGCTGGTCCTCAAAATCCCCATCATCGCGCTGGATATCTTTGTAGCCATACCTGACAATACACCTATACATACGATATGGCCTGGGGCAAATCCGGCCAATAAGAAAGCGTTCTTCTGGTGAAACATATGGGACTGGAACCGATTTCACACAAACAAAAACTAACACCTTATGGAACGCAGGCAGGTTTGTGACAAAGTGAGAGAAGATTGCAGGGACTCCTGTCGCCAGTTCGGAGTAAATGAGGCCTATCCCAGGCACACGGACAATACCAAGGCTAGGACCCAGGCCGAGCAACCATTTCAATGACACTTTGTTGTGCAGGTCAAAGTTGTACTTCTTGCGAGTCCCATAGTGCCAAATGTACATAACCATCATAAAGATGATTGAAAGCACAAGAGGGACCCATCCTCCTTGAGGCACTTTCATCAGTGCTGCTGATAAGTAGACCCCTTCAATAAACCAGAAGAATAGAAGGAACACTGCAGCAAGAGAAATGCTTTTCTGCCAAACAAAGGTTATCACAAGTGCCATGAGAAATGTTGTAATGAACATCACTGTCATGCATGCTAGTCCTGAAAGCCAAAAGCAAATATGAAACATCAGCATTACAGACAAGTAAGGCAAGTTGATGAAAGTAGAAAAAAAAATATCTCTAGAATCTGAAATGCGCGATCAAGAACTGTACTCACACTCTATATAAACCACTATATTCCCTGATGCATTAGAAGACATATATCTTGAGGGTGCTGGATATAAGAGGAAGAAATCATATACTACAAAATTGTTAAGTTTGTTTCTCCCATAACTACTTCATTCTTCCCATATTTTCCTCTTTATGGTATTCTTTGCAGCATCTATATTAAGGAATTGATCAATTTTACCCATGTAAGAGAAAAGGAAGAGCACAAGAAAAGCAAGCAAAGGCATTGACAAAATTTTGCTACAAAAGATTCAATACTTGATATGATATAGGCACAGAATTTAATTATTATTAAATCATATTTTTCTCAAGAATAAGGAGAAAGGGAGCATTTCTTAGAGAATGAATTACCATAAGCATTTCCAATCAAAGTTGTATCTTGAAATCCAATAGTTATGGAAAGGGTAAGGATCATGAGTATCCAGTTTATTTCTGGGATATAGATCTGGCCATATATATGTCTTGAGGTGTGAACAACTTTGACTCGAGGAAAGCATCCAAGCGCATGGCATTGCTTGATTATAGAAAAAGTGGCAGTTATAACAGCCTGACTCCCAACAATAGCTGCAAGGGTGGCAATTACAAAGACAGGCCAAAAAACAGGACCTGAAAGGATAAAAGGAAAATTACACAAACTTAAATGTTATAACAATGTTTAGAAGCTATACAGTTGCTATCAGATTGCACCAACCAGGAATTGAGTCATAAAAACTGTTAGGAATTGATCGGAGGTTTCTTGACAAGAACGCAGCCTGACCCATGTACTGTACAACCAAACACGGGTATACCACAAATGCGAATGCAAGCTGCACAGCCACGAAAATTATCAAGTTTCTAACTTATATATCAGTCAAAACAGCAAGTTCATTATTAAGTTCAACTGAGGTAGCTTAAGATGGCAAGAGGATGACGTGTACATGGCAGGTGGATAGAAGTCTTACATTCAACCCACAATCTACTATAACACTTAAGGAGGAAAAAAAAATTGAACTAAAAGAGGAGTTGCACTCACCCTAATTGACAAGGCAGTGAAATGACCAAGGTCTGCAAACATAGCTTCAGTACCTGTTAAGACCCAAAAAGTTCACATGATCAGCACATCTAAATCAGCAATCACTATATCAACTTAATCGATTAAAATAAAAACCACGCTGTATTCGGTTGATATCCAGATGCAACCTACCGGTTATTGAGAGAAGGATCCCTCCAAGAGAAATCCAGCCATCTTTACCAGTCTCTCTAAAGAACTTGATAATATAATATGGAGAAATTGCACAAATAATCTTTGGGTTCCAACGTATTATGTTGTACAAGCCAATGGAAAAAATTGATAACAGCCAGATGATCACAATCGGTGCAAACATGAAAGCTACCCTGCGTGTGCCAAAATGCTGCAGAGCAAATAGGCCCACCAATATGACACAAGCAAGCAAGAGGAGTTCGCCTAGGTTCAAAATAAAGCCAACCTATTAGTCCTATGGGAAAAAGGAAATATCAAGAGGAATTATGAACCCGAAACTTAAAAGAAGTAATGAAGGAAAAGAAAACAAAATTAGAGATCTGAATTACCATTAGTTAATTTCTTTTCGGTAACTTGTAGCCCAGACACCGATGACAGAACTGCAAGTGTAAAATCATTTAACCCCTTTACCATGGAAAGAGAGAAACCATTAACACAACAATTCCAGACAAAAAGGCACAAGATAAAGCGACAAAACAAAAGGAAACTTTCTTAAATAATGAAATAAAGAGTTTATATTTGATGTACTAACAATGTATAGCATTTGTACACAATCAATTAACTATAAACTTCCACCTCATTAATGAGTAAAACTAAAAAAATATGTAGGTCCTTCAAATAAATATCAATAAGTTTTTTAGGTTTAATTAAATTGTCACTTCATTGATATGTAATTTTAAGGGGCTGCCTCTTTTTAACTTTGCTCATTAATGAGGTGACAATTTGTGTGTGTATAGATGCTATACAATGTCAATACATCAACTATAAACCCAATGACATATCAGCAGTAGGACATGTCAAACATCAGCTACCACAAACAATATGGAAGTCTATGATGGCACCACTATGCTCGTGAAAGTATTTCTGATAATCAATCCCCGTAATTAAATCATTGGGTGTCAACTATGTCCTACTGAAAAATAGGCACATCAAATGAATCAACATAATTATGTATATCATTACACGACATGCAAACTTGCAACACCAATTGCGTGGTCTGAAAAATGGCTCAACCAAGCAAATTCGAGGAAAAAGATTCGTTTAACCTTCCCCAACTAGTTTGGGGTAAATTCTTTGTTAAATTGAGTCTTCGAGGTGTAAAAGCAGCAGAGTTATTCATTGGAATCTATCATCCTGCTCATAAGCAAAATATTAGCAGAGCTATTCATGGGAATGTCTTCTCAGGCTCACAATCTTCATCTACAATCGTATTGATGTAATAAAAGCTAGACACCTAGGACCAATAATTTTTCTTATTGTCCTACATGGCACATATGTTTAAGACGAAACTGCTGGAAGGAAAAAGTATCAAACTTTATAATCCAAAGCCAGAAATATGATAATCCAGAAAATTGTGATGTGCAAATTTAGTTACCCATATGATTATCTACCTGATATTGCTGGAGTGAGCACACCATCACCTATGACCATAGAAGCACCAAAGAGTACCACAATCAGAAGGGCTGTCCTTAGCCTTTTATGCTTCTCCAAAAGTCGCCTAAATGGAGAATCAAAGGGCTGTGTTGCAGGCCCATATTTGTATGCTGAGAGCTCTTCGTCAGCTGCTTGCTGATTGGGAAGCAGGCTAAACTTTGCATGCCTACAAAGCAACGAGTAAAGAGCAAAAGTGCCACCTGACAAGAATTCATATATATCAGCTTGCAAATGGTTAGCCAAAAGGATATCTAATTTGATCTTATTGAGCTATATCCATTATGAAATTTGATGATTCAACACACCTTCACCGTTATCATCTGCACTTAGCAAGATAAGCACATACTTAAGAAGGGGTATCAATGTAAGGGTCCAAAATATCAAGGAAAATGCTCCAAATATTGCTTCTTCATTACGATGATTCTGCAACTTCCCTATGAAGGTGCTTTTGTAAACATAAAGTGGTGAAGTACTCAGGTCTCCATAGACCACCCCCAAGCTCTGGTATGCTAATATTAGGTTCCTGGAGAGATTGACCCACGAAAGCTGCAAAAGTGATACTTGTACTTAATAATTTGCAATTTCAAATAAGAACACAATGATATTGCCATGATTAATGCCAAACGATACCTAAACCCTAGAACTCCAGGACAGTCAAGCAGTGGTCAATGCGTAGAATACTAAAGGCTTCATTTGAGAGAAGTTAGAAATGGCAAATCCAAATTTAAAAAAAAGAAAAAAAAATTGGGGAAAGCATTCCAATATTAGGATTTAACACCAAAGTTATCATAGTCATGGTACTATTTGTTGCTATGCCCTCATGTCGGTTTTCAAGAAGTAGTTTGAAAACAGTGGCTGTTAGATACATGATTTTGCCGCAGGAGCAGCATGTAATTTTGGCCTTGTTGAATTATGAATCGGACACACTGATTATGCAGGATAGTTGTCCTTGCCCTCAGAAATATTACTTTGCCAGTTGGCATGAAACAGCAGGTCAAAGCTTTAGTAGTTCCAATCTTAGAAATAGCAACGGCAAAGAGCTGCTTAATCTAATCAACGAGGAAACCAAAAGAAGTTATAAGGAAAAATCAATATCAGCAGCAAATAGTAAAAGGTGCGGTTTTATCCAATAAAACAGTTAGAATTTTTCGTATTACGCCACAGAATTAGAGCTAGAATCCAGAAATTGATTTTTTATCCTAACAAATATCTAGCAAAATGAACTGCTCTTTATTTAACCTTCTAGCGATAGGTTTGTGGATCGATGGGGAGAATTCAAAACTATTTCAAAATTAATGTCAGAAAACCAAGAAAAAAATAAATGAGATGAGAAGCAAGCTAAGCTCGGGGAAGGTTGGTAACAGCAGAATAAAGTGAATTGATTCTTTGATGAAAATCTATGCTCACTCAAGAGTAAATTCGAGAATGAATACTGAGCGGCGGATTAAGGTAAAGAATGAAGCAGCTATTTTGGCGAGAGCGACGATGACAGCTGAGTAGTAGAGCTTAGTTTTCAGAAGAAATAGTTGAGTTAAGAGAAGGAAAAGGATCCAGATTTTAAAGCAACCCAAAGCAAGCAGGTTTAGAATGAGTAATGAAATGAAATCAAGATCAAACACACAAGAACAAGAGTGAAAATTAAAGCAAAGCCTAACCGGGGAAGTATTTCGAGGAGGAGTCGAGATTCCCGATTCTGGCTCCATGGAAAGCCCACTCAGAGTCACAGACTTGTTTGGAAAAGAAAGAAAGAAGGTCCTAGCTGCTGCGTGGGTGAGTGCTGAAGAGAGTTTCAATTCCGATTTTCCTGCCCAATCTTAAATCCCTTTTGATATAACGCTCACCGAGCTTCTTTTCGGTTTCGGACCACCCCAACCCCAGCCCCAATCGACCTCCTCCTACTAGTACTACTCACCACTAACTACTACTATTTTCCGCACACACCACACGTGCCGCACAATACATCCCCGCCCTGCATCGAGTCAACTCGCTTCATCATTTCATTGCCAATGCCCAATAGCCCAAGTTCCCATCAACCCTCCTATTCTTCTAATTCGTAATCATACACATGCACCTTCCTTCCACTTGCCAAGTATAAATGCGATAAGGAATCAAAAATTTCCATTCTTAAAGGTGATCAATCAGTGAATAGACCCCTACCCTCACTCTCTCTTTCAGTTAAATTAAATTATTGAATTTATTTGTCTGTCAATTGGATTAAATTAAAATCCGTGTGAATTGTATCATATTTACATATGATAAAAGCAAGGATTTTATTTAGTTAATTGATATTATTGACGCAATAAGTGTGTTGGTAATTCAATGACTCCACTATCGCACTAGTACCGGTGCTTCTTTTGTCCAAGTCAACGTGGAAACTCGAACTCATAAAAGCCCAGTACATTTCTTGAATCTTGACCCTTCAAGGACCGGAAGAGTACTTGGCGTACGGTACTAAACTAGCAACCTGATTAAAAATGATGAATGAGTCATTGGCATTAGACACCCAGCCTGCTAAATTAGCAATACACAATAATAATTTGATGACAAAGCAAAAAGATGCAATTTTAGAGCTGTTGCTAAATGGTTTAAAATAAAATCATCAACAGCTTTCTTTTCTTTTGATATAAATAAATGAATTAAGTAAATACTAAGTATTAGTCAAGTATAGTAAATATAGCTTATATAATAATAGTGGTACAATTACATCATGCATACAATATAATAATGTGTAAGTGATGGAGATATAACCTATATTACATACAAGTCATAAAAGCAGAGGAAGTTCGCTTTGGGTTCATTTTTATTTATTTATTTATGGCATATCTGTCCCCACGGTTTGGACGCGGGAAAAGGAATGGCCACGCGCAGAAGCTAGGCGTGGGTTCAGATATCATTACTTGTTTATTTTTTGAAAGCTACACATAGTAGTGTTTTTATTTATACAAAAATTTTCAAAAAAAAAAAAGGTCAGCAGATTGCAGAAGAGGTTAGAGGCTTCATGTTTTTTGGTTGAAACTTATTATCTAACGGATCCATAGCATTGCATCAGTATTAATATAAATTTTCACTAACTCTTGTTTTAAAGAGATATATATATTATTTTTTCAAATATTAACATTTTCAGACTAATTTCCAATCAAACTAAAAAAAAACATTTTCATACTAATTATCAGATACTAAATTATTTAATATAAAAATATTTCTTTGTATAATTTTAATTAATTTGAAAGAGCTCTCTTAGAGCATCTTAAATATATTCGTTAACAAAACCTCAAATGATAATAAATGGAAAAAATTTTACTTTATTAACATAAAAATAATTTAATTAATTTTAAATCATTTCATATTTTTATTTGATTAAATTTTATTAATTTTCTTGTTGAATTTTAATGTTTTATTTATGTAACTCATACATGTGAAATTTTAAATTAAATTAAAAAATTTTCATGTTTTATGATAATAAAATATCAACAACTTATATATAAATATATTAAAAGAAATACCATTTTCAAAATATATATTAAACTATTTTGAAACTTTATATGTATGACGAATATAAATATATCGTTAAATTTAATAATCGATTTGAGAAAATATTAACAATATATATGAAACGATAAAATGATATAAAATAAATTATAAATTTAACATCAATGTGACTTTTAATTTTTTTCATAATAAATTATTAATATATTTAATTCAAAATATTTCATAGCTGTAGATACCTTATTTTGTCCAGGGTCTTAATTTGTAAAAATAATTTGTGGAGGTAGGTGACATTGAATTTAATTTAACAATTTAGATTAGGACAATTATTTAATATTAGGATTATTAGAATTAGGCTAGAATTAAATTAGAATTTTTAGATGTAGAATTAACATTAATTAGGAAATTAGAATTAAAATAGGATTTAGGAATAAAAAAAAAGAGGAGAGATAAGAAAATAAAATAAAATTAATTTTAGGATTAGATAATTAGATTATTAGATTTTTTTAGGATAATTATTAGAATTTATTAATAAGAGATTTATTATTAAACTAATATTAAATTTGAAAGAGTTAAATTGGGATTAACATAAGAATTAAATAAATAAAATATGAAAATAAAAGATAATTAATAAAATAAGTATAGTTGTATTAGAAGTCTAATAAATTTGTGATTATAAAAAGGAGTTGAACCCATAATTTGGAGCTAACAATCAAGCTTCTTTAAACCACATTATCATTCTCGTTGCAAAATACGTTAGTCTAACTTTGCCCGCTTACACCAACACCATCGTCATCTTCATCTAGCTCTACCCACTCAATTTACCTCACTTATTCACCATTTTCATCGCTCACCACTCTTGCCTTGTCCTGCACTGCTCATCGTCACCAACCCCTCGTACTGTCGCACCTGTTTCGCTCTGCTGCTATCGCTCTGCCAAGCCTGTCCGCACCATTGCTCCTTGATGTGTTTTGGACCCTCTCCTCCCTTGTTCATCATCATTGCCAATATTTGCTGCACGTCGTTTCACACGTCAGCTGCAGCCATAGTTGATTGTTGCGGCTACAACGGAGGAGAAGGTTAACTTCTTTCCCTTTTCAGGTTCTTTCAATGTTTAATTAATTGATATTTCATAAGTTTTTGAATAGTACAATTTCATTTAAGGTTACAATAACTTGATGAACTGATAAATACAAAAAAAAAAGCAATAACAAACTAAAAATAACAATAACAAATTAAACATCAAACCCACATTTTGTGGTACTCGAACCTGGGACCTCCAAAGTTCCAGGGCCTCTTCCTTGTCATTGAGCCAACGCCTCATCGAATGATATTTCATAAGTTTAATAGGTCTGCTTGCATGATAATTAATTTAAGTAATCTTATAATTTTTGTATGAGATTTAATTTAATAACTTGACTTGATAGTTTAATAGTAAAAAATAATTTAAATAATTAGATGATTGTATGATTAAATAATTTGATAATTTAACAACTTAATGATTCATATTTAATGGGATATAATAATTTAGAATTTTAGGATATTTAAGTGATGAAAATTTGCATGATAATTAATTTGAGTTAATTACGTATATAATTTGTATATCTGTGATCTGTTTGTATGGTGATTAATATGATTGTACTTAGTTTGCATGTATATTTAAGATTTAATTAAATAATTTGTATGTCTAAAATAATTTATGCAGTAGAGTTTAGGAAATTTATTTAGAAAACTAACTTTTTAAGAAAAAAATTAGAAAAGCCCTAGGTTAGAGAAAGTCAATAAAAAATAAATTAGATAAAATTATAAAATAAAATAGATAGAACAAAAATTAGAAGAACTTGATAAATAAATCATAAAATATGGAGATGAGTTAAGATTATTCCGATGATGGAATTTTGAGTGTCACGAATGGTTGCCATTTTGAAAATTTTCAGGGAAGAATATTTGCCTTGAATTTTGCCAGCATGATGAATTTAAGGCAAGTGTTCAATATTAATAATAGATATTTATTTCTAAGCATATAAATATATATAAATAATCAGTCTATTTAAAAATAACAAAATAAAATATAAAATAAATATTAATAATAAGAAATTAGGATATAATGATTTGTAATAAAATTAAAAGTAAAAAAATGATAAATAATAATAAGTTGAGAATAAGTGGAGATTATCCCTATTTATGGAATTATAAAGTGTCACGAATGGTTGACATTTTAAAATTCTTAGGTGAGATGTTTTCTTTAAATTTCACCATGATGGAAGATTTAAAGAAAATTTTCAATAAAAATAATCGACATTTATTTTCAAAAGATAAATAATAATAAAATAAAACAAAAAATAAAACTTAGGGGATAAAACAATAGATAAAGGAAAACTAAATAGAAAATAAAGATAAAATATAAGCTAGGAATAAAAGATAGGAAATAAAATTAAGATATTTCATAAGAAATTAATGAATCCAACGATAGAGCCTCTTCAAGAAAGACGAATGGAGCCTCTTCAATGAATTTGAAAACTAAAAATAACAATAACAAATTAAACATCAAACCCACATTTTGTGGTACTCGAACCTGGGACCTCCAAAGTTCCAGGGCCTCTTCCTTGTCATTGAGCCAACGCCTCATCGAATGATATTTCATAAGTTTAATAGGTCTGCTTGCATGATAATTAATTTAAGTAATCTAATAATTTTTGTATGAGATTTAATTTAATAACTTGACTTGATAGTTTAATAGTAAAAAATAATTTAAATAATTAGATGATTGTATGATTAAATAATTTGATAATTTAACAACTTAATGATTCATATTTAATGGGATATAATAATTTAGAATTTTAGGATATTTAAGTGATGAAAATTTGCATGATAATTAATTTGAGTTAATTACGTATATAATTTGTATATCTGTGATCTGTTTGTATGGTGATTAATATGATTGTACTTAGTTTGCATGTATATTTAAGATTTAATTAAATAATTTGTATGTCTAAAATAATTTATGCAGTAGAGTTTAGGAAATTTATTTAGAAAACTAACTTTTTAAGAAAAAAATTAGAAAAGCCTTAGGTTAGAGAAAGTCAATAAAAAATAAATTAGATAAAATTATAAAATAAAATAGATAGAATAAAAATTAGAAGAACTTGATAAATAACTCATAAAATATGGAGATGAGTTGAGATTATTCCGAAGATGGAATTTTGAGTGTCACGAATGATTGCCATTTTGAAAATTTTCAGGGAAGAATATTTGCCTTGAATTTTGCCAGCATGATGAATTTAAGGCAAGTGTTCAATATTAATAATAGATATTTATTTCTAAGCATATAAATATATATAAATAATCAGTCTATTTAAAAATAACAAAATAAAATATAAAATAAATATTAATAATAAGAAATTAGGATATAATGATTTGTAATAAAATTAAAAGTAAAAAAATGATAAATAATAATAAGTTGAGAATAAGTGGAGATTATCCCTATTTATGGAATTATAAAGTGTCATGAATGGTTGACATTTTAAAATTCTTAGGTGAGATGTTTTCTTTAAATTTCACCATGATGGAAGATTTAAAGAAAATTTTCAATAAAAATAATCGACATTTATTTTCAAAAGATAAATAATAATAAAATAAAACAAAAAATAAAACTTAGGGGATAAAACAATAGATAAAGGAAAACTAAATAGAAAATAAAGATAAAATATAAGCCAGGAATAAAAGATAGGAAATAAAATTAAGATATTTCATAAGAAATTAATGAATCTAACGATAGAGCCTCTTCAAGAAAGACGAATGGACCCTCTTCAATGAATTTGAAAATTCCACAATTAAATTCTAATTTTTAAAATGGTTAGTCAAACAGAGAATTTTCAAATGCTGAAATTTTAAAATGTGGCATTTTAAATTGCTAGCATTTCAAATATCTTAAGAATTTTAAAATTCCTCATCCAAACGCAATCTTAAGGTGAGGATGAAATTTAAGAAATTCTTCAAGCATGATAGAAAGTTTATTAGAAATTGTCCAATATTTAAATATTTGAATTTAATAAAAAGAAAGACCATTTAGTTAAGAATTCTTTAGGATATCACAAAATTAGTTGGTACCATTTTAGAATGGACGTTGTGGGGGTGCTAATTCTTTCCCACACGTAACCGTATTTCCGAATCCTAGATTCTTTGAATGTAGATAGGGGTGTAAACGAACAGAACGTTCGATGAACCGTTCGTGAACTCATTCGGTTTCTGTTCGTTTATATTCGTTTATTAAGCTTAACGAACAAACACGAACAACATTTTAGTGTTCGTTTGTTAAACGAACCGAACATGAACAGAGGTATGGTTCATTCGTTTTTGTTCGTGAATAGGCTCGTTTATGTTCATTTATTGTTCGTTCGTTTAAAGTGTCATTTATTGTTCGTTTATTGTTCGTTCGTTGTTCGTTCGTTTATGTTCATTTATTGTTCGTTTGTTTAAAGTGTCATTTATTGTTCGTTTGTTATTCGTTCGTTTATTGTTCGTTTGTTATTTATTAAAATACCAAAATTACTTATATTATATAAGTTATATAATATATACCCTATTTTTAAGACATTAACTTAAAAAATTAGTACCTAATTTTTAAATATATTTATACAATATAACTTTGTTGGTTTAAAAAATTGATAAAATATAATTATAATATAATTATAAAATTAAATTAATTAATTATACTTAAAATAATTATTTTTTAAAAATTTTAAACATAATACACTGAAATAAAATTAATAAAAGTTTCATAATAAGTTAAGATTTCATTCATATGAGCTATCCATTGATCATTTACATATATATATATGTTACACATATTTGTATATACACACACATATATATGATACATTAATGAACTTGTTCATGAACATTAATTATTTTTTTCTTATGTAACTTGTTCATGAACATGTGTTCGCGAACACGTTCGTTTAAGTGTTCGCGAACGCTTTCGTTTAAGTGTTCGCGAACGCATCCGTTTACATGTTCGCGAACGCGTTCGTTTACATGTTCGCGAATTGTTCGCGAACATTAACGAACAAGCCTTACCAAACAAACGAACGAACACAACGCACTCCTTAACGAACACGAACGAACACGAACGGTACTGAAAAACAAACGAACGAACAGAAACATCAGTTCGTTCGTGTTCGGATCGTTTATAGCCCTAAATGTAGATCATGCTTTATCTTTATACAAGAATAAGTGACCAATTACATCTTCAGTTTGAATAATTAGTGGCGACTTATTGAATTTAAGTCTAGCATGTTAAGTTTAGGTGCTTATTGGGTCGGGTTGGCCCCACCCGGTTTGCAACCGGATCGGGTCAATCCTGCCCAAAATTCGAACCGGTACTGTACCGGTTCGGAACCGGCCCAGCCCGGTATGTTATCGGGCTGGGTTGGTTTTAAATTTTTTAAAACCGGGCCCGGCCCATTAAGGACCGAACCCGTTAAGGGCCCGGCTCATAATCGGACCGGTTCGAATCGGTCCGGTTAAAAAAAATAAAAAAAAGTTTATTTTGACTGCAGTTGCACTGCAGTGCAACTGCAGTCTGCAGCAGAGGCAAGTCACAGACTTGCCTCTGCGTTTTGATGGCAACGGCTTCTGCGTTTTGATCTGTTGCCCATCAATCTTTTTTTTTTTAATTTTTTAATTTTTTAATTTTAATTAAATTTAAAAAAAAAGGCTTGGCTGCCACTGCGCACTGCGCAGTGGCAGCCTAGCCTCTTGCAGTTGCACTGCAGTGCAACTGTAGTATGCAGAGCAGAGGCAACTCACAGACTTGCCTCTGCTCTGTGTTTGATGGCCGTTGCCCATCAATCCTTTTTTAAAAATTTTTTTTTATTTTTTTATTCTAATTTTTTTCTTATAAATACCTCTATAATCTTCCATTTTCATTTACATTTCTTCTATATTTTCTCTCAAATCTACTATCTATATTCATATACTCTTATTCTCTTCACTCACATACTCTCTCAATATTCACTCAAACTCTCTCAAATTCACTTAAATTCCCTTATTCCAAATTTATAATATCATCATTTTCTTTATAAATTTCATTTTTCTTTTTATTTTATAATTTTACAAATTTTACTTTTAATTTTCAAATTCTAATATATTATATATATTCCTTATTCCAAATTTATAATATCATCATTTTCTTTATAAATTTCATTTTTCTTTTTATTTTATAATTTTGCAAATTTTAATTTTAATTTTCAAATTTCAATTTTCAAATTCCAATATATTATATATATCATACATCTATTTTTTTAATTTTTAACATATATTTATTTTAAAAAAAATATAAAAATGTCAAATTTCTTTCGTCGTTCATGCTCTATTTCTCGACCTTTTGGTTCCACTGAAATTCCTAGTTTGGGTGACGAATCATTTAATGAAATCGAACCCGATATTCATCCGGAGGAGGAGCTTCCTTTGGCGGCGCCATCGGTTGGTCGTGGTCGACGTGGAGGTCATGCTCAAACACAATCATCAGCTGCCACCACTGCTGCTACATCATCAAGGCCGAAGTTTAGTCGAAAAAAACGAGCAGGGTATGGGAGTATTTCGATATTGTAGCAAAAGAAGGTGAGACGAATAAATATTGTGCTATCTGTAAATTGTGCCAAGGCGTTTACTCTTATAAGTCCGGTGGAGGTGCTGGCGGTGCAGGTACGTATAAAAGACATTTAATTACTGCACATAAAATTAATCCTGATGCCGAAGAAGATGAAATTTTAGAAGGTAAACAATCTCAAATTAATACACGTGACGGTGGAAAAAATTTTATTTTTGATAATGTTCAAGTTAGACGTGGCTTAGTTAGATTTGTAATTAGGACTGAACAACCATTCACAATTTGTGAAAAATCAGAATATTTAGAATTTGTTTGTAACTATTTACAACCCGCATATAAATCTATTTCTAGACATACATTAAAAAGAGATTGCATGGATATGTTTAAAGAATATAGACAAGCTTTAGTTGATAAACTTAGTAATATTTCATCTAGGGTTAGTTTAACTAGTGATATATGGACTAGTACTAATGGTATAAGTTATCTTGTTATAACTTGTCATTGGATAGATGAAGATTGGTCCATGCAAAAACGAATTTTATCTTTAGATGTAATAGAAGAAGCACATAATTCATAAATATATTACTAAAGTTTGTAAATTATATGGACTAGAAAATAATAAAGTTTTTGCTATTACTTTTGATAATGCTTCGAGTAATACTGCAGCTATTCCTCATTTAATTAAAAGTTTAAACCCTGTTATGCAAGGCATATTTTTTCATGCAAGATGTGCATGTCATATTATAAATTTATGTGTTCAAAGTGGTTTTAGTTCTAGTGGTACTGGTACTGGCATAGGTCCAATTGATAAAATTAAAATTTTAGCAAAATGGATTCGCACACCAAGTAATAAACGTGAATGGAAGCAAATTTGTATAACAAATAATATACCTGTTAATGCATTTCCACTTCCCGTGGAAACAAGATGGAATTCACTTCATCGTTTGCTTTCTTCTATTTTACCTTATAAAGAACTTGTTACTCCTTTTTATAACAATTATACAAGTAGCACACATTTAGTACTTTTTGAAGAAGATTGGACTTTTATTGAATATTGTGTTGATTTATTATCTACTTTTAAAGATGCAACCGAAAGATTTTCAACTCAATTTTATCCAACTACACCGTATTTTGTTCCTATTATCTACACAATGTTTGACAAATTTATGAAATTTAGGAATCATGAAACTTTAAGTTCTTTTGTATATGATATGGAGGAAAATTTTAAAAAAATATTGGGAAATAATTCCTCCTATTTATTGTATTGCAACTTTACTAGATCCTAGTCAAGGTGAGGTAAATATAGAAATTTTTTTTGATTGTTATAAAGAATTTCTTGGTCTTGATTCTATTGAGGATCAAAAGTCCTCAATTAACAATCTTTTTCGAGAATTGTTTAATGTTTATGAAACAGAAAGGGAGCAATTCAACTATAATCGAGAAGAAGAAGATTCATACGAAGAAACCGAAAGTAGCAAAAAAGGAAAAGGAATTTTAAACACAATTAAGGAAGCAGCAAAGAAGAGAATGAAGCTAAAGGGAAAAGCGAGCGGATCGGGATCGGGATCAACAACTCGACGAAGTTCTAGCTTCAATGAGCTAGGATTTTTCTTAAGTCAAGATTTTTCTGTAGATGATAACTTTGATCTTCTCCAATGGTGGAAAGAAAACCAAAAACAATTTCCAGTTTTAGCTTCCATGGCCCAAGATGTTTTTGCGGTGCAAGTTTCTTCTGTTGCTTCGGAATCCGCATTCTCGACGTGTGGAAGAATTATTGGAGACCATCGAACCACTCTTAATCCGGATTCATTGTGCATGTTAACATGCCTTAAAGATTGGTTTGATGCGGAATCGCGCAATGTCGAACTTGGAATGGCCAATGAATTTGCTGATAATAATTCAAAAGAGGAGGAAGAAATTTCCAAGGCAATCCGTATAAATTATGAAGAGTAGAGAATAATCTTTTTTTTTGTAAATTGTATGTAAAATTGTAAATAAGTTTAGTCATAGTGAATATTTTTATGGACTACGGTCCAATGGTTTTTACCCTTCTAACTTTTGAAGGGGTTTTCCACGTAAAAAATCTTTGGTCTCCTACTCTCTGCTTTTTCTCTTTTGTTGTTGTTGTTGTTGTTATTGTTGTTATTGTTATTATTATTACTATTATTATTATTATTATTATTATTATTATTATTACATACCAAATTAATTAATGTTATACTTATCTATGTTTAAAATAAATAAATATTTAAAATACAAAATGAATTAATATTTTAAAAACATATTAAATAAATGAATAAATAAATAAATGAATAAATATTAAGTAAATGATATTTCAAATATAATAAATTATTTTAAATGCAAAATGAATATAATAAATGAATATAAATAAAAATATGCAAAATGAATATAATAATAATATTCATAATATCATTATTTGTATTTTGAATCAAATATCATTTTATCATAATATTATATTCATAATATAACTTTAATTTATTATAACAATAATTTTATTAGATAATTTTATAATAGTTTATTTTTACATTATTATTACATTAATTAAATAAATTATAATATAACTTTATAATAAATTATTGTTAAATTAAACTATTAACATTATTTATTATAAAAATAAATTTATTAGATTAAATTATTAAAATATTTTAATATATATTAAAATAAATTAATATAAAACTTTAAAAATAAAAATTTTAAAAAGCAAAAAAAATGGACCGAATCGGTTTAAACCGGTTCGATCCGATTTTGAGGCGAACCAGTTTAACGAACCGGGCCGATTCGTCTCTTATAACAGATAGAACCGGTCCGAATCGGACCGATTTACTACTGGTTCAGACCGGTTCTCTTTTGGTTAGAACCGGAATCGATAAAAATCGGCCCGAAACCGGCCCGGTCCGGCCCGTAACCAGCTCTGATTTTAGAACTTGACACGTTAAGATAATAATTATTGGTTAATTAATGATCATGCCGACCATCATTGTTCAGATATTATTAGTAATATTGTAACTTTTTTGCTACTATGTCTACTTGTATGATATCGTTATAATTAATACTCCAATAAACGTAGTATTATTATACTAGTACAAATAATACTTTTTTTTTTGGTTATATGATTGCGTCCAAACAGTTGATCAGCTGATTTCTGTACCGATCCATTTGAAACAGTAATTAATTCATGATCCAGCCGCAGCAGCAGCAGAGACTTTCCATTAACTTCCTATGCCTAGGAATATACGATATGATGGATACACTTATAATTTTGATTTGAAGATAGACAAATGATGATTATACATGCGCTTTAGCACTGCAGCTCATGCTCATGTAAGCAGTTGCAGAAGCTCATGTCCTGTCATACAAAGTATAATGAAGGTGTTTATTTATATTTAAGCTTAATAACTAAATATGTCATTCACGTTTGTCACAAAATAAAATTAAGTCATCAATATTTAAATATATAAAAATCAGTTTTAAACACTACAAAATAATTTAATTAAGGACATTTCTGTTAAATCCTTTAATTTTCGTTAAGTTTTATTACTGGTAGTGATAACGGAAATTAAAAGATTTAACGAAAATATCCTTAATTCAATTATTTTGTAAAGTTTATGACTGATTTCTATGCATTTAAACGTTGAAAACTTAATTTTATTTTGTGATAAATGTGAAAGACATATTTGACTATTAAACTTTTATATTTATGATTTATGCATATTGTAGTAGTAAATTCAATTCAGTGTCAACTCCGAACATTATTAAAGTGATTGAACCGCAATCTTCTATGCATTCTATAGCATGTTAAGCTTTCACTTAAGTGAACTACTGCCTCTTTCAACGGCTTTTCAATCGTATTCTTTCCATTTGACAACTCAGAAGTCACGATGTGGTTTATATAAAGAATTTATATATAATGCACTGAAAGTGTATAGTTTTTATACACTGTCAATGCATCAGAGGTTGACACTTCATCAATAGGCCCTTATGGGCAAATAAAAAAAATTTATTTATATTTGCATATAAGGGCCTAATGATGAGGTGTCAACTTCTGATGCATTGACAGTGTATAGAAACTATACACTGTCAGCGCATCATATATAAATCCTTATATAAATATATACTATATACAAACTTGTGCGGTGTTACAGGTCTATTTTTATTTTGCAATTCTTAAAGTTAGTAAAATTGATTATTAGATAAGAGTTGTTGATCATAAAAATATTTATTTCCTTCTTATTGTTTAGTACAAAAGAAAAACATGTTTATTAAGGATAGAGTTTATATATCAAACAAAATATTCAAAAATAATTTTTTAAGAAATTTGGATTAGCTTGGATTAAAAAAATACACAATATTTAAGTTAAAAAATATGACAAACAGATAATTTGTGCCAAAAACAAGCAAATTAAAATAATGATGCAGCAATAATAAAAAGTAAAAGCATCAAAATATATATACGGCATAGTAGTTTAGACAATTTAACAAAAAAGTAAGAAAAATTAGCTAAGAATGCTTTGTTCATATTATTAATCAAGTGTAAAGTTTTAAACTTATCTGTAAGCATTTTTATTTTAAGAATAATTAATTGAACTATTTATAGTTACTCCAAAGTACAATATGTAAAGTAAAAATATTTTTTTCTTGGAAAAGTTAGAGGTAAAAAAATCCTTTCATATAATAATTTTCATTCGAAAGCAAAATATATATAAGTAGAAGAAGCAAATAGATAAAAATATAAAGCAATACCATAAAACAATAAAAGAGGATTGGATTAAAAAAGTTAAAGAGCTATGTAAAAAACATGTTAAGGATTTAACTAAAAAAGTTATTGAGAAAAAAAAAGGACCTAAGTAAAAGAAAAAGTAGAGGTGGCAAACGGGCGGGTTCGGGCGGGTTTCGGTCCGAGTTTTTTCGGTTACGAGTTTTTTCGGTTACGGGTTTTCTCGGTCTCGGGTTTTCTCGGTTGCGGGTTTTTTCGGTCTCGGATTTTTTCGGTTGCGGGTTTTCTCGATTACGGGTTTTTTCGGTTGCGGGTTTTCTCGGTTTCGGTTCAGTTTTGGGTTCGGTCCGGTTTTAATCGGGCGGGCTTAGCGGACTTAGTCAAATTATTTTAAAATTTTATAAATTATAAATATTTTATAATTTTGAATGTAATAATTAATTTAATTTTATATAGTTAAATAAAAATATAATAGAAATGCTAAATTAAAGCTAAAATTTAATAAATAGGAATTGTATAATATATATATATTTATATATATATATTGAGAAATTTGGTTGGGATGATTTTGAAAACATTGAGAGTGGATCAATGAATAATATAGTTATCTACAATAATAAAAGAGAACATATCATCTATAATTATTATATTATAATTAATTAACCAAAATTTAAAGTCACGTGAGATCTATCAAAATAATACATAAAGTTCGCACTTGTAAATGATGGACCAGTACATAATTTTTAATTATAATTGATTAATTATCGTAAAAAAAATTACAAGTAAAATACTCGAAGACGTAAAAAGCATTGAAAAAGTTTTAAATCTTGCATTGCATTTGCAAGAAATGAAAGCACTTTTGCTATTGTAAACTTCTGCCTTGGAAGCATCTAGATTTCTGTACTAATTAATTTTTTTGTCACAAACTCCAACTACTAAAAATCATCTTTGAATTGCCAACAACCTCTTGGCCTAGTAGTTAAAGATGAGTTGTGGCATATTGTAAGTCTTGGGTTTGAATCCAATTTAATATTTCTCTTGTAATAAAAAAATCATCTTTGAATTTCGATTATAATAGACATTACAATATATTAGACTTAATAATTCGTGTATATATATATACATTTTGTATTCGTATTACATCAAATATATTTGTATTATATAAAATATAAACATTATTGTATTAAAATTTATATTGATATACCAAACACAATTTTTTTTCTAATTTTTATTAAAATTTGATCCAATGTCACGTTCATTTTTTTTAATTATCATATTTACATTGCATGACAGTATATTGAGATAAAGATATTTCAAAGTTTGCTTTTGAAGTTTTTTCATATGAATCTCAAGGGAGGGAAAAGGCATATTCTCAAAGAATTTGAAATTTTTTAGTAATGTGCGAAAAATTTGTTTGGAGGGAATTGAAAAATGAAAATCAAACAGATCTCCTTTTAAACGAAACTCTCATAAATAAAATATTATTATTCATTATTTTTAATTTCTTTTGTTGTTTTGACTAAATTTATATAAATATAAATTTTTACATTTTAATGTTTTTATTACTTCATAATTATTTTTTTTAATTTCCTGTGATATTTACATTTGTTATAAAATATATAATTATATATTAATAATTATTTAAAAATTTATTTTTTAAATGAGGCAAATATATATAGTTAAACTAAAAGAAAGTGAAAATCCAAAAGTATTAGCTATACAAATAAATAACTAACAGAT
Organism: Heritiera littoralis; assembly: GCA_031772115.1. NCBI lineage: Eukaryota > Viridiplantae > Streptophyta > Magnoliopsida > Malvales > Malvaceae > Heritiera > Heritiera littoralis. The sequence continues at coordinate 126,013 of JAPDPK010000089.1, forward strand.
TATAAATAAATCACACTAAACAATTAAACATTTATATAAATAGCTTTATACTATTAACAATAACTTATTGAGTCATTGTGTTTTTTTTTTGTCAATATTGGGTCATTGGAATTTAGATACTCTTAGTTCAATAAATTTCTTTTTTTACTTTGTTTAATTAGCTTTTTTAATAATTATATTATATTTTTAATAAAATTTTAATTTTTTAAGAATCTTTTTTACATTTATTTTGTCTTTTAAATACCAACATAATTAGTAATTAAATTAAATTTAACCGCATAACTAGTTAACTAATTCTTCAATTATAATGTTGAATATAATTATAGTATACATTAAAAAAATAATTAATATTATGAATAATTAGTCAATTAATTATCTCAATTTTATATTTATTTTGTTTTTAGTTTGTACATAAATCATACTATAACATTATTTTTATTAAATATAATCATACTCAAACACATTAATTAATCAAATAGCCCATTAAAAATTTAGAACGTTAAATTAAACAAGTTATATACACCAATTGACATTATATTATAAATAATAACATTTGATATAATGTACCAAAAAAATATTTGATATAGTGATGTAAATGGGTAATATATAATCAGGTACCCGACGGCCGACACTACCCGAGTTCAAAAGAATTTACATGTTCACACAGTTCGGTACTATTCTTACCAAGAGAAAACGGCAAATGATATCCCATCTCTACGAAACAAGAAGCATGACTTGCATGGCAGTTAAATCCCAAAGCATTTTCTCCTTATAATATCGGCTTGATTCTAATAATTTACGAACCTAATATGGGTTTCTGAATCCAATTTAGTTTCTTACAATTTTTGATTCTAATTGTTTGCAAACATAATCAATCAATTTTATTTTAATATGATATAATTATTAATTTATGATTTTTACTTTATTTATAAAAAGATTGTAAAAAAAAATATTAAATTGAGTTTGAGTACAAATAATTGAACTTAAAATCAAGCATTGGAATCGGGTTATCTTTTACTTTGTAAAAAAGTATAATAAATGAATTTGAATAATTTAATTTATATTTTAAATAGATTTTGAGTTATAAATAAAATTCAATCAATATCGAAGCAAGTGTCTAACTTTGAATTTCAAATTAAGTTTAACTTGATATAGTATCGGTCCAATTCAGCTCAATTATTCTAATATTTTTTAACAAATTTTCTTTATCTTCATATTGAAAGTATTTTCTTTAATCCAAAAAGGCGTAATTAACAAAATTCACTTTGGCGCCAGACAAATTCTCGGCAAAAACCAATATTTTTTTCAACGCGCTTAAAATTCAAAATAGGAGGATTTTTTTTCTAAAGCTTCTCCCGCCAACTCGGTCTGTTTTATCTTTCCTCGTGCATTTCTCATTTTCTTCCAAAGGCTGCAACGCTCGAGCTGCCATTTGTTTAGAGACGAAAGATAATCAGTAACCCGTTTCTCAACCCGACTCCAGAGTCAGGATGGATCTGTCAGATACTGCGAGAAAGCTTGGTCTCTCAGAGTATAAGCTGCTAGTCCGAAAAGCCGCGGAGCTCCGCCGCCTCTGCGATGTCCAGTTCGATTCTTCCATTATCGGTGTCGTGAGTACTACATCCTCTAATCATTTGTTACTTTAAAACCCAATACAAACTCAAATGTGAAGCGTTAATTCTGTTATTTTTTTTAGGGAGAGGTTTGTAAAGCTATAATCTGCTTAGAAATTGCTGCTACAAGGTGAGATACATTATATGTGTATATATATTCCTTTGTTTTTGAATGTATTCTAAATTTTTGAATTAGATTTTTTTTAATATTTAATTGTTATGATATTTGTAGGTTTGGGGAGATTATATTTGATAGGCAGAAAGCTATCAAGTTAAGTGGAATGTCAGAAAAGGCTTACAGTAGATCTTTCAATTCTTTGCAGAACGGTCTGAATATCAAGTGGGTTTCTCTTTTTCATTTCCTTTGCATTACAGATTTCAGTTATTATAATATTCCGATTTTGATTAAATTGGGAAAAATTGCGTTTCAGGACAACACTGGATATAGGATATTAGAGAATTGGGGATTCAATTTGGATGTGTTAGGCTTATTCCTTTTGTAAAGAAGGGCTTGTCTCTGTAAGATATTTTTCATTTATATGTATTGCTTTATTTTGGTTTCTTTAAATCCGTCTTCTTGCCAATGCTTTGTGTTTGAGAGAATGTCTGAAAGGGTAAATCTCAGAAATAGATGATCTTTACCGTACTCAAATTTCTCAAGATTGCAATCGATGATTCATTTTCATTTCATGATCAGATGAAACATTATGTTTTTCCTCTGCCATTTGAATGGGTGAGTGACTTTCTGATGGTTATGTCAGCTATAAGGAGCGGTTTACAGCATCGTTACCTGCTTCCAGGCAGGCAAGTGCAGACTTCACCAGGCCAGTGTTTACTGCTGTGGCATTTTACTTGTGTGCAAAAAAACACAAGGTAACATGCTCATGGTGATTCTATCAAATATATTCCCCCATCAATTTAGCTATTTTTTACATGAATTCTCTACTTTACAGCTTAAAATAGACAAGGTTAGGTTGATTGAGGTTTGTGGCACCTCTGAATCTGAGTTTTCTTGTGTAAGTACATGCGTTTTCTTCCTACATATGGTCATTCATTTTTTAACTTGTATGTGTTTAGTGTCTGTTTAATTTACCGAGCATTTGTTTGGAACTTTCAATACAGGTCTCTACCTCCATGAAAGATCTGTGTTATGATGTTTTTGGAATCTCAAGTGAAAAAAAAGATCCCAAGGAAGTGAAAGGAAACCGAGGTAGCTTTTCATTTATCTTAAAATTGACAGTAACTAATGATGTATATCTGAACATTAGTTGCTACCATTTGCAGTATAGTTTTAATACCATATGTTGGTTTTCAAGCCTAACAGTATATTTACACAGAAATATTTTCTCTAAAGTTTGCTTTGATCTTTGTGTAGAACTACTAGATGTGCTGCCTGAAAAAAGAAAATTTGATGATGGTGGTTATTTGTCAGATGATGGACCAGAGGTACTCCCTTAGCATCTGTAATTTAGTTTAGTAAGTGTTGGATGGAAGTTGAATTCATGTATTCTAGATACAAGGCCTTGGATTTGATGGTGTAACGCTTGCTATAATATCATCTGACTATTTAATTGGTTGTGTGTGCACGAGTTTGGTGATTGGTTCTTTGGGTTGTTTCCTGATCTGAATCACCTGATAGGTCTTCCATGTATATAATTGACCAAGAGATTAAGATCTCTAATGTCTAAGCTTTGCATAGATTATTCGTCTGTGGTCTTGCTGCTCTTGCAACAGTCTTTCTTAGTGATTCCAAGTATTTGATGTCGCATAAGCAGTAACGCTAACATTTAGATTTCCATTTATTTCATGTACATCAAAATACCATAGCACTAACATGAACCTCTTGCAGCTTTCAAGTTACAAGCGGCACAAGAAAATGGAGAAAGTTGCTTATGAAGAGTGGAAGTCATCTGTTCTATCATCCAATAAGAAAAGCACAAAACGTAATGAAAGAATCCCTCTTTTAATCCTTCACTCTTCTCTGATGTAATCAAAAGAAACTGGCATAAATGATCTTTTCATGTATCTGTACATATTTTTTTCTTCAGCTCCTTGCAAGCGGACCACTCAAACCAGTCTCAACTTTCTGAAGGAAGTTTCTGAGACACAGGAGTTGGAGGCTGTATAGTAGGCATGTGCCCCTACATTTCTAATTTTTAAGTTGTTTGAGCTGATCCTGCTGAAGTTCAATCATGTTAGAACAAAAAGATCTATAATTCACATGGGTTGAAAAATGGACCAATGAAGTGCATGGGTTAAGTTATTGTCCAATTTTTGTACATGACATGTCTATATCTTGAAATATCCAGTATATGTTTGATATTGGTAGTTCCAAAACAAGATACAGAAAAGGCCAACAACAATATTATGGCAAGTAATCTATTTGAGATATGGGTTAGAAAAAGATTTTTATGAGGGATATAAATGAGATGAGTTATTTGAGTTTAATTTAATAATTATTTGAGTTTGAGTTATTTGAATAGCTAATTGAATTGATTTTGAATATTTTAATATTTAATTAAGTTTTGAGTTTTGAATTGAGATAAGTTTAATTTTAATATTATATTATTTTGATTTAGTTTGATTATATCTTAAACTTTAAAATAAGAAAAGTGTTAATGGAACTTAGAAATTTTTATCTTTGAAGGTGTCTTTATTCTCCTAAATTTTTTAAAAGATTATATGCTTAAAGCAACATAAGGGATGATAAATTAATAATATTATGATGCTTTAATAATTGGGTTGAGAATCTATTCTTTTGTTTTTGGTAAATCTTCGAATGTTATGATAAGCCGATATTTATTAACTATATTATGTATTTTATTTGTTATTAAAAAAACTATTCCAAATTGAGTACTAATTTTTTTTCATATTCACATTAACATAATAATATTAGATTAACATAATAATATTAGATATATATGAATTGATTGAATATCTACTTAAAATGTTAAATAATAGATATTACTAAATTAATTAATATAATGCTAGTTATTTAAATATAATTAATAATAATATTAACAAAGTATAAAAAATAAATTTTATTAAAATTACCACTTACATAGTAATACAACTCTAATATATTATTAAATTACACTTTAATTTACTATTAGAATTATTATTTTTATCCACACTTTAACTTTACATTTAATAGATAATAAATAAATTATTTTTAATAAATACTTAATTCTATCAAAATAATACTTACACACTAAGAGATTACATAATTTATTCTTAAAAGATTATTATAATATAATATACAAATCATTATTATAAGATACCAAATTAGTTTATTCATGTATAAGATTATTATAATATAATAAATAATTAATTATCACTAGCTTGATTTTTTAATGTCTTTTATTTTAAGGCTAAAAATAAAATTACCACTATAATTTTCTCTTTTAATGATACCCAAGTATAAAAAAATTGTACTTGTATTGTTTAATTTAATTACTTAACTTTTTCTAATCTTAAAAAATTGAATTTTAATTTTAAGATTAGGTTTTTTTTAATATAAATTTAATATCTTTCTATACTTGAAACTTTAAGAAAATATAATTTAAATTTAATTTTATTAAAAATATTTTTAATGTGTTGCACAAAATATCAAATTCAAAATTTCAAACAAATATTGAAATTATATAATTTTTATATATTTGATTTATTATTGTATTAAAATTAAAATTTTCTTATAAATAAAAATAATAAAATGTTAAAATGATTTTTATAATAAAATCAAATGTCAAATTAATAATATATTTATTATTATAAATGCAATAAGGATAATATTATAGATTATTTGATATCATATATTATATCATATATTATGGTATTTTAAATTAATTTAATTTAATTAAAAAGATTCAATATTTATTATGCTGGTAATATATAATTGATAAAATTATATAATAAATAATAATTGTTTTCAAAATTTTAAACTTTTTAATTAAAAAAGTTTATCAATTATTTATTCATTTTTAAATAATAATTATATAATTATAATTCGGGTTTTCTCGAGTTATAAATTCGGTTTTTTTCGGTTTTCGGTTCGGGTCGGTCTCGGTTTGTGTCGGGTTCGGGTCGGTCTCGGTTTGTGTCGAGTTATGTCGGGTTTGGGTTGTGTCGGGTTCGAGCTTTTTCGGTTTCGAGTTTTTTTGGTTCCGGGCTTTTTCGGTTACGGATTTTTTCGGTTACGGGCCTTTGACTTTTTTGGTCAATTCGAGCTGGTCCCGGTTCGGTCTCGGGCGGATTCGGACGGGTTTTCGGGCTCGGGCCAATTTTTGCCACCTCTAAGAAAAAGTTGCTGATAAAAAAAAAATGAACATGTGTCAAGCAATTTGAGAGGAGGAGACAAAAATAGTATACAATATAGATATATATTTTGGCGTTACATTAATAAAAGAATAAGATATATGTAAGTTATGCTTGCAAATGCTTATGGATAAAGTGAAATTGGATTTTCAAGTCATCATGCTCAAAATTTTAATATACTATAAAAGTGCTTCTATTATCCTTTTTTTTTTTTTTTGCTTCTTAATCTACATGGAAGAATGGTTCTATGAAATATAATTTTTGAGACAATGTTATAATTATAGAGGATTAAGTGGTATACTATTTATTTGATTTAAATTGACACATTAATTGTCTTTACTTCAATTTTGTAAAAAACAGTTTTAGATCCTTTTATTGTTAATAATGATCACTAGTTCATTACGTAAGTAGCATTTGGGATATGCTGCATGCTACTATAAAGTGAAAAACAGTTATCATCTCATGTTCTTTAGAATTAATTAATAATAACTAGATTATGTGATCGATCATTAACTGTGGTCACAATAAAGAACTAATTAAAGCATTCAAATTAAGTTGGTCTCTTTGTTGCAAAAACTATTGCTGTAGCTGACAACTAATGATCATTATCCATTCCAAAATAAGGCCTTCTCGAGGCCAGCTCTATATCCATTGACAAGCCACACAAATATATATATATATATATATATATATGTATGTATGTGTGTGTGTAGTGCATGCTTGATGACAAGAACAGGTATAACTATTAGTATCATTGTAACGTACAAACATTTATGAGTGTAATTGCCCATAATTACATAACCGCCCTAACTGCTACTCGTTTAATTATATATTTAATTATGTAACCACCAATTTAATGAGCTATTTAATGAGCTTAACCGCCTACTTAAACACCTATATAAAGGTGTAGAGACACAGGAAGCAGGTACGAGCACACTTTCACTCTCTTCCAACTTTGATATTCTTTCTTGAATACTCTACTGACTTAAGCATCAGAGCAAGTTCCACCAGGAACAACCCCACTGGACCTTCTGTTTTGCAGGTTGATTCAAGAAGGAAAGAGTTGATCCATCATCGACAAGCCTAGCAACCTTTTTTGCATCAACATTTTGGCGCTGTCTGTGAGAACTCGAAAAAGAAGCTATGTCGAGCTCCCAAGTGAACCAACAAACATCAAATCAAATAAGGCAACCACAAACTCACACAATACCACAAACAATATCCATGGAGCAGTACAATCAGTTGCTCGCCCAAAACAAAGCTTTAGAAGCTAAGATAGCCCACTACGCCCAGATAGTGAAATTTCTGAGTGCTCGCCATAATGCAACTGCAGATCGCCCAATCGTGCCTGATGCTCGCCCAGTTACATTTGAGGTACAACCAACTACTCCTGTTGTTCACTAACAATATCTTGATCATAAGCTCGCCTTGGCCTTAGCGCCAGTATATTGGGCATTTGATCACCCCGGGCCATAGCGCCAGCATCTTGGGCCTCGTTTGCCCTGGGCCTTAGTGCCGGTATCTCAATTGCGTGATCGCCATGGCCTCAGTGCCAGTGTTTTGGGCACTTGCTCGACCTAGGCCTCAGCACCAATCACCTGCTTGCCATTACCTCAGCACCAATCACCTGCTCACCATTACCTCAGCATCGGTGTTTTGGGCACTTGCTCGCCTCGGGCCTCAGCGCCAGTCATTTGTTCCAGTATCTTGGGCTCTTACTCACTCGTAGCCTTAGGGCTAGCATTTTTGGCATTTACTCACCCATCGTCTTCGCGCTAGTATTTCGCTTGATCGCCCATGGCCTTGGTGCCAGTTTCTTGGGGCGCTTGCTCGTTATGGCCTTAGCGCCAGTTTCTCGAGTTTCCACTTACTCTTGACCTGAGCGGCATTCTTCAGGAACTTTCTTGCCCATGATATTGGATTCTCATCGCCTTAAGCGCTAGAATTTAAAAGCTCATATGCAGTCACAACCTTGATGCTAACCTTTTGATAGAGGATACAAAATTCAAGAATATGAGAGGAGTAAAAGGTCTACGGCGAATACCAATAACTTTGTAATCGCCATTATCCAGGGGGCATAATGTTAGTATCACTATAACGTACGAACATTTATGAGTGTAACTGCTCATAATTACGTAACCGCCGTAATTGCTACTCGCTTAATTATATATTTAATTATGTACCTGCTCATTTAATGAGCGTAACCGCCTACTTAAACTTCTATATAAAGGTGTAGAGACACGGGAAACAGGTATGATCACACTTTCACTCTTTTCCAACTTCGATATTTTTTTCTTGAATACTCTACTGATTTAAGCATCGGAGCAAGTCCCACCGGGAACAACTCCAGTGGACCTTCTGTTTTGCAAGTTGATCCAAGAAAAAAAGAGTTGATCTATCATCAACAAGTCCAACAACCTTTTTGGCATCAACAATAACCACGTCATATTCATGTGCTCTGTGTTAACCAAATATATAAATATAAATTTGGTCAAAACATGTACCGAGTACATTATTGCTTCCTTGTTTTTATGATTGGTTGCTTCCCTTTAAATATATGTGTATGTAGTGCTTATACCATTCTCGAAATTAAGGAATATCAAAAGCACTTTAATCAATACGACTCAAACTTCAATAAAATCTGAACCTACAATGCCAAGAAACCTCAACTTCCTAATTACCAACCCAAGGAATCAAATCATCTTGCTGATCTCTTAGGCATCAAAACCTGAAACCCAAGGAATCAATATGCCAGAATGCACAAAGTAGTATAACTTAATAATAATGATATAGAGTAATAATTAAAGCACCCATCAGAAAAAGTAAGAGGAGGACCCCAAGTCAAAACCGTCTGGAGCCGTATCTGAAACTGATGGCATCGTGCTGAAAAGAGGGCTATGCACATATTCACTCGTTTCAAACCCAAAGAAGGAGCCACTTTCCGCGGTCTCAAACTCATTATTCATCTTTTTGGTCTGATCGTCCACCCATCCCATCAAACCTGTTGGTGACTCACTCTGCATGCCGTACTCCGCATTCGAATCAACAAATGAACCAGTGAAAGAACTAGGCAAAGGAGGGATAGACTGATCAGAGGAGTAGGAGTAGGACAAACTATTGTCGTCAACGACGACAGGTTGATCTTGATGACAATAATAACTGGTAAAGCCCCAGACATCTTCTTGGGCCATAGTTGGATGGCCACTTGAAAAATGGCTTTGGGTGGTGGAGTCCTGATTGAAACAGAGCTGGCGATTAGGGTCAGCTGGCTGATCACAAGAGGAAGTGACAAAGAGATCATGGGAACGTTCATCTGGGGAGACGATGGAGGTGACAGAAGAGGCAGGAGGCGTGTCAGAGTAGACAAAATTGGTGCGAGCGTGGGGGCCGCCCATGGAACGAGCAGCTCTGTCGTAGGCCAAGGCGGCTTCCTCTGCGGTGTCAAAAGTACCAAGCCAATGCCTCTCTTTGGTGGTTGGATCTCTTATCTCTGCTGCGTATCTTCCCCAGGGCCTCCTCCTCACTCCTAGGAACCTTCCCCCAGTTATTAATGTTGTTTCTTGGGATTGTGTTTCCTTGCTTTTGCTTTTGGATGCGGGAGTGTTCATGGTTCAAGAAATTAAGAAGAAACAATGATTTTGTTGAAACTGATAGCGCAAACTGGCACCTTCTGTTGTCTAATTTCTCTTGCGCTTTATGCGTTGGTTTTGATTCTTGAATTAAGGTTGCATTGCATATGTAGATACCATGCTTATACATATATCCTAGTATTTATATACCATACATAGGATCGAGATCTATAGCATATTTACAATTATGACCTTAAACTTTTGAGCAAGTAATAACTATTTTTTTTTTAGGATTTATATATGATGCACTTACAGTGTATAGTTTCTATACACTGTCAATGCACCAGAGGTTGACACCTCATCAATAGGTCTTTATATGCAAATATAAAATTTTTTTTTAATTTGCCCATAAGGGCCTATTGATGAGGTAACATCTGATGCATTGACATACACTGTCAGTGCATCATATACAAACTCTTTTTTTTTTATTTATAAAGAGGTACGAGGAGGAAGAAAAATTTGTCAATGGACCTAATTTTTTTAAAAAGGGGTAACATGCAATCACTAGATCAAATATTAGTTGTTACTTTTATTTAATTTAATGTATTTTAAATTTTGAAGTAAATATAAAGGAAAGTCAATATATAGAATTATAAATTCTTATTCAATATACTGTCGATAGAATTTTTAAACTCCACAAGCAGAGTTATGATGGTGATACATATTCCACTTTATTAATTTTTTATTTTTTTAATATTTTAAGGGATATGTGTCGTGCACGATTTTAATGTTGCTTGTGGAGTATAAAAACTCCAGTGACAATGTATTGAATAATAATCCTAAAGTTATTATATATACCTTGAGTTACCACTTTTTCTTTTCTCATAGGATTTAAATTATGGATAATTATTTCATACACCGTCGGTGAAATTTTTTTACTTCACAAGCAGTGTTAAGATCATAACACGTCTCATAAAAATATTTTAAAAAATAAAAAATAAATAAAATAGAATATGTTATGATTTATAAATGAGTTTCAAGTTATGATTTAGTTATGAAAAAGGTTGTACTTTCTGGCTGGTGCTGTCACATACTTAATATGGTATGGATACACCTTGTAATTTACCCAAAAAAAAATTATGAAAAAGCTCTGCAAAGCATAGCAATATAGAACAGAGAGGAATTATTAAAATCAAAAACAAAAAAGAGGAGGCTGGTCTTAATAATGGCCATGATATGATAAGCATGTTCTCTGATATACTTATTACCCATGTTAATATGTCATGATTTTATATTCTCCAATTAAAGTTTCTTAATTCCACAAATGTATTATCTGTCGTTTTCTGCAGGATATCACATATTATACAGATACAGTCCGAACTTCGTCCATGTGAAGCGGAACAGCGTGCATGATTGAGAAGCCAAAAATTAAGAAATCAAATCACTGATCATCATGATATAACTCTGAACCAAGCTACATAAGTAGTTAAATGAAACTTGACAAAATTAATTTAAGGTATTCATTCCGGCGATGATTGCAGAAGCCACAAGTAAACTTCAATCGTCATCATCACTAATGATAAAACATCACTAATTAACATTGATTCCACAGGCGAATATGATTAGTAAACCTAAGGAATGCTTAAGTATATATTCTTTTCTTAAATTTATTAATTTGTTAGTTACTTTATACTTAATTTCTAGCTAGCTAGCAAAATTCTACTATTATTAATGAGTAAAATCCTTGTAAGTACACATCCCTTTATATGATCCCACATGCCAATACTTTAATTTCTTATAAAATAACATTTTCAAAAATGATTTTTAAGTATCATAATGTTGAACCATATTCATTCCCCCTTCTAAAATGTTTAGCATATCTTGTCGCCTTTTTATCCATTTGTTTTAATTAATGATCTAATTAAATCTAATGCTTGGAAAGGGGGCCAATATCATTGAGAAAGCTTTGTTTTTCTAAATTTTTTTGAAGAAAAACAAAATGTGTTGGGACTCAATCTATATATAATCTTGTAAAATTTTAATAGGAAGAATATAAATGATCCACCGATCATCTTGTCACTCGCAAAAGATTGTTGAGGTGTGTATAAAAAAGGGATAAATTCTTCGGTTAATTATGCCATTTTATCGTATTTATGTTTGTTTTAAAATGGTTTATCAATGAATATACATAATTGTGATCAGTCATGTGCATGTGCAATCCAATTTGAGGCTAAAAATAGGTTCAATGATAAATGCCACATCCATAGACTTCCTGTTCAATAAAAGTTTAAACCCAAAATTAAGCTCCAATTCTATATATCTGAATGTTTTTATATATACATAATAACAGCTTTTGTTTTGTTTATTTATTATTGTCGATTCTTTTGGAAAACTTTGAAGCCATCTTTTAAAATAATTGAACTCGACAAAAGGAGAGCCAATTTGGGCTGCATGTGAAGATCCACACAATTATCCTTGATTACTTTTATCATTTGTGGGTGATTATGTAGATTTTTGTCTTGTTCGATTTCAATATGTTGATTGGGAACAAAGACATTGAGTATCCGACATCCACCCTTTCCTTTCCTAGTCAGATTTATGATTCTGAAGATTAAGACAAACGAATTTGTAATTCTTTTCACTATGTTATTACGTTAATTATTCAATCACAATAAAAAACTATGTAACCATCAATTAGAAGTCCAACTTTCATAAAAATTTTTGATAAATTCTATACAATTTTAAATTGTTATTGATTAATTACAATACAATAATTGCAGATGATATCTTTTTTTTATTTAATTATGCATATATATATATATATATATATATATATATATATATATATATTACCTAGATCGCTTTGCGTACCGTTTCAGTAATTATATCCAAGCACCTCGTCTATGGTTCATGAATATGATGATTGATGATAATGAAATCCTAATCAGAAGTGTGACGAAGACAAATTAGCAAGAGGTGTGTTACATACCTACTAAGGCCAAAACCCTTTACTAAACAGTAAGAACATGCAAACTACATAAATAAATTCCCTTACTCCCATGCCATGCCCATGCCCATGCCCATTCCAGTCCCACTCCCACGTGCAGGCAAAGTGGGCAGCACTATTTCCTTCCCGTTTCATCAAATCGGCAACTATTAAATGTTTCAACCAGAAGTTCAATTATAAGAGTGTAAATTGTTCCCTTCGGAGTTCAGATTCTCTATTTCAACTGTTTTTCAAGTTAGACCCTTCCTTGGTACCGTCCACATGTCCCCGTCATCGAAATGAATAAAAATTAATTAAGAACTAGATTTATGCCCGCTTCTTAATTAATTAGGGTTTTTTAATTGTTAACATTGTATCATATCTTATCAATTTGAATTTTTTATAATATATTTAACTTAAATCTTTTCTATATATTGTCAATTGAATTTAAATTGAATATTTAACTTAATATTCTGTTTGTGATTCATATTTGCTACCCTTTTCAAGTTTGTTATGTTGTAAGTTTTCATGTCTCCATTTATACGTGATAGAGATATGTTAAAATGTTGTTATCTCACCTTTTTTAAGTATTGAAATGGCTATCTTCTTGTGTTCATATTTTATCTCTTATTAAATGATTTTAGTTTGGATAAATAATATTCACCATGTCATCCGCTGAGTGTTAACTACAGAAATGAGACCTGAACAATTCTCAAATATTCAAATCGTTATTTTGAATTTAGAAAAAAAAATACAATGGGCTTAAGCTAGTAAAAATGCTGAGGGGTGCTCTTGAGGAGTGAAGACCTAGATGTTCAACTACAAGACTACTGTTACTCCAATACCAGCACCACGATTAGTTGAAGGAAAACTTGACCCTCGGTCCACAATATTGCCTCAGCTGGTCGCGACTTTCCAGCTATGGTGTTGATGTACGTGCACGGGCAGAGCTTCGCCGACTATAGAACTATATTCTAGCAGTGGAAGGTGAAGAGATGTTTCAGAAGAATTGAAACTGTTCCAGCAACATGTTTAATTGGAAAGCATTATTTAGCATGCCTGCGATATTTACTAGGAAAAATACCGGAAATCAGTAAATTATTTGATTTCTAGATTTGGCAGCGGCCAAAGTCTGGTATGGCATGGATTATTTATGCAGTTTACCTAACTTTCCCATGCTAACCCAAATAATCCTATCTCGAGCTTTCTGCTCAGGCCAGATGTAAGCTCCTCGCCTCGGTGACTACTAATGCAAACATGAACTCTCTGCAGCTTCCTTCCAGAGTGCAAATGTCCTGCCTGCTCTTGCTTCTAAACTCCCATAATCCTAGAGGAATTTCCTGAACAGAAAGAAACTCAGCCTTTCAGAATGTTTAAAACAGGAAATGGAAGGATCTAATACTACATTTCTTATCACGTTTAGCAAGTTAATGTGAAACAGCAATTATCTTAATCAAACACACCAGGAAAATCATAGAAGCACAAATCCAAAAAGGCAGCTGTCTGGAAAGAACTATGAATTTTTTGCTATGTACTTGGGATAATTAACGAACCTACCCTTATTATTCCTCTTACTCTTGCTTCTTCTTAGGCTTCACGACTTACTGCTTCTACAATGGTCTCGACATCCTCCCATCCACCCTGAGGACAAGACGAGAAAAAATGTTTCAGAAAATGCTAACAAACTTTTCATTCCAAGGCGCCTTACATCTGTTCCATGAATTTTTGCCAAATAGGGTAAGAAGAGATCGAGGTACGTACCTTCGGAAAGACAAAATCACCACGATTTTGTGAAGAGACCATGAGAACTTCTATCCTGTTTTCCTTGTCAGCACCCTTATCGTCCTTTGTGCCCAAGTCCAACACGAGTAAGCAAATTTAGATTCTCAGTAATTAAAATATCAGTTTGAAGATATCTTAAGCCGAGATTCTACATGCAAATCATGTGTGCTTGAATAGGCGGACAAAAGGTTTTTGAGGATCAAATCGTACAAACTCGTGCGTTAAAAAGTTTAAGACCCACCTTGTCCTTCAATTTTATTCACATATCTACATCTTGGTGCTTATTTTTTTTTCCTTTCAGCTGCTTGCCTTGAATTTTAAACAATAAGCATATCGTTTTGTTTGTCGTTTACTAGAGGAGACTTGATCAGAAGATTTGCGAGGCAAGATCTACTGGTCTAGGCCGGCATTTAAAATGCCATAAAAAATGAAATCTTTCCATTCAAAAAATCCACTCATGACACCTCTATTCTGAAACATTATTTCATTTTCCATGCATCAATATCTTCCAACTTCAAAATCAACAAATATCGAGAATGACACGAATTTTGTTTAGGGTACTGAAAGTAAGCTGATTGTCAAGAGCAAGGATTTCCATTTTGATATAGAGCATCATTTGAAGTTCACCAAACGTTGGAGTACTCTAATGTGACCAATGACGGTGGAAGGCAGACCGAACTTTGGCTGCCTCTGTGTCTGTCAGTGTATTTGGATAACTTACTTTAAGTTCAATAACAAAACATGTTCTTTTGTTTCACGATTCTGAATCTGTTTCTAGAGTCAGTCTCATTAAAACCTGCTCTATAAGCTAAATCTAGGTGGGTGGTAATTTGAAACAGATGCAACAAAGGTAACTCGTGATTAGGAAACCAAGCAAATGCAACTTAAAACACATTCATTGAAAAGAAACCATCCACTACATTAAACAATACTAGTCCAACGGTATAATCCTTTATATGACGCCAAACTCAAATCATATCACACATTTGAAACGCTTAATCCTTGGTCCGTTCCAATTCAACAACATTTGAAACGCGCGCTTCCGATCATAGCCATCAGTCATCCTTTTTCCCAAAAGAGCATCCCTCTGTCAGTCTAGCTTTACCACCAGTGGGCTGACGCAAGACCGTCTGGCAGCTACCACACACAACAGTTTGAGAGCGGCTAAACACAGTGGTTCTGCAAAGTATAAAGCAGAAAATTAAAAGCAGAACCCAAATATACTTCAAAAGGAAATCTAAACATTGACACACAATTCAGATCATAAATATAAACTTACATGTTGAAGCAGCCTTGACATTTCACGTCCTTTACAAAGAGTAAAAGAGCAAGTTAATCCAACACACACACATACAGATACGCACACACAAGAATAGACTGACCAAAAGGTCAAAACATTTGAGTTAATAGTACAGACAATCGTGGCAAGGGAAGACAGACTCTCAGATATCCCAAGGGTAGAACAAATACGATATGACAATAAAGAAAGCCAAATATTAGCATGAAGAAAGAATTAGGAGACTGAACGAGACGCTTGAGCTTGTGCTTCCTCTTCTCATGCTCTGCCGGAGGATTCAACAAATCGACATCGTTTTGGAGAACCTAATCTCACATTTAAACCCAGGTTCAATCAATAGAGAGAAAAACACTAACCCCGAAAGGAAACAGATGCGTCAGAAAAACAAAATCATAAAACTTCGAAATTACGAAATTATGAAAGAGTAAGCAATACTAAAAGGCTTGCTAAAGTAAGTAAATATATAAACAAAAAGGAACTTGGACCAGACCATTTTTGGTGCTGCTAGATGCTTCAGGAGAAACCTTGAGAATCTCCAAAGTCCAATGCTAAAGCTGCACTGTTGCAGAGCGAAGCGGAAGCCCGAAACGCTGCGAATGCGATGTTTATATTCGAAGCCGAAGTGTGATGCCCTTCATCTTCTCGTTAATATTGTTCTTAAGGCGGTGGGCAGAGACCTTAAACCCACTTAGGAGTTAGGCCCATCCTTTGAAGCCCATATCAATTTGAGTTTTTTATTTAAATAAAAAATTATAGAAAATGGATACCAGTAACAATACCAAATAGGCAAATAGTAATACCAATTGCCAGGATCTTTGCATTTGTTGATTTTCCCTTTAGGCATTGGAATTGGGAAGTAAGTAGACAAATTTGAGTATTAATATTGTTATTATTTCCTTTGCGGGGTTTAGGGTTTTTGCGCCCAGCCATAAGTGTAAGCCCAGCCTAATGAAGATAATGTGCATTATTATCATTAGGTTTATTGGTTTAAGCCCAAAACCAAACGAACGGCTTTGTATTATTCCATTCCGTGAACCTACTGTAGATATGGTAACAGAATAGCTGCCTGCCTGGCTTATCACAAATAGAGAATGTGCCATGCATTCATGCAACTCAAGAGTCGAAGACAAAACAACAATCTAAAGAAACCATTAGATTTGGTTCACCAATAGAAATCAAATAATATATATAGGAACAATTGATAATTAATTAGTTTTTTTTTTAATTTCTGTTATTATTATTATTATGGATCAAAGTATTGTCCACATTATAATAAGACTAGTCTACAATAATGGCATTGTAATTTTATTTATTCGTCTGTTTCATAGTTATTCATGTCTGTCATCAAATTTGTAATAATTAATACGTAATACAGAAACAGCGTCCATCTCCATCTAGTGCGTGGCTGGTGGTGGTGGATCTGCTGGTGGTGGAGGTGGATCTGCTGGTGGAGGAGGTGGTTCTGCAGGTGGTGGGCCTGGAATTGGAAGGAAGCTGCAGCTACTCTGACAACTAACGCTGTCGGTCAAACACGTTATTCCGCATCCCGGCAAGGGATTTAGTACACACGCTCCCAGGCAGCTGATCAAGTTGCAGCTTATGGAGCAGGAGATGGAATTGTCCTGTCGGCGGCGGCCCAGTTTTGAGGTCAATGCATTTTGGGAGTTGAGTTGTGCAGATGCTGCTACCCCTAACCCTATGCAAATCAGAAAGAGCAGTCGTGTTGAAGACACAGACACAGGGCTGGATCTCTGACCAAGACCCATAGTAGTACTACTCAGTTCTCGCTAATAATTGAAAGAGTTGAATATGAGTATATAATTCCATCAGCTAGCGCTGGCTTTTATATGGGAAAGCAGAGAGTTGATTGACGAGTGTAAACACTACTTCCTAGTATCATGCAATGGGAATGTATGATGGTAGGTTAATTAGCTTTAGCTGCACGACGATGCTAATTAACGATAATTATTTTTTTATTATATGCATGCCATGCTTCCTTTGTGACTACTAGACCTGCTCATGGGCCGGACCGGGCTCGGGTTGGCCCATGACAGGTAATAATAAAGTTTTTACACGCCCAAGCCCGGCCCGACCCGACATTCGGGCTTGATTTTTCTGTCCAAGCCCGTTTTCATTTTTATACTACAAGTCTGAGTCCGACCAGAAAATAATTTTTTTATATTTTAATTTTATTTGTTTTTTATTATTTTATACCCTTTAAAATTTAATTTAATTTGTCAAAATTTATATATCAATTTTCATATTAAATATTTATAATCATATTTATTATTCAATAATATTTTATATACATATAATTATAATATATTTAGTAAATCTATATAAAAATTTAATTAATATTAAAAAAAATATATAAAATAAAAAATAATAATAATTCGGGCCGGACCGGACCGGGCTCGGGCTTTGAAAGGCAAGCCCGAGGCCCGACCCGATTTTTAAACGGGCCTAAAAATTATGCCCAAGCGCTTTTTTTTATCAAATATTTTTATCCAAGCCCGACCAAATTTAGAACGGGCTTTCGGGCTTGGGCGGGTAGCCCGGCCCTTGAGCAGGTCTAGTGACTACCTTGCTTACCCTACCTAATTGAACTAGTGCAAAAGTATCCAAGCCCACATGCTGTTAGATTCCGTTAGGAATCGCCAGGCAAGCTTAACCATAAAAGCTCATCGAGGCTTTTAGTGTCCTTAATACCCAACCCACCTTCCTTCTTGGGTAGGGTAACAACATCCCAACTAATCATATGCGTTTTCCTATGACTCACTGCAACAAATTGGATGATTAATGACCCAAGAAATAATGTCACAAAATATTAATATATCATCAAAAATAGATTTTTGTGACAAAAATTTAGTCGTCACGATGTTTGTCACCTTTGTGCCGTCACTAAATGACAAACATGACAATATCATAATTTCGTTACTTATGCATGACTCCAACGTGATGATAACATAAAATATCACCTTATTATTACTTTTTTGTGACGTCCGATTGCGTTATAAATTAATACAAAAATTCATCATTGAATATCAATATTGTCACAAAAGATGTGATAAAATATTATATATCAATGACGAAATATCAAATCGTCACACTATAGGTGACACAAATTTTTGTCACCTATAGTATTACGTTAACGTCATAAAAAACTCCCAAACGTCACTACAATTAGTTAAAATTTTAATTTTTAGTAACGAAATATCAAATCGTTAAACAATATTTGACATAAATTATCGTCACCTATAATATTATGGTAACGTCATAAAAATGCCCAAATGTCACTAAAGATATTTACAAATTTAATCTTAGGTGATGAAATATGAAATTGTTATGAAATATCGAATTGTCACACTATGAGTGACATAAATTATAATCACATATGATATTTAAAAAATGTCACTAATTAAGATGGTTATGGTTCAATTTTAAGTGATGCAATTATAATTGTCAGGGATATAAATTTAAAGTGTCATTTATATGTATTTAAAAAAATTTACAACTGCATCAAAAATAAATTATTTTATTGTCACGATATTTTGATTTTAACATGGTGACAAAATATTTAATGTTACAATAATATTGCGTCACATTTCTTTAAATATAAAGAATATTTATATTTTTGTCGAATAATCAAATAAAAATAATATTATTTGTGCAGAATTTAGTTTTAATAGTATTGCAAAATAAATAATTGTTTAAATATTTGCATTAGTTCTCAAATGTAATGAATACCTTTAATAAAGTCTATGTAAATTATATAGATATAATACTATTTAAAATGACGTAAAACTAATACATCCTAAATTGTCTAATATTCAAAATTTTAAATAAAAAAAGACCACATAATAAATTTGAAAGTTAACAAAACGTACCAGATCTAAAAAATAATTAGAACAAGCTTGTATTGTAGCTCTCAATCCATTTACTCTGTTGAGGTTGATGTATTGATGTTGAGTTTGTGTGACTTGAAATTCCAATAAGCAAATATTAACATATGGTAAATACAATAAATTACAAAATTTGAAAGGCATAATAATAAATTACTATTAAAAGAGGATAAGAACAATAATCCACCAATTATCCCAAGACTTTGTCAAAATGACACTAACTAAAAAATAATTTGAACAAGTTTGTATTGTAGCTCTCAATCCAATTATTGTGTTGTGGGTGATTGTATTGATAGTGAGCTTGAGTCACTTGAAACGTCAACAAGCAATTATTAACAAATGATAAATACAATATATTACATAATATGAAAGGCAATATATTATAACAATTTATTTTGTCATTGTAGAAGCTAAAAGAAGACTATCATGTTGTGTGTATAAATAATTGGATCCAGAAAGAAGACTAGACAGGAGAGGAGAACCCAAATATATTATGGAATAAGATGACAAAACACACTCGAAAAGTGAGCAAGGAGATGCTAGGAGTATCAAACAGAATAGCACAACTAAAAAGGATGTAGCATGATAGAACAAATTAGTTAAGGAAGCAATAAAGACTAAGCAAAATTGTTACAAGACTTTGAAGAAGAACAACACCAAAAAAAGCTTCACAAAATACAAGTTAGCTAGGAATTAGGCAAAGAGGGCGGTGGCACAAGCTAATGCAAAAGTTGTGAAAGAGATTTATAACAAGTTAGACATAAAAAATTGAGAGAAAGAGATATATGGATTGGCACGAGTAAGAAATAGGAGGAGTCTTGACTTAGGAGTCATGAAATATATCAAGGTGAATACTAAAGAACTTTAATTAAGGACAATGACATTAAAAAAAAGTGGCATGATTACTTCAAAAAACTATTTAACAATGGACAAAAGCCAAATTTTGGGCAATATTTCTGTGCCTTTGAAGGATTTAAATCAATACTTTATGCGCAAAATCAAATAGATAGAGGTAAAAGAAACACTAAAAAGGATGAAGATAGAAAAAGCTATTAGGCTTGATGATATTCTTATTGAAGTTTCGAAATACCTTGAAGAGGGAGGAGTTGGTGGTTGACAAATCTTTTTAATAAGATTTGGAGTACTAAAAAGATGCTTGGGGAATGGAGGAAGTGCTTTGGTACCACTTTATAAGAACAAATGAGATATTTAAAGTTGCTTTAACTACAGAGACATAAAATTAATGAGTCACACTACGAATTATGAAAAAAAGTGATAGAATGAAGATTAAAGAAGAATGTAAAGATATTGGAGAATCGATTTGGTTTTATGCCTGGCTGATCAATTATGGACACAAAACACTTATTTAGACAACTTGTAGAGTGTTCTCGAGTACTAGGTGAAAATCTTTATATGGTCTTTATAAACTCAGAGACAACATATGATAAAGTGCCTAGAAAGGTTTATGGTGGTCCTTAATGAAGAAAATAGTCCCCGTGAAATAAATTGAAATAATCAAGGATATATATGGAGATGCAAAGACATATATGAGGACATGTGGAGGGCAAATAAGCAAATTTCCTATCATAGTAGGACTACATCAATGATCGTCGTTTGTTTGCTACAGTAATGCACCAGTTGACAAAATTCATTCAGGATAATATGTCTTAGTGTATGTGTTTGCAAATGATATTGTCTTGTGTGTTAAGACTAAAGCAAGAGTTAACGCAAAGTTAGAACTGTTGAGACAATGCTAGAATCAAGAGGGTTTAGACTAAGTAGAGCAAAGATTAAATACACGGAATGTGAATTCAATTCAAACAAAGAGGAAGATTAAAACATAGTAATGCTAGATGGGGCAATGATCTTTAAGCATGATCATTTTAGATATTTAGGGTGTAATACCTCGGCTCGAAACCTAAAAAGGCCTAATCACCAAGAGTTTTGAAGAATCCAACCTTAGCAATTTAGGTTAAAAAAAAAGATAGGGGCATGAACATTGTGGTTGCTTCTAATGGCAGTTGAAGAGAAAAAAAAAGAAATTTAGGTGAGAGCTATTCTCTACTAAGCAAAAAAAAAAAAGTAGGAAATGGGTTGGGGTTGTTTTGCATAGTCATAAGAAAAAAAAAAGAGTGAAGGAATAGGAGATTAAAGGTTGTCTATCTAGGGTGAGAGCAAAAGGAAGAAGATGAAGATGAATAAGTTTTGTTACAAAGTGTTCTTTAGGACACAAGGTGAGTAAAATTTCTCTTTTAATTTCAGTATAATTATTTGTAGTTTAGAGATTGAAATTTAAAGAAAATAAGCCTAATTGAAAGTAAGGAAAATCTATCTAGTATAGGCTTCTAGCTTTTGTCAGATTTGCTTAACTCATGTTAAATTAGTAGCTTATCTTTCTAATATTGAATATTTTAAATAATAGGCTTCGAGAGGTTTTAAAGGTTTTTGTTCTTTATGAACAAAAAAAAAATAGACTTTGTTCTTTAGTTTCAATTTTAGCAAGTTCAAGTAAATGACTTAACATCCCTTAAAAATTATGTTAAAAAAAAGTCATCCATTATTTCTTATTCTATTGAATAAATAATATTTTGTCCTTTAATTTGTTAAATCAGGTTAAGCATAAAGTGTATGTATATTTGTTTCAATAGTGGAAATTGGTTACCCAATGCTTATTTTAACTCTTTGATTTTAGTTTACCATGAAACTTAGTTCTACGAGAAGTATATTTGAATGAGATTTAGAAAGCTTTGTTGCAGATAAGAAAATGAAGAAGTATATTTGAATGAGATTTAGAAAGCTTTGTTGTAGATAAGAAAATGAAGTTTTTGCATGTCATAGGTAATCTAAAATGATTTCATTTAAATAGTCTCCATATGATTGGAAAGCTTTGTTGAAAATAAGAAAATGATTTGTTTTAAATATTCTCAATGTGATTGGAAAGCTTTCAACTAAGAAATTAATGTATTGTATATTATGGGTAATCTAAAAGGATTTGATTTAAATACCTTTGGCTTAATTGTGACTAAACTCCGAGTAAGATTAATCGTAGACCGTTAAAACGGATGAAGATACTTGTGGTTTACACAAAAAAAAGGATTTGATTTAAATAGTCTCTTGGTACACTATGATATTGGTGACCTTGCCAATAAGGGTGTGAGACCCGATTATTTTACACTATACACCATATTTGTAAAGAATTGATAGTGAAAATAAATATCGAATGTGGATTTCCACTTCCCATTTTTATTGGATTTAAAAGTTTATATGGTGTATGTGAAGTAGAATGAATATCTAAAAATTATAAGAATGGAAATTAAATATAACATGATGCCTAGAAGCTTATTGGAGGAAGCTTTGAAATTTAAGCATGAAGAAAAGTCAATAAAAGAGGCTATAAGTGGACTTCACGCCACTTTGCTTCTCGTTACAATTCGGTAGGTAATTAATGACAAGGAAAAGATGAGATAAAAAGTCAATGATAGTGGCTGGAAATGGCGTGGAGAGGAAGGAGAAGAGAAGAGAAAATTTAGTAAAAAAAAAAAACAGACTGCAGCAGGAAGCTTCACCACCGTTCCTTTTGTCACTGTAGACACCTAATTTTGTCCGGGCTTAATAATTTTGAAAATTTAAAGATCGAATCTTACATAATGAAATTGATACAAATTTAATTAAAGTGTATTTTTGTAATTTAAAGTTCGTTAAAAATTGTGTAAATTTGAGTCATGTAAACTTTTGTTAAGTTTGTGGACTTAAAAATCCAATTTAAGTCAAGTCATCTTATAATCCAATTTTGTTGTTTTTATTTTTATTTTTACCTCTATTTTTTAATTTTATTTTTAGTTTAATTTTTGTAAATTTAATTAATATTAATTTAAAAAAACAAAAAAAAATTAAAGAGAGAAGGAAATCAAAATGGCGGCACCACCATGCTCACTTTTCTCATCTCCAAAGTACTTTTTCACGCTACCCCATGCTCTCACTTTTCCTTTCTTCAAGGTACTCTTCCCACTATCGATGTCAGCTTTGTTCTTTCTTGTCAAACCAATAAATAATCTGTCTATAGAGGAGGGGGAACCATTTTTTTTCACAAGAGGGAAGGCGGGTCGGCCTTTGCTTTTTTCTTTTTTCTCTACGACATCACCTTGCACTGCCTGGAACACCTTGCTGCTTCAGTTTTCTGTAGATCCACCATCTGCGTAGCCCTACACCATTCACTTGACCAAGCTTCCTCTGCCGCTTCATCGCTATTCCCTAAAGTCCCGTTGTTGCCTCGATTCTCCCCTTCTCCTCACCGCCATTTCTGTCCTCATCATCTTCATAGCTTCAAGACTGTATCTCCATTATCTTCATCTCACCGCCTTGTCCCAGTTATTGTCTAGACGGTGTGTTTCCCTCCTTTGCTACCATAAATGCTTTATCTTGCACCATTGAAAGGTCACCAACGTCCTGCCCTTGTGCATAATCTTTGACTCCTGCGCCAAGCTGTCGCCTGAAAGTTGTCATGGTCCTGCTTGGTTGCTGCTTTAAAACTCGGCTTCAGAAGAAAAATAAAGAAAGAAAGCGGCTACGATGTTCTACGTCGAAGAGAAAGGAAACATTGGCGGCTAAAGAAGTGAAGCTTGACAGCGAGCGAAGATGGATCCGGGGCTCGACATGGGAATAGCGACGCCCGCTTGAGAAAAAGAAAGAATCGGGCTGCAAATCTAAGAAAGCTTTGAGAAAAGAAAGGTGAAAGTAAAAAAAAAAAAATTGAAAATGTAGTTAATGTTGGCAGGACTTGCTTTTATTTACTTTTTTAATTCATTCATTTAACTTGCTTTTATTTTTTTGCTTTTACTTCTGACCACTTTAATGCTTGCATTGATTAATTAATTCTATAATACTTAATTTCATTAGTCAATAGGTTTAGACGTCTTTTATTTAGCTTTATATTCTTTTATTCACATTGCCTGATGTTTCATAGTTTCAATGTTTATTATTTTCGTCTAATCAAATTATTTGTTTATTAGGTTTCGGTGCTCACTTCTGTATGTGTAATGCGCTTCTATGTTCTAGTTTGTTAATTTATTTACCTGCGAATTATTTGTCATATTCATAAGGTAGAATTAAAGCTTGTTTTACAAATTTAACAACCACAATAAAGTTTTGATTTTAATAAATTAAAATGTCCGATGATGGGATGCTACGGAAGTCACAAGTAGTGATTCCTAGCTGATCCCTAGGTGAGAAGAGTCGTACTAAATATTGTCAAAAGTATTGAGGTATTTAGTATGATTTTTCAATAATTTAAAATTTTGAAAATAAAATTGAATTTTTAAAATTAATGATAAAATTAAAATTAAATGAAGTCCGATGATGGGACGTTATGGAAGTCACAAGTAGTGATTCCTTAACTGATCCCTAGGTGAGAAGAGTCTATTAAATATTGTCAAAAATATTGAGGTATTTAGTATGATTTTTCAATAATTTAAATTTTTACAAAAAAGAAAATGAATAAGTTTTTTTAAAAACAAAGAAATATAAATAAATAAACAAATAAATAATGAAATTTGAAATAAAAAAATTCATTTGCATCATATATTATTTGTTTGCATCATATGCATTCATTTAATTTTCAAATAAACGTGAATCTACCGAGGACGAGATTCTATAGAAGTCACAAGTAGTGATTCTTTAGAAATCTCTAGGTGAGGAGAATTATTTCAAATGTTGCCAAAAGTATTGGAATATTTGATTTAATTTTTCAATAAAAGGGATTCATATTTATTTTCAAAGTAAAATTTATTTTAATTTTCAAAACGGGTGTGAGCCCTTCCGAGGATGAGATTCTGTAGAAGTCACAAGTAGTGATTCTTAAGAAATTCTAGGTGAGAAAAATTATTTCGAATGCTGCCAAAAGTATTGGAGTATTCAATTTAATTATTCAATACAAAAGGGTTCACACTCACTTTCGATAAACAAAATCTAACATTTTTAAATGAAAAATAATTTTGATAAATAATAAAATGCTTCAAAATGGAATAAAGAGGAATTAATTTTAAATATTAAATTAAGACCATTTTATTGAAACCAAAGGAAAACACATGATTATTGTGGTACCGTTTTTTAACGGGCGTCGTGGGGGTGCTAATCCTTCCCCATGCGTAACCGTACCCCCGAACCCAAGTTTTGTTTTCGCAGACCAAAAATTATCTTTTTAATAAAACTCAAATAATTTTGAGATTTTGTTAAAAAGATAAATATTTTTAGGTGACCAATCACACCTAGTCAAAAAAGATTGGTGGCAACTCCTTGTTTTTAAATGTTTTCAAAAATCGTCGAGCTCGAAGCCGTTACGACAGCTTGGCGACTCCACTGGGGACCCTTTTGAGGGTCAAGCTATTTATTAATCATGTGTTATCTTAAGTTTTAATTTAAAGGTCTTAATTAATATTTAAATTTAATTTCTTTAATTTTGAAATAATTTGTTGCATTTGTGTTTTAATTATGTTGATTATTTTATAGCATTCTTTATTTGTATATATTATTCTTAATAAATTGTTCGGGTAGAATAAGGGTTATGGTTTGATAAATGTTCTCTCATACACACACTTGCACTTGCATTTGCATAACATGAGCTCTATACCCGAGTTCCGTCCTTCTTAGGAGGGAGTAGAGTACCTTTGCTCTCGTGAGGTAATCACCTCCGCAATGGCAATTGAAATACTCCCACTCAAATTAAATCTTACTAGTCCAGTGTGGACGACAGTGAGGTATAATTTGGGAACCTTTTGACCTTTTAGAAACCCAACCCAGCATGTAAAAGGCCCTAAGAAGCTGAGCCTTAGATAGAGCCATGCCCGATTTTTATAGAAATCACCCCGAAATTATGACACATGAGGGAACATTTTACTACCTTTTTCATATCATAACTCTATCGATTTTTCAAATTCATGCTCTCATAAAATCAAAAGATATTTGTTTTCAAATAAAGTTTCACATTTTTACAATTTTATAGAATAAAACAAAGACTTATTCAGTTTCTATCCTTTGTCAAAAATAACATGAAAACATCCATTCATTCTTTAATAATATTTGAAAAATAACAATAATGTTTTTTTATTTCTGGTAAACTAATGCATAGACATTAAAAAGAAAGAGGAATTTTGATGAGAAAATAAAAGGTAAGTGCATTGTCACATTCTTTTAAAAATAGATTAAATAAAAAAGGAAATTAAAGAAAATAAATTGTGGTGTGAAAATATTTTTAAAAAAAAAGAAAAAAAAGAGAGAAAAAAAGAAAATGGGAGGAGAAATAATCAAATTCTAAAATGAAAAAAGAAAGAAAGAAAGAATTCATTGAATTTAAATAAGAAAAAAAATTTGATTCTTTTATTCTTAAGTTTTGGCATAGCATATCTCATTACATTAATACATTCACATAACATAATAAGGAGAGTATTTGTCCTTTTGGATTAAAGGAAGTCAAAGACATGGGAGATCAATTAGAAGCTAGATTATTTTGGAGAATAATCGAGAGGAGTTTGGACGTGATATACGAGAGATGAAGGGGAAGCTAGCTAAGATAATGCAGATGCTTGAAAGTTTTGGAGAGGCTAAATTGGTTCATTCTCAAGGATCGTTGTTGTTTCCAGAACGACTACATGTTGAATCATCAGCAAGTGGAGACCAATCGACTTTTCATATGAGGAGAAAGGACTGATTGATAAAAATTCCCCGATATAAGGGAGGTGGTTACAAAATTTTTTATAGGTTTGCATTCACTTTATTCATGTGTGCATAACACGATTTTGACAGAAAATAATAAGGTTAATAATAATTGTTTCAAAAAAAGAAGCAAAAAAATAAATGATAAAAAAAAAACAATTTTAGTTCATAATTTTTTCCTTTTGGTGTGTGACTTGTGATATTATAAAATAATGACAAGTTTGAAATTTCTTTTACATGTAGATATACAATTTCAATACAATAAAGCTTCACATAGCATGTAAGCATGACATCTAATTTTAGGTTGTGACGGATTTGGTGTAGATATAGCTTGATCATTGAAAAGCTTCGGAGATAGTCTTGGACCATGGAAGGGACAGAAACGAGTCGAATGGAAAGGATGGAAAAAGCTCAACAAGAGATGAGAGAGCAATTGTCACAGATGGCAGGTTTGTGGGAGAAGCTGAACAATGAAAAAATGGGACAATTAGCTACTCAAGAGGGGTATCGGTTACGAAACGCTGAAGATTCTTTTTGTCCGCCCAACATTGGCTCACGAGAAACCCAATCATCTCAAGAGCCACAAGCAATGCCCACCGAGGGTTATGTGTGCCATAATATGTCGTCTGCAGTCGACCCTAGTCTGTTTCAAGGGCATGCAATTCCCACCATGAAACCCCTCGAACCAATTCATGTTGCCAATCTGGATAGTCACAAAGAGCAAGGGATGCCACAAGTGGAAGGAGGCTCAAGTTCCCAACAAAAGATAGAGCTTATAGAAGAAAGACTTCGGATTGTGGAAGGAATGGATTTTCATGGATCTTTAGATGCAGCCAAATTATGCTTAGTACCTGGTGTGGTCCTTCCGTCAAAGTTTAGAGCTCCAGAATTTGAGAAATATGATGGGACTTCTTGTCCAAATGCCCATATCACTATGTACTGTAGAAAAATGGCAACGCATGTGCATGATGATAAGCTGTTGATCCATGTTTTCCAAGATAGCCTTAAGGGATCTGCTACTAGGTGGTATACACAATTGGGCAAGGGCGATGTTCACTCATGGAAAGATTTGGCAAGGGCATTTGTCGCCCAATATAAGCATATTGTGGATTTGGCCCCAGATCGTTTATCTTTGCAAACTATGGAGAAGAAAGCTACAGAAGGCTTTAGAGAATACGCCCAGAGATGGAAGAATGTTGCCACCCAGGTCCAGCCTCCCCTCACAGAAAAAGAGACTGCGACTCTGTTTCTTAGTACCCTCCAGGCACCATATTATGATAAGATGATTGGGAATGTTACGAAGAATTTTGCTGACATGGTGGCCTTCGGAGAGATGATTGAGAATGCAATCAAGAGAGGAAAGATCAAAATAGGTGACATGGCTGATAACAGACTTGAAAGGATGGAAGAAGAAGTGCAAGCTGTGACATTTGAGGGGCAATTTCCCAGAAATCCCACTCCACATAATCCCTATTTGGCTCACCCATCGTACCGTCGAATCTTGAACAGTGTCTCCTATGATCCTTATCCTTATTCACCAATCCCACAACCAGGATTCCAAGCAAACCCTTACCCTTCAACGGTTACTCGTGCGCCTATCTTCATGCCTAGGACAGTAGCTCAACCTCCTCAACCATCAATAAACAACAGAAAAAGATCGAGAAGCAATCAAGGAAAAATCCCAATTCCAATCTCTGATCTTTTGCCTTTTTTGGTGAAAAACCAATACTTGACTCTTATACCTTTGAGGACAGCACCAAACCCGTTGGCCAAGAGCTATGATCCGAATAGCAAATGTGACTATCACATGGGGGCAATTGGACATTCAACAGAAAAATGCAGGCAGTTGAAGGAAAAGGTTGAAGAACTCATGAATGGTGAAATTTTGACTCAAGAAATTATGGAACAGTGGAAGTCCACTTTGGTGTAGAGTCATGGCATTTTGGCAAATCAATATGGAGGAAAACGAAGATTTTGACATTTTGAAGTCTGTATTTTGTTGGAAAATGCTTGTTGTTTCCATTGGCATAGGTGACAATTGTATGAGCACAACTTTTTGCATAATTTATTTTCCAGTGGCATATGACGAGAATGTTTCTTTTCTTCACATTAATGATAAAAATGATTCCAAGAAAATTGGTGATTACTGTCAAAGATGAATGTCTTAAATTGTTCCAGGATCGTGTTTCAATAAAACTTGAAGCTAAATTGGGGCATAAGATTTTGAAAGTCCAACTTGTTCCCATTTGAACATGACGAGACTTTTTTTTGTTAATGGTTTAAAAAAAATGATGATCAACATGCAAAACTTTTTTAGAATAATTTGGAAGTCAATTTATGACAATCTCAAAGATTTTGGGTATTGGTGGTCGAACATTTGTCAAGATCATTTTGAAACAGCTTTCCACCTAGATTCTTGTACAAATCCCAAAATTCTTCAACCCTGTATTCCTTAAATGCCTTTTGCCCATGTTTTGGGGCAAGATAAAAAAAATGAAAAAAAAGAAGAAGAGAACCAAAGTCAAGGATTTTTCCATCAATGTCTATTTGCATAATACCTCGAGCTAGGCATCACCTGTTTCCTTAAACGAAGATGTGGTGTGTGAGGTCAAGTTCTATCATATTAAAGTAGTACATTGCAAGAAAATAAAAAAAAGCAAAAAAAAGATCGAAAAAAAATGAAAATGAAATTGATTGTGACACCATGCAAACAGGATATTCAAATGATTTCAAAAGCAAAAAAAAAACTTGTCCTAAGAATTGCTTTTCAATAGAAGCATCTTAATTTGAGATGATGAATGGCCGTCTTTCATATTCCATTCACAAATATAAACGTTATCCTGTTGCTACCCCTTTTGAGCCTGATAGTTTCTTTCATAATAAACCTCCTCCAAGGATCACCCTCCACACTCGGGGGCATATGCAGAAAATATCTCTTCAAAGAAAATTAATGATTCAACTTTTGTTTTTGATCAAATAAGATTTACTATGTTTTTGAAATCATGGATATGAATCAATGAAAAAAGAAAAAAAGAAAAAAAGAAAGAGAAAGGAGGAAGGATACATGTGAAAGTACACAAAGAAAGATGCTTCAAAGGATGAATAGGATATAAAAAAAAAACAAGAAAGAAAGAAAAGAAGAAGAGAAAGAGATACATCAAAAAGTAGAAAAGGAAAGGTGCTTCAAAGAGTGAAAATGATGGACAACCATATGAGAAGAAATGATCCTTGGATTGATCACCTTCAAACACATTTTGGGCCTGTCTATCTATTCTTTCAAAACCCTGAACCATGGCCTACATTACGTACTTAAAAGTCCATTTTGATCAAGTATGGACGCTTGTATCGAAGAGCTCTTCTTTGGAAGATTCTCACCTTTCTTTGGTTTGAATAAAATTTGAATTCTTGAATACATGGTGGAGCAATCAAAAAAAAAAAGAAGAAGAAAAAAAAAAGAAAACAAAACAAAAGAAAGAATGAAGCTCTAGGGTGAAAACCCGAAAAGGGCAGTCTAGAGCAAACGATGAACTCTCAGAGCGACGAATCAAGCAATGACATGAATTGAAAATATGAAAAAAAAAGAGCCAATAGTCCTTGGGAAACTCTCGAGATATCCAAAGAAAAAAAGAGCCAATGGGTTTATTGTTAAGAAAAATAAACGTATTTGGGGGATATAGTTTTATTTGTATAAAGCAGCATACACCTTCCTTACTGAGCATGTTGTCGCTCACTCCTTATTTTTCGCTCCACAGATTATTGATTTCGGACTAAGGGAATTACCTTCCAGAGATTCGATATCGAAGGTACATTATTTTCTTTTATATATTCAGTAAAGTTGTACAGTACTACTTTAAATAGAAGGGAATGTATATACACTCTTAAGGAAAGAATTTAATAATTCATATTTCCATATTAGTACGAGAAATAAAAGTACTAATTCTTATTAAAGTGTTAGGAGTTGTTAAGCATCACAGACAGCCGAACCGGTAAGTAAGTGTGATTTATAAGTGAATATTATGTTATACTGTGGATTTGGGATGTTACAAAGGGTTATATCTTGGTCATGTCGACATATATTGCTAATGGGAAATGATTCCAACCGAGCCACCGGTTAAGAATAGTGGTTTTTTTACTTTATACAACCATTGATTGCCTATGAATTGAGCTATCAGTTAAGAATAATGGTTTCATTGATTTGTGCAACAATTGATTGTCTATGAACCAAGCCACTAGTTAAGAATAGTGATTTTGTTGCTTTGTGCAATCATTAACTGTTTCTATTATTGATGATATGTGCTATAGCGGTTAAACGTGGTCATAGCTTGTTAAAAGAGATGAAACTAAAATTTCAAATATTGTATAGTTTTATTATATTAATATTTGACATTGGAATAAGTTATTTGTAATCACATGATTACCTTGAGAAATTATTTTATGAGAATTTATCTAGTTTTACCTAAATATTTTGATTGTGCTTAACCCAATTAAAGGGATATGAAGACAAAGGGCATCTATTTTCTTATGTATATATAAAAGACCAGGGCCATAGATTTGCTTTCATATATATAAAGGTATAGAGGACAATATTTACTTGTAAATATATAATGGACTAAAGTGTCAAATTTACTTATATATATATATATATATATATATATATATATATATATATATATATATATATATATATATATAAAGGACTAGAAGTCTAGATTTGCTTATAGATATATAAATGACTAAAGGCCTAAAATTAGCTTGCTTGTATATATATAAAGGATCATCGACACAAATTTGCTTATATATATAAAGGACAAGATGCTTAGAGTTATCTTGCTTTAATATATATATATATATATATATATATATATATATATAAAAGGTCAAAGGTCAAGATTTGCGTTTTTTTATATATAATAGACCAAAGACTCAAAATTGGCTTGCTTGTATTATACACATATACATATATATAAAATATCAAAGGCATAGAGTTGGCTTGATTGCAAATATATAAAAGGCCATAGGCACAAAGTTAATTTGCTTGTGTGTGTATGTGTGTGTGTGTGTGTATAACAACAACAACAACAACAACAACAACAACAACAACAATAATAATAATAAGGGTTTAAGGTTTAGGGTTTATGGTAAAATTATTAGAGGAATATTATGGACAATCATTTTTAAAGTCACATTTCAACACTCTTCATCTTATTGGGCCACATCACTTTTTAGTTTTACATGAAGACCTGTTACCTAATACTGCAAGTTCTTTGGAAAGTATTTTTTTAGCATCCACCTACTTCAGCTTTTCAACTTCTCACATGAGTAATAAGTTTTCATGTAAAACTAGAAAGTAATGTGACCAATAAAATTGAAAGTGCTAAAATATGACTGCCCCTAGCATTCCCCTAATTATTATTGTCGTAACGATTTTCGTCCGAGGACTCGATCGCTAGACGATTTTGAAAAAAACACAAAATGGAGTCGTCACCAATCTTTTTTGGCTAGGTGTGATTGGCCACCTAAAATCATTTATTTTTTCAATAAAATCTTAAAATTAATTAAGGTTTATCAAAAAAATAATTTTTGGTCTGCGAAAACAAAGTTTGGGTTCGGGAGTTCGGTTACGCGTGGGGAAGGATTAGCACCCCCACAGCGCCCGTTAGAAAACGGTACCACTTAATGATGTATTATCTTTTGATCTGAATAAAATGGTCTTAATTAAACATTTAAAAAGAAATTCATTTATTTTGAAATCAATTTGTTATTTGCTTATTATTTGAAACATTAAATTTTATTTTTATTTATGTTAAATTTATTTTTTATTTGAAATAAATAAGAATCTTTTGTATTGAAAATTATTCCGAAGAACCCCAATACTTTCGGTAGCATTTCGGATAATTTCCTCACCTAGAGATTTCATAAGAATCGCTACTTGCGATTTCTATAGAATCCCATCATTGGGAGATTCACACTTATTTTGAAATTTCATGGATGCAAATGATGCAATCAAAATATAGATGATGCATATGAGAAATCCATTTTATTATTTTTTAATTCATTTATACTTATATTATTATTTTGTAATTTATTTATATTTATAAAATCTTGTTTTTATTTGAAAACTCATACTAAATATTCCAATACGCCGGTAACATTTAGCATATTTCTCTCACCTAGAGATCAGTTAGGAATCACTACTTGTGAATTCTGTAACATCTCATCATCGGAAAATCTTTAAAACTTATACTTTTTATTTAACTTTTAATTGTTTTATTATCATTTATTTCCGAAGGTTAATTGTAACAATTTTGTACTCTTATTTATTTGTTTAAAAATTTTATTTATTTATTATTTGTTTATTAATATTAATTTATTTCATCGAACTAAAATTACTTGAATACCCCAATACGCTAGCAATATTCAAATATTTCATTTCGACCCTAAGGATTATCAAAGAATCACTACTTGTGATTTCTAAGAAAGCCTATCATAGGATATTCTTTTAAATTTATATTTTATTTATTTATTTATAATTCATATTTATATTTATTTATTTGTTTATTTTAAATTTTAAATTTGATTAATTTATTTTTATTTTTATATTACTTTATTTAAAGAATTTTGAAATCGAGATAAAACCAATTAAATGTTCCAATACGCTAGTAACATCTAAGGATTTTTCTCGATCCTAAAGATTATCGAAGAATCACTACTTGTGATTTCTTCAAAATCTTATCCTCGGAAACTCTTTGTTTTTTAATTTTCAATCATTCATTATTGATTACAATCATCTTTCTATAATATATATATTCTTTCTTTAGAAATCGTAACTTTGTGCAAATAAAACACAATCAAAATTATAAAACAGTAAGTAAAGTATAAAAAATGAGAAACACACAAAGTATAACAGATTAAAAAAATGATATAAATTACATACCTTTTGAAAACTTTCAATACAACACCTTTTTTGCTTTAAAATCCCTTTATTCTTCAAGCTTTCCTTTCTCTTCAGTTATTCACGTTAAAAGCTTGTAGAGTGGTCCTACAAAAATTAGCAGGAATGGTGGCTGCAATGGTCTTCACGCTGGAACGGTGCAATGAAGGAGAAAAGCAGGCTTGGCGTGGAGCAGCGGTGAGGATGCAAGGGAGCGGTGACAGCAAACTATGTACAGACCGTAGCAGAGCCCAATGGTGATGGTAATGCAGAGAGCAGTAAGCAATGGTGTGGCGTATTGGAGCAGGCTAGGTGTTGGAGAAGCAGTAATGGAGAGGAGCGGGTTCTTCACGTGGTACTTGGACTGGCAACTACCATGCAGAACAAGTAGGTTTCGAGATGAAGTGATGATGGACACAACAGAGGATGATGGGCAGGGATCAAAACGTAGCAGCAGTTAGGCAATGTAAGGGATAGCGGGTGTAATGGCGATGCAAACAGCAGTAAGCAGTGGCGTGAATGACAACAGCACAGCTACGGGAAGAGACAGTAAGGCACGATAAGGAGGAGAGACCACAGCGGGGTGCAGAGGCTAACTTCTCAAGCAGGGACGCAACAACGGTGGAGAAACTTGGAGCCTGATCAAGGATGTAGCAGCAGTTTCGGGTATGAAGATGGAGAAACGGGAGCAACTTAGGGGTCCAAGCAGAACGGGAAACTTGATGCGGGCAGCTTGAGCAGCAAACATGGACAGTAGCCGCCCCAGGAAGGTTTGAAGCGTCTTCCTTCAATAGTTTAGGGTTTTTTTTTCTCCCCTGGATGGGTATTGGTGAAGAGAAGATGATAATGATGCAGGGGCTGACTTCACGCGGCCATATAGCAGTACAATGATGAAGATGAAAATAAATGGTGGTGAAGATGATCACGGTAGAGGTGGCCCGAGTGGCTAAGAGCTGTAGCAAATTTTTTTTAGGGTTTTTTGTTTCTCTAGGTTTTCTCCTAAGGTTTTTTTTTTTCTAGGTTTTTTCCCTTTAAACCTAGCAGGCTCTGTCCTTTTAAAACCAAAAATCCTCCTGTATTTACTTTTTGTCTTTTTAATTTTTAGAAAGAAAAATCCTAATTTTAATGTATTGACCCCAAAATTATGGGATCTTTATTTTGTCATTTACTTCTTGTTTGACCCTTTTAACTTATTTCCTTTTTATTATTATTTTTTTATTTTGGGCAATGAATTTTCAAATTTAATTTCACCCAATTTATTTCCTTCATTATTATTATTCTTTTTATTTTTTTATTTTTTTATTATTTTTTTTAATTTTTAATTTTTTTAATTAAAGTTCTTCGGACAAAATTCGGTGTCTACAGCTGCCCCTCTTTGCACATTGCTGAGAATCAGGAATAGGGCAAAGACTTTAGACAATTAATTTTGTCTGAAGTCATTTTTTTTTTGGAAAAATTCAATTTTGATTCTCAAAAATAATACTTTGACTCCATACCAAGGCTCGACCCATGAGAACAATGGATTCGATTTGAAACACATAATATCTTGACTCCCTATTAAGACTTGATCCACTTTGAAAAGCTGAATTCAATTTTGAAACATAATACCTTGACTCCTTACCAAGGCTCAATCCACTTCGTAAAAGTGAATTCGATTTTGAAACATGATACCTTGACTCCCTACCAAGGCTCGATCCACTTCGAAAAAGTGAATTCGACTTTAAAACATAATACCTTGACTCCCTACCAAGGCTCGATCCACTGTGAAAAAGTGAATTCAATTTTGAAACATGATACCTTGACTCCCTACCAAGGCTCGATCCACTTCGAAAAAGTGAATTCGACTTTAAAACATAATACCTTGACTCCCTACCAAGGCTTGATCCACTGTGAAAAAGTGAATTCAATTTTGAAACATGATACCTTGACTCCCTACCAAGGCTCGATCCACTTCGAAAAAGTGAATTCGATTTTGAAGCACATGATACCTTGACTCCCTACCAAGGCTCGATCCACTATGAAAAAGTGAATTTGACTTTAAAACATAATACCTTGACTCCTTACCAAGGCTCGATCCATTTTACAAAAATGAATTCGATTTTGAAACACATGATACCTTGACTCCCTACCAAGGATGAAAGGTCTAAATTTTCCGAATCATAGGTTACACATCAAATTATGCAAATGCAATATTCATGAATGTGAATGCAAATCATAACAAGTGGCCTAATTTGCGGGTACACATTTGGCTGTAAACGCATATTTCATTGTCACCCTGGATGCTCGAATCAAATTACCAAACTTCGAGCTTACAAGATATCAAACTCCCTTTTTCTTTGAAAGCAATGCTCCTTATATTATTTCTGTACTTCTGGTCTATATGCCCGCAGAGTTGGGTTTAAACCCTCATATTCCCATTTTATTATTCACATAGCAATGCAAACTCCTTTTATATTTGGGACTATTTATTGAATCAAAACCATTCAAAATTGCCAAGCAAGATACATTTATTATGAATGTAAGGCAAACAAGTCAATGTACAAGGTAATTTCAATGAAGAACAATTTGGCTTTGTCTCAAAATATCTAAGAATTCACGAAGAAGGGACAATAAAAAAAAATTGTATGATGGCAAAAGTTCCCTTATAAGAAAAATTTGGACTTTCTCTATCGAATAATCCAGAATCCTTATTGTATGAACCATTGATTGATAACCCCAATGTGTGGGAGATGTTTCCTATCATCTTTAACCCCTTTAGACTTGCAAAACTGATGCCCCTTTTTATCTAGGCCGCCCTCTCGGGTTTTCGACTTAGATACCTCCTATGAGTTTAAGTTGCCTTTTCAGGTTTTCAACTTAAACCCCACTTTTTTCTTCTTTTTTTTTTATATTCTAAGCTGCCTTTTCAGGTTTTCAACTTAGATCCCTCTTTTTTTTTCTTTTTTTTTTGAATCTAGGCCGCCTTTTCAGGTTTTCAACTTAGATCCAATTTCAAGCATAATACTTTTTCACCACATCACCATTGACTGGGTTCGGTAACTCATACCCATCCATCTCCGTCAAAATTAATGCTCCCCCTGAAAAGGCCTTCTTCACCACATACGGGCCTTCCCAATTTGGTGCCCATTTTCCTCGAGGATCATGCTGATTAGATGGAATCCTTTTCAAAACTAATTCCCCTTCCCGAAATTGTCTAGGGCGGACCTTTTTGTCATATGCTCTCATCATTCTCCTTTGATATAATTGGCCATGACAAAGTGCTTTAAGCCTCTTTTCCTCAATCAAATTCAACTGTTCATATCGAGCACGGACCCATTCTGCTTCTTCCAATTCTACCTCCAACATTACCCGTAGGGAAGGAATCTTAACCTCAATAGGCAAAATGGCTTCCATTCCATATACCAACGAGAACGGAGTGGCTCCGGTGGATGTACGCACTGAAGTCCGATAAGCATGCAAAGCAAAAGGAAGTTTCTCATGCCAGTCCTTATAGGTGTCTGTCATTTTTTGAATAATCTTCTTGATATTCTTATTTGCAGCTTCTACGGCCCCATTCATTTTCGGGCGATATGGCACTGAATTATGATGTTTGATTTTGAATTGCTCACAAGCCTCCTCTATCACCTTGTTATTAAAATTCATAGCATTGTCTGAAATAATCCTCTCAGGGAATCCGAATCGGCATATGACTTCCTTCTTAATGAACTTGCACACTACCGACTTCGTCACACTAGCAAATGATGCAGCTTCCACCCATTTTGTAAAGTAGTCAATCATCACTAAGATAAAACGATGCCCATTTGACGCTTTTGGAGTGATTGGCCCAATTACATCCATTCCCCACATTGAGAAAGGCCAAGGAGCTGTCATGACGTGTAAAGATGTTGGAGGGACGTGTATTTTATCACCACATATTTGACACTTGTGACATCTTTGAGCATATTTAATGCAATCACTCTCCATAGTCATCCAGTAATGGCCTGCTCTCATGATCTTTCTAGCCATCATACGCCCATTCGCATGAGTCCCACAACTTCCTTCGTGAACCTCCTCAAGGATCTTTCTAGCTTGCATAGCATCCACACACCTTAACAAAACCTGGTCCCTCCCTTTCTTATACAGGATATCACCATCGAGAAAGAATCCCATGGCCAATCTTCTTATGGTCCTCTTATCGTTTTTCGTGGCTTGCTTAGGATATTGTTGGTTCTTAACATATTATAGAATATCATGAAACCAAGGCTTATCATCAATTTCTTCCTCCACATTTAAGCAATGAGCTGGGGAACCACGTACACTCATCTTAATGAGCTGAACTTCAGTATTTGCATTTACTTTGAACATGGCTGCCAATGTTGCCAAAGCATCTGCCATTTGATTTTCTTCTGGAGGTAAATGGTCGAAAGAAACCTTTTCAAATTGTTTGATCAAGTCGATGATGAATTCATGATACAAGACCAATTTTGAGTCTCTCGTCTCCCATTCCCCTCGCAATTGGTAAATTACCAATGCAGAGTCCGTATACTTCTAACACCTTAATTTTCTTTTCAATGGCTGCTTGTAGTCCCATGAGACATGCTTCATATTCAGCCATATTATTGGTACAATTGAAATCCAATCTTGCAGTGAACGGGTAATGATCCCCTTTTGGAGATATTAAGATTGCACCAATACCATGCCCCAGAATATTTGATGCTCCGTCGAAGTACATCTTCCATGCCTTATCTCCTACTAACTCTTCATCAATCTTGAGGATAGTCATCAAATCCTCGTCTGGGAAGTCGAACCCATAGGCTCATATTCTTCTGCAACTTGATCTGCCAAGAATTCAGCTATCGCACTCCCCTTGATGGCTTTTTGACTTACATAGACAATATCATATTCGGAGAGTAATACCTGCCATCTTGCTAAACTCCCTGACAAAGAAGGCTTTTCAAAAATGTACTTAATAGGATCCAACTTCGCAATCAACCAAGTAGTGTGATACAACATATAATGCCGAAGTCTTTGGGCTGTCCAAGCTAATGCACAACACATTTTTTCTAATGAGGAGTACTTAGATTCGTAATCTGTAAACTTCTTGCTCAAATAGTAGATTGCTCGCTCTTTCTTGCTTACTTCATCATGTTGCCCTAATACACAACCCATCGAGTGCTCATGAACTACAAGATACAAAATAAGCGGCTTTCCCGGCACAGGAGGAACTAGAATTGGTGGATTCGAAAGGTATTCTTTGATTTTATCAAATGCTAGTTGACAATTTTCATCCCACTCTCCTGAGTCATGTTTCGTAGAAGCTTAAAAATTGGATCGCATTTAGCAGTGAGATGAGATATAAAACGGGAGATATAATTCAATCGTCCAAGGAAACCCTTCACTTCCTTCTGAGTACGCGGTGGCGGTAAGTCTTGGATAGCCTTGATCTTATCTGGATCCACCTCAATTCCTTTCTCACTAACAACGAAACCCAATAATTTCCCTGATGTAGCCCCGAATGTTCACTTAGTCGGGTTGAGCTTAAGTTGAAACTTTCTTAATCTTTCAAAGAGCTTTTTAAGATTGTCGACATGGTTCGCCGCTTTTTGCGATTTAGCAATCATATCATCTACATAAACCTCGATCTCTTTATGCATCATATCATGGAACAAAGTTACCATGGCCCTTTGATAGGTTACCTCAGCATTTTTTAAGCCAAATGGCATTACTTTGTAACAAAAAGTTCCCCACATTGTCACAAAAGTGGTCTTTTCCATGTCTTCCGATGCCATCTTGATTTGGTTATATCCCGAAAAGCCATCCATGAAGGAGAATAATGAATGCCTAGCTGTATTATCAATTAGAGTATCAATATATGGTAACGGGAAATTGTCTTTAGGGCTAGCTCTATTCAAATCCCGATAATCAACACACATTCTCACCTTTCCATCCTTTTTGGGTACCGGGACTATATTTGCTACCCATTCAGGGTACTTTGCCACTTCTAGGAACCCGGCATCGAATTGCTTTTTTACCTCCTCTTTTATTTTCAACAGCATTTCTGGTTTCATCCTCCTCAATTTCTGCTGAACCGATTTGCAATCTGGCTTCAAAGGTAATCTATGCACTACAACATCAGTATTCAAACCGGGCA
The DNA here is from genome assembly GCA_031772115.1 of Heritiera littoralis. NCBI lineage: Eukaryota > Viridiplantae > Streptophyta > Magnoliopsida > Malvales > Malvaceae > Heritiera > Heritiera littoralis. The sequence goes on from JAPDPK010000089.1 coordinate 166,244, forward strand.
TGTCCTGGTACGACCAAGCAAACACATCTATATATTCGCGGAGCAAGCTTATTAATCTTTGTTTAATTGGCTAGGAGACAGAGGTCCCAATTTTAACTTCTTTCCTTATTTCTTCATTCCCCAAGTTTATGACTTCTATTGTTTCTTGATTGGGCATAATTTGTTTCTCTTCTTGCTGTACTAGTCTTAGCAAATCTTGAGGTAAAGCATAATCATCCACATCTCCTTCATCATTAAGTTCACCAACACAAACGGTTCTTTCAAAATTAAGTTCTGGATTATCGTTGAGAAGGTCCTCATTTTCATTATTGGAATACCTGGAGATAATTAAAATGGGATTGATATGGGGAAGGTATAAAAATGAATGAAAAGAAACAACACGGATGAATGAATAAAATGCATCATGCTTGTCATTTATTGAATGATAAAGACTAAATAAAAGCCCATACATAAAAGACCCTAATGCCTTTGGGCAAAAGCAATTGGATAAGTTTATTGCATTACATGGAACATGATTTGAAAACGACGGAGAGCTCAACAGCATGCCAATTCTCCAATTTGTAGTCGGGAGGACAAGGACGAATTCCGGAACTATCCACCTCTTCCAGAAATTCCTCTATTCCTATCACATTGATAGAGAGATCTGTGAAAGCTCTAGCCATCGCTGGAATAGACTCGCCTTCTTCAACCTTTGCAGAGTTATTGTAGATGTATCCCGTCGAATAGAAAGACTCATATAGAGGAGGGAAACCCATCGGTTCAAACTCTATTTCATGCCCCATAAAACTAGCCAACTTGCTTTCCTTCTTCCTTTCTATGAACTTTTTTCTTTTCAAGTCCAGTGGGTTTATATCCTAACCCAAACCTATCCATCTTAAGAGTAACAGACACTGCTCTCTTAATTCCTTGTAACTCCTTTCCTAAACCTGCTCCAACATGACATCCCTTTCCCATCGTTTGTTGGAATCCGAGTTTGGTGGCTTTTGACAAATGTGGTACGGGTATTTTCATCCCTTCTCCCACAAATGTAGCATTAACAAGTTCTAAAGATCTAAAAGAGCATTCCACCGCATCTTCAGCAACTTCTATGTATGGGGCACTTGTAGTAATGGTTGCAATCATATCTTTTCTCCTTCTATACTCACCAAATGTCCATCAACCACGAATTTGACCTTTTGATGCAAAGTTGAAGGAACGGCACCTGCTGAATGGATCCAAGGCCTTCCAAGTAAACAATTATAAGAAGGAGTGATATCCATAACTTGAAATTCAATGTTATAGACACATGGACCAATCTGGAGTGGCACCTCTATATTCCCAATCACTTCTCGACGAGTACCATCAAAAGCTCTCACGACAATGTGACTTCTCCTCATATTCGACTTGTCTATAGGCAACCTAGACAGTGTAATCATGGGCATAACATTCAAGGATGACCCATTATCAATAAGGACCTTTGGAAGGATATGATCTTTACAAGTGGTGGTTATGTGAAGGGCTTTAGTACTTCCTCTACCGTCGAGTGGGATCTCATCATCATTGAATGAAATGAAGTTATCTGCTGCAATATTTCCCACCAGTCGATCTATATTCTCTACCGACACATTGTGGGCCACATAAGCTTCATTGAGCACTTTTAACAAAGCATTTCGATAAGGCTCTGAATTCAAGAGTAGAGAAAGTAAGGAAATCCTTGCTGGTAAGCGATTTAATTGTTCCACCACATTGTATTCACTGTGCTTAATAAACTTCAAAAACCCACAAGCTTCTTTCTCTGTTACAGGTTTCTACCTTTCAGAATCTACTGGAACTATTGGCCTGACTTCTTTTGCTTGGCTATCTCTATTGTTTTCACCCTTTTCATCTTCTTTAGCTTTCCCCATCTGAGTTTTCTTCAACATATCTAGGGTATAACACCTACCACTTCTCGTCATTCCTCCCGGGCCCGCAATGTCTATTGTATCAGCAGTATAAGTAGAGGGATTATTGAGAGATCCTTGAGCTGTGACCTTGTAATTGTAATTCCACGGGACTGCGTGGTCACTCTTATACGGGAATGGGCTTGGAACTTTAATAATTAGTTTCGACCTAGCATTTTCAGTAGTTACGCTAGGTTCCGTTTTACTCTTATCCCCACAAATGACCTTCAATGGTTTGATCGGCTTCCCAAACATTGATGGCTCTATAACATTCACTACTTTCCCTTCAAAAGCTTCAGAGAACTCAATCTCTCCTAAGTCCATCATCTTTTGTACTACACAACGGAACTCCTCACAACTTTGGACAGAATGCCCCATCACCCCTTCATGAAACTCACAATACTCTTCTTCTTGCATCTCAGGCCCAAATTTTGCCTTCTTAGATTGAATAATCTTTGCCCTCCTCATTGTTTCCCGCACCACCCTCATCGGTGTCTTCACATCATTGACATTTCTTTTTATCCAACACCCATCATCCTTTATTATTGCGTTTACATTGGCCTCCGTGTGATTTGGAAGAGGATTCGCATTTACACTTGGCTCATTATCCTTCCCAAATTCCAAGATTCCAGCTTTCATGAGATCTCGAACTTTGTACTTAAATGCCGTACAATTTTCGGCCTTGGATCCCGGCATGATAATCGCAATGAGCATTTGCATCATACCATTTTGGATAAGGGGGTTTAAGGGGTTGTAGAAAAACCGGGTCAACAAAGTGATTTTGCAATAATTGGGGGAATAATTCAGCATAGGATATTGGTATTGGGTCGAATTGGGGCCTCTCCTTATTATTCTTGGGAGCTCTTTGGTTATTTCCTTGGTTGTTGGGTTGATAAGTAGGTTTTGGTGTTTGTGCAGCGGAAGGGGTAGCAATATTCATTGGTGCTTGTAAATTCATGGGTTAGGTTGGTTGAGGCTGGTATGAGTAAGGGTTTTGGGAGATATTGTTCACGGGTGAATAATAGGGATGGTATGAAGGATAAGAAAAATGGGGTGTGGAATTCATCTTCGACCGTCTTTCAGTGGTAACAGCTTGCACTTCCCCATCTTTCTTTCTACTCATTCCACTCCTTTTTGGAGCTGATGTGTCTTCAATCTTGCCACTTTTAATGGCATTTTCAGTCATCTCTCCCGAAATGACCATATCAGCAAAATTTTTAGTAGCACTCCCCACTAGTTTATCATAATAAGGAGGTCGCAAAGTACTAACAAACAAAGTTGTTGTTTCTTTTTCAGTCAACGGAGGCTACACCTGAGCTACCAAATTCCTCCACCTTTGGGCATACTCTTTAAAGCTTTCACCAGATTTCATCTCTAGGTTCTGTAAGGATAACCTATCAGGTGCCATATCTGTCATATGCTTATACTGTGCCATAAAGGCTTTTCCCAAATCCTTCCATGTATGGATACGACTCCGATCCAACTGATTATACCATTTAGCAGTAGGTCCAATCAAGCTATCCTGGAAGCAATGGATGAGCAACTTATCGTTGTTCGTGTAGCCAGACATCTTCCGACAAAACATAGTAATATGAGCAGCTAGGCAGGTGGTCCCATCATACTTCTCGAATTCAGGGGCTTTAAATTTTGGCGGTATAACCAAGTCTGGGACAAGGCTAAGCTCGTTGGCATCCACACTCCCAAAGAAATCCATTCCTTCAATTGCCCTCAACCGTTCTTCTAGCAAATCATACTTTTCTCTTGTTTCTTCATTCTCCTTCCTTAACTTCTCTTGCTCTATTGGGTCATCCAAGTTAGGCACAAAAAAAGGATCCACAGGGCTAGATCCCGGGTACTTTCCTTGATTTTGTGGGTTATTCATGAAAATTGGAGCTTGGGGATAAGCTCTTTGGGTAGCTTGGGCTTGGGGCGGTGTAAACCCAGACGGGTATATTAGATCTTCTCTTGAAAGTTGAGGTTCCTCCCTTGAATCATCAGCAACTCCTTTCCCTTTCATTAAGCTCATCATCATCTCCATCATTTTTGCGATTTGCTCCCGAGATTCTTCTTGGGACTTGATAAGTTCTTGCTGAACTCTTTCCATTCTTGCTTGTTGTTCAGACTCCATGACCTTAGATTGGGAGCGAGTATTGTACCAATGTTGTGCTGGATGTTCAAGATTCGGTGGCTTCGCTATTCTGACACCTGGATGAGCCCGCAAATTAGGATCACATGTTATTTATTTTTTTTAGTTTTTGCCATAAAAAGGAAAAGATAAAATCATCCCAATACTTTGGTGAGATATTAAAACTTTTCCTTTTCACCTCAACGATATATGATGTCATTACTTATGATCACCAATATCTTTTCATTGGTAGGAATGAAATGGATGCATGACATGCATGGGAGTAAGAGGTATTTAATCCATAACAATTTCAACCAAAGAACCTTCATTTATTCAAAAGAACTTTTATTACATGGCTATTGAATTCGATTTTCATTTATTCAAAGGGACTTTTATTATATGACTATCGAATTCAAAATTACATAGCTAACATTCTCCTATTATACCCATAAAACTGACTAACTTGCTGATATTGGTCTTTAGCTTCCTCGAGAAAATCCAACAAACGTTGTCCAAACTCTCCAGTCGGGTTAATTTCCTACCTCAGAGCTTCTGCCTTTTCCACCATCTCTCTTGCCTTGCGCACAGCTTTGCAGACCTGTGTAGCCAAGTGTTCTATATATTGTTGTCTTCCAAAACTCCTTACTCTCCATTTCATGCTTGCATCTACGACCAAGTCATATGAATACCTCCAATCATTCTCCTTGAGTTTCCATTCCTGGATGATCAAAGCAATGTGATTCTTGTAGTGTTGCAACTGTTCCTCCAAAATCTGAACTTTTTGTAGTAACATATTCCTTTCATCTTGGAGTTTGACATAGTCTTCATCCTTCAATCCAACTTTCAAAGCTTCATTTTCCTTTCGACATTGCATCAATTTTTCAGTGTTAACTGTATACATTTGTTTCCAATATCGTTGCTCTTGAAGAGTAATGGCAGCTCCCTCTTCATTTTTCTTTGCTTTGTTTCTCCAATACTCCACTTTCCCACAAAGATCTTCTATTTCCTTCTTCCTCTCATTAGAAGTCATAAAAATTCCTCCGATCCTCATCTCTCTTCTCAACCTTTTATTTTCCTGATTCAATTCTTGAAGGTCATTGTGGGCAACATCTCGCTCTGTTCTTATCCTCTTGAGCGCAGCTTCTTGTACTTCAAACTTGACCTTTAAATTCTCTACTTCCTCTTGAAGCTTTAGACTCTTCTGCTCCATCTTCTTTTCTTCCTCTTTGAATTGCTGCCGAACAATCTCAATTTCGGATATATCTGCCTCTGCTTGTGCAGACACAAGTGGCTCCCTTAAGACGAATACAACATCTTTAACCTGTTTAGCTCTCCACATCAGGTAATTTGTGGTAGCTTTATCAGATAAGGGCCCTGTCACAAATCTTCGAGGTTGTTTCCAAGCTCGAATGGCTTGTTCTGTCTTTTTCATTGCCTTCGGTTCACCATAGGAATACTCCATCAAATTAAGCCCATGCGTTGCCGGAGTAAACTGTTGTGCCCAAAACTGTCTCTGCACCATAAGTGGGGCACAACTTGTTACCCCCCATAATCCCAATAGTGGTATCCAAGGTTCTTCTCCGCATCTATATAGTACTGGGACATGATACATCCACGGAGCCATCCAAGTCACTTGATCATCTATAAGCTGTTGAAGGACAAACACCCATTCATCTTTAGGCTTTAATTTTGGCCATTTACTTCTGCAAAATTCTTTGATCGAGGTATTCCCACGATAAAAAGGCTTTGAGAATTCTTTCACCTCACAGTTGAAATGGCTCTTGATCCATATGTATAAGAGTTGCGCGCATCCCATGAAACGCCCTTCTCTCTTTAGTCGGCAATAACTCAATGATCGAAAGGTTTCAGCCAAGATTGCTGGTGAAGGATTTACATTATTAACAACTTGTTCAAAGAAGTCTATCACAGCTATCTCAATGTGCCCCAAAACCTTAGGAAAAATAACCAACCCGTAAATTGCCAGAGCAAAAACAGCTAACCCCTTCTCATCATTCAAATGCTTTTTAATAAATCCATGGAGGAAATCCCAAGGTAGGCAAATGTGTTCTCCCTTTTGCTTCATATGAGGATCTATTTCTTCCGGTTTCACTCCCATAATCCCAGCCAACTTCTTACGAAACCCGACTTCAGCTTTCTGACATATACCTTGTCAGGACTCTTTAAATCCAACCCTATCAAAATAGAGTACTCTTCTATAGTGGGCATTAAATCCACTTCGTTAAATGTGAAACACCTGTAGGATGGATCCCAAAACTGGATCGCAGCTTTCAGCAAAGGTTCTTCAACCACCACCAAAATCAACGAAGCTATTTGGCCATATTTGCTACAAAAGTCTTCTTTCTTTTCCTTACTAATTTGCTTCCATATGTTAACCAAACCTGTTAGGTCATTCTGCTTAAGGTCCAAGCTCACTTCTCTAGGTAATGATGATATGAAGCCTTCTATCAAGCAATTCCCTTTCTCTTGCTGAGTCTTTTCTGACCAAAACTGCACTTCATTATATGAATCACACACGACAGTCACAGTTGATGAACAAGCCCAACATTCTTTGGATTTCATGAAGGATTCTTGGTTGTAATAGCCCATGGAGAAAATACCTCTCTTATGCAACCTTCATGATGAGAAATGATTCATGCAAAAAGGAAAAACATAACATTCATTAGTACAAAAACAAAAGTAACAGCAAATGTCTTATATAGGGTTACTTTTTGAGGGTAAGGTTCTATCTAAGGTTGACTTTTTCTATGGTTCGCTATATGCTTGGTTTGGGTCTCTAAAGGACAAAAGGTTCCCAAATTGTTCCTTACTGACGTCTACACTAGACTAGTAAGGCACCCCAATCCTCACCCATGATAGGCTACAAACGGAAAGGGTTCAACTTGAGTGAGAGTATTTCGCTTGCCATTGCGGAGGTTATCACCTCACGAGAGCAAAGGTACTATACTCTCTCCTAAAAGGGACAAACCCGAGTGTAGGGTTGATGTATTCGATGAATATGTCATGTATGCAAAAGAACAAAATTTAAAGTACATCCCAACAAAATGCAAATGATAAAGATGATTCACACATTTTTTTGTTTGTATTTTTGTTTGTTTTTTTTAATAATTTTTTTTATGAAAAGTTTTATTAAATATTTATTAAGACCATTAACTAAGATTTTGGATAAAACATGATTAATCATGGTTCGACTCTCTAATGTCCCCAGCGGAGTCGCCAAGCTGTCGTAACGATTTTCGTCCGGGGACTCGATCGCTAGACGATTTTGAAAAAAAAACAAAATGGAGTCGCCCCCAATCTTTTTTGGCTAGGTGTGATTGGCCACCTAAAATCATTTATTTTTTCAATAAAATCTTAAAATTAATTAAGGTTTATCAAAAAAATAATTTTTGGTCTGCGAAAGCAAAGTTTGGGTTCGGGAGTTCGGTTACGCGTGGGGAAGGATTAGCACCCCCACAGCGCCCGTTAGAAAACGGTACCACTTAATCATGTATTATCTTTTGATCTTAATAAAATGGTCTTAATTAAACATTTAAAAAGAAATTCATTTATTTTGAAATCAATTTGTTATTTGCTTATTATTTGAAACATTAAATTTTATTTTTATTTATGTTAAATTTATTTTTTATTTGAAATAAATGAAAATCTTTTGTATTGAAAATTATTCCGAAGAACTCCAATACTTTTGGTAGCATTTCGGATAATTTCCTCACCTAGAGATTTCGTAAAAATCGCTACTTGCGATTTCTATAGAATCTCATCCTTGGGAGATTCACACTTATTTTGAAATTTCATGGATGCAAATGATGCAATCAAAATATAGATGATACATATGAGAAATCCATTTTATTATTTTTTAATTCATTTATACTTATATTATTATTTTGTAATTTATTTATATTTATAAAATCTTGTTTTTATTGAAAAATCATACTAAATATTCCAATACGCTTGTAACATTTAGCATATTTTTCTCACCTAGAGATCAGTTAGGAATCACTACTTGTGAATTCCGTAACATCTCATCATCGGAAAATCTTTAAAACTTATACTTTTTATTTAATTTTTAATTGTTTTATTATCATTTATTTCCGAAGGTTAATTGTAACAATTTTGTACTCTTATTTATTTGTTTAAAAATTTTATTTATTTATTATTTGTTTATTAATATTAATTTATTTCATCGAACTAAAATTACTTGAATACCCCAATACGCTGGCAATATTCAAATATTTCGTTTCGACCCTAAGGATTATCAAAGAATCACTACTTGTGATTTCTAAGAAATCCTATCATAGGATATTCTTTTAAATTTATATTTTATTTATTTATTTATAATTCATATTTATATTTATTTATTTGTTTATTTTAAATTTTATATTTGATTAATTTATTTTTATTTTTATATTACTTTATTTAAAGAATTTTGAAATCGAGATAAAACCAATTAAATGTTCCAATACGCTAGTAACATCTAAGGATTTTTCTCGATCCTAAAGATTATTGAAGAATCACTACTTGTGATTTCTTCAAAATCTTATCCTCGGAAACTCTTTGTTTTTTAATTTTCAATCATTCATTATTGATTACGATCATCTTTCTATAATATATATATTCTTTCTCTAGAAATCGTAACTTTGTGCAAATAAAACACAATCAAAATTATAAAACAGTACGTAAAGTATAAAAAATGAGAAACACACAAAGTATAACAGATTAAAAAAATGATATAAATTACATACCTTTTGAAAACTTTCAATACAGCACCTTTTTTGCTTTAAAATCCCTTTATTCTTCAAGCTTTCCTTTCTCTTCCGTTATTCACGTTAAAAGCTTGTAGAGTGGTCCTACAAAAGGTAGCAGGAATGGTGGCTGCAATGGTCTTCACGCTGGAACGGTGCAATGAAGGAGAGAAGCAGGCTTGGTGTGAAGCAGCGGTGAGGATGCAAGGGAGCGGTGACAGCAAACTATGTACAGACCGCAGCAGAGCCCAATGGTGATGGTAATGCAGAGAGCAGTAAGCAATGGTGTGGCGTATTGGAGCAGGCTAGGTGTTGGAGAAGCAGTAATGGAGAGGAGCGGGTTCTTCACATGGTACTTGGACTGGCAACTACCATGCAGAACAAGTAGGTTTCGGGATGAAGTGATGATGGACACAACAGAGGATGATGGGCAGGGATCGAAACGTAGCAGCAGTTAGGCAATGTAAGGGATAGCGGGTGCAATGGCGATGTAAACAGCAGTAAGCAGTGGCGTGAATGACAACAGCACAGCTACGGGAAGAGACAATAAGGCACGATAAGGAGGAGAGACCACAGCGGGGTGCAGAGGCTAACTTCTCAAGCAGGGACGCAACAACGGTGGAGAAACTTGGAGCCTGATCAAGGATGTAGTAGCAGTTTCGGGTATGAAGATGGAGAAACGGGAGCAACTTAGGGGTCCAAGCAGAACGGGAAACTTGATGCGGGCAGCTTGAGCATCAAACATGGACAGTAGCCGCCCTAGGAAGGTTTGAAGCGTCTTCCTTCAATAGTTTAGGGTTTTTTTTTTCTCCCCTGGATGGGTATTGGTGAAGAGAAGATGATAATGATGCAGGGGCTGACTTCACGCGGCCATATAGCAGTACAATGATGAAGATAAAAATAAATGGTGGTGAAGATGACCACGGTAGCGGTGGCCCGAGTGGCTAAGAGCTGTAGCAAATTTTTTTTTTTTAGGGTTTTTTTGTTTCTCTAGGTTTTCTCCTAGGGTTTTCTTTTTTTTTTCTAGGTTTTTTCCCTCTAAACCTAGCAGGCTCTGTCCTTTTAAAACCAAAAATCCTCCTATATTTACTTTTTGTCTTTTTCATTTTTAGAAAGAAAAATCCTAATTTTAATGTATTGACCCCAAAATTATGGGATCTTTATTTTGTCATTTACTTCTTGTTTGACCCTTTTAACTTATTTCCTTTTTATTATTATTTTTTTATTTTGGGCAATGAATTTTCAAATTTAATTTCACCCAATTTATTTCCTTCATTATTATTATTCTTTTTATTTTTTATTTTATTATTATTTTTTTTAATTTTTAATTTTTTTAATTAAAGTTCTTCGGACAAAATTCGGTGTCTACAATTATTATTATTATTATTATTATGGTCCTGGCCTATCTAGGAATGTAAATAGGGTGATTACTTGCTAATTTTGAGGTACTTGACCTCGGACTTGATTATTGACTAAATAAGTCAAACCCCATAATTACACAATTAATTTTTAAATGCACTGTCTGAATCCTAACTTAATAAATTTTATACTATCCGTTTATTACTCAAATCCATTAAAATACCCAATTATTCAACCAAAATTTTAACAAACCCGTTAATTAACCCGAACTCTTGCAAAAAAATATTAATTATTCTAATATTTAATTTTCTACTAATTAAAAAACATAAAATTAAACAATAACATACAAATTCCATCATAATTCAATAAACTTTAGTAGTTCAATACCTGAAACCCATAGAAATATGTTTACGAAACTATTAAACAAACATAATTTAATAAAAAACACAAACATATTTAATAAAAAGCTAAGCAGGTTCGAGTTTAAGGTACTCTAAGGAAACTATCCTTATCCTACCCAAACCCGACACAAGTAGCAGAATCATTATCCTAACCTAATTATAGAATACAAAAACTCGACTTAATCGAAGCAAGTAGTTCCGAATACCCATGTAAGTGATACTTGTTTACATCTCTAGGCCTAGCTCTGCCTCGTCTCTGATCCATAATACACCCACATATATTATACATACACATACACACACACACACACACACACACATATATATATATATATATATATAGATAGATAGATAGATATCTTCTTTATTTTTCGTCCCATGTTTGGGGAAGAAAGAATTCTATGATATAAAAACATATTTCCTTTCAAAGTAGCATATTTCTATCCCTTGATATATACATATATATAATTTCATAAAAAAGAAAAACCATTATTTTGGAGTGCTACCCACAGGCCACAAATACACTATCAAATAATCTTATATCTAATCTAAAGAAATAAATTAAATTGAAGAAAAGTCAAAAGAGATATGCAAGAATGAGGATCGATTGATATTGGAGTGGAGAGGGTAGGTGGCTATGGCATCCAATTGATTAATTCTACACGTATTCGGCTTTTTCTAAACTCCAACAACGGCAAAAGAAAAAAAGATTATTATAAATAATTTCATATTATATTATATTATATTATATTATATTATATTATATTATATTATAAATTAATATAGTATATAATATATATATGTGTGTGTCTGCGCGCACCGATGTGTTTTAATTCTATAATTTTAAAAGAGATCTTTTTGTCAACCTCCAATGCATAACTTTAATAGTGTGTGTATGTGTGTGTGTGTGTGTGTGTGTATATATATATATATAAAAGTTCTTTTTCCTCCCTCCCTTTAGTAAAAAAATGTTGTTACTTTGTAGCTTGCTGCCTGCATATACATATATATATATATATATATACACACACACACACACACATATATATATATATATATATAAAATTAATGATGTTTAATTGGAACCAAACAAATGTAAGCAAAAGAGAACAACTAAATGCAATATATTTTATCAATTTTATTTTATAATTTTTCATTAATAAAGATTAAAAGAAAACGCCCTTCACAACAAATTCATAATTATCTCACTTTAATTATAAAAAAAAAATTAATGTGCTTCAATTAAATTAAAAAGTTTAATCCAAGCAGACTAATAATTATAGTATCTAACTCATGTAGGTGTGGCCAAAAAGATATAAAAAAATGGAGATCCAAAATGAAAATTTAGGGGTACCTCTATCTAATTTTTCATTGTTAGTTTGTTTATCTTTCACACAACATAAAATCATCTATCAACTCTAAGACCAACAACCTAACCAATATGCCAATCAACACAAGTTAGAATATTAATACTACATATAGAAAGAAAGTTCCGAAGAATGATAGGTAAAGGCAACCTCCAATTCAAATCAATTAATTATAGACTCAGTCTATATATCTTATTACAATACATTGAATCATATTTGAATATCACACTTCATTAATAATAAATTGAAGAATCTTTATTTTGAAGGACTCCTCATTTTAAAATGTATGAACTAATAAGATATTTATTGGCAATATATAAAATTTATATACTGACAATACATTAAATATAAATCTTTAATTATATAGCAGTCATGTTGATGAAACAACTTCCAGTATCAAGATCGATAATTTTGTATTAATTTCGACAAAACATTTTTTAGTACATAAAATCCAACCACAAAAAAAAAATTAAATTAAATAATATATAATTGCTTGATCATTGATTTTCTTTTCTTTGAATATACATATGCTCATGAACGGATAAATTAAGAAATACTTTTGCTTTATGAAAGTAAAATATTGTAATTCTACTATATACACAGTACTATTAAAGAGGAAATTGGAAATATTGAGATCTAGTTTAAATATAATATAATATAATATAATATAATATAATATAATAATAACAATATTATTATTATTGTTGTTGTTGTTGTTGTTGAAAAATTTTGGTCTTGAAATGGGTGTTTTAAAAAAAGTATGTTTGGTTAGAAAAATATAATTTAAAGTATTTTAAATGTTTGATATTTTTGTATCAAAATATTATGTTAAATTAAAATATTAAAAAAATGCGTAAAATAAAAAAATTAAGGTAATGAAAAAAATAAAATTATTTTCATTGTTTGTTTCTCTTCGCAGTTCATGCAACATTTGGCCCGCCGGTCTGCAACATAAAATCGTCTCTCAACTCAAGACCAACCAGTAAACGCAACCAATATGCCAATCAACACAAGTTGGAATATTCATATTATATATAAAAATAAAGTTATAAAGAATGATGGGCAAAAGCAAGCACCAATTCAAACCAATTAATTAGAGAGACCGTGTTCATTAATCAATAAATTAAAGAATATTTATTTTAAAGTATATGAATTAATGAGATAATATGTTATGACGATGTTCATAAACAATATATAAAATTTATGAACTAACAATCATCAAATTAAATACTTAATTATATATCAGTCATGTTGATGAAACAACTTTTAGTATTGGGATTGATACTTTTGTATTAACTTTGACAAAACATTTTGTAATATGTAAAACCCAAGCAAATTAACTTAAATAATATATAATAGCTTGATCATGGATTTTCTTTGCTTTGAATATACATATATACATGAACGGATAAATTAAGAAATACTTTTGCTTTATGTGTGTAAAATATTGTAATTCTACTATAAAAACAGTACCATTAAAGAGGAAACTGGAAATACTGAGATCTAGTTTAAAATTATTATTAATATTGCGATTGAAAAAAAAATGACTTGGAATAGGTGCTTTAAAAGAGTATGCATGGTTAGAAAAATATAATTTTAAGCATTTTAAATGTTTGATATTATTGCACAAAAGTATTATGTTAAATTGAAATATTAACAAATATGAGTAAAATAAAAAAATTAAGGTTATGAATAAAATAAAATTATTTTACTCTTAAAAATTATAATTGAATTGTAAAAGTACTTTTTTTATTTAGATTTATAAAATAAAATTATACTTTTATTATTTAGCATTATGATCGGACAAAAACTGAAAACATCGTTAGAAAAATAAACTTAATCTAAATTATTTAGTAGTAATTGTGACAGCAACAGAGATGCGGCAGCACAGCTACCAGTACCACCTATTGAGCGGCGAACCCCACACCCACGTGGCCTCCAGCTGCCCGCCCGTCCAACCTACCCATTCTGTCGTATAAAACCCACCCCCCGGCTGCACCAAGACACACCAGCCTTACTTTCATACCTAGTATATTTCTCTGCCGCAGCCAACTCCAACTGCCGCTTTCAATTCTCAATCTCCACTTTTGCGTAACACTTTGCACTAATCCATCTCCTCCATCCTTTAATTTGGGAGCTGATTATTTTACATCATATATATATAAATATATATATATATATTATATATATATATTAAAGATAAACGTCGTCTACATCGATCATACGGCAATGGCTTCCGTTGAGGAGATCAGGAAGGCCCAAAGAGCCCAGGGTCCAGCGACCGTCCTCGCCATTGGCACGGCCACTCCTCCCAACTGCGTTTCCCAGGCTGACTATCCTGACTACTACTTTCGTATCACCAACAGCCAGCACATGACTGAGCTCAAAGAGAAATTCAAGCGCATGTGTACGTATAAGTATATATATACGGCACGGATTATAACCATTGTTCCATTATTTCCTTACTTTCTGTTTTATTATTTAGTTTTCCTCGTTCATGCATGAATGTGTCTCTCAAGAATCCTCTGCAGCTCTCCCCTTCTTATCGTTTCTTTTTCTTTTTGGTCCACTTGGATGATGCATGCGATGTTGTGATCATATATATCATTCATTGGTTTTTGCACTCCCAGCTCTCCGGGAGGACTATACTTAATTTATTTTTTTTCTCCCAACAGGCGACAAATCAATGATCAAAAAACGTTACATGTACCTGACTGAGGAAATCTTGAAGGAAAATCCAAACATGTGTGCCTACATGGCTTCATCTCTCGACGAGCGCCAAGACATGGTGGTGGTGGAGGTGCCAAAGCTGGGGAAAGAAGCCGCAACAAAGGCCATCAAAGAATGGGGACACCCAAAATCTAAGATCACCCACCTTGTTTTCTGCACTACTTCCGGTGTAGACATGCCTGGTGCAGACTACCAACTTACCAAACTCCTGGGACTGAAACCCTCCGTCAAGAGGATCATGATGTATCAGCAAGGCTGCTTTGCTGGTGGAACGGTGCTCCGTCTCGCCAAGGATTTGGCTGAAAACAACAAGGGCGCTCGTGTCCTCGTGGTCTGCTCCGAGATCACGGCTGTCACTTTCCGTGGACCCTCTGATACGCACTTGGATTCCCTAGTAGGCCAAGCACTTTTCGGTGATGGCGCAGCAGCCATCATCGTAGGTGCCGACCCTGATACCAAAACTGAACGCCCACTGTTCCAGCTTGTATCAGCCACTCAGACAATCTTGCCAGACTCAGATGGAGCCATTGACGGACACTTACGTGAAGTGGGCCTCACTTTCCACTTGTTGAAAGACGTACCCGGATTGATCTCAAAGAACATAGAAAAAAGCTTGGTTGAAGCCTTCTCACCAATTGGCATTAGGGACTGGAACTCAATCTTCTGGATCGCTCACCCTGGTGGCCCTGCAATACTTGACCAAGTGGAAGCCAAACTGGGTCTCAAAGAAGGGAAACTCAGGGCGACCCGTCATGTGCTGAGTGAGTTTGGCAACATGTCAAGTGCATGTGTGTTGTTTATATTGGATGAGATGAGAACGAAATCCCTGGAGGAAGGGAAGCCCACCACCGGTGAAGGGTTGGAGTGGGGTGTCCTCTTTGGATTCGGGCCAGGTCTCACTGTGGAAACTGTTGTTCTACACAGTATCCCCAGAGAGGCAACTCACTGACCCGTCAATTAATGGTCCATGGAACATATAAAAAGGAGTTAATTGATTACCTTTGGGGAGAAAATCCAAATATATGAAGTTTGCTATGGTGTGATTATTGGTTAATGACTTAATTTTGGAAAAAGAAAATGTAATAATGATAAGAATATAAATGATGGCCTTATTTTTACTAGTAATCTATTATTATTATTATAATTAATGAAATGCATCCCTGTTAGGTGAAAAAGAAAAAATATTGTAAGAGCCAAGGCTGGTTCCTGCCTTTCTCGATACCTTTCTTTTTCTTTTCTTTTTTTGAATAGGACAATCTTTCTCTTTGATTGTCGATTTTTCTTTTTCTTATTCTTTTCTTTATGGCGAATGATGTCGTGTTGTTGGGACAGTCTCTACAATTCACGAAAACAACAACAGAAGTAGTAGTGTAGAACAGAGGGAGCAAAGACCATCTTTCCGGATGGATCTAGACACTTAAATTGTTGGACAATTTGGGAGAAACAGCCTTGTCCAAATTTATTACGGCCCTTCATTTAATCATGATGATTGTGATTGATTTGAATTGAGAGGTTCTTTGACATATGAAGGGCCCAACCCACTCATTAATCCTCAATATAACAACATGGGCTGCACCCTGCAAGTGAATGTCCGATTCCTCTCCTTTGGAATATCATACTTAAATCTTTTTAAATGCCACCGCACTTGAGTTAGATCAAAGAAAAATACTGCAAAGAAGGACAAGGAATCAACTCCATACGGTAATCCTAATCCTTTATATTGATTTTAGTGGAAAATGAATTAGTGACGCCTTAAAAAAAATTCATGAACTAAAAGTCATTATTATGATACCAAACATCCCGAAACAAGAAAAATAAATGAGAACTAGGGACTTCTTTTTCCTTACAGGAGATTGAGTTTGAGGAGGGATAAAAAGGAGGCATGTGTGAAAATTGAGAGAGGGGATGAGCCATTTATATTGTTTGGACAAGGGTTAATAGCAAGAATGTTTCTTGCACTATAGTAATTGATGCAATGCCATGTCTCTATTAAAAGAATTTAATGTGGTACTTGACGTTTTATTTTGTTTACTGATGTGGTACTGGTTGTTGAGTATGCTGATATAGATAATAGATCAGGGCATTTGACAAAAATAACACATGGCATGTTACTGATTGATGATGTGAGATGTCACATGTCATACTAAAAAATTAAAAAAAAATATTCTTATTTTTTATTTTCTTTCTTCCCTCCCTCTCCAGTCTCCCCCCTTATGACTGGGTCCAGCCATGACCGGCCAGATCTAGCCCGCCACCAATCCAACGCCAAATCTGACATTGTCCTGTCATTGTTTCCTGTAAATATTCGTGCTTGAAGAAAGAAATACGGAGAATAAGTGCAATTTCAATTCTGTCATTGCTACTTGAGTACTTTTGTAAAGAAAAACACAATGTCCAAAACAGCAAGAAATTAAGCCTATACTGGCATAAGTATTTAGTTGTGTTTTGGTTACTATTCATGTTCTTCGAAGTCCAAACTGGCATCAACTTCCAGCCTGGAAAACCTCATTTAATTAAGGTTTTCCAAGGTCCGTTGTTACTACAGTCATAGATTAGCGGGCTTGAGCTTTAATCCAAATCCAAATGATCTTTGTCCTGATTAGACTCTCTCCATCATCAAGACCGAAAGAAATTGTCCGGGAGAATTATTTTTATTCACTCTCTTTTTACAAAAATGAAAAGAACATGAGAAGCTCATATTTATAAAGCTGGTGAAGACGGGTCTGAGCTGGTGAAGGCGGGAAAACAAAACAAAGAGAAAAAAAAAGAAGTAATATAGTTATCAGCCTATACAAGGGAGTTTGTACAGCTCAGCAAAACAGTAACGCATCATAGCTAACTCAGCATAACAAAGAAAAAGGAAAAAAATGGTTTGAGAACTCTGTTAGCCCCCCTCAAGCTGGTGTGTACAGATCATGAAAAGCAAAACGAGATAGCAAGGGGCGAAACACAGCAGGGGGATGAGACTTGGTGAAGAGGTCAGCCAGCTGAGAAGTAGAATGCACATGGAACAAACGGAGCACACCAGCTTGGATTTTCTCACGCACCAGATGGCAATCAAGCTCAATATGCTTGGTACGTTCATGGAAGACAGGGTTCTCGGCGATGGCAATGGCTGAGGTGTTATCACAAAAGACTTGAACAGGAATAGAATGAGGTATCTGGAGATCATGTAACAGGTAAAGCAACCATTGAACTTCACAGGTTAAGGAAGCTAGTGCTCTGTACTCAGCCTCAGAGGAAGATCGGGACACAGTAGATTGCTTCTTAGATCGCCAGGAGATTAAGGCACGTCCAAGAAAGACACAGTATCCGGTAACGGAACGCCGTGTGTCAGGGCAGGTGGCCCAATCAGAATCGCTAAACCCCTTCAAAACAAGATCAGAGTCAGAAGGGAAAAACAAGCCCTGACCAGGTGAAGACTTGATATATCGAAGGACTCGGTGAAGCATTTGAAGATGGAGATCAGTAGGGTGAGCCATGAATTGGGAAAGATAATGTACTGCAAAAGAAATGTCGGGCCGTGTGGTGGTTAAAAACATTAATTTGCCAAGAATTGGTCGATATGGAAGAGGATCAGATAAAGTGGTGCCAGAGTCTTTACTGAGTTTAACAGAGGCAAGCATGGGCGTAGAGGCAGGTTTACATGCAAGAAAGCCAGCATCCTGGAGTAAGTTCAAGGCATATGTCCGTTGTGAAAGATTGATGCCAGAAGAAGATCGAGCCACTTCAAGTCCCAAAAAATATTTTAAAGTGCCAAGGTCCTTAATCTTGAAGGCAGCATCAAGGAAGGTCTTAGTCTCATGAATAAGAGAAGAATCAGTACCAGCCAAAACAATGTCATCGACATAGACAGCAAGAGCAAGAAAGGAATGGGCAGATCCTTTGAGGAAGAGACTAGGATCAGAAGAAGCTTGCTGAAAACCATGTTCAATGAGAGTAGAAGTAAGCTTCGAGTACCATTGTCGACTTCCTTGTTTCAAACCATAGAGAGACTTCAACAATTTGCACACTTGGCCTGGTTTGGCTTTGGTATAACCAAGAGGCAGCTGCATATAGACTTCTTCATGCAATTCACCATGCAAAAAAGCATTGTTAATATCAAGTTGGTGAAGGTACCAACCTTTAGCAGCTGCAACAGCAAGGAGAGTCCGAATGGTTGTTAACTTGGCCACAGGGGAAAAGGTGTCCATATAGTCCAAACCATGTTGCTGGGTATAGCCCTTAGCAACTAATCGAGCTTTATGTCGTTCTATACTCCCATCGGCTCTATGTTTGGTTTTAAAAACCCACTTACACCTTATAGCAACTTTGGAGGGTGGTAAATCAACAATCTGCCAAGTGTGATTAACTTCCAATGCATTCAATTCATCGTGCATGGCTTGTCTCCAACAAGCATGCTGTACAGCCTGATCATAAGTCTTAGG
This sequence comes from Heritiera littoralis, assembly GCA_031772115.1. Lineage (NCBI taxonomy): Eukaryota > Viridiplantae > Streptophyta > Magnoliopsida > Malvales > Malvaceae > Heritiera > Heritiera littoralis. Next base: position 185,332 of record JAPDPK010000089.1, read on the forward strand.
CTCAATGTCACTAGCTATGCTTAGAGAGAAAGCCTTGTGCGAAGATGAACAATGGTCGTAAGTAAGAACATCAGATAAAGGATGGTAAATGGCAGTATTTGTATGAGTAGGATAAGCAAAGGAAGAACCATTAGAAGCAGCTAAAGCACAATGGTAATCTTGCAAGTAACTACGAGTATGTCTAACTCTATGGGGTCTTCGAAGAGGAGAGGGAACAGAGGAGGAAGGAAGTGGAGAAGAAGATGAACTAGGAATAGCATCATGAGTGCTAGAGGGAGTAGGTATAGGAGGATTGGGGGAATTATGATTGGAAGAGGCTGTAGATATTGGAGTAGGAGTGGTATGGGGTAAAACTAAATGAGAAGCAAAAATATCATGGACAGGAGAAGAAGAAAGGAGTGATTCAGAACCAAAAGGAAATTCAAGTTCATAGAATAGCACATCTCGAGAAACATGAACAGTACCAGTACTGAAACTGTAAATCTTGTATCCTTTCTTCCCTGTGTGATATCCTAAAAAAACACACTTATGAGCTCTAGGTGCAAATTTAGTTCTGCCATGAGACAAGGTAGATGCATAACAAAGGGACCCGAAAACTTTTAAAGATGAAAGATCAGGTGCTTGTTTGTGCAACATTTGGTATGGACTGACATTGTGTAAAACTGGTGTTAGGTATCGATTAATAAGGAAAACAGAATGTGTAACACAATCCCCCCAAAATTGATCAGGTAAATGAGCTTGAAACTTCAATGCTCTAGCTACATTTAAAATATGCTGGTGTTTGCGTTCTACAATACTATTTTGCTGAGGTGTCTGAGTACAGGAGGTTTGGTGGAGTATACCCTTAGATAAGAAAAAATCAGGCATATTAAACTCCTGTCCATTATCAGTTCGAATAATCTTGACTTTGGTGGTAAATTGTGTTTCAATGAAACGACAAAAATGTTGAACCAAAGTCCTAGTTTGAGACTTAGATTTCATGAGATGCAGCCATGTGTATCGGCTATAATCATCCACTATAGTGAGAAAGTAGTAATCACCATATAATGAAGGTGTGGAATAAGGTCCCCATATGTCTATGTGTAAAAGATCAAAACAATTGGCAGAACGTGAAGTACTAAGAGGGAAAGGTATCCTTTTCTGTTTAGCTAGATGGCATACATCACAGGGAGAAGGATCAAGTACTGGTATGCTAGAATCAAGAGAATGTAACAATTTTATTCCTCTATGAGATAAATGTCCTAAACGATAATGCCAAATATTGGCTGATACATTTTTTTGAAACAGAACATGAAGTATGGTTTTCTGAATATTCTAAAGGAGAAGGATGGGTGAGGAAGTAAAGACCACCAATTTGCTTAGCTGATCCAATCGTCTTCAAACTTTGTGTATCCTGAATAATACAAATGTTAGGGTGGAAAACAAGGACACAGTTAGCAGATTTAGTGAGCTTACTGATGGATATGAGATTAAAAGAGAAACTAGGTACTAATAAGACATCATGGAGGGTAAGGTTAGGTGAAAGTTTCACAATACCTATATGAGATACAAATGCATGATTCCCATTAGGTAATGTGACAGAAGTTTTAGGTGATGGTCTAAAGGAAGCAAAAAAATCAATGGAACATATAATGTGATCAGATGCACCAGTGTCTACAATGAATTTAGTACGTAAGGATTGACAACTAGAAGCTACAGCTAGTATACCTGAGCTTGAACTGAGATCAGTAACTGCATTAACATGGATTGGTGAAGAAGCCACATCCAATGATTGAACCAAAGAAAGCAATTTCTTGTATTGTGTATCTGTGAAGGACCTTGGAATGCATATATCAGTTGAAATAGCAATCTGTTCCTGCTGCAAATCAACATCAGGTGTTTTAGTAGCCTCAACACAGTTAACTTGAACAGATTTACCTCTCGGCTTATAGCCAGGTGGATATCCATGCTTTTTAAAGCATTTTTCAACAGTATGACCTATATAGCCACAGTAAGAACAGAGAGGCCTTTTGTTGTTAGCAACAAATTTCTTAAATCCACCTGGAGAAGATCCTTTCTCATTGGATCCTTTGATAGCCAATACACTAGTTTCTAACTGAGGTGAATTCAACACAGTAAACTGTCATTCTTGTTGGATCACTAGTGAGAAAACCTTATTAATAGACGGCAGGGGATCCATCAGAAGAATCTGTGTACGAACTGTAGCAAAAGAATCGTTAAGACCTTTAAGAAATCTAATGACATAGTCATTAGACTGGTACGCCTTAGCAACATTCTCGGCTCCACACTTGCAAATAGAAGAAATAGGTCGATGCGTAAGCAATTCATCCCATAGAACTTTCAATCTGGTGAAATAATCCGTTACAGACAAAGTGTTTTGCTGGAAAGTGTATATTTCTTCTTGGAGCTCTGAAATACGAATGGCATCACATTGTGAAAACCGATCTTTGAGATCGTTCCACACATCCTTAGCAGTGTCGATCCACAGGATACTCTGTGCAATAGATGGCGAGACAGAGTGAAATATCCAGGAAAGAACTAAAGTATTACATCGTTCCCAGGCAGCAAACAATGGATCTTCTTTAGCCGGAACAGCCACAACTCCAGTAACAAATTGTAATTTATTTTTCGATAGCAACGCCATTCGCATTGCTCTTGCCCAAGAGTGATAATTGGAGCCTGTCAGAACGGTGGAAACGTGAACGAGAGCTGGACTCTTATTAGCATGGATGAAATACGGACTAGCATCATCGATCTTCATTGAAGAAGCAGACGTCGTCATAGTGTAAGATCTTCACGTGCTTGGTTCCCGGGAAAATCAAAAAGAAATGGGAGGGAAATCAACAATTTTAAACCGAAAATTTCCGGCTCTGATACCATGAAAGAAATTGTCCAGGAGAATTATTTTTATTCACTCTCTTTTTACAAAAATGAAAAGAACATGAGAAGCTCATATTTATAGAGCTGGTGAAGACGGGTCTGAGCTGGTGAAGGCGGGAAAACAAAACAAAGAGAAAAAAAAGAAGTAATACAGTTATCAGCCTATACAAGGGAGTTTGTACAGCTCAGCAAAACGGTAACGCATCATAGCTAACTCAGCATAACAAAGAAAAAGGAAAAAAATGGTCTGAGAACTCTGTTAAAGACATAACTTTTTGACACTTGGTGGAGTTTAGAACTGTATCCGCCATTGCCAACTTCGCATCTTTATTCGAATTTCACACAGCTATGTGTGTAAGATAAACTCATGTTTATCGTTGTGGTTCAATTAAAATTTAAGAGAAGTTATTTTTTAATAGGTCATTATCTTTAAATTTTAAGAATCACATTCACTCACATGATAGACATGATTGAATATGATAGTTTTTTAATTAAATTAAAACAGATCCCCTTTCTCTCTCTCAGAAGGTAATATATTTTCTATCTACACTGTAAATGAAAGAAAAACAGAGCAAGAGAGAAAAATCTATTTACTACTACAGAGATTCCAACGATGACTTCTTCTTCTTCTACACTAACGCTAACAGCAGACAGGGTATGTATTTTATTATTATACTACAAAAGGTATGAGATATCTGGTTTTAGAGATCCTGGATGTGTGTTCAGGTATACGATTAAAATTCAACATTTGGTATCCGAGCATGATTGTTCTAAACTAGATATACTCTTCAAAAGATTGCTGTTCTCTTTTTGTTTTTTCTGCCATAACAGAGAATTTTACGATTTTAGAAAAATGTTCTAAAAAATTTATTAGAAAATTAATAATAATAATGTGCGGCAACCATATTTGCCATTAAGAAAATTTCACTGTTAGAAGATGATGATGTTAGAACTAAGATGTTTGCAAATAAAAGCTTGACGTTTCATACAACATTATAACAGTTTTGAACAGTACAGTTTTTATACATATAATGCTATAAGGTTATGTCTATTATATATATAATTGTTACAAGTAAAGGGTTTTATACATATATATATAATTTAACGTTATAAACTTAGAATAAAGGCTTTACAAATTTTACAGGGCAAATGGAATTGTATAGCAAGCTAGGAACAATAGAGATTCCTAACAAAATTATATATATTTATATAAGTAAATGGATGAAACCTTACTTGTTTGCAAAGATATAACTTATAAATTTGCCAACTGTGATTGACGATGGTAATGAATTAATGATGATGTTTAATCTGATGCTGATTAATATTGATGATGATGTGCTGATTTAAAAAAAAAGTAATGATTTCAAACAGAATAACAGCACTTGTAGCCTTAATAGTTCAAACAGCAAAGTGTATCTATACGGGGTGTGAAACCATTTCTGTTTGAGCAAGTAAAAACGTTTTTTGTTGGAACAATAATATATATTATATATTTGTCATGATTGTGATTAACCATGCTAATGAATTGATGATGATTTTTAATGATGATAATGTTAATTAATGATAACAATGATGATTAATGAGGATGATATCGTGTTTGTTCAATTTTACAATTCTGTTTGAAAATTAATTTTGTTGAGTAATCTTGCATTTTGTATGATTTATTATAAGTGATTACATGAATGTCAATAAATATCTTATGATTATCCATATTTTTCAACTGCTATGTTAAATTTTCGGTAATATATACAATTTGTACATTTAAGTGTTTACTGAAAAATTTAAGTTTAATGTGTACGAAAAATATATTGATATTCAATTAGATCCTAAAGTTTGGATCTAAAAATAATGAGTTAAAAAAATTAAATATCATTAATTACTAGAACTTAAGAAATTTATCCAAAGGCAAATTATTATTCAGTAAATTAATGATATTACGTGAGATAAATTAATATTTTGGTTGAATATGTTAATTATCCAAAGATAAAAGACATGTTCAATTTTTAAATATTTATTTATCCATTAAAGTATATACATTTAACTCATTTAAAGAAAAATATATTGTAAAATTTACCCAAAAGTATTTTACTTTATATTTATGTTATGTTTATTAATGCATGTATATTATAGTATCTACCCAAAGGAGAACTACTATATATCTTATTGTTTGTTTTACTGAATTCATTATAATTAAATGTGACCTTTATTTGTTATGTTTTGCAGTTATTGCAATTAATTCGCATGCATCATCTGTTGTGTTTAATGGCATGAACTTCTCAGAATGGCTAAAGCAAGTTGATTTCCACTTAGGGGTTTTGGATCTTGACTTAGCTCTCATTCAAGAAAAATCTGCTACTATTAAGGATACAAGCAGTGAGGCAGAGAAGTCACATTATGTTGCATGGGAAAGAAGCAACAGATTATGCTTACAGTTTCTGCGAATGAAAATTGCTAACAACATTAAGATAACGATTCCACAAACTGAGAGTGTTAAGGAATATATAAGTTTTGTGGAAGAAAGGTTCTGTTCTACGGACAAGTACTCGCTGGTACTTTAATGGTTGAGCTTATGACCATGAAGTACAATGGGTCGATAAGCATGCAACAACATATCATCGAGATGACAAACCTAGCTACAAGGCTTAAGACTTTGGGTTTGGTAGTAGAGGACTCCTTTTTAGTTCAATTAATTCTAAACTCCTTGCCTCCCGAATATGGGCCTTTTCAAATTAACTACAACACTATAAAGGATAAGTGGAATGTTAATGAATTGGCAAGTAGGCTTGTACAAGAGGAAGCAAGACTCAAGAGTCAAAAGAGTCACTCTGTTAACCTAGTAGGAAAAAGAGATGTGAAAGGATTCAAAGCCAAAATATTTAAGAAGAAATGGTCTGCTAATGATTCTCAAATTGAAAAGAAGGAACAGAAGACAAAAAGTGCCACTTTTGTAAGAAAGCTGGCCACTATTAGAAAGACTGTCATAAACGAAAAGCTTGGTTCAAAAAGAAAGGTATTTTCAATACTTTTGTATGTTTTGAATCAAATTTAAGTGAAGTTCCTAACAATACTTGGTGGCTTGATTCTAGTGCTATAACTCATGTTACCAATACTATGCAAGGATTCCTTACGATCCGAACCACAAATCCAAGAAATGATTTTCTGTTTATGGGGAATCGCATGAAGGCTCTTGTTGAAGGTACAGGTGATATCGGATCAGTTCGGTTTGGATTTTTCGATTTTTCGATTTTTTTAATCCGATCCAAACCTATGCGGGTTTTAATTTTACTATCCGAATTCGATTTGCACTTTACAACTATTTGAATATATCCGATTCGTCAAAGTTCTAATCGAATCGGATAATATCCAAATTGATCTTTTTTTTTTCAACACCATTTGTATAAACTAAACTGCAAAAATATATATATATATATATATATATATTGCAAGTTGCATCATCCAATTCAAGCTTAGCTACAGTTTCTCACTACTCCGGGCAACAAACACATGTCAAGCAAGGAGCAAGAAGAAAAGGAAATATACCAAGAACAAAAAAGGAAACAAAAAAGTTCAAGCATTCTACAGAGCAGTAAACAATTACAAACTAGAGTGATGTTTAAGGCCTATATAACTAACTTTTAGAGTTTACAAAATAGAATGGGATGAAATAGTCATGACAACACTTCAACTTTGAAGAGAGACCATTCCTTTTGGTGTTTCATACATCAAGCTATACACTCCATTATCCAATTTAGTATTACTAGAGAGCTTCCATGATAATTTAACATTACTACTCAAACTGCCAAGTCAACACAACTGATTATGATCCTTTTTTTTAATCAGAACTAATTATGATCCTAAAAGTTGAAGATAGGCCTAAAATCATATTGAACTTTAGAACCAAAAGCAAAAAAAATATGTGCTGTAACAGCCAAATAAAATATGTGTTTTTAAATTATAACATACTAACAGCTAACAAGAACAATGGAGAGAAGTGAGAGAACAACAACAGCCATTTCTTCTACAAACCAAACACAAACAGTAATAAAGCGATAATGACTATAATTTATATTCAATACAAATCATCCATAATCATCATGTTCTACAATTCCAGCATATAACTTACCTAGCAACTAAATAAAACATTAAACTCCTAAATCATCCATAATTACCACAAAATAAGTCAAAAGCTACATTCCAACTTCCAAAAACCAAACTACTAAGCTACTAGAAATCAAGTTCAAATCAAAATATCCGAAAAATATAACTACAACATTCCAATTTCCATTTTTCAAATATGAAATTAAAAATAGTAAATTGCAAATTGAATTTCATATTCGATGGAATTGTTGTTGTCAAATCCATTCCATCTTCGATTTCCTATAAAAAAATAAAAAGAATATTCATAATAAAAAAGAAAAAAAACTAAATTATAATTAAAATTGCAGAAAATTAAATCTAATTACCTTTCTCTCTTGAAGTTAATCATCAATGACCATTCTTGTTTCATTAAGGATCAACTCCTTAAAATCTACAAAAAGATGTATAAAATTCATAAAATAACTTAATGATAGATAATGAGCAAAACGATATAAATATATCAAATTAAGTTATAAATACTTAATTACTTACTGCTTTTAATGTTTTCCCAAACATATAATTTTTCTCCATTTTCAATCTTCACAGGTGCAGAATTTAGCCAATTATGTGTGCATATAAGGGCTTCAACCATTTTGGGAGTTAGAGAGCTGCAAAATGGATCAAGGACACGCCCTCTAGTGCTAAAAGCATATTCAGAGGCCACAATAGATACAGGAATGGCCAATACATCTTGTGTCATTGCAGCAAGTATTGGATATTTACAACCATTTACCTTCCACCAAAATAAAATATCAAAGTTCTTATCATCATGTTTATAAACATCTTCTAAGTATCTTTCCAATTTTGACTTCCCCTATTTGCATTGTGACTCCGCCCTTCTCCGTTTGTACTTTGACAAGGCATATGTGTGAGACCTCGAATTTTCTAGTACGGTTTAATTATATCTAAATAATTAAGAATTAAGGAATATTTAAAATTAATAAATATCGATTTTCTTTTAGGTTATAAAGCTAAAACATGTAGTGGGCCCCACTGATTCCTAGAGGTCCGGATGAAGGTGAAACTTCATGGATTCTAAATTTGGAGCTGAAAATTATTATGGTAAGAGTTTCATCCTTAATCTCAATTTTTTTTGCATATTTTGAAAAATGTGCAACAAATTAAAAAATGACGGTTTAGTCCATAGGCCATCAGAATTTTCGAAAATAACAGCTAAATTAAAAGGAATCAGGACCTATGGATTATACAAATAATTCCTCATAAAATATAGTTTTAGAATATCTAGATGTATAGTGGAAACGAAGTGTGAAGACAAAATTTACACGATTTTATGGTTAGGGGTATTTTTGTAATTTCACCCCAAACCGGTATCCAAACTTCAACAAAAGCTTCACCAAACATTAGAGCAAGCTAAATAGAGTTGATTTGTGATTAAATAAAATATTTTGGAGTTTAGATAGACTATTTTCAACAAAGTCAAACTTTAAGGACAATTATGGAAGAAATCTTTAAGTATAAGGGCAAAATGATAATTTTACCCATAAAAGTCAGAATTTATCATCTTCTCCAGCAGTTTCTCGTCACTTTCTAGCTGAAACAGACCCCAAGTTTATCTCCATTGATGTGAAGCTCCAAGAAAGAAAAACTCCAAAAATCTCAAGGAAAATCATACTAAAATTAAAAACCATCTTCACCAAAATTAATCTACTCAACTTGCTCTTCAATTTGGTGCCCAAATTAAGTCCTAAATCAAAAAAAATCTGATTGTGGTGTCTCTCATACAATTGGCCAAGGTGAGATAAAATGAAACCTTAAGCTTTTTCATGGGATTCTTGATACTTATCATGCATTCATAATGTTTCCATACTCTTTTTAGTTGAATTATGTTTAAATTATATTATTGAGTCTATGGAGGTTTCGGCCAACACCATGAAGAGTATAAAATGGTGCAATTTGATTGGTAGTTAATGTAGAATTAATTGTAGAAATATGATTAGCATGGGTTTTAGCTTAATTAAACTTAATTATGTTTAAATTGAAGAATTCAATTTGTTGGGCACTAAGATACCATTAGTCCATGGCATGAAGGGCTGGATTTTGATGCCATTTGATGTGTAATTCATGTAGAAGTAGTGTAGAAAATTCACAAATTAATTTAGGAATAAAAAGGAAATTTAATTTTAAAGAATAAAAATTTTGGAATAGGAGAAGCAATCGACCTTGATGAAGGGGAAGGAGAAATTGAGTTGATTTCAATGAAATTTAGGCCTTAAAATAATGTAGAAATTATTCTGAGAATTTTGGCTCAATCAAAATCGAAATCGTAGTTATGTAGAAAAAGTTGGAATTTTGCATAGGTAGAAATTAGACAGCACTTAGAAGATTATACTGACAATTCATTAGTATTTAAATTGTCAAATATTCTTTTAATTAAAGAATAGTGAATTTATCAATTTTGAATAATTATTTGCAGCCTCTAAGCCTAAGAGTACTATTGGTGCCGGGATCGGATATCGAGAAAATAAAAGGTAAGGGATGTTTGTATGAAGCGTAGGGATATAGCGCTGCATGTTTTGATAACAACTACAAATTATGGAATTTAAATGAATATTTTGGATTGAATTTTGGAACCGTGATCTGTGGTTTGGAAGCTGGATTTTTATGCAGGAGGGATTAGATTGAAATAAACCGTTATGCTGCCGAAAATTTTCTATGCTAGCCAAAACCCCTAATTTATGAAATCCATGAAGTTTTGGCTTTAATATGAAATTTTTGGAAATATTGATAAAATCAAATTTAAGGATCCAAATTATAAAGAATTGAAAATGGATTAATAAACATTAAATCACAAATTCAACAATTAAAATGTTTTTATAGTATTATATCATTTATAAATGTTTGAATATGCTTGTATATTTTATGGAATTTAAATAAATAATTTTTGGAAGATCATATATTGATTTAAGTTTGAGGATATTTTATATGTTTGAAATTATTGAATTAATGAAATTGATTTTATGAATATATCTATGATATGTTTCCATACCCTATTCTCCGTAAACTGTTATGGAAATTATTTATTTAAATGTTTAGAGACTGTTGGCCCCTTAGCTACCTTCAGGTACATGCATTTCCGTTCTATTCCGATTGCTGTTGAGTTTAGCCCAGTCTTCTAGCTCCCATAGGAGACACTTGGCTAGTGCTCCCACTGTGGCCCCCCCTGACTATGATCATACGTCTATTATAGTGCATGTGTCTATTGGGTGTAGCCTACTCTCCATTAAACTTATACTAGGGTGGTAAATCCCTGGCTAACTTAAATCTAGGCACTCCCAGTTTGATTTATATATCTGGACTTGATTTATTCGTAAGATGTACTTTCTGATATGAAGGATATACTTTGTAAAAGTATTATTTGATGTAGATGTTGAAAAATTGACATGATTATGATTTAAAATGTTTACAAAGAATTAATTCAATTTTTGATGTGTTATATTTTATGTTCTGCAAAATATGGAATTTATATTGAATTTGTGATTTAATTGAATTAAATAAATTCCCTATAGTGGCTTTGGATACCAGAATAAGACAAGTACTCTAAAGTACCTTCCATACTCCACCCGATTACCCAACCCATTATAGTATCCTTCCGAGTAGATCGTGCCACATTTTATTCATATTTTAAATTCAATTTTCCTATAAATATTCCTTATATGAAAAATTGCATATAGATTACGTTATATCAACTTTCGTATAGATGTCTCTTATTGAGCACATTTCGCTCACGCCTTTATTTTTCACTCCCAGATTTCTTGCAGTGAGTTTGGGTCTGCTATATCAGGAAGACCTGATTCCGGTATTCCTTAGGTGACTTCATCAGTTTGTCGAGGTATATTTGGTATATTTGTATGTTCAGATTTTTGGTATATTTGTATGTCAAGGGGGGGGGGGGTTGGTGTTGGGAAGGGAGTCAAACCCAACCGTATGAGGAGGGAAACATGTATCGACCATCGAGTCTAGGGTGCTCCATTAGATGCTTTTTGACTTGCATTATTACAAAGGGTTTCTATTCAATGGGTATTTGGCAGCACCGAATGTGAAATGTCCTAACATAGTTACTTCTTTGAGTTTCGTCTGCTTCCATCTCAAAGATTTTAACCAATATAAAGCATCTTTCTTCTAGAAGATTGTCCTCCGACTCCTAGCTACTAACTTGCTTGCTTGCGATGTCCACACATCCCATGTGCATGCCATTTCAGTTTATGCACACTGCTTTTGTTGGTTGAATGCATATGTTGATTCTAGATAAAGTTTTTTATTTGCTCGTTCCATCCCCATTATTTCAGGTTCAATGCATGAGAAATTCAATCCCAGTAATACTGTACTGCATGGCTGAAGTAGTTCCCATACCAGATGTCAGGGACTCTTGCAGCAATATTAGGATGTGCTGCAGGAGCCGTGGCATTGCTGGGGATAGTTGGCTTTCTTATATGGTTCTATCTATTTCACAAACCTGGTGTTTTGAGATCATCAGAGACAGGGTCTTCAAAACCGTCTGTCCAAGGTAACATTTATGTCATGCTTGGTTCTGGGAGGACCTTAAAGGCCACAAGCACAGTGTAGCAGATAATTGATTTGTGTTTTTTCTGCCGATTTCTTCTAGGAAGACATCTTGGGGTTGAGTTATCACTACGGGATGCTACACATTTTGAGTTGAGGGAGTTGTCTTCGTGATGTAGGACAGATCTGAATTAGGTTTGAATTAGGGTTTAGGATGTGAATTAGGGCTAATTATGCTGCTAAAACAGTAAAGAATAAAAGCCTAGGAGTCTCACCTAGGGTTTCTTAGGAGTCGCACCTAAGAATAGTTGAGTCACACAACCAAAGAGCAAAAGCTTTGGTGAAAATTCTGAAATTATTATTCTCTACCTTTTAAAGAGAGTACAAAGCCTATTTATAGGCAAGCAAGCAAGCAAGCCTAATCCTAATAGAATACAAACTCTTTATTAAAACTCTAATATCCTAATCCTATTAAAAATAAAACAATAAAAGACTAAAATAAAATCTTAAATCCTATTAATAAAATTAAACACAATATTTTTCAGCCTAAAACTCTAAAACAATTAAAAGACTAAAACTAAAATATTTTGTTGCTCCCATTCTCCATCATTCTCCCTCGTTGGGAAAAACTCGACTCCGACGAGTTTAAGGGTAAGATTGGGCGTCGTAGCTCTTGCCCTGCAATCCAAGTGCAATCTGATTATGGGTATCATTTCCATTTCACAAGAAACTCTTGATAACCACTCTTCTTGGAAAAGATAGTAAAACCAACCATTAGATCTAACATATCATCAAGCCTAGTAATAAGAAACTTATGACTATCAACACACATTCTCCAAGAATTAGGTGTTAAAAAGATCGAGGTAGCACACGGACTCAAACTCTCATGAATGAATTCCTTTGGCAACAGCTCATCTACTTGTCTTTTAAACTCATAGGCTGGAAGGTTAGGTAATTGGGATCCTGGAACAAGATTAATTGCGTGTTGAATATTGGGTAGTTCTTTTTGCACAACATGAGAAAAATCAAACAGCAATTTGCTCACTTCAAGAGGTACTTCTGAGGTAGGGATAGTTGCTGACTTTTGAACTTCTTTTGCCATGTCTACCTTCATCTTCATTTGAACTGCTTTTTCCACGTCCACCTTCATCTTCTCAGTAATATCTGTAGCATAATTACGGGGCTCGACGCATTCTCCAACTAAAGGTGGTTGAACTATAAGTAGTTGAGTAACTATTTGGGCTTGAACAATGCCTTGAGGTGCTTGAATTAGATGTGCTTCCATCCGTTCCATAGAAGCTACTAGTGCTCTAACCGTAGTTTCCAAGGTAGTGAGGAGTTCATTTATATATTTCTGGGTACGCTCAGTACTTGTCGTAGTTTCTCAATATCTCTAATTAGTTCAGCATTGGTCACCATTGTAGAAGCAAATCTATTTTGCAAACACAGATCTGTCAAGTCGTTCCCTTCTTTCGTTTCTCACAGATGGCGCCAATTGATGTAGGACAGATCTGAGTTAGGTTTGAATTAGGGTTTAGGATGTGAATTAGGGCTAATTATGCTGCTAAAACAGTAAAGAATAAAAGCCTAGGAGTATCACCTAGGGTTTCTTAGGAGTCGCACCTAAGAATGGTTGAGTCACACAACCAAAAAGCAAAAGCTTTGCCGAAAATTCTGAAATTATTATTCTCTATCTTTTAAAGAGAGTACAAAGCCTATTTATAGGCAAGCAAGCAAGCCTTATAAGACCTGATTCTACACTACTGTAGACCTTAATTTCATAAAATTTGATAGTGGAAATTAAATAAATAATGAATGTTGATTTCCACTTTAGTGAAAAGCTCCTTAACTTCGGATGTGAATGGAGCAAATTTTGTGAAACACTCTATGGGCGAGTACTATAGTGGAATAACTCGCCAATGGGCGAGCAAGAAAAAGGCTGATCGCCAATGGATGAGGGCGAGTATGATTTAACGGACGGCCTTATTGGCGAATAGGTGAGTTCGCCAAGTTAGTTGATTTGGATGATCGCTCGAATGAGGCAAGGGCTCTGATCGCCCAAAGAATGAATATGGTGAGTAGCGTGATCTCCCATATAAAAGCGCAGATGATAGCCTAGTAGGCAAGTAAGGCAATAAGGTACTTGCTAAATTTAAAATGCTAAATGTGATCGCCAACTTGTGGCATGAATCATAGCAAAGTAGGCGAGTAGAACAATAACCGGTGATCGCCAACAATGTAACTATGCCTGTAATCACCAAATCCTAAGTTGGCGAACTGAAATTGAGTTGGCGAGCTGATGTCTCAAGATGAGGAGGCGAACTGGAATCAGCACGTGTGAACAAAATGGAAATAAAAGCTGACGATATGGGGAAATAAATTCAAACCATTGCAGCAAAAATTGACTTTGTACGTCATACGGTTGAAGACAATTAATAGAGAAAGGTTAAAGTCAATAAAGGAATTATCCTTATTGGTTGAGCAATAAAACAAAGAAGGCAATCAAGTCAAGAACGGTGCAGAAAAGATTGACAAGCTGTTTCATTGGCTACAAGTGTCTTCATCCATTAATGAGGGTAGAAAAATTGGCCCTAGCTGTCTCTTTCATCTAATTAATGTATGTAAGACGTGAAATGATGAAAGAAGCGGAATAAAGGCCAAGTGATAGGTTCTGATTGGATTAGCATGGCTATATAAGAAGAAACACTTGAGGAAAACTGACTTAGCAAACTTCATCTTCTTCACGAAAACTATTATACTGTAAGTTTATGTTCTATTCCTTCCATTTCTGCCATGCTTGATCTACTAAACTTCAACCTTAAGTTGACTAAACAAGTAAACCTACTATCAAAACCTTTCCTCCATCGTTTGATGAGCTCAAGGAATAAGCAAAGTAAGGCCAACGTGAGACAGAAAGTGTTCTGTTCTGGAAGTGCAGTTGATTAAGGTGAGATTTATTGGTTTCTTAAGATTGAATGATATATTTCTATGATTTCGAGCATGAGAAGCATGATTATAGTCTTGCTTTTGATCTATTCTTGTTAGATCATAGAAATAGAATAAAGTCATATCTTGAAGTAGATGAAGAATAAAATGAAACTGGATTGAAATTGTAGTAGGATGATGGAAAATTATTAAAAGAAACTAGAACAAGATGTTGTCTAGAAAGTAATCGAGGATGAATAAGGAAAGTGATGGAAATGGTATAAAATGATGATAAATGGGCGAGGTCAGCCATCATGGGTGAGCTAAATAATATGGATTGTGGTAGTGGCGAGGTCGCCACATGTTAGTTTAAACCATAGGCGAGCCCATCTCTAAATAAAAAGCCGTGAATGGCGAACTCACATGCATAGGCAATGGTGAGTTGAATTGTTGGCGAACTCCCACATTTAAGCCAATATAGGCGTGGCGAGTTAAATTGTGGGTGAACTCCCACGAATAAGCCAATATGGGAATGGCGAGAATGTTGGGCGAGCTCCCACGTGTAAGCCATTTGATGAATGGCGAGCTCGGTTGGGCGAGCTAGTAAGAGCTCTGTTGGGTGAGCTAGTAGGATCTCTGTTGGTGAGCTAGTTGATTTGTCTCAAGTCTCGCCCAAGTGATGGAAATATATAAAAAGAAAATATTAATAGTTTTAATAAATTATTTTGCAGCCAGGAATTAGGGATTCGATAAGAGCGATCGGGAAGGCGAGCAGGAAGCTAGGCTTCGTAATACCAGGTAAGGGAGTTGTATGTGAAGTAAAATGCATGTCCTGTGGAGTAAAAATATTATGAAAATATTAAGAAACTATTTTGGTTTATGACATGCATTTATTTGATAAATTATTTTGATTTTGGGCGAGCTACAAAGATAGCCGACCCCTATATTGTTTTCCGGGCAAACTGGAAAAAGGGCGGGCGAGCCAATGGAAGGCAGCCCCTTTTATGTTGTTTTGGGCGAACGACCCTGTTTTAATTGAAATCCGGGCGAGCCAATGGAAGGCGACCCCTTTTATGATGTTTTGGGGCGGGCCACCCCTTTGTTAAGAGAATTCCAGGTGAGCCAAAGTAGGCGAACCCTTTTAGAATGTTTTGGGCGGGCGACCTTTTTTTTAATAAAAATGGGCGAGTTGACCATGGAAGTACCCCATTGGGCGAGTTGACCATGGAAGTACCCCATTAGGCGAGTTGACCATGGTAGTGCCGCATTTTGGCGAGTTGACCATGGCCAAGGCCATAATGGGCGAACTGACTATGGGAAATGCCATAATGGGCGAACTGGCCATGGGCGAGCCGATGTGGGCGAGCTAGTTAACTTGTTTTGAAATGCTAAGGTTGGCGGGCGAACATTAGTTCACCACACTGGCGAACTGGCCATGGGCGAGCCGCTATGGGCGAGCCAGTTTAACTTGTTTTTAAATGCTAAGGTTGGTGGGCGAACACTAGTTCACCGTTATGGATGAGCTGAGCATGGGCTAGCCGCTTGGGGTGAGTTGACCATGGGTGAGCTGATTTACTTGATATTTTTCTCACACGAAAAATGGGCTGTTTTTAAAATTTTTGTGAACAGAAAATATAAAACCTTTTTGGGGTGAATTGACCATGGGCGAGTTGACCATGGGCGAACTAGCCATGGGCGAGCCAGTTTAACCCGTGCCTTTCTCACACGAAAAATAGGTGAGATTACGGGCTATTTTTACTATTTTATATAAGACCTTTTTGGAAAATAAATCATTTTGAGAAAATGATGAATTTGGTGAAATAATTCCTTAAAGGTGCTTTATGAGATATAATTTGATTTTGAGACTTTATGTAACATCCCAAATCCACTATATAACTAATATTTACTTATAAACTCCACTTACTTACCGGTTGGGCTGTCCGTGATGCTTAACAACTCTTAACATTTTAAATAAGAATTAAAACTCTTATTACTTGTGCAAATATGACTTGTTACATCAATACTCTAAGATATATATACATTCCCTTCTATTTAAAGTAGTATTGTACAAAGAAATAATATACCTTCGATATCGAATATTTGCTAGCAGTCGATAATCTCTGGAAGGTAATTCTCTTAACCCAAGATCAACAATCTGTGGAGTGGAAAATAAGGGGTGAGCGATAACGTGCTCAGTAAGGAAGGTGTATGCTGCTTTATAAAATAATAGCTATCTTCCCAAAAACAATTTATTTATCTTAACAATCAACCCATTAGAAAAACAATGAATATTGTTAACTTCAATAGAATTCAATAGACCCTTTCAGTAAACAGAAACCAATAAGTTGAGACTAGGCAATAACTAAATAATGCTTTGTTCCCCTAGGAACATAAGTCGTCTGCTTTTGGGGTACACCCGTAGGCCACCGCCCCTCACGGCTATCTCAGCTAGATCTATGGCCATAATCTATAGATGGTCCTCGGGTCCACTTGCCAAGTGACCTCGAGACCGCTGATGACTTGGCGGGTCCATCAGCCCTGTGACGCCCTGAGGTGCACTCGTTGGTCCATTGGCCCGAGCCACCGCCCCAGGTGGGTCAAGCAATTACACGAATAATAAAGCATGAACTCAGGGCCTAAAGTCTTAAAGATCACTTTTATAACTCATGAAAACCTTTAAGGAATTATTTCACTCATGTTATCATTTCCACAAAATGATTTGATTTCCAAAAGGTTTATAAAATAGTAAAACAGCCCACAATCTCAACATTTTCTGTGTGAGAAAGGCACGGTTTAAGCTGGCTCGCCCATGGCTAGTTCACTCATGGTCAGCTCGCCAATAGTCAACTTGCCCATTGGTCAACTCGCCCAATGGTCGCCCATTAATCAACTCTTTCAGTGCGGTGAACTTGTGTTCGCCCGCCAACCATTGGTTTCAAAAACAAGTAAAACTGGCTCGCCCCAGTGGCTCGCCTATTATAGCATTGCCATGGTCAACTCGCCCAAATGCGGCACTCCATGGTCAACTCGCCCATTTCATGAAAGCAGGGGTCGCTTGCCCCAAAAACACCATTTAAAAGGGTTCGCCTATAATGGCTCACCCGGATTTCTATTTTAAAACATGGTTGCTCGCCCAAAGGAACATAAAAAAGTTCTTTGACCCAAAATTATAAAAAGGTTTGTGCTCGCCCGCCTTAACAGTTCGCCAATCATCATAAAAAAACAAAGGTTCGCCCGCCCTGTACCAGTTCGCCCAACAAACAGTATTGGGTGGGCTTTTAGTTCGCCCACAACAAAGCAATTTATCAGAATAACATGCATGTCATAAACCAAAACCATTTCTCAGTAATTTCATAAATTTAACTCCACAGGACATGCATTCTTTTCACACACATCTCCCTTACCTCGTCCGATGAAGCCTTGCTTCCCGCTCGCCTTATCGATTCTCACTTCTTGACTGCAAGGTAAAATATTAATTCCATTAATATTTTCTTTTCGAATTATTTCCTAAAATTATTATTATTTCTTTTCGAATATTTCCAAAACTTTGGCGAGCTTTAGACTAATCTACAGCTCACCATTCGCCCAACGGAGCTCACCCTTCTATAATTGATTTACTCTTGGGAGCTCGCCCAATCATTCTCGCCATTCATATGGCTTATTTGTGAGAGTTCGCCCAACATGGGAGCTCGCCCGACCATTCAACTCGCCATTCGTGGCTTTTTATTCAGTGTTGGGCTCGCCCATTAATTGAACCAACACTTGGCGATTTCTCTACATCCTACTCGCCTCTTTGTTGATCACCAACTTTTCACATCGGCGATCACTATGGTCTCCATTCTCTTCGTTTGGTGAACATTGTTCCTCGCCTATCCCAACTGTCATTTTGATTACCCAAGGGATTTGGCGAACACGTATGTCGCCGACTCATGCCACTCAAGAGCTCGCCTCAACTTTTGTGCAAGTACTTCTTGCTCGCCTGTTTGGCAAGCTGTTGGGTAAGCCCGTTCGCCCATTGTTTTTCTTAATCATTCTTGATTATTTTCCATCTGATTTCTCATATATTGCAACAATATTTAACTAAAACCAAGCTACGTCTATGTTTATCACGTTATAAAACATAGAAATCTAGTATGGAATATCAAGAGAACCATGGAAAATATGAAACTCACCTTAACCGAGTTGCTCTTCCAATAACAGAGTGCTTTTCTGCCTCTTTTAGCTTTGCTTCTCTTGTTCCTTAGCTCTTCAACACTGAATAAGGGGTTTGGCTAACTAGAAGATGAAATTTCATGGCTCATATATGAGAAAAATAGAGGAACGGAAGATAAACTTGCAGTGAAACAGAATGGGCAAGAAGGTTGTTTAAGAAGATAAAGTTACTTCCATCAGCTTCTTCCTCATGCATTTCTCTTATATAGCCATGTTAATCCTATTAGAACTTAACACCTGTGCCTTATCCCGTTTTCTTCATCATTACCCTGTCTTTCATGCATTAAAACTTGTAGAAAATTGCAGCAAAATGGAAACGCGGTAAGAAAAAAATCTTTGGACGTTTTGACACTTTTCTTCCTTTTTTCCTCTTCCTTCCCAGTCCACGCCACTGCCAGCCAACGTTTATTGGCTTTCCTTTCATTCTTTTCTTCATTTGTCCCGTTGCCATTAATTCCTTTCATACCCTCATTTAATGCTTTCATGCCTTATATATATTATCTTAACCTTTTATAAAAATTAAATCCCATATATTTCTTGTTACAATTGATATTTGTTTTTCTTCCTTTTGTACACCATATTATAAATCATAACTTAACATGAAAAGTGGAAATTCATATTCAATTGTTTTCTTTAATTTTACTAAAACAATTTATTTCCATTATCAATCATGTACAAATATGGTATATAGTATAATAAAATTCGGGTCTTACACTTTAGGCCCCTAGTTTCATGCATTATGAGTTATGAGGCTGATAGACCCTCCAAGTCATCAGCGGTCTCGAGGTCACCTGGCAAGTGGACCCGAGGACCACCTATAGATTATGGCCATAGATCTAGCCAAGATAGCCGTGAGGGGCGATGGCCTACGGGTGCACCCCAAAAGCGGACGGCTTGTGTTCCTGGAAAGGGGTAGGGAACGATAAGAGCATGATTTATTTGTAGGGTGATGCCTAGTCTCAACTTATTGATTTCTATTTACTGAGGGGATTTATTGAATCCTATTTATTGTTTACTACATTTTAATGTAAATTGTTTAACCAATGATTGGAATGGTGTGTTAGCTTTAAATTGCAATATATATTTTAAAATGACAAAAACTTAAGTAAGCTTTAATGTTTTAATTCATATTGTAAATTTGCCTTATCACAAATGATTTTCTCAATCCATTTTAAGTGTTCATATCAAACATTAAGACCATGGTTTAATGATATATTCTTATTAGTCTTAATACTTTATAAAATGGTTTTAATATTAAGTAATTTTCTCAAGAATTATTGAACATAAGTTTAGAAAATTACTTATAAGTTTAGAAAATTACTTATAAGTTTTTGGACAATATTTTCATTTGAGAAAGTCAAGAAAAACTCCCTTAAAGCTTATAAATGTTTTGGGTTGAATTAAAATCAAAAGCCATATCATTTCTAACCCAAAAGTGCAGGAAAAATGCCCTCTGGAAGAAAAGGATCGATCCCATAGGGAAAGGGATCGATCCCTTTTTGGCAGAAGCACTCCAATGCGTGAAATGAAGGAAAGGATCGATCCCTTTGGTGAAAGGATCGATCCCTTTACACCAGAAAGTCCCCAACGGCTAGTTTCTGTGAGATACAACGGCTAGTTTCTATTTTGGCTCCAACCAACGTCCACAAACCATCCAAGGGACTATAAATAGAGGCTTAGAAGCTAAAGGAAGGAAGAGGAACTACTCAATCAACTCCAATACTCATTTCCTCAAATCCTCAAGCCTCAACAACAAATCAAGAGCTACAAAGTCTTCATCTTCCATCATTCTCATATTCTTTGTATTGTTTAGCACAAACATTGTATAGGCTTTTCTTCGTGCCTAATTTCTGTAATCACTTGCCTACCTAGAGGCCTTTCTTTGATTACATCTCTTGTAAACACGAACATTCCTTGTAAAAGGGGATGTTTCTCTTTAGCCTAAGAAAAAGAGGAAGGTTTCTCTTTAGCCTAGAAAAAGAGGGAGAAGAGATTTCTCTTGAGCCTAGAAAAAGAGAAAGGTTTCTCTTGAGCCTTGAAAAGAGGGAGTGTAACAAATTCAAGGATAGTGAATTTGGGGAAATCCTTGGGAGCATCTCAAGGTAGAGGACGTAGGCAAGGTTGCCGAACCTCTATAAATCACTTGCGTACATTTCTCTATCCTTACTCTCTTTACTTATTTGCAATTATATTTGTGTTTATTGTATTGAATTTATATTGTATAATTGCCTAGCTTAGAGAACTTAGAAATCACTCAAATAGGCTAGAGAATTTAGAGGAATCGAAAAACGAACCTAAGGTTATCGAAAAACATTCACCCCCCTCTCGGTATAGCCTATAGAGCCAACATGGTGTATTGAGAGTATTGTTTACTATATCCACTGTTTTCCTACTTGGTATGATTTTAGGAAAAATAAATACTTTGTGGCATATAGTTTTACTTTCTTTAAAGTGGCATATAGTTTTGCTTTCTTTAAAGCAGCATACGTCTCCTTTACTGAGCGCATGATTCGCTCACCCCTTTGTTTTAACTCCACAGATAAAAAGACACGGAGTTAGAGAAACTATATCCCAAATGGATATAGCTACATGTAAAGCTCTGGAGCAAATTATGTTAAATATGACAGGTACAGTCACTTCTCTTTTACATTTCAGACATAAGTATACAGTACTACGTTATTGAAAACAAGGACAATAGGGGATGTCAGATGTAAGGAATAGTGAAAAAAATTTCATATTTCGTATTTGTTAAATAAATATTTATCATTTATTATTATCACTGTAGAATGTTAATGGCATCACAGACAGCCCAACCGAAAAAGTTGTATAAAAATACGTGAAAAATGTGGTAACGGGTCGTTACAAGCCTAATCCTAATAGAATACAAACTCTTTATTAAAACTCTAATATCCTAATCCTATTAAAAATAAAACAATAAAAGACTAAAATAAAATCCTAAATCCTATTAATAAAATTAAACACAATATTTTTCAGCCGAAAACTCTAAAACAATTAAAAGACTAAAACTAAAATATTTTGTTGCTCTCATTCTCCTTCACTTCGGCTACCAAAAATTTTAGTGATAGAAACCTGATTAGGGAAGGAAAATTTGGTGAGGTACATAAGGGTTTGCTTCATGATGGGATGCTGGTTGCCATAAAAAAGAGAGCTAGAGCTTCTAGTCAGGAATTTATTGATGAGGTAATTACCACTTCCCTGTCCTTTACGTAATGGTAATTGCATAAGATGTTGCCTTGATCACAGTAAAGGCGAATCATAACTAACATCCCTGCTACTGAAAACATTTTATTTCAAGCAATTAATTGAGTCTATTTCTCCCTTTTAAGATTCATGTTTATTTCGAAGTGAGGATTGCTTTTAAGCATGGTAGAGATTTTCATCAGCTTCAAAAAATTCAAAAAGATAATTAGCTAATTTGAGTGCCTAAATTAAATAATATTTAATTCGGGTCTCTAGTATCTGTCAAAAAGTAGCAAAAAATATAAAACAACCCACACACGGGTCTCAACCTGGCAGAGGATCATGGTCATCATGTTGGTTAATCCTTTCTTATTGAGCTCAATATGAGGCCTGCATCATGTGTTGTATTCTAGCTTGTCATGTTCTTCAGCCTTTCATATGATGTGTTTAAGATACAAAATCTGGTTTTGCCTTTAAATTGGGTCAATACCTTTCCCTATCCGTGCTTCTTTAATACAAACTCTCTCAATGCTTATCTTTTGATCTAATGGTACTGAACTCTACTCCTAGGCATGCTATCTTTCGTCTATTCAGCATCGGAATCTTGTCACTCTTTTGGGCTTCTGCCAGGAAAATAATCAACAATTTCTAATTTATGAATATATACCCAATGGAAGCGTATCCATTCATTTGTATGGTAACTCTCTAACCAGTCACAATTTCTGCATTTATGTTGTATGTGTAATGTTGGGAGAGCACAGTTAGGCCAATGGTTCAGGATTTAACAGTGAAAATGAAATAGTATTTTCTGTATTGAAGTTTTTCCTGATTTATTTCTGCAGGAGCTGGTCAAGTGTCATCTCAGCTGATAGAATTCAAGCTAGACTTTCAATAGCTCTGGGTGCAGCTAAAGGTGATCCTCTGCAAAATCAGTGAGCATTTGTGGCTTTCCTGGTATCAGTTTTTCTTTTCTTTAGATAAACTATACAAATAGAAATAAGGGTCCTACGAAGTTCTTTTGTAAGCTTCTGTAACACTTTGAAATTTAGTTTTTCATCTTCTCTGCTTGGAAATTTCGAAATTTTACAGCCTGATTTATGTTGCCTCAGTTATTTGTCCCTTTGCAGGCTTGACCCATCTTCACTCTTTTAGTCCTCGATTGGTACATAAAGATTTCAAAATGGCAAAAGTTCTTGTAGATGAGAATTTTATAGCTAAGGTTGCAGATGCAGGACTACGTAATTTTCTGAGAAGAATTGATATGCTGGACCTTCTTCTCAAGTGACAGCAGATGAGATATTCCTTGCTCCTGAGTATTATGCCCTGACTCCACTGTTCTGGTGATGTATCATTTATAACTCTTACCTGTATGCATTGACTAATGCAGGGTAAGGGAGTTTAGATGTTTTTCTGAAAAAAGTGATGCATATAGTTTTGGAGTACCATCTTCAGGTTCCACGGAGAACCTTGTTGAGTGGGTATGACATTGGCTTCATATGTGCTCGTTATATATGGGCTTTTGAAATATTTGGTTGGTAGTGCATGATTTAGTAGGAGGGTAACCAGGGAGATTATAACCATCAGTACCTTGCTAAGAAAAGAAAACTTGTAAGCTTTAATTTCTTTGTGGGTGAGCATCTTCATCTTTTTACTTCCATGGCTTCAATAATGCCATCGATTGCAGATATGCCAAGTTGCTGGCCCTGTGCAATTTATTTTGGTCTAAATACTGTATTCCCAAGCCACATCGTTTAGGCAGTTGCTATAAACTTCATGGCTATCTGTACCTTGCTACTGAAAGATTGACTTACGAGCTTGCAAGTTCTTCATGAGAGAGCATTTGAGCCTTAGTTTGTGCCTGCAAAGGCATGGTGATTGTAGCTACTCTTAGGGCTAATGTGGATGAGCGGTGCGATTGGCTCAGAAAAAGGAAATAACTACCGTGAGTATAAGTTTTATAATAAAATATTTAAAAGAATTGGTAAAAAAATAATTTTACATGATTTTTTTTGTCTTTTGCAAAAAAATGTGTCTTATTTGTTGTGACATCCAAACGAAGCCTTATTATGTTTAGCGGGATGCTGACATTTAGGGGTAGTAGTTAATAGCAAAGTGTGTGATTTATGCCCTGTTTCTTCTGGGAAACACACTGATATGGTCTCCTCTATATTGTATTTGTTTTTTTTGTTTCCAAGATACTAATAAGGTGGTTGACTCGTGCGTCTCTTTGTTATCTTGTCCTGTCTTTCTTTTTCTAACTGCGAACTATAAATAAACGTACCAATATTTGTTCGGTCAAATGGAAGGAGTTTAGTGTCCCTTAAGCAAAGTCTCGAGTTCGAATCTTGTGAATGAAAAAAAGCAGCATTGAGGAAGCTTCCTCCCGAATGAAGTCCGACCGAACTCAACTCTGGATTAGTCGAGGCCCAACCGACGGTTAGAGGTGATTATTGGGCCGGGTTGGCCCGACCCGGTTCGCAACCGGATCAGGTCAATCCGGCCCAAAATCCGAATCGGTACTGTACCGGTTCGAAACCGGCATACCGGGCCGGGCCGGTTTTAAAATATAAAAACCAGGCCCGGTAAGGGCCCGGCCAAAACCGGTCCAGTAAAAAAAAATAAAAAAAATATTTTTTTTACTGCAGTTGCACTGTTGCACTACAGTGCAACTGCAGTATTTTCATTGAGTTGGGCAACGGCAAAATGCTGTTGCCCAACTTTAATTTTTTTTTAATTAAATAAAAAAAATGAAAACATTTGCTGCCACTACGCAGCAGCCTAGGCTGCACTGCAGTTGCACTGCAGTGCAACTGCAGTGCGTGCAGAGCAGAGGCTTGCCTCTGCTCTGTTCAAACTTTGATGGCCCATCAATCTTTTTTTTTAATTTTTTTTATTTTTTTATTCTAATTTTTTTCCTATAAATACCTCTATAATCTTCTATTTTCATTTACATTTCTTTTATATTCATCTACTCTTATTCTCTTCACTCACATACTCTCTCAATATTCACTCAACCTCTCTCAAATTCACTTAAATTCCCTTATTCCAAATTTATAATATCATCATTTCCTTTCTAAATTTCATTTTTCTTTTTATTTTATAATTTTACAAATTTTACTTTTAATTTTCAAATTCTAATATATTATATATATTCCTTATTCCAATTTATAATATCATCATTTTCTTTATAAATTTCATTTTTCTTTTTATTTTATAATTTTGCAAATTTTACTTTTAATTTTCAAGTTTCAATTTTCAAATTCCAATATATATATCATACATCTATTTTTTTAATTTTTAACATATATTTATTTTCAAAAAAAATATAAAAATGTCAAATTTCTTTCGTCGTTCATGCTCTGTTTCTCGACCTTTTGGTTCTACTAAAATTCCTAATTTGGGTGACAAATCATTTAATGAAATCGAACCCGATATTCATCCGGAGGAGCTTCCTTTGGCACCATCGTTTGGTCGTGGTCGTGGTCGTGGAGGAAGTCATGCTCAAACACAATCATCAGCTGCCACCACTGCTGCTACATCATCAAGACCGAAGTTTAGTCGAAAAAAAACAAGCAGGGTATGGGAGTATTTCGACATTGTAGCAAAAGAAGGTGAGACGAATAAATATTGTGCCATCTGTAAATTGTGCAAAGGCGTTTACTCTTATAACTCCGGTGGAGGTGGTGGAGGTACAGGTACGTATAAAAGGCATTTAATTACTATACATAAAATTAATCCTGATGCCGAAGAAAATGAAATTTTAGAAGGTAAACAATCTCAAATTAATACGCATGATGGTGGAAAAAATTTTAATTTTGATAATGTTCAAGCTAGACGTGGTTTAGTTAGATTGGTAGTTAGGACTGAACAACCATTCACAATTTGTGAAAAAACAGGATATTTAGAATTTGTTTGTAAATATTTACAACCCGCATATAAATCTGTTTCTAGACATACATTAAAAAGAGATTGCATGGATATGTTTAAAAATATAGACAAGCTTTAATTGATAAACTTAGTAATATTTCATCTAGGGTTAGTTTAACTAGTGATATATGGACTAGTACTAATGGTATAAGTTATCTTGTTATAACTTGTCATTGGATAAATGAAGATTGGTCTATGCAAAAACGAATTTTATCTTTAGATGTAATAGAAGAAGCACATAATTCATATACTATTCATAAATATATTACTAAAGTTTGTAAATTATATGGACTAGAAAATAATAAAGTTTTTGCTATTAATTTTGATAATGCTTCAAGTAATACTGCAGCTATTCCTCATTTAATTAAAAGTTTAAACCCTGTTATGCAAGGCATATTTTTTCATGCAAGATGTGCATGTCATATTATAAATTTATGTGTTCAAAGTGATTTTAGTTCTAGTGGTACTGGTACTGGCATAGGTCCAATTGATAAAATTAAAATTTTAGCAAAATGGATTCGCACACCAAGTAATAAACGTGAATGGAAGCAAATTTGTATAGCAAATAATATACCTGTTAAAGCATTTCCACTTCCCGTGGAAACAAGATGGAATTCACTTCATCGTTTGCTTTCTTCTATTTTACCTTATAAAGAACTTGTTACTCCTTTTTATAACAATTATACAAGTAGCACACATTTAGTACTTTTTGAAGAAGATTGGACTTTTATTGAATATTGTGTTGATTTATTATCTACTTTTAAAGATGCAACCGAAAGATTTTCAACTCAATTTTATCCAACTACACCGTATTTTGTTCCTATTATCTACACAATGTTTGACAAATTTGTAAAATTTAGGAATCATGAAACTTTAAGTTCTTTTGTATATGATATGGAGGAAAAATTTTAAAAATATTGGGAAATAATTCCTCCTATTTATTGTATTGCAACTTTACTAGATCCTAGTCAAGGTGAGGTAAATATAGAAATTTTTTTTGATTGTTATAAAGAATTTCTTGGTCTTGATTCTATTGAGGATTAAAAGTCCTCAATTAACAATCTTTTTCGAGAATTGTTTAATGTTTATGAAACAGAAAGGGAGCAATTCAACTTTAATCGAGAAGAAGAAGATTCATACGAAGAAACCGAAAGTAGCAAAAAAGGAAAAGGAATTTTAAACGCAATTAAGGAAGCAGCAAAGAAGAGAATGAAGCTAAAAGGAAAAGCGAGCGGATCGGGATCGGGATCAACAACTCGACGAAGTTCTAGCTTCAATGAGCTAGGATTTTTCTTAAGTCAAGATTTTTCTGTGGATGATAACTTTGATCTTCTCCAATGGTGGAAAGAAAACCAAAAACAATTTCCAGTTTTAGCTTCCATGGCCCGAGATGTTTTTGCGGTGCAAGTTTCTTCTGTTGCTTCGGAATCCGCATTCTCTACGTGTGGAAGAATTATTGGAGACCATCGAACCACTCTTAATCTGGATTCATTGTGCATGTTAACATGCCTTAAAGATTGGTTTGATGCGAAATCGAGCAATGTCGAACTTGGAATGGCCAATGAATTTGCTGATAATAATTCAGAAGAGGAGGAAGAAATTTCCAAGGCAATCCGTATAAATTATGAAGAGTAGAGAATAATCTTTTTTTTTTGTAAATTGTATGTAAAATTGTAAATAAGTTTAGTCATAGTGAATATTTTTATGGACTACGGTCCCGTGGTTTTTACCCTTCTAACTTTTGAAGGGGTTTTCCACGTAAAAAATCTTTGGTCTCCTACTCTCTCCTTTTTCTCCTTTGTTGTTGTTGTTGTTGTTGTTGTTATTATTATTATTATTATTATTATTATTATTATTATTATTACTACATACCAAATTAATTAATGTTATACTTATATTTGTTTAAAATAAATAAATATTTAAAATACAAAATGAATTAATATTTTAAAAACATATTAAATAAATGAATAAATGAATAAATATTAAGTAAATGATATTTCAAATATAATAAATTATTTTAAATGCAAAATGAATATAATAAATGAATATAAATAAAGATATGCAAAATGAATATAAAATAATATTCATAATATCATTATTTGTATTTTGAATCAAATATCATTTTATCATAATATTATATTCATAATATAACTTTAATTTATTATAACAATAATTTTATTAGATAATTTTATAATAGTTTATTTTTACATTATTGTTACATTAATTAAATAAATTATAATATAACTTTATAATAAATTATTGTTAAATTAAACTATTAACATTATTTATTATAAAAATAAATTTACTACATTAAATTATTAAAATATATTAATATATATTAAAATAAATTAATATAAATTTTTTAAAAATAAAAATTTAAAAAGAAAAAAATGGACCGAACCGGTAACGAACCGGGCCGGTTCGCCTCTTATATTTAATAGAACCGGTCCGAACCGGACCGGTTTTATACCGGTTCGAACCGATTTCATATTGGTTTGGGCCGGAACCGGTGAAAACCGGCCCGGAACCGGCCCGATCCGGCCCGTAACCACCTCTACCGACGGTGTTTACACCAAAAAAATAAAATAAAAACCTATAAATAAAAAGTAATTCTTGAAAATGCTTGGATCTATGATTTTAGTTCCTACTTCTTATGTGTTGACTAGCACTGTCAAAATGGACCAAGACCCATTGGATTGGGCCAACTGGCCCATTTATTTAGAGCTTGGACTTCATTTTTGTAGCCCATTTAAGAATGAGAGCTTTTTAGCCCCGCCCATTTAGCCATTTAAGCCTGGGTTTAAATGGGTCGACCCGTTTAATTGTTTAATATTTTTAATTATATTAAAATTTTATTTTAATTATTTATATGTTTAACATTTTAATCAAAGTAAAATATATAAAATTAATTCTATTTAGTATTACTAAATTACTTTAAGCTAACCTAATGACTCACAACCTATTACACATGTTAGTTGGAAGGGGAAGAATACATATGCTTTGAATGATGTAAGTCCATTTTTGTTTTTTAAGTATATACTTTATTTTAAATTCTCTTTTGTAATGACAATTAATTTATTTTGAAATGTCCAATGATACAAGCTTTCAAAAGATTTGAAACTATTCAAGTGGAAGAACCAAAATTTCAATTAGATCTTTATTTGAAAGAGTTAAAGATTATGGGTCACATGGTTGAAGATTTAAATGTGTTGCAATAGTGAAAAGATCATAAGACAAGATTTCCAGAGCTTGCAAATATAGCTTGTGATATCTTGAGCATTCCAATAACAGTGGTGGTATCGAAGAGTTCTTTTAGTATTGATTTTTGTGTTATATTTGCAAGCTCTGGAAATCTTGTCTTATGATCTTTTCACTATTGCAACACATTTAAATCTTCAACCATGTGACCCATAATCTTTAACTCTTTCAAATAAAGATCTAATTGAAATTTTGGTTCTTCCACTTGAATAGTTTCAAATCTTTTGAAAGCTTGTATCATTGGACATTTCAAAATAAATTAATTGTCATTACAAAAGAGAATTTAAAATAAAGTATATACTTAAAAAACAAAAATGGACTTACATCATTCAAAGCATATGTATTCTTCCCCTTCCAACTACAAGATTTCCAGAGCTTGCAAATATAGCTTGTGATATCTTGAGCATTCCAATAACAGTGGTGGTATCGAAGAGTTCTTTTAGTATTGATTTTTGTGTTTTAAATAAGTATCAAAGTTCTCTAGATCATGAGAACGTGGAAACTCTTATTTGCACCCAAAATTGGATTCTTGGTTTTGAAGGTAATGTTATTAATTAGTTGACAATTTTTAATCAATTTATAAGTTTAATTCTTCTGAGTTCTTATATTGTTCTTTATTTATGTTTGTAGATGGCGAAGTTGAAAAAAAATTGATTGAATGTGACTGACACTATGTAGGAGATGGATGGACATAGATTTGTTTATCATGTTTTTAATTTGTAATATTGTTGAGACATGTTTTTCGGTATCTAGGTTTGTTAAACAATTTATATTATGCTTGTTAGACTATTAATATGTGACGTTTAAATGATGTTAAAGACTTGATGGATTTTATATGAATTTATTTGATGTTGTTTAATATTTATTTCAAATTTTATTTTGTTTATATATTAAAAAATGAGATTTTAATATAAATTTTAATTTTTTTAATTTCTTATATGAGTTTGTTCATTTAAGTCTGTTAATCCTTAGGTCTAGATATGAACTTACATTTTCAGATTTATTTAACAAAAAAAAAACTTTTTGATCTAGCTCATTTATGGTCTTACCCGTCAGGGCCAGCCCATTTTGAAAGCTGTAGTGTTGACTATATATGCGCACTACCTAAGGGGGTTATTACTTACTAAACAAGACTATGCAGTGTCTCTCCTTCAAAGCATCGCCCCCAAGGCCGAACCCCAGCTCGACCCCATCATTTCCCACGTCGTCTCGAACTCAAACACAAGCAATCGATCCGAATTCTTCTCCCCCACTTTCCCAAGGTAATGTTATGCCCTTCCCTGATTTTTTTGCTTGCACGGCCATTGTTTGTGTAAATGCCTCAATCAAACTTGCTTTCTTGTTCCAGGGAATTCCACTGACGGAACGCCCAGATCCAGCACCTCTCAGCACTCACCCACCTTTAATCTCACTCGCGAGTATACTCTCGCTGTGCAGACCAATTCTTACAACGAAATACGCTCCAGGATTGAAGAGCAAGTGCAAGTTGAGAATGTTATTGAAAACGGGGACACGGATACCCATCACCTGCGCTTGTCGCAGGTGCTGCAGCCCAACAGAGATTGCGTCCATCAAGCTCTTCGCCACACCAACCCCAAAGCTACCCTTACTCGCTTGGTTTCTACCTACTTCGATCGCAGCGAAAATATCAGCGATCTCTGCCTCTCGCTCTACCAACACGTATATCGTGCTCGTAGCCTCTATGCTCCTATCACTGACCTTCTTGAACTGTTCCCCTATGACCTAAATTCCACCTCTCAATCGCAGTGTAACTGGGCCTTCGATATTTTCCTCCAATTCAATAGCCTTGGCAATCCTTTTCCTTGTCCTGACTCCCATAACTTCAACGAAATGCGCCTTAGTTTCTCCCAGCTACAGGAGCAGCTTGATCACCGCCTCCACAGATCCCGTTCTAGAGCTGACTTCCTGCACCGCGCAACTACTGGCTCTGCCATTTGCCTAATTGGCACTGTCGTTGGAGTTGCTATTTCAGCCGTGGTTATCTCCACTCATGCCCTTGCTGCCATTGTAGGCCTCTTAGCTACCCCACTTTGTCCCGTTTATGTTCCAAATGATCTCAAGAAGAAACAGCTTGCTCAAATGGCTCAACTTGATGCTGCTTCCAAGGGAATTTATGTCCATAGCAATGATTTGGACACCATAGACCGCCTTGTTGCTTGGTTGTATACTGCAGTTGAGAACGACATGCAGCTTATACAGTTTGGATTGGAGA
The DNA here is from genome assembly GCA_031772115.1 of Heritiera littoralis. Taxonomy (NCBI): domain Eukaryota; kingdom Viridiplantae; phylum Streptophyta; class Magnoliopsida; order Malvales; family Malvaceae; genus Heritiera; species Heritiera littoralis. The sequence goes on from JAPDPK010000089.1 coordinate 216,626, forward strand.
GGGGTAGGGACATATACCCCATCTACGAAGTTGTGAAACATCTGCGCAATAACCACAACAATTTTTTTGAGCAGCTTAAAGAACTTGAGGAACATATATGCTTATGCTTTAATGCTGTCAATAAATTCAGAGCTAAGCTCCTCAACCAGATGCATGCTTTCACTATTGGGGAGTTTCCTTTGCTTTAGATAGGAATAAGTAGAACAAGAGAATTCATGTTAATGACTTAGCTTATATATTGGTTCAAGTAGCCTATTTCAATATTAGGATAAAGACTCTGATAATAATGATGATGATGCTTTCACTATTGCCAAATGGCCCTGCTTTTTAACTTTGGGCTGTCATGACTATATGTGCGCTTTTTAAATGACTTGAATCCTTGTGCTTTAAAGAGCCTTGTGGAAGAAAATGCCATTCATTCTTCAACCTTGTAATTCTTTCCCTTAATTTATATTTTCTGCAAAACTGATTTAGCTTTTATAACAACGAGGTGATGTTATGTTTTTGATCATTTGCAACTTTCTGATCTTCTCCAGGATTATGCCAGTTATTATATTGTTAAGTTATAGTATAAATATTTAGGAGAGCCTCTCCTTCCTCTTGTTTAAGTTCTTTGTACAATAGTGATAGCTATCTGTGATTTGATTATATGTGTTTAAATGTTATAAGGTTCTCTATTTGTCATTAACCATCTTAATGGGATAATAAACGGAATTATTATAAACTTGACCTTTTGTTGCTGCTCATTCACTATGATAGTAGTGTTTGTTATCAATTCTGTAAGTACTTTACGGAGCTCGTCTTTAGTTGAAAATTTCTTATCTACTTACATAAAAGATTTAGTTGCATCAGAATTGCCACATTGCTATGATGTAACAGTTTATAAGCGTCAATCATGTATCGAAGGAATAGTTTCAGCAAGGAAGGCTAGTTGCTGTGCGATAAGAACCAAATTGCTATGTGGCAAGGGAATTTGTTGAACAGTTGAGGAGTAGAGACTGACAACAACCAATGTGAAGGAATGACGGATTTTGGACCTTGTAGGCAATCTCCTTGAATGATGGTAAAAAGAAATTTGTTTCCTTGAAGACATGGGTTTGATCTTATTGTGAACTTTTGAATTTATATATATTTTGTATACAAACAGAAAAGAGGTTTTTGTTCTTTTATGTTATTTGATACATACATGTTTATAAGAAGAACACAGAATAACTGCCCAATGTGTAAAGGCTGTGCTATGTTTCTGATATTCCTGTCGTAATAATAATAATGTATAGGCATATTTAATTTTATTTGTTGCTTTGATGGCTACAATATTGAGTACTAGGTAAAATGTTTTAGGGAGTCACTCTAGTTTCTTGTTGTCTAGACTAGACAGCCCCATCGCAGCCAGTGGTGTTAGAATCAGTTGTTAATGACAAATCCACCTTTATCCTAACCATGAAGTCATTAACCAATGACAAAAGTAATTAAATTATTTATAGCAATATAAAGAAATTGTCTAGAATCGTGATTAAGTTATTGCAGTGGAGTAAAATTTCAAGGTTGCAAATGGTTTAGACTACTGAAGCATTTCTTTGGGCCTAGTGTGGCCTAATAGACCTCACATCTATATTTTTGGTCTCTGCCTTATTCAAAATATTAAAAGGCTAAAACCCAACGTACTAAAAGCAAAACCCAACCCCTATAGTGCTGCTCTCTCTACTTATCTTAAATAACCGGAAACAACAATAAGCAAGACAGTTAGACTGCCGGCTGGTCCGTGTGGGTTGCCAAACTCACGATTTTTGGGAAGAAGAGGGATGATATATATGAGATTCAAGAAGCAAAAGCGTTACAGGAAGACGGTGAGATTCTTCTCAGTCTGCTTCGGGTTCAGGCAGCCCTTCAAAGTTCTTTGCGATGGAACTTTCGTTCATCACCTTCTTCGCAATGACTGGACACCGGCCGACGAGGCTCTCTCCAATTGTCTTTCTGCCTCTGTCAAGCTTTTCAATAAGAACCTTGTAACTCTTGCTGGGTATTATGATGGGAAAACGAAATGTTTTTTATTTACAATTATCTTTCTGGTGAAAACCTTGAGACTTTCACCCATGCAAATTCCGGTCAAACTGTGGAAGTGGTTGACTTGCCAGTAAGTGGAGAACGAGAACAACAGTGATAATATAGTTAGAAGATTGTTTAGCAGTGAGTTTATGTACATAGACAAATGTGAGAAAATGAAACCCTGAGATAAGAAAAGATGTGTACAAGCTTTGTTCAACATAAGCATGGAAGTGGAAGCGGAGAACAACAGTGATGCATTGCATCCATCATCTGCACATTCGTTTGTCTTCTCATGTCAGTGTGAAGGATCGCCACCACCTTCGAACTTGAGGACAACCTCCTCCGTCGTGGTTCCAATAATCTCATTAGCACGCCTCAGATTTACACATGTATATGTTCCAATACCGTCCTGATCAGTTCCATTACTAAGTTAGCGAAGGCACCATATATAATCCATAAAGCTGAAACAAAGGGAGAGATGGGGGAGGGTGGAATCACAAGGGTTTTAGATATTCCAGCTCTTAAATATTTGATGATTCCAAGTCCTTATGGCATTTCTACTTTGAGATTGCTGGTTTTTTTTTTTAAGGAATTAGCTCATCTGTTAGGGCATTGCACGCAAATGGTCATGAAAAAGAACCAAGGGTTTGAATTAGTCCTCTGTTAATCAAAGAACATGAAAAGAATAGGAAGTCTTACCTGGGTAACAAGTCCCAACTTCTCTAACTTCCTCACTGCATCATCCACATCAAAATTACAGTCATCGCCAAATTTTTGTTTAATGAGTTCTTCACACAGCAGGTCAAGATTCTCCTTCAGATTATTGCAAAGTTAATAGTAATCAGCAATGCCGTACGGGACCAGGAGAACAGAAGAGAGAGACAAAAGAAGAGGCAGAAAGGGATGAAGTAGCTGCTTAATTTTTATACCTTGCGAATAGCTTTTCCTTGCTCCATCAATACAAAGAACGAAACAATTACCTCTTTTACCTGCACATTGCAAACGATGATGTTCTCTTATGCATTTAATGCTTAAATTGAAGAAGGGCTTCTCAGTTTTGTTGACTTCAAGATTGATCGTCACCAATTGTTATACACTATGTTTCAGGTAGTTTTCTGTTGTCCTAAGTATTTATCTGCAGTGCACAACCAAAGTTTTGTAGTCTATGAGTATGACTTACTTCCTGTTGAATCACCTCATCACACAAGTGAAGAAGAGTTCCCCTTCCACTATCCAATTGTTTATCGTATACACACCGTGTGATTAAACTTTGATAGTCAACCAAGTTTTGCTGAAACCTAGATGCAACAATTTCAGAAAACATTAGCCTACAGGATTGTGGGTATATGTATAATATATATGTCTTACAAATCCCAAATGCAAAAAGTACACAGAGCACTAGAATATTGAAGAGGTGAAATAAAACTAAATGTTTCCACCAAAAAAAACTAAAAAATAAAACTATATGTCAAATTAATAAATGTACAACTAAAAATAGCTTCCCTGTCAAGATGAATAAATTAGAATGCTTCTGTTCAGATGTACCAGTCTACTCTATGGCAGCAGCGAGACAGTGGCCACTGACCAAGAAGGATAAAAATGAGAAGAAGACATTGAATGTCTTTAGAAAGAGAAGGCCTAAATATTAAATAACTATTTCAATTAGGGCAGATACCCTCAATAACATGCATTTCATCCAACTGTAATCTGTATGCTTCCTCCTAATCCTAATGCTCATTGCTAGAGATATAGTAGTATTTATTTGCTTCACGTTCAACAACCGCAACAATAGGAAGAAGAGGAAGAAGACACTTAACGAGAGATATATTTTAACACAGTAACCAACCAAAGCACTCAGGATACCAAAAATGACCCGGATGTCAGCTTTTGGCATGCTAAGTGAACTAATAACAGTGACCTGTAAAAAGGAGAACAAGATGAATTACAAAGAAGAAGATAGAGGGAATTTTTCACTAACTTCCATAAATGAATAAATGTAGTAACTGACCAATCCGATTATGGCAGAAACAAGGAAGTTGACCCAGTCCATAGGAGTTAAACCCGGATTTTTCTTTTCTGGCTGTTAAAGATGACACTTGCAGTTACAGCATCAGAGTAATACATTAATTTTAATCACTCAACAGCTTACACGAGTCATGAGTACTGACACGAGCAGAGAGAGAGAGAAGTAGAAAGTAGAATCTTACAAGTACTATCTCTAAATCAGCCATTGGAATGTTCCTAAAATGCTTCACATATATGTTCCGCTCCGTTTCATGTTTTCCGTGTGTCCGCCTGCAGATTTCTTTTCATTAAGACAACATCAAACTCTAGCTTTGAGGAAACAAAGCCAACTTAACGACTCAAAACGATACATGCACTTAATTATCTGTTGATAAAGATCAGATTTCATGAGCAGAAAAATGAAAATACTATGCTTGCTTAATTCCATTGCAACTACAATTGTCTCTGAGACGCTGCTCCTGATTAAATTTACATAATATACCTTAAGGAAGATGAAATAGGCAATACCTGTAAACAACAATGATTCTCTCAAAGGTTGGCTCTTGGATTGTGATCTTTCTTAGCAAATTGAAAATACTGATAGATGCAAAAGGCAATGTCAAATTGTAAAAGTATTAATCATCAGCAACTCCATACATTCAACACTCTAGAATCTAGCTAGAAACAACCATATATATATGTATATATATAGCATATATAAGTATTCTTCGAACTTACCATAGCTTGGAAGAAATGATAAAGTTAAGCATCCAGGCACCGAAAACAAAAATAAACATATGTAGTATCAAGTTTTAACATAAAACCTGAGTTCCAACTTCTCAATACGGATTCGTTCCACAAATAAGTCATCTTGCTTCGCATCGATTTTGAGTTGGACACGCTGAGGTGAGTCCTTCTTATACCGTTTAACTTTCTTGCCAAAGAAAAATCTTGTTAAAAATTTCAACCTGCAAGAACAAAGTCCCAGAAGAATAGCCATATATTAATTTGGGTCAATGTATCAGCTTATAAAATAAAATACTGGACTAGAGAGCATTTCAACCCATTCTCAATAATTAAAATGCTGAACTGTCTTCAAATATGCCTAACATTATCAGATCATATGGTGAGAACAATCAACAGGTCTAAGTGCTCACCCAGTAAACCTGAAGAAAAATTTGCAAAGACGCACAATGATTGTGTTCACTTTTGCTTTGAGAAAGTATGCAGTCATGTGGTCAATTCCAAAGCCTCGTCTGAAGATAATGAACTAACAAGAAGAAAGTAACAGATGTGAACAATTTAGCTCGTATACATGCATCTTTGACGTCAAACAAGAATGAAAGATTAAAAACTAAGCACGCTATTTTGTCATCTCATATCAAGTAGCGTCCAGAGTACACCATTGGTTCCGGGATATATAGCACAGTAGCACAACAGATCAGATGGTTGGTGTCAGCTTTCCTAATTTCATTGCATACATCCATATCCATCATGTTCAGAAATTTTAACAAGTGTTTGATGGAGAAGATGTTGGTTCATATAGTGATCTGTAATCACCCTTAAAAACAGAAACAATAAGGAAAAGGAGTTCTCAGGGAAGCTCATAAACTCATTAATTTTCATTCAAATATGTATATATAATACAAAAACAGATTTTCAGTATTTGGTCATTGCTAAGCCTTTAACAACTCTTAAGTACATTTGTCTGCCAACAAGTTGGTTAAGATTAGAACTAAGACTCAATCTCAAAAATATCTCAACTAACACCATAATTCAAACACAAAAAGATTACCAAAATATCAGAGAATGTTGTCTAAGTAGAACTGCAGCACAGTCATCCATTGTCTTCAACAGAAGATAAAGAGTATACATATGGCACACTCGCACGAGGAATATTGAATGAAAGAAATTTATTACATGGTGAAATGTAGAAGTTTTTAATTAATTAACCCACATGAAAAGCAGCAACTCATGCACACATGCACATCGATTATCAATGAGCTGCTTGCATTTGGATAGCTCGCAGTCCCAGCCCCTCCCTTATTCCCAACCCCACTTGGTAAGCCACATCCAAAAGAAAACACAATCAGCACTTGGTAATTAAGTAAATACCTTATCAGCAAAGTATGGAAGGTTCTCATGAGGATTCTTCGCAAAATACCTAGTAAAAAGCCTTTTGTCCAGCTACATTCGGTCAAAAATGGTATTAGCAAAGGTGAAGACTACAACTGAATAAACAAATTTATCTATGTATGTTGTACCAAAAAAAAAATTTATATATGCAAAATAAATTCCTACCGGCTTCTGTATAGAAAATGTAACCTGTCACAAATTACCTTGGACTCATTAACTACAATCGGGAGATTTAAACGGTATTGTGCGGAAAGGGCAACATCAATCTCCTCATCGGTGACTATATTAAAATTGCTCTTATCCATCATCTGCGTAAGAAATTTAATAGAGTATTGGAAAGTTAAAATTCTGATGAAAACGAAAATCTCTAACTTTTAAGCTCAAAAAGCAAAGTATATCTCATTCCCCTATGCATTAATATACTATATACATCGCCATTATCAACAAACAGAAGAAAATTAGAGTACATTACGGTATATTATTCAGCAAACAAGATATATATACATACATATATACCTGGAATAAGCATGTCAAGAAGTTTTGCTCAAGAATATCAATCTCTTCTGGAGATAAGTTGCGATCCTCTAATTTCCGAGCCCCATGAGTAGGCTCAAAAAGGGCAAACAGTTCCTGCAGTGCGAACACGCTACGCATTTATAAAGTCTGCATGAAGAGTGCACGTGCGGAAAAAGGAAAGTATACATGCAAGGAGAGATAAGCAGGCCAAATGATGAAACGTATGTAAAATTAACATTAAAATAGATATACCATTAGATCATCAAATTGTAAATGATACCACGCTCGAATCATGTATTCAACTCTTTGGCAGAGCTTTAAAAACTCAGTACGTTCAGATTTACCTTCTGTGAAATTTAAAGAGAAGTTATAATATAGCCAAATTAAGAAGAAATTAAAACAAATTAAACAGCAGGAGCAGAAGAGGGATATAAAATGAATTAATTACCAATGAGGTCGGCTAAAGTTGTGATAAGCTTATGCTTCACAATAGGAATGACCGATTCTCTTTCCAACTTGATTATGTCTTTTTGCTTCTTCTTCCCCATGCATGCATTGAAAATAATAATAATCTGATGATGACTAATGCAAATCACGTTATTATAATGATGATTGGTTTTTAAGGTTTCTTTGTTTCAATATTATTAATTAAGATTGGAGAAAGAAAGCAGCAAATACTTCATTAAAACAATTCAGTTTGCCTGAGCATGCGTAGGACTTGGTGTGCAAATGCAAGCAACAAACCCAGCGGCTTCCTCGGCGGGAAATTCTTGTATATATATTCTATATTTGCTTTTCAATGCATACCGATGGACGGTGCAGCCCCATACTGGTCATACTAATTTTAGATTTAGATTATTTAACAAATACATTGTGTATATATATTCTCTATTAATTACTACTAGTATTAGTATGTGATTGTCATATAGTCTACATACATATACAACTTGCAAAAGCAATTGATTTTTATACGTCCATATTTATATATACTCCCAAATCCCAATCCACTTGAAATATATTTTCAACAAAACAAATTCAATGCATGCATGCATAATGCATACCTGCTAAACAATAATCCAGTTCAAGCCCCCTAGCTTGCTTGCTAGCAAGCTAAAATGAATTCCTAATTATCTCTCCAAGCTTAACTAGTTAACTTCATTGAAAATCCCCTCACATTTTTTACGTTAATTACATAGTTGTCCTTATTATATCTATAAATTTAGTTTAGATTGAGAAGGCATATATACTTTCCAAGATGACAACCTAAATAAATAAATAATAAAAGAATTCAACACCGTACTTTTATATTCAAAATAAAATTACATGCAGAATTTAAATGAAAAGTTGTAGGTTTTAAAACAGAAACTGGGATCCAACGTGGAAAGAATGCCCGTTGCTTCTATTAACACACAACTAGTAGTTCTAGTAATACTCAATTGAAAAAACTTGCAGCAACAAAAACACTATGCCTTCAATCTGAAACCTTGGAGCAGAGATGCATATGAGTAGAATTCTCACCTGCACATTAATATCAACTCATCAGGTTATAAATGAATCTCAATACAGTTATATGCATACGGAGAAAAGTAGCCCAACTCACCAAGGCCGCATTAAGCTGAAATAGTACCCTGTCTTGCCTTAAGAACGAGCTCCTCAGTGGTCACACCAATTATTTCATTAGCACGTTTCAATCCAACACAGTAGTACCGTCCAATAGAATCCTGAATTCAAAAACATTCTCTTTTCACAAAGCAATTTATATAAACCAAAAAATTGATTATATTTAACCAATGTGAATATAGTCAAGTCTGTCTAGGTGAACCCTCACCCGAGAAACAATTTTCAACTTCTCTAGCTTTTCAACTGCATCATCCACATCAAAATTACAGCTCTCCTGAAACTCCTCTTTAATTAGTTCCTCACACCGTAGGTCCAAATCCTATATCAAATTATTAAAAGGTTAAGCAATATTAAAAGAGGATCCACCTAAAAACTATTGTCACCTTGAAGAACATCCTCGAAGAAATCTAACAACGAAGTGAGAAATGATGAAAAGATGATGATGCATACCTCCATGGTGGCTTTACCTTGCTCCATTAGTATAAAGAATGAGATGATTACCTCTTTCACCTGCACGCAAGGTTATCATTCAGAATAAAGGAAAAAGTGGAACAAAAGGAAGAAATAGTAACTTCCATTTAAAAGTAAGACACTCTTTGCTCATCATTATACCCATATACACATCAAAGCTTGGCAACTATATAACCTAATAACCAAGACTTAAAATTTAAATGGTTAAGGCTAAACAGCTTCTCTTGCTTTCAATAAGTAATCACAGTAGAAAAATTCGTAATATATTTCATTGCTTTTGGCAGGAAAATCTACTAAATTTTCTAACAGAGTGGCAGATAGAGAAAGAAGAACAAAAAGAATGCAACATACTTCCTGTTGAATCACATCATCGCACAAGTGAAGTAAAGTGCCCCTTCCACTATCGAGTTGTTTGTCATACATAGACTGCGTTATTAAGTTCTGATATGCAGCCATGTTTGCTTCAAACCTACATAACAATATAATAATAATAATAATAATAATAATAATAATAATAATAATAATAATAAGTACTAGTAGTAGTAGTAGCTAGCCAGAGGCATGTGGGAGAAGATAAAACATGTATTAAGAATACATATCTCTTGACTGGCTTATGTTTCTGAATGGATCCATCAACATCAAGTCCCACAATAATGGAGTTTCCACATGCATTAATATAGGAAAAAGTAGATGACATATTACATATATTAATCAAAGGCGGATGAAAACATACGTGAAATATGTCTTAGCACAGTAACCAATTACGGTTGACAAAATGGCAAAAATGACCCAGAGATCAGCTTTAGGCATTTCAAGAGAACTAAACACAGCAACCTGTGAAGTAAGGCAGAGTAATAGTGCATTTCATTAATATGAATACCAGGAAGAGAAGAAACGATGGAGGAAAGACAAAAAGAGATGACTGAGAAACATCATTGCTTAACTGACCAGTCCCACAACAGCAGAGACAAGGAACTTGACCCAGTCCATAGGGGTTAATCCTGGATTTTTCTTTTCGGGCTGTTAAGAGCAAACAAAAAGAATATCATAAACAAGACCAAATGTCGTATAAACGCTATGAGCAAAGAGCTAAGAGACACTCACAAGGACTATTTCCAGATCAGCCATTGGAATATTTTTGAAATGTTTTACATATATTCCTCGTTCCATATTTGGTTTGGTGCTTGCTTTCCTGGAAATTCACCACATTTTTAGATGTCTATGAAATGCTCTTCATGAGTATGATTAAACTAATTTAGAAAGATACCAGTTCCAAGAATAACTGTTGGAAATCAGAAGAGAGAAAAAATAGGAGAATCTGTCAGGAGTAATTTGGCTGCTACTGATTTCCATATTTGGAGCAATTAGGATCACACTTTAGTAGGAGAATATCATAGGAAAATCAATTAATTGTAATTAGGATTTTATTTTATTTTTATTTCCTATTTTAGGGCTGCTAACTCTTCCTATAAGAAGAGATCAATTTGTTTTGTATTTTATATGTAAATACAAGAGATTTCTATTCTCTATTCAGTTTTCTTATTCTTTATGGTATCAGAGCCTAAACTTTTTGGCCCTTAAGAAACCCTAGCTGCCACAACCTTTTTTTTTTACAACATCAGCAATTCAATATCCTCCCTGCTTCCCAATTATGTCTGATATCTCGTCTGAAACCACGTCAAATACCCGTCCCAATCTGAACCCCGAAGCCCCACCTGCTCGTGTTTCTGAAGCCCATCCGGTGCAGATCACAACAATTCGGCTGAATGGCGATAACTTTCTACGGTGGTCTCAATCTGTTCGGATGTACATTAGAGGACGAGGTAAGATTGGCTACTTGACAGGAGAGACTAGGGCTCCAGACATGAAGGATAGTGCTTATGCAACGTGGGATGCTGAAAATTCCATGGTCATGACGTGGCTGGTGAATTCCATGGATGAAGACATCAGCTCTAATTACATGTGCTACCCGACAGCGAAAAAACTTTGGGACAACGTCAATCAGATGTATTCTGATTTGGGGAATCAATCCCAGGTGTATGAGCTCACTCTAAAGCTCGGTGAGATCCGTCAAGGTGAGGATAGTGTTACTAAATACTTTAATTCTTTGAAAAGATTATGGCAAGATTTGGATCTTTTTAAAGATTATGAATGGAAGTCAGTTGATGACTGCAACCATAATAAGAAAATGGTTGATGCTAATCGAGTATTTAAGTTTCTTGCTGGTTTAAATGTTGAATTTGATGAGGTTCGGGGACGAATCATTTGTAGAAATCCACTTCCTTCGATCAGTGAAGTGTTTGCCGAGGTTCGCAGGGAGGAGAGCCGCAGACAATTTATGCTTGGCAAGAAGAGTGTTGGTGGCTCGATAGATAACTCTGCATTGGTGGTTGCTGCTGAGGCTAATGCTAGCCAAAAAAGTTCCTTAAGTCAGAAACGAGATGATGAAAAATCTCAGGTGTGGTGTGATTTTTGCAACAAACCACGCCATACTCGAGAAACATGTTGGAAAATTCATGGCAAACCAGCCAATTGGAAGAGTAGCAAGTCACGGGACCGATCCAATCGTGAAACACCCTTTGCAAATGAAGCAAACTCAAGTCCATTTAGCAAAGAGCAAATGGATCACCTTCTAAAACTGCTAAAGTCTAATTCGGTATCTGGTCTTCCTAGTGGTTCTTTGGCACACACAGGTAGTAATCCAATTGCTCTATCTAGTTTCTCAAAATCTGTTCCTTGGATCATTGATTCAGGAGCTTCTGATCACATGACTAGTTCTCCTTATCTGTTCAATACCTATTCCCCTTGTTCAGGTCATGAGAAAATTAGAATAGCTGATGGTAGTTTCTCACCTATTGCAGGAAAAGGCCTAATCAAAATATCACAAAATATTGAACTTAAATCTGTCCTTCATGTTCCTAAACTTGCTTGTAATCTGCTGTCCGTTAGCAAACTTTCACAAGATTCTAACTGTTGTGTTATTTTCTATGACTCTCATTGCATTTTTCAGGACCAGAATTCGGGGATGATGATTGGCAGTGCTAGGATGATGAATGGACTCTACTATTTTGAAGAGAATTCCCTAGGTAATAAAAAGGCTCAAGGCTTTAGTAGTGTTAGTTCAATTTCAGTTAGTGATAAAATAATGCTATGGCATCGTAGACTAGGACATCCTAGTTTTTATTATCTCAAACATTTGTTTCCAAGTTTGTTTCAAGGAGCGAATTGCTCAAATTTTCAATGTGAAAGTTGTCATCTTTCTAAAGATCATCGTGCAAATTTTCTACCAAAACCTTATCGTGAATCGAAACCATTTTATTTAATACATAGTGATGTGTGGGGTCCTTCACGAGTCACTACTTTGTCTGGAAAAAAATGGTTTGTCACCTTTATCGATGATCACACACGGTTATGTTGGGTTTATTTGTTGAATAAAAAATCTGAAGTGGAAAAATTGTTTCAAGACTTTTACCAGATGGTTCAAACCCAATTTCAAACAAAAATTTGCATTTTGCGCTCCGACAATGGTACTGAATATTTCAATGAGTGTTTGGGACCTTTTTTGAGAGAAAAAGGAATAATCCATCAGTCTTCATGCCGTGACACTCCTCAACAAAATGGCATTTCTGAAAGAAAAAACAGACACTTACTTGAAGTAGCACGAGCTATCATGTTTTCTATGCATATTCCAAAGTATCTTTGGGGAGAAGCTGTTTTAACTGCATCATACTTGATTAACAGAATGCCTACCAAGGTTTTAAAGTTTGAAACACCACTAAACTGTTTTAAAAAAATTTTTCCTGCTACTAGATTACATTCAGATCTACCATTAAGAGTATTTGGATGTACATGTTTTGTCTATATACCCACTATTTCTCGATCAAAATTGGATCCTAAAACAGAAAAATGTGTTTTCATTGGGTATGCCCCAAATAAAAAGGGTTATAAGTGCTTTAACCCAATTACAAAAAAGACTTTTGTGAGCATGGATGTCTCTTTCCTTGAAAATCAGCCCTATTTTAAAAATCATCTTCAGGGGGAGAATAATAGGGAAGAAGATAATTTTTGGGAAACCACAGAATCAGAATCATTACCAAAACCAGTTTTCTCATACAATTTGGAAGAAAATGTTTCTAATAATGAAAATAAAGAAGTTCAATGTCAACCAATGCCTAGTATTATTGTATCACAAACAGAGGGAGAAACTCTACAACCGGATCAATCCAATCCGAATCTTGAGCTTCAGGTTTATACTAGGAGGAAAGCTCGAAAAGATACTACAAGTCTACCTCTCTCCTTAGCACAAGATCAATCACAATCCTCGAAGGAAGGTACAAATCCTACTCTTGTTCCACTATCTCCTATTAGAGAACCACATAATTCTGAGTCTCTTGATTTAAATATTCCTATAGCCCACCGTAAAGGAGTCCGGTCATGTACCCATCATCCCATTGCTAAATACTTGTCTTATAAAAAACTATCCACCAACCATAGAGCATTTACCTCTAGGATTTCTAATTTGTTTGTTCCAAGAACTATTCAGGAAGCACTTGATCATCCGAATTGGAAGTTAGCAGTGATGGAAGAGATGAATGCTCTAAAGAAGAGTGGCACTTGGGATATAGTCAGCTTGCCTAAAGACAAGAGACCGGTGGGGTGCAAGTGGGTCTTCACCGTGAAATGTAGGGCTGATGGAAGTGTAGAACGATATAAAGCAAGGCTAGTGGCAAAAGGTTTTACACAAACTTATGGGGTAGATTATCAGGAGACCTTTGCTCCAGTGGCAAAAATAAACTCTATTAGGGTGTTGCTATCTCTAGCCGTGAATTTTAATTGGCCACTACACCAGTTGGATGTCAAAAATGCGTTTTTAAATGGGGACTTGGAGGAGGAAGTCTTCATGGATCTCCCACCTGGTTTTGAGGAAAACCATGGCAAAGACAAGGTTTGTAGGTTAAAAAAATCCTTGTATGGCCTCAAGCAGTCGCCTAGAGCATGGTTTGAACGGTTTGGAAGAGCAGTGAAGAGCCACGGATACATCCAAAGTCAGGCAAATCACACACTGTTTTACAAGCACTCAAGAGAAGTAAAGTTGTTGTCTTGATTGTATATGTAGATGATATGATCATAACTGGAGATGATGGTACAGAGGTTGAAAGGTTGAAAAGAAAACTTGCTGTGGACTTTGAGATCAAAGATCTAGGAGCACTGAAGTACTTTCTTGGGATGGAATTTGCTCGATCCAAGGAAGGCATCTTTGTCAATCAACGTAAGTATGTGCTGGACTTACTTGGTGAAACAGGGATGATGGGATGCAAGGCAGCCGATACTCCAATTGAACCAAATTTGAAGCTTCAACCTGCTGCTGTTGAAAAGGTGAAGGACAGAGAGAGGTATCAAAGGTTAGTTGGACGACTAATTTACTTATCACACACTAGACCTGACATAGCCTTTGCTGTGAGTGTGGTAAGTCAATTTATGCATTCTCCTTGCCAAGACCACTACGAAGCAGTGTATAGGATTTTAAGATATTTGAAAGGAACTCCAGGAAAAGGACTATTTTTCAAGAAACGAGACCAGTTACAAGTAGAAGCATATACTGATGCAGATTGGGCAGGAAGTATTTTAGATAGAAGATCAACCTCAGGTTATTGCACATTTGTAGGAGGTAACTTGGTTACTTGGAGGAGTAAAAAACAAAGTGTGGTAGCCAGAAGTAGTGCAGAAGCAGAATTTAGATCAGTTGCACTTGGTACTTGTGAAATGATGTGGATTAAAACGCTTTTGGAAGAATTAAAGATCCCAACTCCATCTCCAATGAAGCTCTACTGTGATAACAAGGCAGCCATCTCAATTGCTCATAATCCAGTCCTTCATGATAGAACAAAGCACGTTGAAGTAGACAAACACTTCATTAAAGAGAAAATTGACACTGGTCTTATATGCATGCCTTATATTCCTACCTCTGGTCAAGTTGCTGACATTTTAACCAAAGGACTACACAAGGCACAATTTGACACTTTAGTAAGCAAGCTGTCAATGGAAGACATTTTCATGCCAGCTTGAGGGGGAGTGTTGGAAATCAGAAGAGAGAAAAAATAGGAGAATCTGTCAGGAGTAATTTGGCTGCTACTGATTTCCATATTTGAAGCAATTAGCATCACACTTTAGTAGGAGAATATCATAGGAAAATCAATTAATTGTAATTAGGATTTTATTTTATTTTTATTTCCTATTTTAGGGCTGCTAACTCTTCCTATAAGAAGAGATCAATTTGTTCTGTATTTTGTATGTAAATACAAGAGATTTCTATTCTCTATTCAGTTTTCTTATTCTTTAATAACTTAGCCTTTTTTTTCCAAAAGAACACAAGATTTGCTATGATTTTTATGAATCATCCATAGAAATTTCTGTCATGGTGCCCTTTTTTTTTTTCCTTTTTGAACAATATCATTCTCTCCAGATCAAGAGAATAAGAAACTGAGGCTCTTTCAGAATACTGTTTCAACGATCAATATGTTCGACTTCACAATAAAAAATGACCAAGAAACTTGCTTTCAAACATATGCATATCAATGTTCTAAAAAAGACAACATTGAGAACTTCTATTTAATATCAACTAGAAACTTGTGTACTAAGATGCAGGAGGCAGTACCTGTAAACAACAATTATCCTATCAAAAGTAGGCTCTTGGATTGTAGTCTTGCTCATCAAGTTCTTGATGCTGGGTAATACAGAATATATAAGTTATTAAGTAACAACAACACCAGAAATTCAGGACATGGCAGGACATAAAAAAGAAAATCACATCACATTCAACTGCATGGAAATTGTACAATTTCAGGACTTATTCAAAATTTAAAGATGAGAGCATGCAAAGCAACCTACAAGCTGCTTCCTACATAGTCCAGATATATGGTAGAAATGTTCATGAATAAATACTGTCTTCCAAAAATAACAGCATATGAAGATTGCAATTCACAACCTTAGTTCCATATTTTCAAGACGAATCCTCTCAACGTAGATATCTTGATTGTCTGCATCAGGGTTAATTTCATCATCCTTCTTTTCTTTCTTATGTCGTCCTCTAGATCTTCTGCTCAAAAGTTTGTCCAACCTGCAAGGACCATCTCCCTAGAAAGCATTAAAGGAATGAAAAAAATTGCATGAAGCTATCAAGTTTGTAAGGAATAGAAGATAGATAATAAAAGAATCTCATGTCCAACTCTATATTTAATGTAGCATGTTTACAATTTAGGACCCCTAAAAAGTGACGACAGCAGAATGGTTGAACGTTACCTCAACCTGCCAATCATACTAATTCCAAGATATTTCAAATAGGAGAAAAAATTGTTAAATTACATTCCATAGGATCAGCCAAAATTTTCTAATTACTTATAAGCAACAGTATGTAAGGGTTCTTTCACCAAGAATATACCATAACAACTCATAAGAGGTATTTATTGTCCAAAACATACTCACCGAGTTAGCCTTAAAAGACATGCCCAAAGACGTGCAATTATCATGTCCACCTTCTCCATGAAAAAGTAATCAGTTGTACGATCAATTCCTATTCCACGTCTGAAGATAATGAACTAAAGACAAAAAGAATGACACTTAGCTTGAGAGAGAGAGATCAACTAATACAGCTAAATCAAATATGTACAAGCAAGCACTTCCAGAATTTCTTACTTTTATGGCATTGAATTGACTCTGCACTTTTAATATAGTTGATGAATATATTATATCTTTAGAGTAGAAAATAATTGAGAAAAGCATCTGATACTGGACTCATGCATAAGATTATGCCCTTTACCTGCAGGTTGCTATACTCTGGTCCATCTAATTATACAGAAACATTACAAACACCACATGAAAAAATACTAAGAGAAAAGACAAACTAGTGCAAACTAAAGGCTCAATAAAGAGAATAAGTTCAAAATCAAAATCCTTTTGTTTTCATCAGCAGTGATTGTCCTATGTCAAATTCAAGAAAAGAGAACCTTTGCCCTATTAATGATTGTTCTAAGCAACACTAAAAATAACACAACTTCTTCCATGCTAAATTGTGGTTACAACCTTATCAGCAAAATCTGGAAGGTTTTCTTTGGGGTGCTCAGAAAAATATTTCTCCAGAAGTGTCTTGTCAATCTGCATTCAGTGAAAATATAACGTCAAGATCGATAAATTTGAATAACAAAGAAGAGAATCCACACTATATATTCAAATAAAGACCTAATAATTGGCCATGTTATTATGTATAACACATGAAGTTGCAAATGACCTTAGATTCATCAACTGTTATGGGAAGATTAAGAAGATATTGCCCTGCAAGTGCAACATCAATCTCCTCATCTGTAGCTATCTTAAAATTACTCTTCTCCATCACCTGTACACAAAGAAGGGAAATTCAACGGCCAACGAGATGATAAATTAATACATATATTGGGTTGTTGGGCTCAATTTTAGTCATGTTAGGAAAAGCATCAGAAACACTCTTATGTCATAAATGAAATTCGAGTCATATCACCAACAGTTGCTGCACATAGCACAAGCTTATTATTCTTCAGATATTGTACTATCAATTTCTATGATAGCCATTATTTCTTTTTGTTCTGTTAGACGCAACAAGAAGAAGAATACCTGAAATAAATATGTCAAGAAATTCTGTTCAAGTACATCAACTTCTTGAGGATATAAATTCTGCTGCTGCAATTTCTGAGCCCCATGTACAGGGTCAAAGAGGGAGTATAATTGCTGCGAACATAAGTTCAACTAAAATTAGAAGAAAAGGCGAGAAATAGAAACAAAATGCTTGTAGGGTTATGTTTGTAATACCATCAAATCCTCGAACTGAAGAAGATACCAAGCTCGTATTGTGTACTCAACTCTCTTGCAGAACTTTAGAAACTCAGCCCGATCAGAATTATGTTCTGTAACACATGAAAATAGTTAAGACATAAGTCTGACCAAAAAAAAAACAGTGGATGAATTTAGAGGTTGACCGTAGCTGGGAAAGTAGAAGGACGATGCTTATCAGTCACATAATTGAGTTTTGAGTAGGGGACTAAAAGCAAGTATGCAACAAGGATGGTTGCATCTGGAAACTACATCTTGAGACAAGATTGTCCCTTTCCTATGAAGGGGCTTTCACATAAATTAGAACTGATCAAGTGGAGGCATTAATGCAGTTTATTGCATCTTCCAATTCAAACCGGGAAGAGAGGTTCAAAGCCGAGAACTAAAAGCTAATAACAGAAAGATACGAAATTTGGAAACAAAGAGCGATTACGACAAATATCCTACATAGTAATTGTCTAATTTTCAGGAAAAGAAGAAGAAAGCCATGAATAAAGGGAAACCCAGAAGAGGAAATGGAGAAATGAATACCAATGAGGTCGGCCAAAGTCATGATAAGCTTGGGCTTGAGAATGGGAATGACGGATTCACGCTCCAATCGAATAACTTCCTTGTTTGTGTTGTCCATATTTTTGGTCTCCAGAGCGAAGCAGAGAAGTGAGAATCGAAAGGCCAAAAGCAAGGATGAAGAAACTAGAAAGAAATGGAAAGTGTTATGAGATTCATGGCTTCGGATGCAGGGCAAGGTCGTAACGTATGGTAACTTGTAGCCCACCACTGCACCTGAATTATCTACTCATCGGCCTATCTCTTTGTTCGCTTCCTTCGTTTCGCTGCCTCCAATTTTCACTCTTTAATTGCAAACTGCAAAGCGTTTTAACATGTATACTCTTTTATTTTGGATTTATATATATATATATATATATATATATATGATGTATTAATAATTTATAATTTTTATATATTGTTAATATATTAAAAATTGACAGTTTATCAATAGATTTTTATATGCAAATATAAATAAATTTTTTTAAATTTACCTATAAAAACTTACTCATAAAGTATCAATTTCTAATACATTGACAATGTATAAAAATTATATACTATCAATATATTATATATAAACTCTATTATTTTATGGTAATCGTAGGTAGTAACAAAGTAAAATATCTCCTATCCTATTCTCTTCTCCTCTCTCTCTCTCTCTCTCTCTCTCTCTCTGTTTCAGTCTGAGCCTATGCCGCTTGCTGCGACTCGGACCCATTTTCTGAAATCTCTTCTTCTTTTACTTTACAAACACAAACACAAACAAATGGCCTGAACTGAAAACGACTTCAAGTCCAACCTTTCTTTCTATCCCCGTGAGGCCCAACCCAACCAAATCAAATCAAATGCATTTTCATCTTTTTATTACTGTCCTCGCAAAATAATAAATTAATCTGACCAAATCTTGGTTGGTTTGAAAAGTGGTGCTTTCAAAACCTGGAATGCATGCAATGCAACGCACCGCTGATAATCAACAAATTAGTTGAACAAAGCGTAGACTGCATTAGATGATTTACCAACGGAATGCACACTACTCCACCGGTTATCATCACGGCAATCGCACCGCCTTACCTGACTCACTCACTGTGTGCACAAACCAATTTCCTACCTTGAAATCCGGCATCAACCATACCATTGCTATGTTTTCGAGGTATACAATCCCATTCTCATGTATTATTACCCCCACACACAACCCCAAAAAAACACATTAACAAAGACGCATATATAAGGAGTCGCAATAAGAGCCTCCAAAATTATTGAAAATACTCGAGCGTCAATGACATAAAAAGAGGAATATGACCAAAAAAAAAAACCATCCCCATTGTGATATGTAAATCTACCAAATATGAGATGCTGGGACTTTTTCATCCTTCACAGCTTACCTCCCACCTAACATCTACGTATATACAAAGGTGTTGAGTTCAGTTGGCTCTTTGTATAGGTATGTACAAAAACCTATCTCAGAGTCTTGTATACTCCGCTCCTGCAAATCTAGAAGTCTTCTACCATTCCCCCAAAAATAGTTATAAGAAACAAACTCCCATCACATGAAGTTCGCATTCACCATATCTCCCATTCCTCCAATCCAGCTCATGAATAATAAACTTTATACCTCCAATTAATCCCCACTAAACTTTAGACCTTCCATTCCCCAAAAACAAATAAGAAAAAGGACCCCCGCCCTCCCCCTTACTGATTCCATGACCTCAAATATGGTTTTCCCATTGGATCATGCAAAGCTGAATTCTGATGTGGCAAGTTCATCCATCCCATATCATCAGCCATCAATGAGCTAGTTGCATCACGACCACCTAAATATCCAAGTGGATCAGCAGCTTGCTGCAAACTATTTCCAATTATTCCAGAAGTGCCTCCCCTCACAATTCCATTGTTCCTCTGTGGAATGAACTGCTCTGTACAGCCGATTGATTCATAAGGGCTACTTGAACGAAGTTGGTTACACTGAGATAGAACACTAAATAGGCTCTGATCTGCATTGTTTCCACTCACAATACTCTGACTTGGGCCACTAAAACCATCTGAACCAGCCCATCCACCACGAACATGTACAGGATGTTCTCCAGTAAACCAGTTTTGACTCAAGAATTCTCCACCATTCAACCGATGTTGGAAAGGCACTGACATGCGAGCAGGATTGGCAGCCCAATCCTGCATATTTCCTGAAGGCATGTGTTCTTGCCTAGGGGTCAAGTACCTACCCCCGTCAGCATAAATGTTTTCTGACATGCTTTGTTGCATATAAACCTCATTCTGCCTCTTTTGCCCTTCCTCCAGTGGTAGTGATGATTGCAACTGCTCCTGAAATTGCCCATTAAACCGAACATCTTCCATCAACAAATTCTTTGGGGTCTGGAAATCTTGCCCTGTCTGTTTCTCCTCATCATGATATAACAACACTCCCTGATCCTTGAAGAAAGATTGAAGCAGCTCATTTCGGTCTTGATTTGTATAAGAACTAAAGGAACCATCTTCAGAATGTCCATGCAACAAAACCTTCCCAGTACTTTCTCCATGCAGGTCTGATTCCAGATTAATCATTTGGTTCTGTTGGTCTTCATTGGCTTGATAAGTGCGTGGCAATCCACTGGTAGATGTGTATTCATGGCCTGCAGTAGACTCAAGGTAAGAATGGAGCATGTTATCTGCTGGCCAGACATTTCCTGCAGAAGAATGAGGAACCTCCTGACTAACAGTTGCATCAACAGTGTTCAAAATCTCCAAGTTCTCAGATACATCTGAAGAAGCAACATCTGATTTTGAAAGATTCTCATCGTTTTCAAACTCCATATCCACACGATTGCAGACATGGCCACAATCAATGGAAGAAATCTGCTGTGGGGACTTATTCTGAGGTAAAGCCAGAACAGACTCCCCCTCTCCCATGTCGGACTCACAGTCTGTTGCCTCATTATCGTTCTGATCCTCAAGCAACTTCTCAGGGCCCTCTTCCTCTACATCTAGAACAGCCAAGTTTTTTCCAACCTTATCTTCCTGATTCTGGCGCTTTCCAGTGTCTTCATTCTCCTCATCCTAAAACACCAAGAGAAAGACCAGCATTATATTAGCACAGAAGACATTCAAAGCCACATAAAAATAGAAACACAGATCCAATGAGCTTGGTGAAAATAAAGTAAAAAAAAAAAAAAAAACCAGTTATGCAAGCAACCAAGCTATACATATACAAGGGGAAAGGGAGAGAGCTAAGGACAGAGAAATAAACCTCCAGCAGATTTAGTTTTTCTTTCATATCTTGCTCCAATGACTTGGTTATTTCCAATTTCTGTAACTGTATTTCTCTCCAGTTTGCATATGATGCAGGGAGATCTTCCTTTACCAATCTCAACCTATTTAAACAATAATTACTTTGAGCAGAGGTATAATGAAAATTTTCCGAGTTCAAAAAAGAAATGTTTGTTTCAACACTCACCAATGTTCATCCAACTTCCTCTGTTCTTCTTCCATGAATACTTCATATGGTTGCACATGCAAGCTATCAATGTCACCTAAGACACGGTTGAGAGACCTAGATTGAATGCTTCTACCAGACTGCTTCATATTCTTAATAAGTTCATGTTGCTTCTTGCTTATCTGAAACATATCAAAGGCAAATAATACCTTAATTACCTAAGAAAAAACATGAGAGAGAAAGAGAGAACGCTGAATATTAATAGATACTGTAGAAATACTTGTTTATACAAGCCATCACTAGTACACTACAGTAATTTTTCCTGCCCCATGTTATAACGGTGAGAACTGAGAATTAATTTCCTATAAAGGCTACGAAGTGACAAGAAGACAGCAGTAATGGCACAACCATATCTCAATAGAAACAATAAGCTAGGCATCTGGCCACTGGTGCAGCTCATGAAAACTCACAAAAGAAGCTTCCAAGAGTTGTATGTCATGACTAATACCATACCAGAAGAATAAATTCTAAACCAAGGAGATAACTGATCAAAATAAAAGCCAGTTCCTCAATAAAACTTACAATTTACATCAATCAAAGCAGCTGCTGACCTTAAAATATGACATATATTTGGCACCATCACAATGCTGAATATTGTGCTTGTGTATCCTGTCACCCTTTTTGGGTCTTGCTTCCACATTCAGTGCATAATCTGGAGCAGTCAAGAGCATTTTACCTTTGTCCTTGATGAGACCTTTCTCATACATTCTGATATCCATGACAACTTATAAGATCCATTCACCATGATATAAAAATAAACTAAAAGTAAAAGAAATTAGTGCAACCACCATAACAAATTCCCACATGAGACCTAAATGCTGCAAAAGTTTCTTAAACAAAGTTATGGTTCACATAATTTCTAGTTCAGTAAAAATGACAGGATTGAGAACCACCTAAACCACAAATAAATATAAGAATGAAGCAAAAAGTGATCCTAAGAGCTGAACATAGCATCACAAGCACAAAAGATTCAATCAGGAAATAAGCAATGTAATTCCAAGCAAAACCTAGGCACAAAATTTACAAATAAAAATAAGGAAAAGCTACATACAGCAAAAGAAGCCACAAAGAAAACTACTCTAGAAAAAGAACAAACAAGATACAATTTCTTAAATCAGAAATTGAAGGTATTCCCTCCCAAGATGGGGATGGGGAAAATAGATCCAGGGTTACCTTTGCTCTATATATATCTTACAATTTACATTTTGTAAGACCCACTACGAAGATTATGAAGGTTGCAACATATCATATATTGTCTAAATAAATATATCACGTGACTTTTGCAGTTAAAAGAGAACCTATGAAGGAACTAAAGAAAATGAAGCACTAAGGCAAAGCATACATTAAGAAAGCAATATTCACTCGCTGTTGTGAACTTCAACAAGTTGGCAAAAGGACAATCCATGCAACATGGTGGTTCACCAGGAAAAGACATTACCTTCTTTGTAGTTCTCCACCCTTCACAACAGAAGAATTCTGGTTATCACTACTGCATGCTTTCTCATCAGCAACCCAAGAACAAGATTCAGAAGTAGCTGTAGCATCCTGCTCAAAGTTGCCAAGCCTAGATTCATTCGAATGTGAGAAAACTCTTTTCCCACCAACCCTTCTTGGCCTACCAAAAAAATTGGTTGTAACCCAAAAATGTGATTTGATCTTAACACATAAAAGGAATTAAATATTCAATAAAAAGTGAACAAAAGATATAATCCTTCATTTTTGTTTTGAACAGCTAATTACAAGAGGAAAGGCTCAAAATTGAGCAGACCAATGGTCCATATTATGACGCTGTTATACAACGAAGCTGAGAAACAAGTTCATGATAGCACATCCTTGCCAATGTATATGTTAGTTGGTAGCACCTACTTCACACAGAAGAACCTTCCCCTGCTAAAAGCCATCACTTGCACATAAAATGAAACAACACTAGTAAATACAAACCTCCAAAAGTTCTGCATAATTTCTTGTTCTGGGTCTGTGAAGCTTTCCCATTTCTCCTTCAGTTTCTGCAAATACCCTATGATACTGCCACAATAAGCAAACGATGTTGCAGCCCTATTATCAGCATCAAGTGCACCCATGCCTAGAATAGTTTATATTGATAGGTAAATTTTGCTACATTTGACTTACTCATTATGGTAGTCCTGTAACTCTGAATAGTATGTTGTTTTCTCAGCTTTTAAACGCTGTTCCTCCTGAATAACTGTGTCAGGGTGAAGATGACCCAAACATAGTGCTGTACTCCTGTAAGCATAAAATAAATTCCAGTCAAATCTAGCAGATTCACATTTTACATTCGAATCTTCAAATACTATATTTCCAGAAAATAGAACCAGAGGAATAAAATAGACAACACCCCACAAGCTGTAAATCTATGTAAATAAACCACATGTAGTAAAGCTGCACAATACATGTGTGCTTTTATAAATAAATGTTTTTTTCACGCATATAATGCATGGCCAACATAAGCTAAAAGAAAAAAGGATCCATTCTCCACAGAGCCAAAAAGTGTCAAAAGTAAATATATATACTCACCATTTAAGAAAAGGATTTCCAAAGTGAAAGTTATCCCCAGCAAGCAATGCTTGCAGAATCTGCTCTTTGTCTGTCCCTGTAGGAAGAAACTGCATCAGAAGATTTCTCTCATTTTCAGAGATATGAGTCTGCCAAACCTGTAACAATTTCAATGTAAATTCCATAAAGCATGAGATAAGCAGACAGAAGACATTAGAAACAACTCAGATAAAGAATAACAAGAATATTACCTCATATGAAAGCACCTCTGTCAAGTTCTCTAAGTCAAAAATTTCATGAGGAAGAGTCAAAACATCAGCCAAGACTCCGTGGTAGTGTAGTGTGGAGTCTATAAATGGCCTTAAATGCCTCCGACTTAAGCCAATTTGTTCCCTTTTGGCAACAACTCTTTTTTGGTTCCCATCCCACTCAAGGGAAATAGAAGATTTTGCATTTAAATCATTTTGCAGTGACTCTAGTTTTTTCTTTTTAGTTCTGTATTGGTCCCGAGAATTGCAGCCAGCAATGCTGGCACTATTCAGTCGTTTTCTCCGTTGATCAGCTGCCATTGATACTATACGTAAAAAAGAATCAGCAGAAACAGATTGAACCAATTTACAAGAAGATATGCTCTTGGTCATACACACTGAACATTTTCCTGCATGCGCAAATTGAAAACCATCACTGAATTGTAGGACACCAAGGAAGCCCTTGAATTATATAAAATATACATATATATATATATAAGCAGTACAACCGCATTTGAATCACCTTTCAATTAGAACAATTCAGAAGACTGTTTAATCAGTACAAAGCACACCACATCCTGTGCTTTTAATTCATATATACAGTTCAAAAATGTATCAGAAAACAAATCCTACGCATGTCAGAAAACTAAAAGTTGAATTGATACTGCAAACAAATGTTTCCAATTTCTAATTTGGTTTCTTCTTTGAGAATAAGTGACCCATACTGATTTGGAGCAAATATATGCCATAAAGGAGCTTCACAACCATAGCGGCCGGTAGAACATCATCCAAAGAAATAGTCCAACCGA
The DNA here is from genome assembly GCA_031772115.1 of Heritiera littoralis. Taxonomy (NCBI): domain Eukaryota; kingdom Viridiplantae; phylum Streptophyta; class Magnoliopsida; order Malvales; family Malvaceae; genus Heritiera; species Heritiera littoralis. Next base: position 241,882 of record JAPDPK010000089.1, read on the forward strand.
AGAAAACAAAAGAGGTAAACTGGTTCAATTTTTTCCTTTTAGTCGTGCTACTCAAAACTTAAGTTGAAGCCAAAGGAAGGCAACAAAGCTAAACAAGTTCAAAACTTTCCATTTACAACACGTATTTACCGAACTTAGTACTAGTGATTGATTTAACTCAGCATTCAGTAAACCGCACATAGTAAATAATGCAATTTATATAGAAATTCTATCCACAATAAAAATAACAACAGCAGTAATTCAATACAAAAAAGAAAATTAAAAAAAAAACTTTATAATTGAGACAAGCACAATTTAAATTGAAATAATAGCAAGCATCCAACAAAAAATTGCCCCGAAATAAGAAAAAAACCACAAATAACAGAGACGCATTGAATCAATAACCGAAACAAAAATGAAAACAGCAGGCAAAGCCCACTTAAAGGAGATATATTGAAATAAATATACCTCCCATTATATCAATCAGAAACAAATCAAACCCTAAAAAGAAGAAAACCCAAAAAGATTTCATTCTGAAGTAGCAAAAAGCAGTACCTTTAAACAAGCCGGGACAGTGTTTTGAGAAAAGGCAAAAAACAGGGGAGAAGAAGGTAAGAAAGGGGCTAAGAAAAGGGAGGCGGCGAGGCAAGCAAAGATAATTGGTATAAAGAAAGAGAAAGAGAGAAAAGAAAGGGTTTGAAGTTATCCAATAGAGAAAGAGAGAGACAGAAACAGAAGATAGAGAATAGTGGAAAACAAGGGGAGAGAGAAGCGGGGATTGGGAGGGGCGATCAGACGGGTGCGGTTTCTCGGAACCGTTATGTGAACATTGAATCGTTCATTCGCGCGCGGGGGGCTGGGCTCCTCGCTTTCGGCTCCGGCTTTGGCTCCTACTCCTGGCCTGCGTTCGCTGACTCTTAGCCTAGTTGTGTAGTAATATGTACAAGTGGGCTCAGGGCTTAGGGCTGCGAGAGGGAGGGAGGGAGGGAGGGAGGGGCTTGACGATAATAATGAAGTCCTTGGATCCCGTGGACTTTGGGGTCTCCAAAGTAAACGTTTTTATTTATAACTTAACAATTATTTTTCGCTCTCCCCTTCTCTTCCACACATGCCATACCACGCGAACCCCACTTTTTCAATTACATCCCTCACTTTGCACATCTATCATCCACCAATATCCTTTCACTTTTATATCTTTATTACTTTCTTCCTCCAATTTGTTTTTGATAATTCGAGACGGGACTTCCAATCTTACGATATGTAAAAAAGAAATTTTGGAAATAGGTAATTACATTAACAAAAACAACCTTATACGTCGATAGAGTTACAATTAACATTTCTAGACGACATACCACTCAAATTATCATGCAACAAACATGCCGAAGGTGATGCAATAATTTTTTTCAAATCATTGGATTAGGACCTTTTTACTTGCTTGTGTTGCACCCAGTTTGTTATTGCCTACATCAAAATCCCAGAACTATTAGTACAAAAAAGTCTCTCCTTGTAGCCATAAAGCTTGCATGGTTAGATGGAAGAAGAGATGGTTAAACCTGGGCCGTTCAAGTGGCTGACCATTGCATTGCGGCACAAGACTGGTTGTGGACGATGACGTGGTTAAACCCAGCTCATTCGTCTGTCTTCGGGTGCGAGGGATATGGCAACAAGGATACTGTCACCGCAGCCGCCTGCACCAACACCAGCCGTGGCTAGGACGGGTTTCAACGCATGTGAGACCCGAGGGACAGCGGCTTGCTCGACTCTCCTTACAACAAACCATCGTATCCTCTTCTGCTCTTGTAGGCCATCTCCAACATTACCAACAAAATCCAGATTCCTCATTTTGCTTGCAGAGAGCGCGGGCTATTCCTTGGCTAGCTACTACATTTCTCTTGGCCTCTTTGTCATCTCTGTTCCTGGCCTTTGGTCTCTCATCAAACGCTCTGTAAAATCCAAGATAACTTAAATTAGTATCAGTTTTCTTCCTTTTTTAGACCTTGTACAGCCTGCTTCCAATCAATTCATTTCTTTTTCAATTAACGGTAGAGAAATTGCAGTGCAGGGATCGGATAAGAATAAGAATAAGAATTTGCTCAGTTTGTACTTGTTTCATTTTTAATCTTGCAGAGCTAATTTCGTTGGAACACCGTTTCAGATAGTGCGGAAAACATTTATAGGGGAAGGGTCAGAGAAGAAGGCACCAAATCAAGTTGCTGGAGAAATTTTATCTTTCTTCACTCGCAACAATTTTGTGGTCACCGATATGGGAGAGACTGTCATGTAAGCTTAGCACCACTGATTCATCCTCTTATCTTTTACGATGGAACGCATATTTGGTTTAAATTTGAGCCTTTGATCCCCACTTCCCACCATGCAGCCATGCTCATTGAAATACTCTAAGATTGAGATAAAGAGGAGAACTTTGCGAAATAAAACTGTGGCAACTCTTTCGTTTTTAAGGTTCCAGGGAATGATGGTACCTAGCCGAGGACAAGCAGCGTTATTGACATTCTGCACCTGCATCAGCCTTGCAAGCGTGGCCCTTGTGCTCACCATAACAGTTCCAGACGTCGGGAATAACTCGTTCTGGATCACTGTTCTAAGTCCATTGGCGTAAGCACGTGTTCATCGAAGATATACAGTTTCTTTGTTCCCACTTAAGATCTTCTCTGCTTTTTTCGTTGAAATTGTAGTTTGAAGTTAATACACTTGGATGGAATGCAGAGGAGCTTATTACTGGAAGCCGGCATCAAGAAAGGAGCAAATAAAGGTTAAACTGTTGGTTGCCGAGGATGGGACTGTGTCAGAGATTGTTGCTCAGGGTGATGACCAGCAAGTAGATCAAATGAGAAAAGAGCTCAAGCTCAGCGAATAAGGAATGGTCTATGTAAAGGGCATATTCGAGAGATGATACAGATATGACACTGCAAGCACTCCCCAGTCCTGGGTGTATGTTTTAGCCATTTAAGTAGGAGAGTTGCGGGAGTAGATTTTTTCAGCCCATGTTCCCTGGAAATTTTGGTTGGCATTGTCTTGTATATTGCAAATTTTGAAATGCTAAAAATGCTTAATAGTCCTGATGCTTCTCTGTCTCAAACTGGTTTGTAGCACTCTTCCCATGAATGATGAAAATCTATTAGCATGATTTATGCATATGATAGAAGCCAGAAGCTTTGGGCTGCACATTGGAAACGTACAAGAGACACAATGGAAGTAAATCCCAACAATTAAATAACAGCATCATGGTATGGTCAATTCTAAAGAGCATAAATGATCGCAAAATCCAAGCAACTTATTCGGAATTCAGAACATAAACTGGCAGCAGTTACTTATCCCAGTTACAAAAACAACCCTAACAATGCCCTGAACATCGAGGGCAGGAAAAGCAAAAAACTGCAACAAGTCTTCCGCATTATCTGATAAAATTAAAAAAATATATATGAGATTAAAATGAACACAGTTTGCTTGATTACACTGCTATTCTCAACCGATCAGCAACTTGTTCTCTTCAAAGAAGCTGTAAGTGGGCACCTCCAGGTTGTATGGTGCCGGCCCCTTGCGAATCCGGCCAGAGACATCATAATGGGAACCATGGCAAGGGCAGAACCATCCACCAAAATCACCAGCATTTGGCAAGGGAATGCAACCCAGATGTGTGCAGACCCCAACAACAATTAACCACTCCGGATTCTTAACCCTTGATGCATCCTCTTCTGGATCACGAAGGGACCCTATATCAACACTGTTTGCCAACTTGATATCTTCCTCAGTTCGGCGCCTTATAAAGACTGGTTTTCCACGCCACTTAACAGTTACAGTGCTGCCTGGTTCAATGCTGGAGAGATCAACCTCAATAGAAGCAAGTGCAAGAACATCCTTACTGGCTGACATGCTCAGCACAAACTTGAGGATAAGCAAACGGATAAGAGATGCATACACGAACCTACCACCTGTCAGGACAAAATAGGCAAATGCCCGCTTACTGGGGTCACCTGGAGGAAAACGTTCGTGGTTGTATTCATCATAGACTATTTTAGAAGTGGGGTTCTTAATAGCTGCCACTGTTGCTGGAACATCAGGAATCACACTGGTTTCACTTTTGGGGGCAAGTGACTCAGAAGCAAAACCTGAAGCAAACATCACAAGTCATATCATTAGTGAATTAGCACAGAATGAGAAAATCAACTTTTTTTCACCATTTCTGTAGTTGAATTCCAGGAAAGGAGAAATACTGTCAGGCAAATATCAATTCACAGTTGGGAAATGTACAGGATAGTTCCAAACAACCACAATCGAATAAAGAAATCCTAGTAAAGAGCCTCCATTACAAGGGCAAAAATTGACTTCATAATCACCAGGTTCGCTTCACATCCATAAGAAAGGATTACAACCCGTTTCAGAAAGTATTTATTGTCTTCATTACTACATTCAAGCTCTAACAAAATAAGAAAAGCTAGCTGCTAAATCAGCCTACCCCAATTTATTGGGACAAAGGCTCTGATAATGATGATGATGATCTGCTAAATAAGGAGTAACAGATATTCTCACACATTGATCTTAATCTTCTACATCAGCAAGATGCATCTAAGAGAGTCTCCCTCAACAGAACTTCTAAAGAAACACTAGAGCTGATTAATCCTCTATGGTAATTGCACAAAGGCATGTTAAGCTGATTGAGTACATTCAGTTTTAATGATGAGAACATGCTGAAGATAGAAGTGAACAAAGCATAGCTGCCAACTTCGACAAACAGAGCCAGATCTTCAGTCTCGCACAGATACTCTGCGTAAAATATCAATTTTTTTCACCTTAAAAGGATGGGTGTCTAATTTGCCATGCTGTAACTTTAAGGCCACGTTTTGATCCAAATTCACTATATTTTGACTAATTTAAGCGTTCTCCTAAATTCCAACATAGAAGTATGTACCTTTGATTATTCACAAATCCAAATAAAAAAAAGGAATAAAGAAAGAAAATCAAATGATGCAAAACAAAACATGTACTAGCATTAAAGTTCATTATTTGAATTTGAATACGAATACAGCATCATAACGAAAACCTAGCTAAGACTAGCATTTGTTAAGAAACGCCTTAAACGACGAAAAACTGAAACAAAGTGGAGAAATTTAATAGGCAAAAGGAAACCCTAACCTCTGGTGGGAATAAGGACGTGAGAAACGAAAGAGAAGGAGGAGCTGGATCGGAGATCGTCGGAAGAATCGGGGCCGTTGATTAAAGGGCGAGAGGCGACTGCGGAGGTAGCCTGAAGGGGCCTCCACGCAGGAGGACATGAATTCAGAGAAGAGAGCCTCCTCGTCGCCACCCTCAGCATCTTTGATTCGATTCGATACACAACGAGAGAGCTTTCTTTTTCTTCGTTGTTTTTCCTTCAGAATTTTTCCAATTTATCTCTGAAATGGGAATCAATCTCTGTGGCTTCGCCCAATATCAGGAAATCGAGCGGAAAAAGGTGAGAGATGTTTTCATTAATTGTTTGAGCTCCAGACTTCCAGTTCCGATGTAATGGGCATGTTTGTTTAAGCAGGGTGTGCACGCCCAATTGCAGGCCTAGGCCTTGTTGACAAAAACAAAAGCAGACTTGAAAACAAATAGAGCAATGGGCCTTATGACGCTTCTCAGTTCTGCCTCGTAGCCTGGCCTGTGCGGAAACATGGACTGGACAAGAGAACTTCTATTCTATTCTTTTTACTATTGTTATCATTACATCATCTTGGTGCCAATGTATTTCTTTCCTTGCATAACAATAACTAATAATAATTGTGTATTGTCCAACCACCTCTTATAGTTAATATTATAAACTCCTGTTGATGTCGTTTTGCGCATTAGCCATAGTTTTTCCGGTAGCTGGTAGATCAAAAGGACAGACTTTTTGAAATCTATAAATAAGAAAATAGGCTTAATAGCTAAATAGATCCTCAACCTTTGGCATAAAATGGAATTAAGCTCTCAAAGTTTTTATTGCATGGAAATTAGTCCAGAAACTTTTATTTTATTGTAAATGAATCCTAAACCTTTTAAAATTATGCAATTAAGTCTAAATCTGTTAAATGACACTAACTGCTGTTTGGATATCTAACGTGAAAGCTGACGTGGATAGCTTAGTTGGCTGCCACGTGGCATGCCACATGTGCAATACTAACAGAAGTTAGTGTCATTTAACAGATTTGGATTTAATTGCATAATTTTAAAAGGTTGAAGGTTTATTTACAATGAAATAAAAGTTTATGGATTGATTTTCACGCGATAAAAACATTAAGGGCTTAATTCCATTTTATGCCAAAAAGTTGAGGGTCTATTTAACTATTAAGTTAAGAAAATAAGATCAATGAGTGTCAAAATTAAGATTTCGACGCATATTTTGATGCGCAAATTACTCCAATACCTAAATATCCAAAAAACATAGTACAAAAAATATTGTCTTTTGGAGTACTGATACTTACTTGACCTTATTATATCGTTCATTTGAGCTGGGTTATCAAACCTTTATCATATATCTTAGGACTAAGGTTTGGGTTGATATAATATAATATTATAATTTATTATCATTAAATTAACTCCCTTGTATTATCTTTAATCCTAACTAACTTATTTGTATTAATTATATAGAAAAAACAGAATTCAAACACAAAAATATTAAAACTTGTTGTGTATTTAAATTTTTTTTCACCTATGCTTCCTAATTTGCTATTTTAAATTCTATCGAGTCCCAAATGTTTGTGGTTGGGCAGAGAAATAATAAATATAATTAAAGCGAGAAAGATGCAAAAGCGTGCGTTTAATACCTTTATTATAATGTTGATTTAGGGTTATCTATCAAGCCGGTTTATTATCTTTTGTATATATAAATTCATAAATAAATATAATTTGAGTTTAATAATGATCTTCCCACACACTCAAAGGCAAAACCAAGCCATGCCATAACTTGATTATTGATAGAGGTAAGGTCATGTTTGTGTGTTTGGATATGTATACATTGCTTCTGATATGACAAAGTCTACCCGTGTTGGGTCAGGCCTAATGGCGTCAGAAATTACCATGTGGCAAGGACTCACTGGTCCACGTGGCCTTCGACGACAAAGGTAGAAGTGCGTGATCATATCTGTCGGCTGGCGACAGACTCAAAGTTTGTCGCCTGCAATCATAACGCGACACGTGGCACGCATATACCTACCGCCGGACGACAGATTCCCAAACCGTCGCCTACAGTCACGTGGCGACACGTGGCGCACGGTTTCGGCTCCCGCTAGCGACAGACCCCTGACACCACAACGTGCCACGTGGTATGAGTCTCTCGCCGGCGACAAGATCCGGAAGCTCCCGATTTTCAAGGAACTTGTGTTATATTGGGACACAAACTCTTAGCAAGATAATGTCATTATCCTTAAGCAATTAACCTAGAATGCTGGCCTATAAATAGGCCCCCAGGTACAATTTTATGCTCTAATTTTTGACTACTGGCTTTTACGCTTCCCAATATTGAAGAACCTTTTGCTGACTTAAGCATCGGAGTGTTTACGCAGGGAACCACCCCTGCGTCTCTCTGACTTTTCTTGTTTTACAGAAGCTTCTTGGAGACACATGGAGAAAGAAGACAATATCGACGTCAGCACACCTTTATTGTTGTTTTGTGCAACAACAATTGGCGCCATCTGTGGGAAACGTATAAAAAGCCAAGATTTTCTAAGATGGTGAGAACAAGATCTACAAACGTAAGGACCGGAAGTGAGGAAAACTCTGTGAGCTCCCCTGAACAACATATTCGCCAGACAAACCAGGTGAACAGGGAGGAAGAAAGAATTATTGTCGGCGGCAGAATTCGAAGCTCTAAGGCGACAGAGCGAAGAAACTACCCAGGCGATGCGAGCCATGGTGGATCTGTTCCAAGGAGTTCTCTCGACATTGGATCTGCCGCCTGCCGTGCAGAACTTGGTAGGAGGAACAAATAGAGGTGTCCCGTCGCAGATGTTTAGGCGACAGGAGGACAGGACAGCGGCGGACCCCTCTCGTCGACGAGAGGTTCCCCCTGTGGAAGAGCACGACATTCATCAGGGTGCGACAGGACAGGGGAGCGGAAGGCCTGTCGCAAGAACCCAACGAGAGAATGAAGAAGCAGTAGAGTTAGAACCCGCGACAGGGGTCAGGCGACAGGTCCAACATGTAGGGCGGCAGATGACTGGGCGACAGGACGATGACCGGGCGACAGGGTCTACCGCTCACCACCATGACTTGTCAAATTTTGATGGTGCTAACTTAGACCATGGTATTGGAGGTGCTGGAAAGAACGGGGTCGAAGATCAAAGCACTTGGGGAACCAAGTCGGAGTTTGACCCCACTTGGTGCACGCAAATGGTACGAACAAACGCACCTCAAGCTAAGGATAAGGAAGTAGTCGGAAACCTACCTGATTCGTCTCAAGCCCGAAATCAGCTCGCTCCCCCTGTGGACATGAAGAAGATGATAGAACAGGTACTGGAAGAGAATAAGTTAGTGTCTGCAGAAGAGAGCCAGAGGAGGAGAGTACCGTTCTGCACGACCATCATGCGAAAACCTCTGCCCCCAAAGTTCAAAATGCCGTAGATGACCTCCTACACCGGAAAGATCGACCCCTACGACCATATGCAAAACTATTAGGCACTAATGTTGTTACATAGACGAAATGAAGGTGAAAGAAGAGATAATGACAGAAGGGTAGAAAGAAGGAATCGAAAGGAAGACAATGAACCCACAAGGCCAGCTATTAACGTGATATCAGAGGGTGAGTCGTTAGCTGGAACTTCTTCCTCATCTTGAAAGACCTACGCCCGACAGGCTTATCAAATTAATTCGGTAATGGAGGAAAAGCATGATGAAGAGCCCATCACTTTCACGCCAACTGACAGAGGTGATGTAATGATCCCTCATGATGACCCAATGGTGATTTCGGCAGTAATAGCAAAACACCCAGTGAGTCGCATCCTAGTTGATAATAGGAGTTCGGTAAATTTGATTTATTGGAGTTGCTTTGAGAAAATGAACATCTCCAATGATAAACTGAAGCCAGTAACCACACCACTGTATGGCTTCTCAGGAGAAAAAGTGAAGGTGGAGGGCGCAGTTAAGCTACCTGTGACATTAGGGGAAAGCCCGAAGTGCGTCACTCGACAAGCGTTGTTTATGGTGGTGAGATCAACTTCCGTGGCGTACAATATGATCCTTGGGCGGCCATTATTAAATGACATGAGAGCGGTGGTGCATCCCTGCTATTTGTTAATGAAGTTTCCGACTCCCCGCAGTGTTGGACAAGTGAGGGGAGATCAAAGGAAAGCCAGGACATGTAATATCGCATCCACCGCATGTAAAATGTATTCAGAGGAAGGAAACCCTTACGATCGAAGAAAAGCCTAAGCCAAAACCTGATGAGGAGATGGAAGCAATCCGATTGGATGAGAAAGATGAAGAAAGAATAGTGTACGTAGGAAGCCAGTTGCCTGAAGAAGTAAAAATGGAGATAGTCCGATGCTTAAGAGAGAATTGTGATGTGTTTGCATGGACTCCAGCCGATATGCTTGGAATAGACCCTGAAGTTATTTGCCATCGGTTGAACGTAATCTTAGGGGCAAAGCCGATAAAACAGAAGAAGAGGAATTTTGCTCCAGACAAACAACAGGCAATAAATGAAGAAATATCGAAGTTGTTGCAAGCAGGATTCATCAGGGAAGTTAATTATCCGGAGTGGTTGGCTAATGTTGTGATGGTGAAGAAAACCAACGGGAAATGGAGAATGTGTGTGTACTTCACAGATCTGAATAAAGCTTGTCCTAAGGATTCGTATCCACTACCTCGAATTGACAAGTTGGTAGACGAAACTTGTGGTTATGAATTACTTAGCTTCTTGGATGCCTTTTCAGGGTACCACCAAATCGTGATGCATCCAGATGATGAGGAGAAGACCTCGTTCATTACCGATGGTGGGATATATTGCTATCGAGTGATGCCGTTCGGTTTGAAAAACGCGGGTGCAACCTACCAACGCAAGGTAAATAAGGTGTTCCAAGACTTGTTGGGCAACACCATGGAAGCTTATGTTGATGATATGATCATTAAAAGCCGACGGGGAGAATCACATGCCGAGAAAATGACTAAGGTATTCAATGTGCTGCGACGATACAAGATGAAGTTGAATCCCAATAAATGCTCATTCGGGGTGAGATCTGGAAAGTTTCTAGGATTCATGATTACTAACCGAGGGATAGAGGCTAATCCCGAGAAGGTTCAAGCTATTTTGGACATGAGGCCGCCTAATACAGTAAGAGAAGTCCAAAGGCTAACGGGAAGAATAGTAGCCTTAAGTTGTTTCTTGTCCAAGTGAGCTGAAAGAAGTCTACCATTTTTCAAGGCGATAAAGGCAGGAAAGAACTTCAAGTGGACGGAAGAGTGCAACGACGCCTTTGAAAGGTTGAAAAACTACCTGAAAGAGTTGCCTCTGTTATCTCGGCCACGTCCCGGAGACCACCTCCTTATGTACCTCGGTGTAGGAGAGAAAGCTGTAAGTGCAGTCCTACTAAGGAAAGAAGGGGATAGAGCTTACCCGATTTATTATGTAAGCAAAGTCTTGCTAGATGCCGAGGCAAGATACCCCTTAGTTGAGAGAATAGCTTTTATCCCTGGTGATAGCAACTCGGAAGTTACGGCCGTACTTCCAAGCTCACTCAGTGACTATCTTAACAGATCAGCCCCTCAGGCAAATACTACAGAAACCAGAACACTCCGGGCGTCTGATTAAGTGGGCTATCGAATTGAGTGAATATGACATTCACTTCCAGCCTCGCCAAGCAATAAAAGGACAAGCATTGACAGATTTCATTGTAGAATGCACTGGCCAAGAGATCCAAGAGGAAACAGAGTTAGTCTGGTGGAAATTATTTGTTGATGGAGCTCGTAACATGGACGACAATGTGGCTGGAATTGTGCTAATATCGCCTGAAGGGGAAACCTATGAGTATTCCCTACTTTTCGATTTCCCAAGTTCAAACAATACAGCCGAGTACGAAGCCTTGATAGCTGGGATGAGACTTTCTGAGAAACTAGGAGTCAGCAACTTAATGGCACATAGCGATTCACAATTGGTGGTAAACCAGTTCTCAGGTGAGTATGAAGCACGAGAACCCGCCTTAGTCCCTTACCTGCAGAAGGTACAATTGTTGGCACAGTCGTTCAAGTACTTCTAGCTGACTCAGATAAATCGAATAGAGAACAACCATGCAGACGCTATTTCAAAATTGGCTTCTTCCAGAGGGGTCAAAAGGGGTATGATCAAAGTAGAATCCCTCCCTAGACCAAGCATTGAAGAAGAAAATGTCTGTGATGTTGAAATCGGAGGCGATTGGAGAAGCCCAATCAAAGATTACATACTGGGGGGCACACTCCCCACTAACAGAGACGAAGCACGAAGGCTGAAGTTAAAAAGTGCCAGGTTTACCGTGGTGAATGGGGAACTCTATAAACGGGGATTCACAATGCCCCTGTTGAAGTGTCTAGGGCCCCAACAGGCTGAGTACACCTTAGCTGAAGTTCATTAGGGAATATGCGGTGAACATTTGGGGGCTCGAGCCTTGGTCTCGAAAATATTGCACACGGGGTTTTATTGGCCTACACTGAGGAAGGATGCCACAGACAAAGTAAGAAGATGTGAAAAATGTCATAAATTCGCTCCTATAACCACCGTGCCTATTTCGACTCTTTAAAACACACTCCAACCAACTCCATTTGCACAATGGGAACTAGATATCCTGGGGCCCTTCCCCCTAGGCTCAGGACAAAGGAAGTATTTGCTTGTGGCCACAGACTACTTCACAAAATGGATAGAGGCGGAGCCTTTGTCTATAATTTCTAAGAAGAAGGTGGAAGCAATGGTGTAGAAAGACATAATTTGCCGATTTGGGATCCCCTGCGTGATAAATGCAGATCATGGGAAGCAGTTCGACTGTTACGCTTTCTGGAATTTTTGTAAAGGCCTGCAGATTCTCCTAAGAATATCTTCTGTGTCTTACCCACAAGCGAATGGGTAGGCAGAGGTGAGCAATCGAACTATACTGCATGGGTTGAAGACTAGGCTGGACAAGGCAAAGGTAGCATGGGTAGATGAGCTCCCAAGTGTCCTATGGGCTTACAGAATGACAAGCAAAGTGTCAACAGGTGAAACACCGTTCAATTTGGTATATGGCACTGAAGCCCTCATCCTAATAGAAGTTAGAGCTGAGTCACCCCGGTTGGTCCCCTACATCGAGGAACTTAATTCTGAAGGACTGAGGGAGAATCTAGACCTACTAGACGAGCTAAGAGACAAAGCAAAAATGAGGCTGGCTGCTTACCAATAGAGGGTAGCTACTTATTACAATGCATGGGTGAAGAACAAAGAAATGCAAGTAGACCTGGTGTTGAGAAAGTCGGCAATCACAAACGCCCATAAGGAGGATGGAAAGCTCCGGGCTAATTGGGAAGGACCATACAGAATCAGAAAGATGGTCGGACCTAGCACATGTACCTTGGAAACCTTGCAAGGAAAGAAGATCTCAAAGACTTGGAATGCCAACCATCTTAAGTTATATTGGCAGTAAACATTGTAATTTTTGCTTTCTGATTGTTATTATTCTTGTCTTTACTTTCCCATCTATTGCTACATTACTTTACAGATGTTATTATTTTTCTGATTCATGAATAAAGGCCAGCCAATCATTCCCTATATTCTCTAACGCAATATGTGAGACAGATTATGTGTTACAGGAATTAAAATGAGGCAACAGCTGGCAAACTAAAGTCCCTAAGCGAAAAATGCGCGAGACGGGCAAAAACAAAGTCCCTAAGCGAAAAATGCGCGAGACGGGCAAACATAAAGTCCCTAAGCGAAAAATGCGTGACACGGGCAAAAACAAAGTCCCTAAGCGAAAAATGAGCGAGACGGGCAAAAACAAAGTCCCTACGCGAAAATGCGCGAGACGGGCAAAAACAAAGTCCCTAAGCGAAAAATGCGCGAGACGGGCAAACACAAAGTCCCTAAGCGAAAAATGCGCGAGACGGGCAAACACAAAGTCCTTTAGCGAAAAATGCGCGAGACGGGCAAACACAAAATCCTTAAGCACGGAAAAGTACGAGATGTGTAAAGACCAGTCCTTAAACACGAAAAATCCGTGATAAAAGCAAACCTAGAAACCCTCCAGCAACAAATAAACGCAATATCCAGGTATTACGAGGTACGTTGAAATTTGGCTTATTCAATAAAGTCCCTGAGTTGGTATTTCAGTCGTTATTCAATAAAGTCCTTAAGCGAAAAAAGCGCAAGATAGGCACAATGCTCGAGAAAAGTTCATCTTTGCACAAGAATAAAAATGTTGTGTCAAAGTAGAACTTGGGGAGCAACATGGTATAAAAGTATACAAAGTATACAAAGTATTCACATAAACAGAAAGAAAGAGCTACAAACGGTACTTTTCACTCAAAAATTTGTACAAGTGCTGAAAGAGCTACAGAAAGAAACAATACTTTTCATTCAAAATTAATCTGTACATAGGAGTTAACAAACAAAACAAAAAATACAAAACTCTAATCCACGGCAATGACCGAGTCAGCCGGCTGAGAAGGTACCACATCGGCACTAGCATCTTGAGAAGCTGGATGCTCAAAAACTAGAGGATTCGAAGCATCAGGATCTTGGGGAGCCGAAGAAGCCATCCCGGGAGAAGGAACATCACCTAATGGCCCTACCACAGCAGCAGAGTCTGGCACAGGATCAATGGCTGCAGAATCCGAAATCTGAAATTCATCGTTATCCAACCCCAGCAGTGCTTCAATAGACTCAGGCTGATCGCCCGCCTCGATAGGCTCAGAAACATCACGCACTGCTGGAGGCTCAGATCGATCAAGTGCCTCGGAAGACTCAGGTTGATGCTGTGGCTGTTGAGGAGGCCATGGACCTTCAAGATTGTCCAGCTTATCTACAGCTCCTTCCGCTAAGTAGGCCTCCAAACCTTATGAGTCAGGCTCATATTTGGTCCAAGAAGGGGCGTCATAGTACTTGGCCTCCTCAGTAAAGAGAAATTCGGGAAAAGCCTCACTAGGTTGATGCTTCTCCAGCGAAGAACGAGCCGGATAGAAACCGTACTTAATAAATCCCGTTGCGAACTCTGTCTTCTTGTCAAAGCAATGCTGGGACAAGCGATATTCGCGAACGGCCTCGATCCGAGCCTCGATCCGAGCTTCTCTTTGACGATCCAGTACGTTGTGCAGCTCCTCAATAGCCTCATCTCGCTGCCTCTCCATAGCTCCCCGATCATCGACGGCCTTATTGTAGGCTTCTTGGTACCCTTGAAGGAAAACAACCTTCGCCTGCTCTTCCCGGAACCTCTGCCCGAGATCAGCATATTTTTTATTCATTTCCTCCATCCTCTGGATGTAAGGACGAAGCTGGATAACCTCGTTTGCAAGCTCCATTCTCTGCTAACGAAGCTCGCGAATATCTTTGTCAGCTTGCTCCCTGAGAACCAGGTGTCAGGCATTGACAGCCGTAATTTGTTGAGTCGATTGATAAGACGAAAAACAGAAGTAACTCAAAAAAAAACTTGATGGAAAAAGTTAAAAACAGGGAATTAATCATCACCAAACGAGCACAAGAACTCTTACCTTCATAGCGAGATAATCAGAATTATCCTCCGCTTCAGGGATGTTTGTGAAAAGCCCCGCCTCGTCGCGAGGAAGAATGGTGCTCCATGCCAAACGAGATGCTATCCCGGCATCCTCGATACTGTCGTTGTCGTTCACTCCGGGATAGGTCTGGAAATCCTCCCCACCGACGACGACCCCGCTATCAACCGTATAGCGCCTCAAAGTAGGGCCGACCACCTTGGGTAAGACTGGTCTTGTGGGCATTGATGCTTCAATGATCAGCTTCTTTCTGTATTTGCGCCTAGGCTAGCGAGGAGCTGACCTACCCTCAGCAGCACGAGAGCCACCTTCTTGAGGGGCTGACTCACTCCTTTGAGATTCAGAGCTCTCGCGATCACCCGAACCTCGATCATGGACAAGAGGCCGCTTCCGTTTATTTCTCCCGGCCTCTTGTATAGGACGGCTGGATTCGCCAGGAGAAGGTGGAGGAGGAGTAGGAGCACGAGCTGGTCTAGATGGGGCTCTAACTTGCGACTGAGTAGGAGGAGCCGCTTGAGCAGCAGCAGCACTGGCATCCCTCCTACGGAGCAAATCCCGAAATTCATGCATGCACAATATAAAAAGAAAGGATTAGTTGACCAAGTAAAACGCCATGCATACGAGAAGTAAAAAAGGATTGGAAACCTAGAAAACCACCAAAATCCTATAGACTATCCAAGTTCGAATCCAAAGGAAAATCGACGAAAGGACTCCCAAAGGCATCGGCCTGAGCCCACTCAGGATTCTCCTCTGAAGGATCACTAGTACCCACAGCCTCAGGGGTCTCGTCCTCCGAATCTGAAGAGGACTCATCTACAAGACGGCCTACAGGGGTGGATGCTTCGGCTACTAATACCGGGGATGGCTGACTAGGACCAGCATCAGATAGACGAGGAGTTGTAGGCAGGTTAGATGGGGCAGCAGAAGCTTCAAGAACGGTCTTGCTCACCCCCCAGCCGGTAGTGGCAATGTTCTCCAGGGTTAGAAGAGAAAATAAATTACGCTCCCCAGTGGAGCAGATTCGCCGAATAGGCTCGCCAAATTAGTCCCTCAAAATTTCTGTTTTGAACCTCTCCGAGCGCTGCTAGTGGTCAGAGGTATCACGATTCCATCTAGAGCGAATCCGCAGGTTACTTGGACTCTCGACAACGACCCACTCGCTCTCAAAACTGCGCAGTTTATTGGGAAGATCCGAGAAAATTTTATTATTAGGAAACTCATCAACCGTTAACCGTTGAAAGGAGAACGTTATTAACCCTTTCAGCCTGCGAACTCTAAAAAAGGCGCTTAAAAGGGGAACCGTTGGAACAATACCTAGGTTATGACACACTATGGAAAATGCTACCAGCTGAGCCCACGCATGGGGGTGGAGTTGACACAGGACGATGTACTTTTATCTAAGAAATGCTTCACCAAACTCCGCAAGAGAGAAGCGAAAACCGAAAGACAAAGAAGCCTTATGGACGGCTACACCATTCCTAACCAAGTCAGGTGTGACCTCTCCTTGCACCGGAAGTCTATAGCCATAACCCGAAGGAAGAGGGAAACGAGTCCTAATATCTTCTAAGTCGGCATTTGTCAAAGAACACACGAGACCACCTGTTTTAAGTGTTTTACCCGGGCGTAGCAAAGACATGGCAGAAAAGAAAAAAGCAAAAAACTACCCGGCGACAGACTCTACAGACGATAGACCCAATAAGGCTACAGGCTTATTAGGGCGACAGACCTTTTTGGCGAGAGACCTTTTGGGCGACAGACCTACTGAGCAAAACACTTGCGGAAGACCTAAAATTGTAAGCGGAAGACTACAACACTTGCGGGAGACCTAAATCTAGTTGCGAGAAGCAATAAACAGGCGATAGATGTATACTTACTAAGGTAAGCGAGAGACTTCTGGTGGGAGAGCGATAAGCTCTTTTGGCGACAGGCTCTTTTGGCGAGAGAGCTGAAAGTTTGCGACAGATGGCTGCTTAGAGGTTTTTGTGGGGTCTCTCGTCGGGTCCCAGCGGTTTATATAGCCGCGACAGGGAATGCCAAACGTCGCGCCTGATCACGTCTCTCATAAAATAGACCTTTTTTCACCTGCAAAAAAATACACAAAAAAAAAAAACAAAGAGGACTATTCACAGTGGGTTAAGGCCCAAAAACACATATTTATACTCTCTTGGTTGGAGAAATCCAACAAGAGAGTGGGGAGCAATTGATATGACAAAGTCTACCCGTGTTGGGCCAGGCCTAATGGTGTCAGAAATTACCACGTGGCAAGGACTCACTGGTCCACGTGACCTTCGGCGACAGAGGTAGAAGTGCGTGATCATACCTGTCGGCTGGCGACAGACTCAGAATCTGTCGCCTGCAATCATAACGCGACACGTGGCACGCATATACCTACCGCCGGACAACAGATTCCCAGACCGTCGCCTACAGTCATATGGTGACACGTGGCGCACGGTTTCGGCTCCCGCTAGCGACAGACCCCTGACGCCACAACGTGCCACGTGGTATGAGTCTCTCGCCGGCGACAGGCTCCGGAAGCTCCCGATTTTCAAGGAACTTGTGTTATATTTGGACACAAACTCTTAGCAAGATAATGTCATTATCCTTAAGCAATTAACCTAGAATGCTGGCCTATAAATAGGCCCCCAGGTACAATTTTATGCTCTAATTTTTGACTACTGGCTTTTACGCTTCCCAATACTGAAGAACCTTTTGCTGACTTAAGCATCGGAGTGTTTACGCAGGGAACCACCCCTGCGTCTCTCTGACTTTTCTTGTTTTACAGAAGCTTCTTGGAGACACGTGGAAAAAGAAGACAATATCGACGTCAGCACACCTTTATTGTTATTTTGTGCAACAACAGCTTCGAATCAAAGTAAGTATTAATTAAACGTTTTATTAATTTCCATCATCAACTATGTAATTTGCATGCGTACGTCATCTTATGCATCACAACCTAGCTAGCTACTTTAATTGCAAATTACGAAAAATTTTAACTTTTTCAGAATAATCCGCCCATCATTAAAGTGTTGAATTTTGGATTAAAATGATTACTTAAATTGCAGGCCTGGAATACTAATTAAGCTTAGCGCCTTTGTTCATATATATATTGAGGTCAATTAGTCAAGCTGTTACTTCGGTAAACTATTAAGGGTCTGTTTGACCTAGCTGAAATTTTTATAAAAAGTATTATTTGAGTAAAGCTTTTTTAAAAGTATTGTTAAACAAAGTTAAATTAGCGTTTGGCTAACTTAATATAAAAATACTGTAAAACGTTGAACACTGTTTAATAGAATTTTTGTATATTTTTAATAAATTTTAAAATAAAATAATAAACTTTATTAGATTTAATCACAAACTTTTTAATTGAAATAAATAAATAAAATAAAAATAATTTACATATTAAAAAACAATTAAATAAATATAAAAATTGAACAAAATAAATAAATTAATGCAAAATAATATAATTTTCTTTATAATTTTGTGAATTATTGAATAGTAAAATGAAAATGTTAAAATTTTCACTAAAGTACATGTTATTAAAATTAGTACTTTTTGAAAAAGCTTCAATTTATAGCTTCATCCAAAAGCTAAAAATTGCTTCTCGTATAACTAAAAATTTTAAAATTTTGAGAGCCAAACACTTGGCTTCTGCTTATGTAGTAGATAAGCACTAGAATAAGCTAGGCCAAACAGGCACTAACTTATATTTTTTAATTGAAATTTCAATTCAACATTTCAAAATACACTATAAAAAAGACCTTCAGCGACAGAATTTTCTGTCGCTAAAAGCTAAATTATGTCGTTAAAGTGTTTTAGCGACAACAAATTTCTGTTGGAAAAATTGAAGCTGTTGATGCTCCTTCCGTCACTGAAAAGACAACTCCGTCGCTAATTCCATCACTAATTAGTGATGGAATTTTTACTTATCAGCAACGGAAAATTCTGTAGCTTAAATCAAAGTTCTGTCATTAATAATTCGTCCATAAAAAGTATTAGCGACGGAATATTCCGTCGCTAAATCCGTCACTAATTTAATTTTTAATTTTTATTTTTAATTTTATTAAAAAAAATCCGTCGCTAAAAGCTTTTACTGACGGAATTTTCAATTGCTAATAATAAATTTATTTTTTTATGTTATTAAATTATTCTGTCGCTGAAAGTTATCAGCGACAGAAAATTTTGTCGCTAATAATATTTAATATTTTCATCTAATAGTAAATCAGTCGGTAAAGGTACTTATCGACGGAATATTCCGTTACTGATAATAAAATTTTTCCGTCTCTAATACCGTCGCTGATAGTGTTAGCAATGGAATTTTTCGACGCTACTTTAATGAAATCTGTCACTGATGCTATTATTTTTGTCACTAATAGAATAAATTCCGTCGCTAATGATATCTTTTTTTGGTCCTTTTATTTGTGCATTTCGTTACCAAAATGTTAAATTCCAAAATTCTTTGCAAAAGTTTTCCGAAATATATCTAAATTTATGCTTAAAACACTAAATTCATGATTATAGCAACATTTAAAAGACCTTAATCGATAAACATAAAATATCGATAAGATTCATACATAATCATAAAACATAGTTAAAATTCATAAAATCCATAACATCTATCAACAACCATGAAATTCTTAAAACATAAAAAGAACAAAGTACCGAATATTTCTTACAAAACAGAGATTCATGCAGAAAGCCCATCTTTGAGGTTTGGTGAGCGTCTATCATCGGGATTTGAAGGGCCTCCTTTGCTACTCTTCCATGCATGAGTCATCTCAGCCATCCATTGGTGCATTTCTGGTAAATATTTGAGGACTTCATCAAGTTTCTCTTCTATCATATCGATTCGCTCATCCTGGCTTACTGTTGATTGAGAAACCGAGAATATTGGACTTGCTGAATAGGCGGATGACTCAAATATATCTCTGTTTTGTGAACTGCTTCCAAGGCCGTACACATGTGTGCAGGTAGTTTCCATTCCTCCAATGCAGTCACACTAGGCAACAGGATCAAAGTTTAGTTGACTGCTAATATCCGCACCATACTTCTCAACCAATGAAGCATTATATTTTTCATATAATAAAAAAATATATATGATAGGATGATATTTTGTAAATTTTATATGTGCTAATATATTTTCTTTATTGATGTTTTATGCCTAAAAGAGCTTACTAATGTTTATTTTATGTTTTAGGTATTAAATATCAAAGTTGGAATAAAAAGAAGCTAAAAAGAGCAAAGTGCAGTATTTTCTGTCCAGCTTGAAAGATTGACGTTTTTGACCAATTTAACGACCTGATCTCAAGAAGTGGCCTTCATAGAAGTTGTAGAGGACTTCTCAAGGTTTCCAGAATGCACAAGATCGCAAAAATTGGAGATCGTTTGGTTGGTCAAACGTCTGGACAAAATCATTATGAAATTCTGGGCAGAAAAACAAGATTGAGAAGAAATTCCAACTAAGCAAGTTCAAGACAAGATTTTGTTGAGACAAGATAATTTCTTAATTTTATTATGTCTTAGATCTGTAATTAATTAATAAAAATAGGCCTTAGGAATTTTACTTAGAAAGTAATTGTAAAAAGATGATGAGATAAAGGTAAGAGTTTGACTAGTCAAATTACTTGTTTCCCAAGTAAACTCTTATCTGAATCCCACATTGCTTAGGAAAGTCTTTTAAACTCTTCCTTAGGCCTATATAAAGAGCACAAGGCTCTCATAAACAGCATCTCTCTTATCCCTCACATCCTTCTTATCCCTCTTCCCTCTTTTAGTCTTGTAGGATTTTCTTTAGGGTTTTTAATAAAATTTTATTTTTTTCTTTATTTTTAATTAGTTGCTGATTTCTTTATTATTTTGAATTCTGATTTTGTTTTCTTTATTTAAATTAATATTGTTTGTGTGTTCTTGCTTACTAGTTTATAATCTTGATTAGTAATTCTGACTTTATATTATTAAAGATTGCTTCTTTGATTGTTTCTTGCATGATATTTGTAATCTTTATAATATATAACTTGAATTTTATGATCTTGAATATGTCTAGTGAGTAGTTTTCTTATTCAGTTATGAGGTAAATTCATTGTTCTTGGGAAAAAGAATGTTGTGAGATTTTGAGCTTATAATATAATTGTTGATTAAGTATCCAAGATTCTCTGAGCACATTTGCATGATTATTTGCTTGATTAGATGGTAGGGCCTACTATTTAATTTAATTGAATAATCTACTGCCAGATTAAAAACATAAGTCCGTAATTGCTTATGGAGTTAATCACTAGGGATGGAGGAGAATTGAGGTTTAGATTAAATGAACCGAGCTTATGTGTTTGTTATCTAATGTCAACCCATATCTTTCTTGTTGTTAATGCTGCTACAACTTATATCTAGAGAGCTTGTTCTAGATAGGTTAAGTAGTTAGAGATTAGTTAAAGAGCTTGTTTTAACTAACGACTCAGTAAGGGAAGATGGTGTAACAGAGCTTGTTGTTATGCTACAGTTGACTATTTAATTGACAATAATATTTTGTAATCAATGATCAACTTCTAAATCCAAGAATAATTAATTACCTTGTAACTGAAGCTTTTTCATATTTGTTTTTGATATTTAATAATCCTTGCTTTCTCTCTTTTAGGCATAGCTTACAAAACTCCAAAACCACAAAATTTCTTCTTTCCGTAAAACTTAAGATTAGATTTTTAATTTAATAATTAACTTAAATAATTCAGTCTCTGTGGGTTCGACCCTTACTCCGCTATCTACATAGTAGAGTTAGGAAGTTTTATTTTTGGTGACTGACGACACTCATCAAATTTTGGCGCCGTTGCCGGGGACTGTTATTTATTTAAGTTGTTTATTATAATTTAAAGATCTAATTATTTTCTTTTCTTTCTTCCTTGCAGGGTTTGCATGTCTAACGAGCACTCTAGTTACAAACTTCGAAAGATTAGAGATTACATTCAGGCAACCCAAAGTGCGGTGCTACAAACGCCCCAACCACCACCATCCACTTCCGAAGATCCACCTTCCCCCGAGCCCACGTTCAATCCCACTTTTGAATTCTCTAGTGATTCAGAAGAGGACACCATGACTCAAAACGCTAACAGAACCTTGAAGGAGTTGGCAGCACCCACTATGAACCAACAACCCCTTTGCATAACCTATCCTGCTTTAGATGTTGCTTTTGAATTAAAATTGCTTTTGCATAACAGCAGCTGGAACAGTTTTCCATGTTGGCCAAAGATCTGGAAAATACTCTTTAATTAATGTCATAATTGTTCGAATAGCTTGAGGCTCCAAAAAAGTGCTGAGACATAAATCAATTTGAATTTTTTTATATAATATTAATTAATTAACTTCACATAACAAAATAGTGTTATTATTTCTATTACTTGTTATTCAGACAAGTAAGTTGTGCCCTCTGATCCGGATTACTTAGAGTCGAATATCCTTGATTGGGCCTCGTTTTTTACTTCTATTGCCACTACCATCAGAACTCGCACCACTGCTTGCGTTCGTCAAAATATGATTGATGTTAAGCTGCTCGATCGCTATTCCGTTAGGAGATAAACCTTGGGCAGATGATGAGCCTTGGCCAAATAGACCCTGTGTAGATGGGCCTTGGGCAATTGGACCATCTCTCTTGTCAGTGGGTTGGTCAGTGGCTGAGTCCACCTCATCAGTATCCACTTCTGTTGATGAAAATAATTGTGCTTTAAGGTTAACTGGTGGGGTCTGAGATCGTGGAGTAGGTATAAAAAAAGACTTGCAACTCGTTGCAGGAGATCCACCGAGTCGAGACTTCTTAACAGATGATTTTTTTATGGCTTCATTATACATGCAATATAGGAAAAAAAACAATATATGTATTAGAAAACTAATGAAATTAACAAACAAAATAAATTAACATTTTACAAAACATTGTAAAATAATAAGCAAACAAAAAAAGTAATTAAGTTATTAAATGTACATAAACATTTTCTTAAAAGAAATAAAAGCAATTAACTAAAAAAGACCTCCTCCTCCTTATCATCATTGTCATCGTCATCGTCATCGTCATCGTCGTTGTCGGTGTCGTCATCATCATCATCTGCTTTTTCTACTTCTTCTTCAATATTTACCTCTTCATAATCTCCACAAACGAGAATAGTGGGATTGTCAAGTTCTTCTGAATATGTGATATTTATAAGGTGTGGATTTTGAATTTCTTGATAAACCCCATCATTTAAATCCATTATGTCCACATCACGATTCTGAATGTTAAATCTAGCTCTTGCTCTTGTCTTGAAAATAGCCCACCAATTACGACGATATCTTTTTCTAGATGGATAAAGAGTAAAATACACTTGTTGACTTTGTTGAGCTAATATAAAAGGTTCATTGCTAGCAAGTATAGACCTGTGTTTGATTTCAACAAGACCATGACTAGGATGAACGTGATGACCTCTTTCAATATCAAACCAATGGCACTTAAAGAGTACAACTTTATTTCCAATCCCAAAATATTCTAGCTCCACTGTATCTATCAATATACCATAAAAGTCACGGTCAAAATCATTGTAACAATCACCTTTCACACAAACATCGTTGTTAATTGTTTTTCGAGTTTTTTCATATTCTAATGTATGAAACTTAAATTCATCTACAAAATACCCTTGATAACAACTTGCCAAACGTGCTGGACCATGAGAGAGATCAATGATACGTTTATCTATTTCATTTTCTTGTTCACGAACCTACATAATAGTGATTCTTGTGATGAGTGAAATGTATTATCATCCATTAAAATAGAGTAAACTATATTTAGATTACTTACTTATTGTCTAAATTATTTCATAAAATGAGCTTGACGTGTTTTCTCCAATTGAGCATCGTTCATGTCTGGTTCATTTCTTTTGACCATTTCATCAAATATCCTATAAAATTAATATATATATATATATATGAAAATGTTTAGGATCAAAAAGCCTTCGTTGTATTTATAGTATGATATATACATGCTATATACTTACTCAATGTACGGGAGAACTTCTTCACAATTCATTAGCACATATATCACCACTGCATCAAACTCATCTTCTTCCAGATATCGACAATTGTTCTTTGTCTGCCCAAGTGGTTGTCCAGGATAATTGAAAATTGACAAACGTCCCATAGGATCTACGTCTTGTCCATCATCATTCCATGGCGGACGAGTTAATCTTGTTTGAATATTGGGATCAAAGTACAATGCACAAAATGTTGCAATTTCCTCCCTCATATATGCCTCACATATAGATCCCTCCACACGTGCACCATTTTTCATCTTCTTTTTTAGGCGATGCAAAAACCTATTTAAGGTATACAATACTGTAACGACCCGTTACCACCTTTTTCACGTCTTTTTATACAACTTTTTCAGTTGGCTGTCTGTGATGCCATTAACATTCTACGGTGATAGTAATAAATGATAAACATTTATTTAACAAATACGGAATATGAAATTTTTTTCACTATTCCTTACATCTGACATCCCCTATTGTCTTTGTTTCAATAAAGTAGTACTGTATACTTATGTCTGAAGTGTAAAAGAGAAGTAATTATACCTGTCATATTTAACATAATTTGCTCCAGCGCTTTACACGTAGCTATATCCATTTGGGATATGGTTTCTCTAACTCCGTGTCTTTTTATCTGTGGAGTTAAAACAAAGGGGTGAGTGAATCACGCGCTCAGTAAAAGAGACATATGCTGATTTGAAGAAAGCAAAACTATATGCCACAAAGTATTTATTTTTCCTAAAATCATACCAAGTAGGAAAACAGTGGATATAGTAGACAATACTCTCAATACACCATTCCAATCGTTAGTTAAACAATTTACATTAAAATGTAATAAACAATTACTAGGATTCAGTAAATCCCCTCAGTAAACAAAAACAATAACTTGAGACTAGGCATCACCCTATAAATAAATCATGCTCTCAGCTTTCCCTACCCCTTTTCAAGAACACAAATTGTCCGCTTTTGAGGTGCACCCGTAGGCCATCGCCCCTCACGGCTATCTCATGCTAGATCTATGGCCATAATCTATAGGTGGTCCTCGGGTCCACTTGCCAAGTGACCTCGAGACCGCTGATGACTTGGCGGGTACATCAACCTTGTGACACCCTGAGGTGCACCCGTGGGTCCATCGACCCGAGCCAGCGCCCCAAGCGGTTCACTCAGTTATGTGAATAGTAATGCATGAACTCGGGGCCTAAAGTCTCAAAATTCACTTTATATCTCGTGAAAAATCTTTTATGGAATTGTTTCACCCATATTATCATTTTCTCAAAATGATTTGATTTCCAAAAGGTTTTATACTTTTTGTTTATAAACATAATAAAAACAGCCCACGTTTCGTGTGAGAAAAATATCAAGTAAATCAACTCGCCCATGGTCAACTCGCCCATAGCGGCTAGCCCATGGTCAGCTCGCCCATAGCGGTGAACCATTGTTCGCCCGCCAACCTTAGCATTTAAAAACAAGTTAAACTGGCTCACCCATAGCAACTCACCCATGGTTAACTCGGCCCTTCTAGCTTGCCCATGGCCAATTCGCCCACTATGGCTTGCCCATGGCCAGTTCGCCCATTATGGCTTGTCCATGTTTAGTTCGCCCATTGTGGCATTGCCCATGGTCAGTTCGCCCAATGCGAAACTTCCATGGTCAACTCGCCCATTTTTATTAAAACAGGGTCGCCCGCCCAATACATTATAAAAGGGTTCGCCCACTTTGGCTCGCTCGGAATTTTCTTAACAAAGGGGTCGCCCGCCCCAAAACATCATAAAAGGGTTCGGCCAATTTGGCTCGTCCGAATTTCTATTAAAACAAGGGTCGCTCGCCCAAAACAACATAAAAAGGGGTCACCTTCCATTGGCTTACCCGCCCTTTACCAGCTTCCCCAAATAACATGATTTATCAAATTAATGCATGTCATAAACCAAAACAATTTCTCAATAATTTCATAAAATTTAACTCCACAGGACATGCATTCTCTTCACACACATCTCCCTTACTTGTTCTTACGAAGCCTTGCTTCTCGATCGCCTTCCCGATCGCTTTTCCCGACTCCTAAATTCCCAGCTGCAAAATAATTTATTAAAATTATTAATATTTTCTTTTCGAATATTTTCAGCATTTTGGCTAGACTTGAGATAAATCTACTAGCTCGCCCAACAGAGAATCCTACTAGCTCACCCCACAGAGCTCTTACTAACTCGCCCAACAGGGCTCGCCATGCATTAAATGGCTTACACGTGGGAGTTCGCCCACATTTCAGTTCGCCGTTCCTTACTTGACTTACAAGTGGGAGTTCGCCCACAAATTAGCTCGCCATGCACATGCATGAGAGCTCGCCCACCAATCAGCTCGCCATGCATATGTAAGAGAGCTCGCCTTATATGGCCTTTTACTTAGAGGGGGCCTCACCTTGAATTGAACTAATACTTGGCGACCTCACCCATAATCCATACTATTTAGCTCGCCCATAATAATTGAGCTCGCCTATTCTCATCACTCTTAACCATTTCCAGCGCTTTCCTTGTTTATTCTCGATTGTTTTCTAGATCACATCTTGTTTTAATTTCCTTTAAAGATTTTCCATCATCATACTACAATTTCAACCCAGTTTTCATTTAATGTTCATATACTTCAAGATATGAATTTATTCTATTTCTATGATCTAACAAGAACAAGTTAAAAGCAAGACTATATTCATGCTCGAAATCATAGAAATACATCATTCAATCTCAAGAAACCATTAAATCTCACCTTGATCAATTTATGCTTCTAAAACAAAATTTGTCTTCTGTTTTGTTCCTCTTCCATCCACGTCAACACTCTAACTTGAATTCTTATTTGATTCTTCAATTGCATAGAGGTTAAGTAAGCAAGGAATGTTGAATGTCACCATGGAATTTCTCTCAATTCATTTCTTAGCTGCATCGGAGTAAAGAACCAGGACAGAAATTAAGACAAAGTTTGGCTCTCATAGATAACATATTCGGTAGTGAAGAGAGCAACTTTGTTGCAGCCTTCTTGTCTATTTATTCTTCTCTTTATCCATATTAACCAATACTAATAATCCATATAGCACCTTATCATGTTTCTTCATCATTTCCTGGGTCAATCATTCCTTTAATGCATGAAGAAAAACTGCAGCTCAAGGTGGCATGAAAGTCTCCCTTCCACACGCCTTTTGCTTCTTCTATTGGCTTTGTTTTATATTTGCACAAATAACTTTCTAGCCATGTCAACCTTTAATTAATTTCTTGTCTGATTTACACTTGACAAGCAGACTTGATCAGCCTTTAACAAATTGAAGAAAATAACGTGTAGCAGTAGTAAAGTGTCATCAAAGTCCACTTTTGCTGCACTTTTGTTGACTTCCATTCTCCTTCTCCTCTAAGCATCATATGTTGCATTAATTCTTGAAGAACATTGCAGCAAAAGAAATTGGCTGGAACTCTTTTCTTCCTATACGTTATTGACTTATTTGCCTTCTTTGTTTTATTCCTCAACCAATAAGGATAAACCCTTTATTGACTTTAACCTTCTCTCTTATTACTGTCCAACACAGCCGCAATTCCCACACACAACAGCCAATAAGATTTATCATGTGTTAGACTTTAGTAGCCTCTCTTAATTCTTCAGCCGTGTGGCGTACAAAGTCAATTTTGGCTGTACGGTTCTGATTTATTATTTCCAGATTGCCAGCTTTTATTTCCATTTTGTCCACACGTGTTGACTCCAGTTCGCCTAGTCAACTTGAGCTCGCCATTCAATTTCAGTTCGCCAACTTAAAATTTGGCGATTACTTGCTGATTACCTTGTCTTGGCGATCACATTAAGATAAGGCAGGTATCTATTGCCTTACTCGCCTACAAGCTATCATTTGCCCCTCTATATGGAAGATCACATTACTTGCCATACTCACTCTTTGGGGCGATCATTGCCTTCACCTTATTCAGGCGATCATCCTAACCAACTGACTTGGCGAACTTGTCTATTCGCCGGTATGGCCATTAAATCAATCTTGCCATCATCCATTGCGATCACCCTTGGGCGAGCCCTTCCATTATAATACTCGCCCATCGAGTGTTTCACAGAAATTGCTCCATTTACATCTCAAGTTAAGGAGCATTTCACTCAAGTGGAAATTAACATTCATTATTTATTTAATTCCCACTATCAAATTTTATGAAATTAGGATCTACAGCAGTGTAGAATAAGGTCTTACAATACACATATTTAATAGCATACAATAAGAGCTCTATTTAAGATAACATATTGAAAAATGCTAATATCAAACAAATTATTACCTCTCATATGGATACACCCATTGGTATTGAATTGGTTCGCCAACCTTGGCCTCGTAAGGTAAGTGAATGGGGAGATTTTCCATGCAGTCAAAAAAACTTGGTGGAAAAATTTTCTCTAATGTGCAAATTATTTCTACAATGTTGCTTTGCAACTGTTCCATGTAATTCACATGTAATTCAGTTGAACATATATCTCGAAAAAAATGAGATAGCTCCGTAATAGCATCCTATATTGAATTAGGTATGAAATCATGAAAGGCAATTGGAATTAATCTTTGCATAAAAACATGACAATCATGACTTTTCATTCCATAAAACTTGTTTTCCTCAATATTTACGCATCGAGATATGTTTGATGCAAACCCATCAGGAAGCCTTAGCTCTTTCACCCATTTACACACTCTTCTCTGATCATTTTTGCTTAATGTAAACAAAGCTTTAGGTGCGAAAGTTTTTCCATTATTTGTCACCAATTCCAATTCCTTTCGTTTACAAATCAGCACCAAATCTAACCTTGCATTTGTGTTGTTGTTTGTTTTGCCTTTAACATCTATTAATGTATTGAATAAATTGTCAAACACATTTTTTTCAATATGCATGACATCTAAGTTGTGACAAATAAGGTTGGTATGCCACTAAGATAACTCCCAAAAAATGCTTTTCTTCACCCAATTATGAGTTACCCCAAGACCTTGAGGTTTTTGTTGAGGACATTTTGTCCCAAATGTTAAGTCTTCCAAACTATCTATCCGGGACAACACTTTTTCACCTAACAATCTCATAACCGGAGGATCATAATCAACCTTTCTACTAAATTTATCCCTTTGCTTCCTAAAAGGATGATTAGAAGGCAAAAATTGACGATGACAATAAAAAAAACAACGCTTTCGTCTATGGTGCAATCTAAAAACTTTCATATGTTCCATACAATAAGGACAATATAATCTTCCATGTGTACTCCACCCAGACAACATTCCATAAGCAGGAAAGTCATTAATTGTCCACCTCAATGCAGCTTTTAACAAAAAAATTTTGATTTCTATAAGCATCATAAGTTTGAACACTCTCATCCCATAAGATTTTCAACTCATCTATCAAAGGCCTTAAAAAAACATATATGTTTTGCGATGGATTGTTCCTTCCTGGAATTACCATATTCAATAACAAATATAGGGGTGTAAAACAGACCAAAGCCCGTGGGTCGATCCTTTAAACCCACGCGCTTTTTAAGGGCCGGTTTGTTTATTTTAGGCCCGTTTTTAACGAGTTGGCCAGCGCGGGCCACCAATCTGTGTGGGCTTGTTCAAGCAACCCGCGGGCTGGCCCATTTATGCCCTTTTTAATTTTATATATTATTAATATTTAAATTATATTATTAATGTATTTTTATTTCTTATCAAAATAATACATAACATGATTTTATTGTGTTCTAGCAAAAAAAATGAATTTATATAATTTTACTTTGAATTCAAACCATGAGATTATATGTATGACAATGGAAAAAAAAGATGTTGGAAAAGTTTAATATTTAATAGAACTTTATGTTTTTTCAAGTTTGTAATTATATATTTTAAAATATTGTAAGTAAATTGTAATTGTATTTAGATTGTATTTATATGTGCATTTTAATGATTTTTTATATTTTATTTTATTTTTATTATTTTTTATTTTAAAAACTTGGCCCGCGGGTCGGCCCGGTCTGTATTAAAAAAGGATCGGGCATATCCAATGTAGCCCGTTTAAAAACGGGTAAGCCCGTTTAGGCCCGAATCCGCATGGCCCTCCCCTTACCTGCCCCGCCCAGCCCGTTTTACACCCCTAAACAAATATGGTTGTTTCATACACATCCAGGGAGGTAAATTGTAAACAGCGAGCATAACTGGCCAACAAGAATATGACCTCGTAGCTGGCCCAAAAGGACAAAATCCATCTGCATATAAACCAATTCTGACATTACGAGGTTCCATAGCAAACAATGGATGGGTACGATTGAAATGTTGCCAAGCCTCACCATCAACTGGATGTCTAAGCACTCCTGAAGAATTTCAATTATGCACATGCCATGTCATAAACTCAGCAGTTGCAGCTGACATATAAAGCCTTTGAAGCCTAGGGATTAATGGCAAGTAGTGCAAAATCTTGTACGGTATCTTCTTTCCTCTTGCCCCACATAGTTTATATCTAGGATGCCACATATCGTATGGTGCATTAATTCGGCATATTCTTTACGAAATAAAATACAATTATTCTTGCAAGCATCTATCTTAATATAACCAAGATTGAATTTCTCCAATTTTTTATTCATTTCATAAAAATTTTCCGATAAATTATTATTCTCTGAAAGCATACCTCTCACAATCTCCAACATACGATTAAAACATGCTTCACTCACATTGTACTCCGACTTCCAATTACACAATTGTGACATGGCAGATAATGTCGTGTGCTTAGAACACTCCTTCCACAATGGTTCATTTGCATCATTTAACAGAGAAGCAAAGTTTTGTGTTGATGAATTTTGTTCATGCTCACCAAATCTTGATTGATTAGCATTCCATTCAAAATTAATATGAAAAGCATCCCTCACCATTCTATTATACGGGTTTTGTTCTGAATACATTCCATACATCAAATCACTCATCTCTATTTCTTGAAGATTGTCCTTCAACAACTTCACCACGTTTATCCCAAATAGTATAACCACTCATAAAACCTTTGTAAAATAAATGTTCCTGCACCTTATCACATTCTAAAAAGATTCTATTTTTACATTTGATGCAAGGACATTTTATTCTATCTCCACTGACAAACTGCCTATTTGAACATGCAAAATCGCTAAACTCTTCAACTCCGTTTAAATACTCATTTTTAATATAACTATTACTATCTAACCGGCAGTACATCCAACTCCTATCCTTATCCATTATACGATCTGAATAAAAGATCTGTAATTTAATAAAAAAAAACCCACACAAAGTAAATAAAATATAGCAATCAAAGCAAATATCTCAACCAATTCAAAAACAAAATAAAAATTTTAAATCATAATTTAACAATTATTTATTATACAATGCGTTATGAAATAATTAAAATATTACCTCACGATCACAATCCACCAAAGCACTCCTTGTTAATATTAAATAACCTACAAAAACATAAAAACTACATATTAAAAATTAAATATTATTTTCTTTTAATAGAAAATAAAAAATAATGATTACAATACATATAACTTTCGTTACAGTACATATTAAAACTATTAATATAACAATATATACATTTATGCAAAGAAAAAAATAATATATATAACAATGTATATCTAACATTAAACAAATTAATAATACTAATTTCATCAATCTATTAATATCATGTAATTAGATACACTAAAACAACAATAAATTTTCATAATTAATAATATTATAGCCAAATTAAATCTACATAAATAAATTTATACATTTAAAAGCTAACAAAAATAAATATAAACATTTAAATAAAAATTTCCTAATAATATTCCTATATATACAAATAGATATATACTATTAAATGTATATATATAACAACAACATTAAAAGCATTAGTAACTAATTAAACAAATAAACAACAACCGTACCTCCCGCTATAATTAGCGACGGAATTAACAACGGAATTTTTTCCGTCGCAATTTACCGACAAAATTCTGTCTCTAATTTCGTCGGTAAATCCGTCTCTAAATTAAACTTAATTTCCATCGCTAATCCGTCGCTAATGTCATTTTTCAGCGATGGAAAAATTCCATCGTTGAAAGCCTTTTTTCTTGTAGTGATATCAATCACTAAAATATTCTTCAAAGTGTAAGTTAAACAGAATAGGTATGTATTCTTGATTAAATATGGATGATGTTCTTTATAGGGGTGAATAATGAAATTATGGACTTAACATTAATCATTTAATCTCGATGCACTAACAAAAATTAAAAAAATAGAGGTAACAAAAGGAATCCAGCCATACTTAATTATCTTCCAACTTTAATATTAAAATCAAAAGCGCAGTAGTGAAAATATTGTTCATAGATACACAACTCGTATAGCATATACAAGAGAGAATACGAAAATAAAATAGTTATATTGTTGCACGTTTCCTCTTGCACAAATATAACATTCCCAGTCTATAAGTAGACTAGCTCCCATATTTCTTCTTTCTCCATCTCTCTCAAATTCGGCTTCCATCATGTGAATGTCTGAGGCTAGCTTGCTAGCTAGGAAGATAGTCTCGACATCTGTCAGACACACGAGACGAGAGGGTTAGACTTGAAGAAACCTGCAGGCATACTGCAACTGCAAGCGCAAGCCCTACTCCTTTGGTAGTTTACTGCCTTCACAATCTTTCTCTTGATAAAGAAATGAATGAGAGCTAGAAGAAAAGTTTTCCATCTCACGTGCTGATGATAAAAACCTTAGCAACTGATCTTCCTCTACTTGATTTTGAGACATTGTTGAGTAAGAAGTAGTACTGCCACTGGTTGAAGAAGTCAAAGATGAAGAATGATATTGTGAGATCGGAGGTTGTTGATTATGAACATGAAGGCCTGATTCAACACATTGCCCCCAAGAGTTATCATCGTTATTTGAAAGCAGCTGCGCGTACTGTGATAAATATGGGAATGCCTCCTGGGATAATAAATTATTACTAGGAGTGATATTTGCAAGCGAAGCAGGAGGTTGAGGATTGGAACGACAAACTGTGCTTGGAAAATGCTCATCAGGTGCTACAGTGATTGGATTATTAGAACATGTTAAGAAGCCAAACTCCACTCCTCCTTGAACACGTTCAGGAAAATTGAGTTTGGCTTTGCTTCCTTTAAACTTTAAGGCTGCTGCATCATAAGCAGCTGCTGCAGCTTCTGCGGTGTCAAACGTTCCCAGCCAAACTCTAGCCGCCTTCTTGGGGTCACGGATTTCGGCCGCCCACTTTCCCCATGGTCTCTGCCTTACGCCTCTATAGTGCCTCCTTCTTAGGTTTCCAGCTTTGAAAATAAAATAAAAAAAAATGTTTTTATAATCAAGGATCGATCATTACCTTTTTAAGATCATCTTTTATGTTAGAACAAATATATAAACGAACATGGAAATTATTTCCAAAATCAGTGATAATTATGAGGTAAGGAAACAAGGGCGGAGGGCCACATGTTTGAAATTATAAAACTAAGTTTGCCATACCTGTCTGATAATAATAAAGGTTCTTTCTGAAATAAAATATATATACCCTTATAAGCCGTTTCAATCTACTTTCTTCAGCAATCTCTACAACTTGATTTCTGACTAATAACTATAGCAAATGAAAGCATAAATAAACCGATCTTGTAATGCTAAAATGCCTTCACATGTTTCTGGGAGTGTGCGGGACTTGCATTCTGAAGGAGCAGGGATAAG
This sequence comes from Heritiera littoralis, assembly GCA_031772115.1. Lineage (NCBI taxonomy): Eukaryota > Viridiplantae > Streptophyta > Magnoliopsida > Malvales > Malvaceae > Heritiera > Heritiera littoralis. The sequence goes on from JAPDPK010000089.1 coordinate 275,299, forward strand.
GGATCGAGTGGGGAGAATGGAGATAGCTAGCAACTGCACCTTTATTAATGATTTTATGAGACCAATATAATATCGAGAGAGCTGGGAATCGAATTTAGACTTTAATGAATGACTAAAACTAGTGAATAGTGATATCGGGTCAAGTGAAAACCTAGATAAGCTAGATGCATGATTATATCTAGTTGATCATTTATATGTATATGTTGATATACCTTGGTCCTGTGCAGGAAGGGCTTGTTGATCTGTTAGGAGAGACTTATGATCAGTTGCTTGCTGGTGAGGCAAGATATCAGTTTGGCCGATGAGATGATGCGCAAGGGTGGTTGATGCAGCGGCCATGGAAAAGCTATCTTGTTGAACCAGCTGCTGCTGATCATATGATGAGTATTGAGAGAATATGTCAATATCTTCCTTTTTCTCCTCCGATGCATCGATAGGAAGAGGCCTCTTCCCATGCCTCCGATCCACCTTGTTTGACCTCTAAACAGTGCAGCTAATTAATTATTCTTTAGTATATGCGGGTGATTATGTTTCATACGTGATCTTTGATCAAGTTATAGAATATCGATTAACAGATATACCAGCAAAATATTCTTATAGCAAACACCGATTAAAAGTAGAGATCTTGAGGATTTCGGATTTCGGCCGGTTACGGTAAAGAACAACACAATCCAAGAAAGAGATCATAAAAAGATTGGTATGCTAATGAGGAAAAAAGGAAAAGTTGAAAAAAAAAAGACAAAAAGAGAGAGAGAGAGAAAGAGACTGTGGAAATTTGAGGTTGCTTGTAGGCGTTTCATTGCTGCACGTTAAAGTAACTTGACTCACTTTATATTTGTCTCCGCCATCAAAGAGTTGATCTTTCTGCCTTGTGAATGCAACCAGTGCGGAAAGAACCGAGGATAAAAAATTTAATAATTTAATGGTTAAATTTTATAATTATTTTTTTATTTATGGCTTAATCATTAAATTAATAAATTTTTCATTATCATCATTTTTTGTCTTTTTTACAAAGCAAAGCTTAAGATTATACCCCATTTTTGGACCTTCCAGTTGTGCCAAATATATAATCTAAGCTTTTTGGGAATATTGTTCACTTTCTTTTTTTTTTTGGTACATCACTTTCTTTTTTTAAATTCCTAATATACCATTAATCCCAATCCCTATTTACTTAATTCACGTTAAAAAAAAATCACACGCTTAATTCTCTCCAAAGCTGACATCAAAAAATCTGTCTCAGCATTCGTCCAGGCAAGTTTTTGTTGTAAAAGTAAAGAAATAGTTGTAAGTGAAATTAAAAATAGCATGATCTTCAAATAGTTAATCAAGTAATTAACAGAGCTTAAATAAATAGAAATGAAAAAAATGAGAAGAGCGTGTTATGAATTAGTTGACAGGGGATGGAATTAGTGGTGGTGGGCATAACTGGTCATGAGTGATATACGTGGGTGTCAATTCTAGAATATAAAACCACGTGAAATGTATTTGGGAATAGGAAATTAGGTGAAATTTGGCTTTCAGCTTTGCACTTTCAGTCACTATATACGTGAAGTGGTACATTTCGTAACAGTGAGGCATTAAAACTATTTAGAAAACGCATTAATTAAGCTTTAACCTTCCAAAGCAACTTCAATTTCAATGGAGCAAAGTGTTGGCTTGCAAGCTAGTGAACAAAGAGAGAATAATAATGTCATAAAAACCAATAATCAATACTTGTAATAACAAGAAGCTGCCAGCTTCAAACTCATGGAGAGATGGGGCAGAGAGAGAGCCTTGTCAATCGCCATATGTGGCAAAGGGAGCAATGAGAAGGCTGCAACCAGTCAATTTGGCATGCGACTGATGGAATACCAAATATCAATGCATGTGTTGGTAGGTAAAATAGGAATATATTTGCTTTCAGTTCTAGGAGATTGTCTCGTCTGTCGGTGTTCTGACTCTGCTCCAAATCGATCCCTTTCATTTTTTTTAATCTTCTGTGGTTGTTCAGAGTTCGTAAAGAGAGGAAAGGCTCTGTTACTTGTTATCTATTGATATATGCTTTTTTTTCTTGGTGGAACTATAGATATACGCTAATCAACGATAGTCGTTACATTCAAAGTCTTTTTATTATATTATATATAGAGAGAGTTTAACATGTTCTTGTTTCAACTTTCTAACTTTAAAAAATTCAAAAGAAGTTTATTACATAAGACAACGTTTGTTGGGAGAGAATCAAAAGATCATAGCTTACGTTTGAAAACACGTCACGTCAAGCCCACATCCATAGGACTAAGACAATTCTTAAATTCAACCGAAAGATCATCGGGCCAAAGAAAACCAAATGTCTAGCTTAGGTCCAAAAGAGCCGACCACTTAGTTCGAATGAGAAAATTCATTTGTTGTAGTGGGCCCAAAACTCTATAAGCCAGAACAGTTAATTACCTTAAACAATGGTCCATTTCATTCATTAATCACTTCTTAATTTGAAAAATAGGAAGTACAATAAATGTATGAATTGTTCAAGTGCTGGTTAATTTCATTCATTTTTTTCTCAGTAGGATAAGATGCAGTGCTAACGTTTTCTGCAACTTGCATTTAGTTGCTATATGTGTAGTTAGCGTGCATATGAATTGCATTTGTATCTTTCTAATAGGCTTCACTCTTCACATATGCTGATGTTTATGTAATTTATTACATTGTAAACCAGTTAATTATGTGGATCAATCAGTTAACCTTGTTTATGTTCTTAAAGGCCAAGGCATTGGCTATCGTAGTGCCTAGTACATGCCATCTGAACTCTAAACCGATTATTTTTAGCGATCGTTCAAGTAATGATGATTTCCCTTGATCCTCTATTCGACCAAAACTTTGATAATGGCTGAGATATCATGGTTTTGGTTTGTGGTTATCTATCTGCTGATTTCTTTGGTATTTCTCGACGTAATATCGCCTTCTAGCTGCTTTTTTTTTTGTCTCTTCAAGATTTATGCCTATATATATATACACACACACACGTCTATGAGTTGCTTCAAAAAAGTGGGAGGGTTCTAAAATGATTTTACTGTTTACAAAGGGGTCTTGTCTGTTAGCAAAATTCATTTAAAACATAAGAAATTGAAAAAACATAAATCTTGAGTATTAAGTAGGTCGTATTCCTAGCATTATGTTTTCATGAGTCTTACTTTGTTCCAATTCTTGAGAGGTTTGAGGCAACGATGAAAATCAAAACTGAGTAGCCGGGTGTGTTGCACTTTGGAGGTTGGTAGCAGAAGTCGCAAATAAAGGAGCAATGGCACTTTATGGCGGTCTTGGGTTTATCGGGGCAAAACGACTTTTTCACTACTACTTGATGAGAAATTCTATTTGTATCCCACAAAATACTAAATCTACCCCACCCCAAATAACTCTATTAAGTAAAATACAATTTTACCCTTATTTGTATTTTACTTTACCTGCGCTGACTCCTTCTTTCTCCTCCTCCTCCTCCTCTCTCCTCCTCCTCCTCCTCCTCCTCCTTCCTTCTCCTTCTCCTCCTTCCTGGTACGAAGCTCCTGATGTTAAGGTAAAAATGGCATACTTTAGTTGTGTAGGGTATATGCCGGTGCAATTATTTCTGTTTTACTTCCTTACGCAATTATTTCTGGTTTTGACTACATTCTGCAAGCTTGGTTTCTATGATTTTTGATTTAATCATCTGACTAAAGTTTATAATTATACAGACTATTGCCACCATCTCCCTTCGATTGCTGCCATCAATCTGTACAAGCTATTGCACTGTAGGACTACTGCCACCAGGTATGTGCTTGATATGTTAATTTTTTTATGCTATGTTCTATTTAAGCATTGTCAGAAAAATAAATAATGTGATATATTATCAAAAAAATATTTATTCTTGTCATGATTTGCTTATTTGTACTTGCTTACAATGTAGACACACTTGACACTATTATTTCTCACTTACTCTCACTTTGCACGACACACACCTCACGTCACTCACTCACACTTCCACTTACTTGTACACTTTTTACTTCCTCACACACTTGCACTCAACTATTGCACTTAGTGTCTTGGCTTTTAATTTGTTTGATAAATATTTAAATATTTTTCTTTTTCAGACATGGCTAATACACGAGGTGGAGATTCATCTCAAGGAAGATGACAGCGACCTACCGGCTCTGAGAGGAGACGACGAGTTAGGAGATATCAAGCCGAGCAAGCTGAACAAGTCGAACCTGTCGAATAGGTCGAGCAGGCTGAGCAAGTTGAGCAGGCTAAGCAGCTAGATGCAGATTATGTAGAGGAGGAAGTTGAGCCTTGTCCTGGAGGTCCGACTGATACCTCAGTTCTTAGAAGTTTTAGATCACATGTTGCTTTTGCAATATGGGATGGGCAGGTAATTCTCCTTTCAAAAATTTGGTAATATTTGTTGTTTTTGCAATATGTGATAACATGACGCTTTTGAAATAATTTATTGTTTGTTGTTTTCGATATAGGAGCGAGACAATTTGAAGGTCCTTAATCATAGCAACAAAATGTCTCAGTGGATCTTAGACGATGATAGATCTCATATTCTCTCCTTGGTTTTGCATTCCGACTTAGTGAGTTTAGTTGACTGTAGTTACCGCACATGCAACAACACCATCATCTCTGCTTTTTGTGAGAGGTGGCAGCCAGAGACGAATACATTTCATATGCCTTTTGGAGAGATGACGATTACTGTGGATGATATAGCTACCCTCCTAGGCATACCAGTGACCGAGGCGATCGTATTTTGCTGGCACATCTCTGTGAAGGAAGCTGTTAGAGTATTAGTACGTTTGTTAGGAGTCTCTATTTTCGAGGCTCAAGCTGCGACGAGCATCGGTCGTGGGTCCAATGTGACATTGCAGTGGTTGAGAACAAATTTTAGCAATGTCACCGACAACTCCAGTGATGAGGAGATAGTATATGCTATTCGTGCATACTTGCTTCACTTGCTTGGATGCACTCTTTTTGTAGATAAGAGTGGGTCACATGTTGCCGTATCATTATTGCACTTTTTAGAGGAGCTAGTGGCTATCAATGAATACGTGTGGGGTGCAGGTGCTCTTGCTTATATGTATAGACAGCTGGGTCTTGCGAGCAGGTTAGAAGTGCATGGGATTGGTGGCTATATGACCTTTTTACAGGTATTATAATTTACTTTATCTAAGTAACTTGTTAATTATAATTTGTTTGTTTATAATTTATTAATGATTAATGTTTTATTTGACGTAGGCTTGGATTTATGAGCACTTTCCGTCGTTAAGTTCGGAGGTGAACGTTAACTACGAGGATAGTATGCCTCGAGCTTGACGATGGAAGCCACGTACTTATGGCCAGGATGTGAAGTTCTTGCGAGAGCAGCTAGATGACCTTTAGTGTAACCAAGTGTGTTGGGATCCCTATGCAGATAGTCGGAGACATCATCCGTTGCCTCCAATCACATTTTTCACCGTCTGCTTAAAAGCTGGGGATGTCGTGGAGCCGTATCATCCAGAGAGTGTTACAACAGTGGGGCTATGTACAGATCGTACCTCCAAGACCTTTGGCGCCATTTAGAGCATGGAGAGGTAGTACGAGCGCCACTTACGATGTCGTTTATCGGTTTATGAATAATATATGGCAGAGATGGCCTATGTATGTCCTTACAGAAGAGAATAGAGGACGAAGATGTGTGATCCCAGGAGAGACAGCTTCAGATTATATGGCTTGGTACGAAGCCATTTCTCATCGATTCGTACAAAACCCAGCATGCAGATCGAGGTTTCAAGCTCCCCTTGTCAAGTCCGATTATTCTAGTGTAAGTTATTAACACTAAATCTCAAGTGAATAAAATTTTTTCATACTATTTGACTTGATAAAATTTCTTTCATGTATTGTCTTGCAGCGCAATTTGAGGGCAATTTCTTACATTGAATTACTCATGTGCGGCAACCAAGATGTGGAGACATTGGCAAAAGGACTTCACGACCTGCATGACATATTAACTGGGTTCTCAGATGCTGCTTCATCTTCAGCTCCTCATCCAGCTCCTCACATACACCTCCACCTCCAGCTCCTCGACGAGCTCCTATTTCCTCGGAGACATCTCCACCAGTTACATCAGACATAGCTCCTCCACCTACACGTTTTTATACTAGGATCGGGAGGAAGAGAGGCAAGGCAATTATATCAGATGCGTCGAAGGATTAGTTTATTTATACTTAGTGACTTTTTTTTTGTAAAGATACAGTTTATCTTTATGATATTAGATAATGTTATTAAAATATGTAGTGATTTTTGTTTATAATTTATTAATGATTAATGTTTTATTTAGTGATTTTTTGTTTCTTAAACATACAGATTATCTTTATGATATTTGATAATGTTATTAAAACATATAATGTATAAATCGATAATACAATCTTAACAAAATGAGAATCAAATACAGTAATATTTAATAAAATATCATAGGTCATCTAAGTCAATGGCTTTTGTAATGACACCATCTGATCTCAAAAATAAATTTTTAAATTCTTCGATGCGAGATACATATGGAAGCTCCCACTCACAAGCAAAGTCACATCGATACCGATACCAATTGCATTTAATCGGAGGTATTGGCGCAAACGGGTCCATAAATACCTGAAAAATAACATTGTTAAACGCATAATAAATGAAATACACAATATCTAAAGTGTGGCATATATATCATTATCAATACCTCAACAAAATGAGAATCGTTAACAAATCCAATTGCTATGAATCCATACTGTAGCGGTGGAGGTGGTGCAGTTCTAAGCGGGAGATATGTCAGACATTGTCTCGAAGATAAATGGACGAGCACAACATTATACTTTGTTGTTATCAAGTGACCCATATCGGGTAAAGTCATCCATTTATCATAAGGAGTCGGTATGTTGAAATATGATAATGTCTCTAACAATTCATCAACACGCTCCATGGATCCATAGAGACTAACATAGTAAGCTCGAAAATCACATATCTCCTTAATCAAATCTTGTCGCACCTTCGCCTATGCATCAACACCCATGCCTAGCAACTCAGCTATAGCCCGAAAGCCACAATGTCCATCTAACTCAACATCCACGGTAGAGCGTATGAAGGGGCGTATCTCTAAAGGGAAAGAATCAATAAATTTCACTTTCTTTTTTCGATTAATTGGTAGCTTCATCCTTTTAGTTGCTGAATTTAAATTTGCGGGTGTTGATGTGTTATCATGTTGAGATTCAACAATCTCAAAGTATGAAGGGACACGTTGAGTTGATTTGTCTAAACGGCCTTTGATCTTAGCCTTCTAGAGTGGAGGAATAAGGAATGTAGCTGCTGAATCACCTAGTTCTCTTAATTTTTTCTTTAAAGCTAATCTTCTTGAGAGATCACACGCATTGAAGCGTTTCACTATTAACTCCCACTCGGCATCAAGATTCAACTCAGCCAAATAATCAACAGTTTTCCTCTTCAAGTCCAACTTTAACCAATGAGGATCCAAAACAGATAAGGGAATAGGTTTCCCGTCCCTCATGAATTCAACAATCTCATGAGCACAAGGCAACCCATGTGTGCTTCTAATGATGCAACCACAAATAAGATGGTCAATGCCGGTATCATTTGCTCGATGCGCCTCCTTCAAAAGTATATTCAACGCTGTCCTAGACACCAATCATCGTAACTCCCTAAACAAAGCTAGTCTAAAATTATGTTCAACAACAGTAACACTTCTCTAGAATGAAGCCTTTATCTCCGTATGTTGTAGCTCAATTAGGGAGTTGATAACTTTCCAAGATGAATTAAAATCTCCTTGGGACGATCCAAGGTGCCTCTTTAACTTCGCATGTGCAGTTTCGGCCCTGCATGACATTCGAACAATGTTGATTATAATGAATAAGTTGTGAAAATAAGAATTTTTAAACTTTGAAAACCTGCATACCTATTTGTTGTAACATTTCCAAAGTGCTTTACTTTATTTGTCCAAGCAGCAATAAATCTCTCTTTATGTGCAGTTAACCAAGTATCTCTTAAGTACTCGAGCGCTCTAGGATAAGAACGGTAATGAGAGACCATTGAACTTAAATTTGCTTCATACTCATACTCATTTGAAGAGGATACAAGAATGGCCCAGGATGACATGAATGCCTCCCACTTCTCTATGCTCTCAAAAAACTTTTTACAATGAGCAAGTACATTCTTTGATATATGCCATCTACATAAGAGATTAATTGCGCTAGGGAACACTGTCTGTACTGCTTTCATCAATGCTAAATCCCTATCAGTAACAATGACAGAAGGTGTTGAATCAGAAGACATCAAACTTTTTAGCTTCTCTAATGCCCAAGTGTAGTTGTCAGTGCGCTCAGCCTCCATGTAAACAAATGCAACTGAAAAAGTTAGATTTGTACATGTTACACCAACAATCTCAAGGAGTGGGAGTCGATATTTATTAGTTTTATATGTACAATCCATAACTAATACATTGGAAAAAGCATTCAACAAATCTATAGCTGTTGGATGTGCCCAAAATAAGTTTCTTACACAATCACTTGACTAATCACTCCGATGCCACTCAACATATTTACAATCATTCAAGCATTTCATGAGTTGTTGCATCTGTGATCTACCAGCTTTGTCATTCATTCTATATTTTTGTCGTGCATTGTAGATGATCTTTACGGTACTTACATTCTTCTTATCATGTTGTTTCAACATCATTAAAATTTTTCTTGGTTTTACCATAGCATTTATCATATCACCCACCATACTTTGCTCTTGCATTGTTAATAGACCAGCAAAGGAATGTCCTTCTAGCTGTTGTGCAGCCAAATGATTATGCATCCCATATACTACTTTCACGCCCAACTATCGTTCTTGTCCAATTTCATCCCTAGTAACTCGAATGGACAATTACACTTCTTTGTTCCCGTTCCCAAGTGATGCAATTCATTTGTACTTGACTTATATGTTCCATACCTTTCACATACAAGTCGAACTTTAGGTCTTCTTCGAGGAACATCAACTTCCGATGATCTTATCACAACAACAAAACCTAGCTCTTTTCCAAGCTCTCTAGCCCATGCGATTAAGGCATTTCGACAATCGAAAACCTGAAACAAAATAAATTTAATAATTAGTTTTTTCTACTAGATTTGTATTAAAACATTATATTAATTTTAAAATTACTTACTTGGTTAGTAGTAAATGCATCGGTACAGTCAAATATTTTTTCATGGACACTTTTCAATTCTCCGTTATACACTATCCTTTTATCATTCTGCAAATATTAAACAAATTCATTAATTATAATTATTATAATAAATAATATATTAAAAAATTAAGATTGAATTTTAGTGCAAGAATCTAGCGCACAAAAAGACAGATCTGAGCAAGCCATGCATGTTCCGCGCAAGCTGACACTTGTGCTGAACATGAAGTTCCACGCAAGTGAACATGCAGTTCCGCGCAAGTTGAATTGCGCGGAACTGAGCTGACTTGCGCGGAAATATGGCGCAATTCCTTGAAATTTAATTTGCAGCGACACAAATCTTTTACCTCTTCTCCTTCTTCATCGGCTTCTACACTTTCAACAAAGCTTTCGTACTCCTTGTAACTGTCATAATAGCTATCATCAGTAAGATTTTCCCTTTTTTTTAAAAGAAAATGAAATATAAACTGTGAAGGGTGGGCTCGTGAGAAAGAAAAAAATTGTAGAAGAGAAAACACATGAACAGAACAGAAAGGGAGAAGAAGTAGAGCGAGAAAAAGACGCAGAAGAGCAAAAAAATTGGAGAAAAGTAACTTTAAAATATAAGTTTTATTATATTAAAAAGTATTTTTTAGTGTACATAAAATCCATAAAATAAAAATTGTTTTATACTAAAAATAAATCACAAAAATTGTTTTGTGTAATAAAATTTTAAAACGCGTAATATTTTTTATAACAGTTAAATTTTTAACAACAAACGCGTAATAATTTTTAACAATAACAGTTTTAAACGCATTTTTACACATCACTTACGCGACCTGTTCGCGCAGGTGAAACTTGCGCGATCGGTTCGCGCAGGTTTAACTTGCGCGACCTTTTTGCGTAGGTTTAACTTGCGCGACCTTTTCGCGCAAGTTTCATTTGTGTGAATGCGCGACGTTCGCGCAAGTGAAACTTGCGCGTATAGGTCGCGCAAGTGAGACTTGCGCATCGTGCCAACTGATATCCTGGGGGTAAATTCATCATTTTATCTGTTATTTTTACTGTTTAAAAATGGGTTGGGATAGAGATAGTAATATGTGAGGTAGGAATAGAAATTCTACTACTTGATTGGAGTCGATACTTTCCGTTTGAAGCTATTCTTTCCTCGCGAGTGTTGCACAAACAGAGATGCAAGTCATGAACACACTGATTTGGGTAGCACTTGAATGTGCGGGTGTTCATCAAAGGCTTAGATTTTGAGTGGCTTCCACCCTTGAATTTGTTCATTGCTAGATCAGATTATAAAATCCTAGTGTTGAATTTTTGTTTTTCTTTTTCAATGGATAGAGAGGATCACTTGATTTTTTTTTTATGAAGTTTGTTCATAGTTAATGCAACAGCCTTTTTTTAGTGAGAAAAAAGAAAAAGGAGAAAATGTCCCACTTAATTCCAATCGGGTTCGCTTTTGCTCCTAATTCATAAAGGAGCATTAGCACCGTAAATAAATGAGAGTCTACTTGTTTAATATGATAATTTGTGTATATGTAATAAAATATAAAAATTATAAAATTAAAATTTACATTAATTTATCAATTGAAATATATTTCAACTTTTATTAAATTTTTTTAGTGTAAACCATAAGTATCTTTATTCGTTTTAATGATCTGAGACTAATCATGTTTGAGGTTTAGTCACAATTAAAGCTTTTCATCTCTTTTTAAAGATATGTTTAGTAGGAGTCGAATTCGAGAGTTCTTTTCACAAACTCAATTACGTTACCAACTGAGTCACAATTCATGAGTACTTTTTTTAAATTTTAATTCATGTGATCTTTTTATTTTTCTATATCTTTTGTGCATCATGTAGCATTTCAATCAGATGTACTATAAAGTAGTATAATACATGCTTTTCATTTGCTACTATATTAATGTATTATACCATATACATACTTATTATGCTTGATTTGGCATTTGACAAGAGAAAAAAAAAATGGAAAACAAGTAGCAACCAATAAGATTTGATCTAATTTTTTGATAGGAGTAATTAAGATCAAAAGTTTTGTACTTCCTGTAAAAAAAAAAAACAAGAAGAGAAATGGGAAATGGGAGCTCTCGTATCAGATCAGATCTTGGGGCTCCAAAAAGGGTAAAGCCTCTCTCTCTCTTTCCTTTTAAATCTTTATTTATTATTTTGAATTAATCGGGATTCCCTGCTCTGCTGTGAATGTGACTATGAGTTTGTGACCTGACCCCGCACCGCTGTCTCCCTCTCCAATCCTTGCTTCTTGTCTTTTCCTCTCTTCTCTTAACCCTAACTTCTCTTACCTGCATTCCTTCCGCTTTACATTTCCCAAATGGTGGTTCAATCGCCGCATTCGCTGGAGAGTTCTGTCCCAACGGCTAAAAACGGTAGCAAGAGAGTCAAGATTCATCTACAGAAAACTTCACCGGCCAAGGACAATGTCTCTGGAGGACAACGGAGAGCAAGTGCCAGATTACAAGCCGCCAAGCAAAGAGCCGAGAAGGAGCTTTTGACTAAGCGGGGAGTGGATTTTCTCGATGAAGATGAAGGAAGTAGCAGAAAGAAGATCAATGTGGATGCTGAAAACCTAAAGTTAAAACATGCCCAAACTGAGTTACAACAACTTCCTGAGATATCATCTGACCGGACTGAACCCAAAATGAACGAGAAAGTGGCGAAAATGGTGGAACGAGCTGCCAAAATTGCTGAGGGACTAGATGGTACTAATGCTCCTAATGTTGCTGAGAAGAGTGCGCACATTAAAGTCAAGGACACTATAAGGTTGTTCAACAAGCATTATCTTCACTTTGTTCAGGTCTGTCTCTATTTCTACTGAATTTGCGTCTTTATTTCTCGCTTTCAATTTTGGTTGGAAGTTTACTACCTGCTTTGGTTATTTAATATGTTGCATTGCATCTTGTTAATACTTGAAAAAGTTTAGCCGATTTTTGCTTATCTGGTTTATAGGAAGAGGAAAAGCGGTGTGCAGCGGTCAAAGTTAACAAGAAAGCCCCCAAGGGCAAGAATGCCAAGGTAACTTATCCTTGTCATTGTTGTTCAGTTGACTTATACTTACATCGCTCATTGTACAAGAATTTCACATACATGTATCTGTGTGATAATTTGTCTAACTTTGTTTCTTCTTCAACCTGCAACTGACATGGTTTCTTTCTTCCAAGTTTGCATATTCTTTTCTCTGTCATTTTGAATTTAGTTCTGAGTGTACAAATGTATGCAGAAAGGAGATACACCTGAAGTTGATGTCAAGGGCAAGGCCAAGCGACCTGACTTGAAGGCAATATCAAAGGCAAGTAAATGTCTATGTGCAGCCGGGTTCTTTTCAGGACCTCAGCTTGATGTGTATTTTGTCTATGCTGATTGTAAAGTTTAAGAATCCATCATAGTTCATAGCTTTCATTTTCACTTATTCAAGGGTAAACATATAATCCATTGACTTGCATCTTTTCTCCTCTCTTAGGTTTTCTTCAAATCATGTTGGTCAGATGAATCATATGCTATATTTTCATTTGATGAAAAGTTTTCTCATAGCTCCTTATACAAATGACATGTAATCATTCTTTATTTATTTATCTGCCCTTGATATCATCGTTATATCAAGAGTTTCTATTCCAGTAGTGGAGTAGATTACATGAACTAATACATAAACTCATGTTAAGTGGTTAGCATGAATTCTCTTCAGCCACTCATTTATATCCAAGATAATGTGTTCTTCCAATTCTCATGCCGTCATATCTTTTTGTATGACTTCTTTTTAAGTCTTTTTTCGTTATTCTTCTAGTTTTGATAATTTTTTCATCATTTTTAGCATTCAATCTCTTAATTGGAGCATCTATAGGTCTACGTTGTACGTGTCAAAATTAACGTAAACGACTTTCATTCATATTATCTTTGATAGGTACTACTCTAACCTTCTTGTGAACGCCTTTGTGTCTCATTTTATCCTTTTTCGTATATCCACATATCTACCGTAGTGTTCGCATTTCTGCTACACATCTTCTGTGTCGTTTAACATTCACTAGCATAGAACAATGTTAGTCTAACAATAGTCTTGTAAAACTTGTCTTTCAACTATATAGGAATTTCTTTATCGCACAACACACTTGTAGCGTTTCTCTACTTGCTCTAACTAGTCTATATCCTATGAGTCACATTGTCATCAATCTCTCTATCCATCTGTATGATTGACTCCAAATATTGGAAACGATCTTGTTTAGGAATCGCCCCCCATCCAGCGTAACTATGTTTTGATTTTCATCTTTGTTTGAACGGACTAAATTTATGTTCCATGTATTCAATATTCTCTTTGCTTGGTCTGAATCCTCTTGATTTTATGCGTTTTTCTCTACAGTCTTAACTTTACGTTGACTTTTGCTTTGGTATCAGCATACAAGACAATATCATCTCCAAACATCATACACCAAAGCACTTTTTTTTTTGGATGGATTTTGTCAACTTGTCCATTACTGCAACGAACAAGAATGGATTTAACGCCAACCCTTAATGTAGTCTCACTATGTTAGAAATTTTGCTTGTTTGCGCTCCACATGTTCTCACATGTATTTTTGCATATTCATATATGTCTTTAATTAGTTCAATATATTTTAGGGACTTTTTTCTTCATTAACAATCACTATAGCACTCTCTAAGCGCTTTATCATATGCTTTTTTCAGCTTTATGAAGACCATATGAAGATATTTACCAGTATTCAAGAATGCTCTATAAGTTGTCTAAACAAGTGTATTGTATCCATAGTTGATCTAGGCATATTTTTATAAAATTTTCTTGGTTCTATCTCTGTTGCTTAGTCTTTACTTTTTTGCTACAAATATGGAAACTTGTGTTAATGCTTATTTTGATGTTATATGCCCTAATGTTTTCTCAAAATTAAAACATTTGCAGATGATGGAGAAAAATGAGGTGCTTTATCCTGAGAAAAGGATAGGCGGCCTTCCAGGTTGGTTGTGAGAGGTTATGTCTGTTGTGTTGTTTTTGTGTTGTTGTTAGTTTGCTAATATCTATAATCATTTCAAAATCTTGTTTTATGAGGTTAAGAAACTATTCTCTAAGATGTCTCTAATGTATGGCAGGAATTGACGTTGGTCATCGGTTTTATTCTCGTGCTGAAATGGTTGCTGTTGGTTTTCATAGTCACTGGTTGAATGGTATTGATTATATGGGACAATCCTACAGGAAAGGGGTAATACATTCATTTTTTTTTTTCCTATGAATGGGTTATAGTGATATTTAAACTTTTTATTCATCTTTCCAATGAATGTTCCTTTGATATGAAGATGCTCTATAACTGCATTTTCATGCCTTTTCTACATGCACTGTAAGTGTACTCTCAAGTTTGTCAAGCTCCCCAAAATATGGAAAAGAATGCAGTTGGTGCAGAGGGTTGCTGCTGTTACTTTGTTTTTTGTTGTCCTCAAATGCTGTTGGTTACCATTGTAAGGTCTTATTGAGTGAAATATCCCTTAAAGAAAAGATGTGCTGGACATGGTTATCTAAAGAACTGGGTGCCTCTATTGCCCAACTTTTCTTTACCTGTTCAAGACATTCTATTTTTTTCTAGGCTAGTGTCATTACCTAGCAAAATCTTTTTTTTACTAGACTTATTTCCTATTTAGACTTTTTAGATTGCTTTCATTTTTCTTCTCAATTAATTTTTTTGATGCATGCTCTTTGGGAATCCATCGGATTGTTGTTTTCTGATTGAGTGGTTGCTATTATTTTTGTTTATCAAAGAAAGAATCCATGGAGAGCATGCTCCTTGGTGCAATGGTAAATGTTGCTCCTATGTGACCTGGAGGTTATGGGTTCTAGTCACAGAAACAACCTCTGTTAATACAGAGGGAAGGCTGTGTACATATGATGCTCTCCAATGTGGGAGCCTTGTGCACTGAGTTTGTACTTTAAAGAAAAAAACCATAGAGTATTGGTGACATTCACAAACAATCATCTCATTCATGCTTTATATTTTTTTGGTTGAAAATTGCAGGAGTATGAACACTATATATTCCCACTTGCAGTAGCTATAGTGTTGTCAGGCATGTATGAGGATGATTTAGATAATGCTGAAGATGTTGTCTATACTGGACAAGGAGGCCATGATCTAACTGGTAATAAACGTCAAATTCGAGATCAAGTTTTGGAACGTGGTAATCTGGCACTCAAGGTGTGGATTCTAATCATATAGATTTTATATTGTCTATGCTATTGGATGGTTATATATTGAATTTGTTACTCGATGGAAACTAAATATTTCAAAATTTTCTAATCTTAAAACAAAGACGATGGTATTTTAGGAATATGATTATGAAAATGTTTCGTTTGTTTGTGTTTGTTTTAAATCACTATGTTCAGATATGTTCTCTAACATTGCAACTGTCATATCTTGGGTTCAAGAACTGGTTAATATGTTAATTTAGGAATGTCTTGTCTGGCATCCTATTGGAGGTTTTAGATATGTGGCATCGTAAACTTTTAAATCTACTGAATTGTAATTCGTATGTGAGTTTGTCTTGGGTTAAGAGAAAGACAATTATTAAAGTAAAACTTTTGTGTTCATGCAATGGTAAAATTTGCTCCAATGTTGTTGTGAAAAGATGCATCCATGTTTATGGGAAGTAGTTGTTTTGCAGCTTTTTCAATATGGGGATTGTCTTGTATGGCATCTCATTCGAAGTTGTGGATTTACTCTGCCTGATTTTAATTACAGAACTGCGTGGACCTTGGGGTGCCTGTTAGAGTAATTCGTGGTCATGAATCTCCTAGCAGTTACTCTGGAAAAGTTTATACATATGATGGCTTGTACAAGGTTATTTTCTAAGACATATCATAAGGTTGGGTTTATTTGAACATGTTATTTGTTGCTTACGGTTGCAAGATATGTTATGTTGTGCCAAATAATTAAATGGTAAATTTGCTTTTCCCTTTCGCTTGTATTAACTATGATGATCAAAACTATAATCTTATTCCTAAATGTTTATTAATAATTTGAATGCATAAAATAATATTCTGAGTTCCTTCTGTGATAAATTTTATGGAGTATGACAATGTTTGATGATTGTTCTATATGATTGTTGGTTTACATGATATATGAGTGTAGAAACTGATATTGTAGAGCATGTAGAAACTGATACGAACATGTTTTTCTGATTTCTACTCAAAAAACTATAGCTTACAGAGAGTATAAATAGTTGTAGGCTAAACTAGGAAATCTACTTAAATCCTTATATATCCTATATAACATTTTCAAAAAAGGAAAGGGAATCCTAAATAAAGGAAAGTTTTAAATGAAACCAATCAGGGAAATATTTGGTCAAGATACTAAATCCCTTTATCTTAGGAAATAAATAAAAAATCAATCATATCCAATCCCGTAGAATATGGACTGGATTTCCACGCTCCCCCTCAAGTTGGCTAGTATATGTCAATCATACCCAACTTGGACTTCAAACTTTCAAAATTGTTTCTAGGAAGAGCCTTGGTGAGAATATTTGCTGTTTGAAGACTAGTTGGCGTGTAGACAAGTCTGACTTGGTCTTCTTTGATTTTCTCTTTGATAAAATGGCGATCAATCTCAATATGCTTGGTCCGATCATGGTGAACTGGGTTCTTGGCAATACTTATGGTTGCTTGGTTGTCACAAAACACCTTCATAGAACTTCCTTTTGAAATCCTCAATTCCTTCAGCACCCTTTCAAGCCAAATTGCTTCACAAATCCCATGAGACGTAGCTCTGAATTCTGCTTCAGCACTACTCCGAGCTACTACTGTCTGCTTCTTGCTTCGCCACGTTACCACCCCATACGAATGTGCAATATCCGGTGGTTGACCTCCGATCTGTTACAGATCCTGCCCAATCTGCATCTAAAAAAACTTCAACATCTCTATTTGAGGTTTTCTTGAAATGTAGTCCTCTGCCTGGGCTTTTCTTTAAGTAACGAAGAATCCGGTAAACTGCTCCCATGTGTGCTTCGGTAGGGTTATTCATAAATCTGCTTACTAGGCTAACAGCAAAACAAATGTCTAGTCTAGTATGTGTCAAATAAATCAGTTTTCCCACAAGCCTTTGGTATCTACCTTTGTCAACTAGAGGACTTTCTTCTTCAGCTCCTAACTTGCCATTTGAATCCATAGGAGTATCTGCAGGTTTGCATCCAAGCATCCATGTTTCCTTAAGAAGATCCAGAACATATTTTTGTTGTGAAACAGAAATCCCATTACTTGATCGAGCTACTTCCGTGCCAAGGAAATACTTGAGCTTCCCTAAGTATTTTATCTCAAATTCTCTTGCCAGAAGGGTCTTTACCCCAACAATCTCCTCCACGTAGTCCCCTGTAAGAATGATATCATCCACATAAACAATAAGGATAGCAATCTTGTGATCAAATGAGTACTTAACAAACCTAGTGTGATCAGTTTGGCACTGTGAAAACCCATACTTCTTAACAACCTTTGTTAAGCGATCAAACCAAGCTCGTGGTGATTGTTTGAGGCCATATAGCGACTTATGAAGCTTGCACACTTTACCATTGTTCTCCTGAAAGTTAAATCCTGGTGGAATCTCCATGAAAACTTCTTCCTCTAGGTCACCGTTCAAACGTCTAGTTGATGAAGAGGCCAATCTAGGTTAGCTGCCAAAGATAGTAGCACACGGACTGAGTTTAGCTTGGCCACGGGAGCAAATGTCTTCTCATAATCAACACCATAAGATTGAGTGAAGCCCTTGGCAACAAGACGAGCTTTAGATCAGTTCACTCTTCCGTCCGCATTGTGTTTAACTGAAAATATCCACTTGCAACCAACCGGACTCTTTCCTTCGGGAAGTTATGTAATCACCCATGTGCCATTCTTTTCTAGTGCTTTCATTTCTTCCAAAACAGCATCCTTCCATTTTGGTTGTTGGAGAGCTTCTTGAATATTGCTTGGAACTTGAACACGAAAAGCAGGAGATAGGCTCTCATAGGATACAAGGTTGTTGATAGGATGCTGAGTGCATGTCCTCACTCCTTTTCTTATTGCAATAGGTTGGTCAAGATCATTAGGACAATCACTAGAGATAGGTTCAATAATTATGTTACCTGTATGCATCTCAGAAACTTCTGGATTTGGTTTTGAATCTTGGTTTTGCTTTGGAGATGTGCGACTCTCTACCTCCTTTTGAGATTTTGGTCTCCTTGAGTAAGCAATCATGTCTTTTGTTGCTGTTTCTTTCACAAACTCTGGGTTTTGAGGGCTAAGTTGAGTGTTAGTTATCTCAGGATCAAGAGGTTGGTGGTGGATTTCTGTGAAGATTATAGGTGGACTAGATATTTGGGCTGGTGGATAAGATATTTGGGTTGGTAGTGAAGGTATTGGTTCAGCAGCAGGTACAGTTTCCCAAAGCTGATATTCTCTCGCACTCTCCCCTTGAATGTTAGCTTTGGTGTAATATGACTGATTCTCAAAAAAGGTTACATCCATAGAATTATAAATCTTTTGGTTACTGGTGAATACCATTTGTACCCTTTTTGGTTTGGAGAGTAGCCAAGAAATATGCACTTGATTGATTTGGAATCCATTTTGCTTCGATGCTGTTGATGTATATGGACAAATGCTATGCACTCGAACACTTTAGTAGGGATGAATGAGATAATTCAAAGATGAGGTTAGGTTGTAAGGAGCTTTTGGCACGGTGTTTGGAATTGAAGGACACGAGAAGGCATGCTATTTATGAGATAAGTAGTTGTTAAAACTGCTTCTCCCCAAAAATGTTTTGGAACATGAGTGGCAAGTACGAGTGATTGGGCAACCTCCATTAGGTGTCGGTTTTTCCTCTCTGCTATTCTGTTTTGTTGGGGAGTATCCACACATGATCTTTGATGGACAATTCCCTGATCAAGTAGATAAGCTCCGAGGATAGAGTGGTAATATTCCCTTCCATTGTCGGTTCTAAGCACTTGAATTTTGGTTTGGAATTGAGTCTAGACCATTTTGTTGAAATTCTGAAATATTTGCCCAACCTCAGATTTGTCTTTCATGAGGAACAACCAAGTCACTCGGGTGTGGTCATCTATGAAGCTAACGAACCATCTAGAGCCAGTAATATTTGCTATCCTAGATGGTCCCCAAACATCACTGTGTATTATGGAGAATGGATGGGATGATTTATATGAATGATGTGGGTAAGTATTACGAGGATGCTTGGACAATTGACAAATTTCACATTGGTAATATGAGGGACTTTTATTGAATAATGTGGGAAATAACCTTTTGAGGTACAAGAAGTTGGGATGACCTAATCGATAGTGCCACAACATGACTGCACTATCTTTGTGACTGCTGGAGGTTGAGATTGTGCAAGCATTATTCTGAATTTTCCTCTCAGATTCTTCATCTCTAAGAAGATAGGGCCCTACACATATCCTAGCGTTGCCAATCTTCTTCCCCGAATCCAAGTCCTGAAATTCACACATATGTGGGAGAAATCTAGTAACACAATTAAGATCTCTCTTAATCTTACTAATGGATAAGAGATTACAATCCAAATTAGGAACATGGAGAACAGATTTAAGCATTATGTCCTTGGAGATAGCAACTGAACTGATACCAGCCACTTTAGATAGTGAGCCATCTGCAATATGAACTGTAAAATTTCCAGAACCTGGGCTGTATTCATGAAATAACGATGCATCACCGGTCATATGGTCTGATGCGCCTGAGTCAACGATCCATGCCTTTGAGCTTTCACGTTTGACACTTAGAGCGCTTAGAAAATTACCTTTTTGTGCCAAAGTAGCAGTACTCACAATTTCAGGTCTGTTTTGCTGAAGGGACTGTTGTGGCATCTCATCAGTAGGTGTCTTCCCATAACTCTCCTTAGCATGTACAGGCTTCCAAGCGATGTTGCTGATCATGCTCCCTGAGTTTGAAGTCACTTCTGATGTTGTGCTACCGCTCACCATGGTGGGAAAAAAATCAAACTAAGATTTTTAATGGGTCGTATGCTCTTGATACCATGTAGAAACTGATATTGTAGAGAATGTAGAAACTGATACGAACATGTTTTTCTGATTTCTACTCAAAAAACTATAGCTTACAGACAGTATAAATAGTTGTAGGCTAAACTAGGAAATCTACTTAAATCCCTATATATCCTATATAACATTTTCAGAAAAAGAAAAGGAATCCTAAATAAAGGAAAGTTTTAAATGAAACCAATCAGGGAAATATTTAGTCAAGATACTAAATCCCTTTATCTTAGGAAATAAATAAAAAATCAATCATATCCAATCCCATAGAATATGGATTGGATTTCCACAATGAGTCTTGTACTCTTTATCACAAACATGTAGTCATCTCACTGTTTTTGAGAAAAACAATGGTTATGCAAAATGTTTTTCTATTGGTCAAAGCCAAACATTAAAGTGGTTAGATGGCTACGTTGGCCCAATGATATGCGAATAAACTTTTTGTTGCAAGTTTCTTCTTGATAGGTGACACTCAAACTCTGTATTTGTCTTACTTGCCAGTGGTTGAATGATTGAAATTTGAGCGTACGATTTTGTCTTGTAAAAACTTTTCAGTATTCAGTTTGATTTTTGTTTTACCTGCTTGTATTATAGCCTTATGTTTCTTGATCATGGAAGACATGGCATCTCTTTTTTGTAATTTTTTAAAATTCTCTAAGTACTAAATGATGTTCTTTTAGTTGTGATCTTTTGAAAATTACTTCTTATTATGTGGGTATATCCTTTAGATTTATTTTGATAATAATAAATGCCAGTCTTTGTTGATTTGAGAAATTTCAGATGCTTGATGCATAGCATTCAATAGGATGTCATGCATTTCATTACCTGCTCCATATTTGGAGGTTGTTCAGTACTGATATTCCTTTAGTCATAATTTTCTGAAAATTACTTCTTATGATGTGGGTATACCCTTTAGCTTTATTTTGATAATAATAAATGCCAGACTTTGTTGATTTGAGAAATTTCAGATGCTTGATGCATAGCATTCAATAGGACGTTATGCATTTCATTACCTGCTCCATATTTGCAGGTTGTTCAGTACTGGGCAGAGAAGGGTATTTCTGGGTTCACTGTTTTTAAATATCGATTGAGGCGGCTTGAAGGACAGCCAACATTAACGACTAGCCAGGTTTACCATCTGTTGTATTATTTTTGGTGGCTAATTGCTCAAAATCTATAGGCCATTTAATTTTGGATGCGATGTTATAACTTTGAAGATTATGCTGTTTGTTCTGTTATAAATTTGTTTTAAACTGAATTTCTACATGGTGAAAGGCATTGTCTAGCTTGTGGTGGTTTTTTTTTAATAAATAGAGTCAGATAACTGGAGATGGAGTGGACTGCCTATTCTTGGCAGTGATTGATTTTTAAAATTAGAATAAAATGTATATGTATTTATTGACATAGAGTATGGATTAGCTTATCCCACCCAATCTATTGGGATAAAGGCTCTGATGATGATGATGACGATGATGAGAGTATGGATGAGGTTTTAGGCAAGGGGATAATTGGTGGAATAAAATGATGGACTCTTTCTGAAGTTATACTTTCAAACTTCTGATGAATTTGTGACAATACTTTCCTTTCATAAGAAGGTGCTTAGATCTCATTCAAATGAAGGAAAAATTCCTACTATTGGAATTTGCTTTTAGATCAGATTATGTAGATCATGTTTGTTCACTCTTATGACAGGTTCAATTTACCTATGGGCGTGTTCCAAAGTCTCTTTCTGAAATTCGCGGGTATTTGAAGAACTAAGTATTACAGAAACTTATTGCTTGCTGTGTATCACGTTTCTAGTCTTTCTCAATTCTATTGCTTATTGGTTAAGGTTGGTGTGTGAGGACATAACTGGTGGTCAAGAGAATGTACCCATTACAGCAACTAATTTGGTTGATGATCCACCTGTTGCACCAACAGGCAAGTTTAACTTTCAAATTTGTTGTCTTAGTGTTTGTTACTTGATTTTCTTGCATAATGTAATCAAATAATATATTGGAGATGTAACTTTGGGAGTTCATCAGCTTCTGGCCAATTAATTTAGTTCATTATTGCTGATTTCTCATCTTATGCTCCAAACCAAGTGCGCCATCCATGAATTTTGGAGTTTTGCACCATTTTGTCTTCTGAAAATCTCAGCATGGGTTCTTATAAACCTTTTTACGTGTAAATCATTGTGCTTGCAACATTTGAAGGTCTTCTTTCTAAGCGATTCTTTTCGCTTCTATATCATGTGTTAACATTGAATATACTTTGACATGCACAATTGTGTTATGCTTTATTATGCTAATGATACTCTTTTGTACACTTTTGCTTCTCATTTCCCCCTTTTCTCCAACTTGATACATTCTTTTAATTGAGATAGCTCCCATTTGATGCAATGCTGTGCATACACTATAATTCAGCCGGTTCTTGTGTTTTTCAGGTTACACTTATTGCAAGTCTATGAAAGTTGCACGAAATATAAAGCTCCCTGCTAATGCTGCTGGATGTGATTGCAAGGGAGTTTGCTGGGATCCCAAGACTTGTGCATGTGCCAGGCTTAATGGTTCTGATTTTCCTTATGTGCATCGTGATGGTGGCAGGTAAAGTTTTAGAAATATGAAAGTTAATGGCTTATACCATATACTCTTTTTTCTTATTGTTTAAGTTTCTTGCTTAATAGCGCTCTTCAACTTCTTCAATTCCAGATTAATTGAAGCCAAGCATGTTGTTTTTGAATGTGGTCCAAAATGTGGCTGTGGTCCAAGTTGTGTAAATCGTGCATCTCAGAGAGGGTTGAGATACCGACTTGAGGTTTCGTATTACAGCAAGAAAAACTACTCTGCTTATTTCTTTATTTGATCCTATGATGGAATCTGGTTGAACATCATTGAATAAAATCTAACTGATGTGAATTTACAGGTCTTCCGTACTCCGAAGAAAGGATGGGCTGTTAGATCTTGGGATTTTATACCTGCCGGTGCCCCAGTTTGTGAATACATTGGAGTACTTACGAGGACAGAAGAGATGGATAGTGTCTCTGAAAATAATTACATTTTTGACATTGATTGCTTGCAAACTATGAGAGGGCTTGGTGGCAGAGAGGTATAATTAGTCTCTTTTGCATGGTATTGCATCTAGCTTTGTATTTCAAGTTGTTGAATATTTAGTTCAGCCTAATGGTGGAAGAAACTACAAGAGGTTTATTCACAAGCCACCCTGCCACAAGTTAGGTGATTTAGATTTATGAAGTTTATAATTATTTTAATATCTATTCAAAGGTCATATCCAAAGGGGGCCAACCATTATTGGAGTTCATAGGAAATCACTCTCTTAATGAAAAAACTGTCTCTGATCTGTAAATATTTAGTTTTACTGCTTTGAAATAATAGATTGGTTGTTTTTGCCTGCTTTTAAGACTGTATTTTTTGTGGTTTTTTTTTTTGACAGAGGCGGCAACAGGATGCATCTTTGCCAATGATCCAGAACATGGACAGAAATGATGAACAGAGATCAGAGAGTGTGCCAGAGTTCTGCATTGATGCTGGTTCTACTGGAAATGTTGCAAGATTTATCAATCATAGCTGTGAGCCTAACCTCTTTATCCAGTGTGTCCTGAGTGCACATCAGGATATCAAACTAGCTCGAGTGATGCTCTTTGCAGCAGACAACATTCCTCCTTTGCAGGTGATTTTCCCCCATTTTGGTCTGTAGAAGCGACTTTTTGTATTCTTTCTGACAGATAGTGTGGTACCAATTTCTGGATTTTAACTTAATTTCTTTTATTACTTCACAAATTATGATAATGCTTGGAGCTCGAATCAGCTTTTTGGGCTTATGCATCATTGATATATCTATAGGTCTTACTATTTATTTATATTCCCCCCTATTTCATTACTTGGATGTTATGGCTGGAGTATGGAGTGACGGGATGCTATTTTGATATTCTTGATTGTAGGAGCTTACTTATGACTATGGCTATGCCCTTGATAGCGTTCATGGTCCTGATGGGAAGGTTATAAGAATGCCATGCTACTGTGGAGCAGAAGACTGCAGAAAGCGCTTATTCTAGGTGCTGCATTTGCTGTTCCTTTGTGTCACACTTATCTTGGCAAATGGTTGGCAATATACAGGTTTCCCAGGATTTTGTATATGATGAGGTGCTGATGCTTCTTCTTCTTGTTGTTGTTGTCGTCGTCTGTTGATGCTAATTCTTGTTGCAAATGTAGAAATCTTGTACCCCATACAGGAAAATACATTACATTCTGATTTTAATAGATCATAGCTCGAGGGAATTGATGAAAAAGAAATAGCAACATTTTGTTGAAGATCAGTGTAGTTTATGCAGTGCTACTGACAGACATCTTGTTCTTGTTGTAAAGCACCTGTGCACGGCGCTTTTGCAATTTGCAATTGTCCTTATGTTACTATTAATCACGAGCATGCAACAGTTACAAGTACACATAATTACATAGCGTAGGCCACGCTAAAACGTAAAAGGTAAAGATTGAATCCTATAATTATTAAGTCACAGTCACTGTTCACCCTCCTAGTTGGCTTCTGTCTAAGCAAAGTACAAATCTTGCTCATACAAATATCGTTTATGCTTTGTTGTTGACAATCCATCTAAAAGGAGAAACTAAAATAGTCATAAGTTAGAAATCCCTTAGGTGATCTAATACTAATCATGGAACTCCAAGCTAGGTTTCATCCGATACTGACGGCCTGATCTCTGTGAGACGTTTTTCTTGTCAATGACTGTTTGTGGCTCATCTTCCTCCATTGCACAAACTCCATAACTGGTATCCCCGGCCACAATTCCAATTTTCAAGCCTCTCCCATGCTTGGACTCCTTATTGGTGTCTTCCCGGATTTGTTTTGACTCACTGCAACTTTCTCCCATTATGACATCACAAATTTTCCTCCTCGGTATAAAAGTTATTGGTTTTGTAAGATCACACGGAGCATCATCAGCCTTTGGTTCTGTAGCATCCGACCTCTTAACCAGCTTAAGAGAGTCCATATAGGCCTGCCGATTTGAATCATCATCAAAATCACAAGAATCAAAAGTATAGCGAGTATATTTTGAAGGGTTACGCATATAATCTGGAATTCCGGAAGGATAATCCTGAGACAACGTTGATGCCTCCTTGGAGACCTCTGTCCAGAAAGCTTCCCCTGGGACTTCTTTTGTTCTTTCAGGCCCTTCACTGCAATCATCTTTACAACATTCAGAATCAAAGCGGACACGTTTTTGTGATTTCGCATTTGGCTCAGCATCCTTTCTCTTCAGAATGGACTTCAAGTTACCATCCTCGAATGTGCTAATGTGAGCCTCCAAGCCAACAGTTGCATCTCTATCAGACACGCACAATGAATCAATTCTTTTAGCAGCTTCAGCATCTTCTTCAAGCCTTTTCTTAGCAGCTTCTTCATCTTCCTTGAGCCTAAGTTTTGCAGCAACGTGATTGGCACGCGGATCTCTGCCGAAATCCTTGGACGTAGTTGGAAGCACATTGAAAGAGTCAGCATCTATCTCATAGTCATTTACATCCTTCATGTAGAGGCGATCTCCGCTCTTCTCCCTGCCAACAGCAACTTTATCATACTCATCTTCCTCTTCCTGCACAAGAACCCCAGAATTTCAGATCAGAATCTAAATCTACAACCCTATAGCAATCCTAATATCTGAAACAACATGATATTGCCATCCACAAGTAAAATCCCAAGCATCTGCCATCCACAGCATACTCAAATGTGTTTTCTGGTTATTAGGTAATGCGACATTGCCAACTGTTACCATTAGTTTGTAAACTTTTGCAACTCATTGCAAAATCATACTTGGATTCATAGAATCTTGAAAAAAGTTAGAGCTTTGAAATTCATTCAATGATTGAATTTTGAAATCTTGCAAAAGGTTTTTAACTTTCACATTTTTAGTAGCAAAAACATATCCCTGCATAGACAACTAGCCGAATTATTTCATCCAGATTCAGTTGATCGAAAAAAAAAAGCGAAAATTCAAAATGAAAAAGTAACCTCGTAATCAAGAGTACAGTCCCTTCCAATGGAAGACTTGATCTCCCACTCCTCATCGTTATAGTCCTCTGGCTTACCACCTTTACTCGACGATGCGCGTGCATCTTCATCCTCAACATCTTCGTCGTCCAGGTCATCGAGATCCTTCTCCAGCTCCGCGCGGAAATTAATGGCGTTGTTCTCCTGTGGAAACTTGTCGAAGAACCCCTCCTCCTGGTGGGGACTCTCCTTGTCGATTTCGTCGTCGGTGAGGCTCCAAAGAGGGGTCAAAGACTGCGATTTAGAATTCGAAGAAGAAGATGAATCGAGGAAGCTGAACGCTTTGTGGACTCGGACATTGAAGCTATCTTCCATAGTGGGATCGAATTGAAATTTCAATTTTAGGGTACGGAAAATGAGAGGAGGATGGCTATACTATAGAAGTATTGAGAAACTCGGCACCGAACATCGTGTGGATAATGATAGTAGGCCCATAACGTAGCCCATAGTATTTTGCGTTGCGTTGAGTTGAGTTGGGGTGAGCTGAGTTGAGCAGAGGGCCTTTCTTACAAAATGCATGCAGCATCCGCAACTAATCAAAAATCAAATGAAAATTTCTTTTTCTTCACCATTTTTTCAGCATTAGAATGAATGAACGATTGAACGGTACCTACAAACAGCACCTTGGTCTTGCTTGCCTTGTCTTCTTTCTTATAATAGTATAGTATTGTACTACAACTCAGCACTATTTTTGAATGATGTCTTAAAATCAAAAATCAAATGTTTTCACTCCTGTCTGCAAATGTTTTTGAATGATGTTTTAAAAAATAAGTTTAATACGCAAACGTGTCTTTCACGTTTATCATAAAATAGAATTAAATTTTTAACGTTTAAATGTATGAAAATCAATATTAAACGTTTCAAAATAATTGAATTAAAGATATTTTTATTAAATTTTTTAATTTTCGTTACCTTTATCAGTAATAAAACTTAACGAAAATTAAAAAAATTAATAGAAATATCTTTAATTCAATTATTTTAAAATTTTTAAGATTGATTTTTATGTATTTAAATATTGAAAACTTAATTTTATTTTGTGACAAACGTAAATGATATATTTGAATATTAAACTTAAAAAATTTTGTATGACAAAACATAAGGATAAGATAAAAATGGTCTGTTGAGAATAAGACAACGACATCATCGAAGGGTCAGAGTCTGATTACAGAAAAAAGGGCTCACCTGCACACGCACACGTGACACGCTTCCTTCCTTGCAAGCAAACTCTTTGCTTTTATCACAAGGGATTAATCAATTAAACATATCATTTGCAGTACGAAGAATAAGCTAAGCTTTAGCTGACTATTGAAAAGAGTGGAAAGTCCACTGGGTTGGGTCTTTGCTCTTTATATAACTCCTTAATCTTTCCTGTTTGCTTTACCCTTTACAGCTCTGGCCATGGCGATCGCCCTGTTTTTTGCGATCCTTTTAGCTGGAGCTGTTTGTAATGCAGAATCCAGTTACATAGAATACAACACTACCCAGAGAATTGTTCCTGGTAAAATCAATGTCCATTTGGTGCCCCATTCTCATGATGATGTTGGTTGGCTCAAGACCGTTGACCAATACTACTTTGGGGGCAACAATTCTATTCGGGTACTCTTTCTTGCATGCTTTTTCTTATTTGATTCTTGCTCAATTGGGATTTGGGACATAATTTTAATGTAGTTGATTTGATGTTTCTTTCAACAGGGAGCTTGTGTACAGAACGTCTTGGATTCTGTCATTTCAGCTTTATTAGAGGATAAAAATAGAAAATTTATCTATGTTGAGATGGTAATTTTACTTTCCTTTTCTGAAGTTATTCCCTTTTTAAGCCTTTTCTGTTCTGGCTTTCGACTTCCTGTGCCCATGTTTATGTGATTGGTTTGTGATTTTGATTATATCTTTACTTTCTTTTTCAGGCTTTCTTTCAAAGGTGGTGGAGACAGCAGAGTAATGCCAAGAAGATTAAAGTGAAGGAGTTAGTCAACTCCGGTCAACTAGAGTTCATGTAATATGCTTTCATTTTGTGCTCCCATTTTTTTTTCTATAATTGCATTTTGGTAAACTGAAATGAAGTAAATATTAGAAAATTATGTGTAGTTTTTGTCTCGATGGCAGCTTTTTGTTTATCGGGGTTGAATTGATTATTTCCTGGAAAATTTTCTCTTTTGTAGAAATGGCGGTATGTGTATGCATGATGAAGCAACCCCTCATTATATTGACTTGATTGATCAGACAACCTTAGGACACAAGTATATCAAAGATGAATTTGGTCAGATTCCTAGAGTTGGTTGGCAGATTGATCCTTTTGGTCATTCTGCTGTGCAAGCTTATTTGCTCGGTGCAGAGGTATGATTGCTTATTTGGTATAAATAGATGTAGATCTTCAATAGGAATTTTTTTTAATGTTTTGTCTATGAAATATGCTTTGATGGGCATATAAGAAAGTTTTTATATTTCTAGTAAACTATAGAGAATGAAATTTCTGTCTAGTGTTTTAAGACTGCATCCATTTTAATTGCAGTTAGGATTTGACTCTCTATACTTTGCCCGAATTGATTATCAAGATAGAGCTAAGCGCTTAAAAGAGAAGACTCTCGAGGTTGTATGGCAAGGTTCTAAGTCACTTGGTTCATCCTCACAGGTTTGGACCTTAATATCTACGGTTCTCATGCCTTTCTCATTCTTTGATTTTTGAACTGGGTTCTCTTTACTTCTTGATTAAACTTTGTTTTATACACAAAGAGTATTACATTTACTCCCTTTCATGGTGTTTTTTCTTGATATATCAAACATTCTTTTGACCACTCATATTCTGATTTCACTTGCAGATATTCACTGGCATATTCCCCAGGCATTATGATCCTCCTGATGGTTTCACATTTGAAATAAATGATGTGTCCCCTCCCATTCAGGTAAAGCTTGTAAAAGGTTCAAATATCTTTTCTCTCTACTTTTTGGTCATGAATTTACTAACATAAGGTTTTTAATTGAAGGATGATATTCTCCTGTTTGACTATAATGTTGAAGAACGGGTCAATAACTTTGTAGCTGCTGCACTGGCACAGGTAGAACCTTACAGTTGCTATTTAATGTTTGCCTTGTGAACAAAAAAGAACTCTGCTTCCTTCTGTGTATTTTCTGAAAGTATGTGCAGTTCCTCAACTGTTTTCTATTCTTTAGGCGAATGTAACAAGAACCAATCATATTATGTGGACCATGGGGACAGATTTCCGTTATCAATATGCAAATTCATGGTTCAGACAGATGGACAAATTCATTCATTATGTTAATCAGGTACTTGATTTTAATAAATCTTCCTGAAGAGGGAATGGAGATGAATGAATTAAGTAACCATCTTTCTTTCATTTTAACTTGCTTACATGTCTTCTTGTTATCAATTAGTTGTTAATGTCTCTTCACAGGGAGATTTGACATCTGATTCTTTTTTTTACCACTATAGAATTCTAGTTGAATTTATATTTTACGAATCTTTTTCTTATTTGGAGAATCTATAGGATGGGCGTGTCAATGCCTTATACTCCACTCCTTCCATCTATACTGATTCAAAATATGCAGCAAATGAGCAGTGGCCACTCAAGACTGATGATTTCTTCCCGTGAGTTTGATGTCAAAATTCTGCTACTGTTCTTATGCATAAGTTTGCGATGCTGCTAAAGCATATTGTATCATTTTCAGGTATGCAGATAAGCCAAATGCATATTGGACAGGTTACTTCACAAGCAGGCCAGCTTTTAAAGGTTATGTCAGAGTGTTGAGTGCTTACTATCTGGTAAGTCATTTTCTCTGAAAAGTGGCTGTGGTTTGAAAGGTAGATTCTGGCAGCCTTTTTATGGAAGTGCTTTGTTTTCTTTGTATTATTAACAGGCTGCTAGGCAGTTGGAATTCTTTAAAGGTAGGAGTGCTTCAGGACCAAACACAGATGCATTAGCTGATGCTTTGGCAATTGCTCAACATCATGATGCAGTTAGTGGCACACAAAGACAGCATGTAGCTAATGACTATGCATTGCGATTGTCAATAGGATACAAGGAGGTGCATATGGTTTAATGTCCAGCAATGTTGTTGTAGAAGTGCTGGCATTATAAAGTTTGGTAAATCTAATGCTTTCCATTTACTTTTTTCTAGGCTGAGAAATTGGTGGCCTCTTCACTTGCATTCTTGGCAGAGTCGAGGTCAAGTACTGGACATGGGAACAGTGTCACAAGCTTTCAGCAGGTAAACAATATCATTATTATTGGTTCTATTCTTGCTTTGAATTTTGAGTAGTATGCAAAAATTAAAAGATAAAAGGGAAAGATAGTGCGTGTAATCTTATTATTTTTTAAATCAGCTAACATTCTTCTTATCCAATTTGCATTTTTAATATAATTTAGTTGGATGAATTTTCTGATGAATCGTTTTTACCAATTCTTTGTTAGTGTCCTTTACTTAATATAAGTTTTTGTCCTCCATCAGAAGCTGCATTGTCTGACGGAAAAAGCTTGGTAATGATATTACTGTCTCTAATATTTTCATTTGATTATTTCAGAAGGTTAAGCCATTTCTTTCATGGCAATAGATCAGCTAATATTTATCTCAATTTTAGGTGGTTGTTATCTACAATTCTCTTGGATGGAAGAGAGAGGAAACCATACGAATTCCTGTTAGTATCTCCCTTTCAGCCTTTTTGGTATCAAGTGATGTGACTGTTGCACTTCTCTAAATTTTGATCATGCAGTACTTAAACAATAATAGAGTGAACAAATCATACATCCTGCATGCTTGCAATCCATATCCAATCATAGACATGGACACACAGCAAGGACTTGCAATTTCATCTAGTCCTGACATAAAAAAGCTGATTTAAAGTCTAATTGCAATCATGTGGAGCGGGAAAGTTTTTCTAGTATTTCACTGAGTTTTAACCTGTGACAGGTCTCCACTGCAAGGGTTATTGTCAAGGATTCTGAAGGGAGAGAAATTGAATCACAACTTATCCCTCTGTCAAATTCTACTTCACGCATAAGAAGTCATTATGTTAAAGCATATTTGGGTAAAACCCCAAGGGAAACAGTTAAATATTGGGTTGCTTTTTCAGTTTCAGTGCCTCCTCTTGGTTTCAGCACTTATATTGTAGGAACTGCTAAAGAGACAGGTTGGAATTATTGCTTCAGTTTTTTCCAATGTGTGAATAAAATGTAAGATTTTGAATTATGTTTCTAAGTCATTGACCAAACATATATGTCTTGTTATTTAAATTTTCATGAGAAGGTCCTAGTTCTACCACCATCTCAACTGTGCATACCTATGAAGGAAGTGAAAACAATACCATTGAAGTTGGCCAAGGAAGTTTAAAGCTTCTTTACTCTGCAGATGAAGGAAAACTTATCCGTTATGTTAATAGCAGAAATTTGGTAAGCTATGCTGTCTACTCTTCAGTTTGGTTGTGCCTCTTTGAGTACACTTATTGGATTTTTTTCATTTCTTTTTCTTCAAATTTCTCTTAGTACAATGTGCATCTTTTTTTCATTTGGATTCTCATTATTCTTTGTAATCTTTTTTTTTCTTGGTTATAAAAATAATGTTACTTTTAAACTAGTGAGTTTGTAATGATGACAAACTTTTTATTTAATTTGATCATTTCTGAAGGTTATGGCCTTTGCTGAACAATCATATGGTTATTACTCTGGAAATGATGGAACTGATAAAGATCCTCAGGTATTTTAATGTCTAGATAACAGTGCTTAATGTTTTGACTCTTCGTTTCTAATTTATTTTTGTTCTTTCACTAAATTTGTAGTTGGAGAAAATGAATTATCTTTAGATTTACTAATCTCAAAATGCTTGCTATTTGTTAAAGGCTTCCGGGGCATATGTTTTTCGTCCAAATGGTACATTCTCCATAAAATCCGATGGCCAGGTATCTGTTTTTATCTGGCCAAATATCATGTCAATCAATAATGATAATTTACCATTGATTTATTAGTACTTAAAAAAAAGAGACGGTATGAAGAAAAATGGATACTTGTTTGTTGCAGGCTCAATCGACTTTTGTGCGGGGTCCTTTGTTGGATGAAGTTCATCAACAGCTGAATTCATGGATATCACAGGTGATTCACCTATTAAAAACACATTCGATGCACCGAGTTCTGTCATTGGAACCTTTTTTCTAATATGAAGCCCTCATAGATCTGATTCTCGAATCTGAAAATTATTGTTCATAAATTCGTAAAGCTTTGGGAAAGGATTTTGATTCATAAGGAAACATTTGGATGTAGTTCATTGTCAATTATTGGACTTAGGAAAAGGGGATTTTGTATACGTCAGATTCATGTTTTGTCTAATGTATGGTTTTGTGGAATATCAGTTGGTTAAATGTAACCTTTACTCCCGTCAGTTTGTTCTCAGTTTTTCCTTCTATACACTACATTGGACTAAAAACATCTTCTTGCATGCTTTCTGCAGAATTTCTGCTATCATGTTTATTTATATAGTTCAGGAGTTCTGCAATGCAGTTACTATTCGCATATGCTGGAACATTATGGATTTTGTTCACGCCTAAGTATCTTGTGTCTTCAACTTTCAGTAACAGAATGCTGCATGATTGAACAGGTTACCAGGGTATACAAGGAAAAAGAACATGCTGAAGTTGAGTTCAATGTGAGTCAATCTTTCTTGTTTTAACTTATATATTTCTTGCAGGGCTGTACGGAGTCTTTGTTTGCATAATCTTAGATTTACTGACTTTTTGTGCATAATATTAGATTGGGCCTATTCCTGTGAATGATGGGATAGGGAAAGAAATCATTACTCAAATTACAACAACTATGAAGACCAATGGAACATTCTACACAGATTCTAATGGACGTGACTTTATTAAACGGGTATGTTAATTCATGCTGCTTGCCATTCTAGCTAATCCTTGTCATGCAAATTTTTTGGACCAAAAGCCATGGGAAGTTCAACTTTTTATTTTATATGCATGCAAAATCTTTTAGCTATTTAAAATCAGCATCCAAAGTTTGCTGAACGGCAATTTTGTTAGTTTCTTTTTTTCTACTTGGTGAATACTTGTATACTTATTTTTCTATTACTTTATTGTTTCGTTCACGTAAATTGAAATTCTATTTCTATAACTGCTTATAATGATGTTTACTTTTGCTTCATGGTAGTTAAATCTAATCTTTGCAGATTCGAGATTTTAGGAAAGACTGGGACCTTCAAGTGAACCAACCAGTTGCTGGAAATTATTACCCGGTATGTTTCTTCCTTTAAAAACTGCAATTTTTTTTGTCTTTCCTTACAGTTCTATGCCATTCTCTAATATAAATCATGGTGGATATCTGCACTGCTTGCTAGAGTCTGGTAAATGCATAAGTTTTGTGTGTTAAATTGAAATTGAATTTCTTCTTTGCCTTTTCAAACTGCTTTCTTCCAGATTAATCTTGGAATTTACCTGCAAGACAATAGTTCAGAGCTCTCAGTTTTGGTGGATCGCTCAGTGGGAGGATCCAGCTTAGCTGATGGTCAGATTGAGCTGATGCTCCATAGGTTTGTTGCATCTTTCCTAGCTCTTGTATTTTACAACTACTTATATGTTCACGGTGTATAACATTTTTTGATTTATAGGAGGTTGATTCATGATGACATTAGAGGTGTTGGTGAAGTATTAAATGAAACAGTTTGTGTTCCTGAAGGATGTGAAGGTTTAACTGTAAGCATAGCTTGTCCATTCATTTTCTTTGTCCCAGGCTCTAAAAGTACCAAGTGTAACGGAATTCTGGATTTTGCAGATTCAAGGAAAATTTTATCTCCGAATTGATCATATAGGAGAAGGGGCAAAGTGGCGTCGCACTGTTGGCCAAGAGATATATTCTCCACTTCTTTTAGCTTTCTCTGAAGAGGTGAAGTACCCTCTTGACTTGCTTTTTAGTGGCATTGGGCCGTCATGCTTAGGTCATTGGTGTTCCTTTTTGTAGGATGGCAATGATTGGATGAGCTCTCATGTTGCAACATTTTCAGCCATTGATCCTTCCTACTCATTAGCAGATAACATTGCTATAATAACTCTCCAGGTAAAGAACAAGTCACAGAACTGGCTTCATGATGCCAATGAAAGATAATTTCCCTGAAAATGGAATTTTGTGAGATTACCTTATGCATGCATGCATGCCGGTTAGTTATCAATTCAGGTAATACATTTTCCCATTTTTGAACATTGCAGGAGCTGGAAAATGCAAAAGTGCTCCTTCGGTTGGCTCACCTATACGAGGTATTCCTCCCATTGTCTGGTTTTTAGAGAAAGCTTTATTATATGGTTCCACGTATTCAACTTAATGGGTAGATTCTAATCTCTTGCTTTGGTGGATGTCTGATCAAAGACTGGGGAGGACAAGGACTATTCTGTGATGGCGAGTGTTGAACTAGAAAAGCTGTTCCCAAATAAGAAGGTAAGATCAATCGGCTTTATGACCGAAAAATGCTTGTTAACTGCTGGATATATATGCTGTAAATTTGATCTTACTGTGATCTTCATTCCAGATAAATAAAGTGACAGAGATGAGTTTGTCAGCTAATCAAGAAAGAGGGGAAATGGAAAAGAGACGGTTAGCTTGGACAGTAGAAGGCTCCAGCGAAGAAGAACCAAAGGTGGTAAGGGGAGGACCTCTTGATCCTTCTAAGCTGGTGGTTGAACTTGCTCCAATGGAGATCCGAACTTTTCTTATTGACATAGATTACCTCCAAATGTTTGTTGGTTGAAAGAGAAATGCTTGGACATATATACTACGTCTAGAACAGGACTGCACGATCTTTGTTTCTGTAGCCTCTTCTATGTTTCTTCCCTGCTGCGAAAATGAATGAATTATGAGTATTCTTACCTTTGTATATTCTTACCATTGTATATTACTAGAAGGAATAAGCAAAAAAGTAAAGAGTGGTCCATTTCTGCATCTATCATGAGATGAACGTATTAGCAAAACTAGTATTATATTCCTGGAAGGTAGCAGAAGCTTTAAGGGAAGAAGAGATAAAAAGTAGCATAGCCATAGCCGATAGCCATGGGTGAATCAAATCAATATCCAAGAAGCAATTGAAGGGATTCATTTCTTCACTTGAAACTTGAAAGGGATTGCAGATTGAACTTGACTCTTCCACTTTCCAGGCACTTGCTTGCTTTGCAATTTACAGTTTCATCATATTTCATTAGCAAGCAATCAAGGCAATTATCATCCATTCTCTTTGCTTGCTCGGCAAAGCAAAAACACATCAAATGCAATTGAACACTCACTTTGTGATGCTACTAGCACTTAAATATGGCCCCAATCGAACATTTTTGTGTGCCTTCCACATCAAAAAGAAAAGAAAAAGGAGAAAAAAAAGAAAGCAAAAACAAATCAAATATCCATGCTTGGCACGCACTGCAACTCTGCAAATTTTATTTTTCTTCTTACGTCACAATAAAGAAGCCCGAAAACATGATAGTGGATTTTTTTTTCTTTTAAATATGTTTGGTTTGGATAAGAAGCACACTCGTACTACAAAATTTTTTCAAGAAGTCAACACAAAGAATGGCAGTTCCATTCACTTCACAAGCCATGTTTGTGTGTCGTCGCCCGGCCCTTCCCTTACCAGTTTAAACGGTCTGTTAGAAGTCGATAAAAACTCGTTGCTGTCCTTTTTATGACATCAAAAGCGTAAGACATCCGTCAGAAAGCCTTGTTCACTTGAAGCCAAAACTTGTAAGGAACAGTCATAACTTAGATTCCCGTTTCTAACTCAAACCAGCTACTACTTCAACATCAACTAGTGAACTGCTTGAATCTCAAACACCCAGACGGAGAATCAAGAAACTAGTGAACTTCTGAAATGGGGATTCTTGGCTTGTTCGGTGTGATGCTATTATTGGGGATTTTATGTGCAGAATCCAAGTACATGGTTTATAACACTTCAGCAGGAATAGATGCGGGGAAAATCAATGTTCATCTGGTTCCTCACACCCATGATGACGTTGGTTGGTTAAAAACCGTAGATCAGTACTATGTTGGCTCTAACAATTCCATCCAGGTTGCACTTTCTCCTTCTACTCCATTTCTCTCAAAGAATTTTTTTTATGGTTTTTCTTTACTGAATGTGTGTTTTATTGTTCTTTTAGGGGGCTTGTGTGCAGAATGTGTTGGATTCTTTAGTGCCTGCACTGTTGGCTGATAAGAACCGGAAATTCATTTATGTTGAACAGGCAAGAACATACTTCTCTTATTTTTTTTTCTATCATCAATTGTGTGGTATTTGGTTTTGACAAGCATGTAGGGAAAGGAGATGAGACCTCAAATTCTGTCTGTCTGTAGTATGAATTTTTCCTTGAAGCCCAACCTCCAAATCATATTCCTTGTCTAGCAAGAGATATGTTGCTTTTATGAAAACCATAATGCTTAATTTTTTTTCTTTTGTATTTACATATTTTATGTCTGTTGTTGTCATATGTCATGTTTGTGATTGCCTTACTTGATTTATGCAGGCATTTTTTCAGCGATGGTGGAGAGATCAGAGTGAGCTAATTCAGAGTATAGTCAAGCAACTTGTCAGCTCGGGTCAACTAGAGCTCATGTAATAAGTGACATCAACCCTTTTTTTTTTTTTTTTGGTTCATATGAGGTACAAGTGGGGAGGGAGGAATCGAACCTTGGACCTAAGTCCTCTTAAACAGGAGTAACAACCATTAGGCCAAGCCTTGGTTGTTGACATCAACCCTTTTCTATTCCCCATAATAAAAAGTAAAAAAAGAAAAGAGCAATAAATGCAAACGACAATGGTTTCCCTTTCGTTGCATGTTTAAACACCAGTATTTTTTTTATCATTTCCCATTGCGAGTATGCACTTCCCCTTATTCTCATCCTATGCTTCTTCCAGCAACGGAGGCATGTGCATGCATGATGAGGCAGTACCACATTACATAGACATGATTGATCAGACAACTCTTGGACATCGATTCATCAAAGAGGTCTTTGGTGTCACTCCAAGAATTGGATGGCAAATTGATCCTTTTGGACATTCTGCAGTACAGGCTTACCTGTTGGGAGCAGAAGTAAGTTTATCTGTAACTTCTGCTTCTGCCTTTCCTCAATAAGCAGTATAGTTTAGAAAGAATTGTGTTAATATTTTTGTAGGTTGGATTCGACTCATTTTTCTTTGGCCGCATAGATTACCAAGACAGGATTAAGCGAAAAAAAGAGAAGAGTCTTGAAGTTATTTGGCGGGGTTCTAAGAGCCTGGGCTCATCTGCTCAGGTAACCAGCATTGTTTGGTTTAGTTTTATTTGGTGATTAGACTTGGATATCACATGTTTTACACCAAATTTATGATAATAGTGTTGCATTTACTAATCTGTTTACCTTTCAAAATATGGCCGGGGAGGTATATCATTATACGTTATTCTTCATTGAGTGTTCACTTGAACTTAGATGTGTTGCAGATTTTTGCTGGAGCATTTCCAGAAAACTATGAACCTCCACCAGGTTTCTACTTTGAAGTTAATGCTGATTCCCCCATTGTTCAAGTAAGCTCTGTAAAGTGATATTCGTTTAGGCAGTCTCTTGAATATATAATTGGTTTTAGTGTAAATTTGGTTCCCTCTGATGTAGGATGATATCGATTTGTTTGATTACAATGTTCAAGACAGAGTGAATGACTTTGTTGCTGCTGCAATATCACAGGTAAATGAAATTAAATTGCCATGCGAGGAATTTTCTACCTTGGTTTCCTTCCTGTCTCTTTGTTGGAAATTTGGCTCGGTGTGGAACTCAAGTTTTTGCTTTTGCTTCTCATGCTATTTGGTCTTGATGTTCATATGTATCTTTTTCCTTAATAAAATGTATTCTCTTTTCTTTCCCCCATTTTATTAAATATGATACTGTTAAAATAACAGGTAAGTTTATGAGATGGCAAGTACATGTTTTAGCAAAGTTCCTGCTATTACTTATAATCTTAAAGATAATTATTTTAAGTATGAACTCACTTAGAAGAAATGCCAACCTTGTATCTACCAAAGTACTGGTTGCACCACAAGTTTGTGCTACTTGTATCTTTTGCTATTTTCAGGAAGAACAAAATATCCTTATCCACAGTATTCAATAGGATCTTCCTCATTTACTAGTCTGTTACAGAATTTTGATGTATTCTTAATATGTTTGAAAACCTTGTTTTCTTTTAACTTCTAGAATTCCTATCTTTGATTTAATTATCTGTATCGGTCCTGGAAGAAAGTCTTCATTTGATACTTATTATAAAATCTATTATTTCATTTGCAGGCGAACATAACTAGAACAAATCACATAATGTGGACCATGGGAACAGATTTTAGGTATCAGTATGCACACACTTGGTTCCGGCAGATGGACAAGCTTATTCATTATGTGAATAAGGTGAGTGTTCATCTCTAGTATCTTTCATTTTTCTGACAATTGGATTTTAAGCCTGCATTGCTTTGTTGTCTCTTTTCCTCTCTGGGTGTCATTGTTAACCCGAACTATTATTTTTAAGTGGTTTTGAATAAACGCTTGCAGGATGGACGTGTCAATGCTCTCTACTCTACTCCATCCATATATACTGATGCTAAACATGCTATGAGTAAATCTTGGCCACTCAAAACTGATGACTACTTTCCGTAAGTTTATTGCTCTAGTATCTCTACATTGTAGTTCCTACACTTGGTCTTAGAAATTAAAGTGTACTTCTTACCAGTTACGCCGATCGTGCAAATGCTTACTGGACAGGATACTTTACAAGTAGACCCGCTTTAAAACGCTATGTTAGAATAATGAGTGGCTACCATTTGGTACTTTCTTTGTCCATTTTAATACATTATAGTTAGAAGTCCAGTTAATCTTTTTAATTTACACATATAGTTCATATTTGTGAATATATGATCAGGCAGCAAGGCAACTTGAATTTTTCCAAGGGAGAAGTGCTTCATGGCCTAATACAGACTCATTGGCTGATGCTTTGGCTATTGCTCAACATCATGATGCTGTTACAGGTACAGAAAAGCAGCACGTGGCCAATGATTACGCAAAGAGACTATCGATAGCTTACACAGAGGTGCAGATTTTGACCCTCACAATTGTCTTGGATGCTGGTTTATTTTCACTTTGGTTAAAAGCTCATCAACTTGTTTGTTATCCTTCTGCAGGCTGAGAAGGTTGTTGCTTCTTCACTTGCTTGCTTGGCTGATTCAAAGTCATCCATTGGATGTGGGGACTCGACCACTGATTTCCAGCAGGTAAAAAAGACACGACCAATGCAATTTAGTTTCATGAGTAAGATAGTTTGATTTTCAATCTAAATTACGATATGAGATTTAGCTGAGGACTTTGATATGTGAGGTATGTATTCTTATCTACCTTTTCTCTGATCTTTTCCCAGTGTCCACTTCTGAATATAACTTACTGTCCTGCATCAGAAATAGACCTGTCTCATGGAAAGAACTTGGTAAGGAGGACATTTCAATCTGTCGTCTATTATTTGGTCTCTTAAATAATTCTTAGATATTTATCAAATTTTAATTTCTTCTCATTTACAGATTGTTGTGGTCTACAATTCCTTGGGATGGAAGAGAGAGGATGTAATACGTTTTCCTGTGAGTACTTCCCTTGTAATGCATTGCTGTTTGTCTTGGATTCCTCTCTTTTGTGAATTAAGGAGCTTATAACATAATATTCTGTTGATGCATGTTGGCTATTCGTGAAACCTCGCTTTCAAAGATTTCTTGTGCAATGTTTCAAATCTATGTTGCTTCAACCCTTTATTTTTCGTTCAGTGCCTGTATTTTACCAAAAAAATAAAAACTGACATATCTCTGTTGGAAATTTACCCATATCCAACTTTTGTAACTAAGTTTGAGCAACATAGCTTCAAATATAGATGTAGGCAATTATTTGTCTAAAATCATTTGCTAATATTGCAGGTAGAGTTGTTATTTGGTTTGCATCTTATTGAATTAGGTGATTAAAGTGGACCAAGGAAAATCTTTGCGAGCTCTCAATTTGACTATCAGGCTTCCTTGCTGTAAGGAAATCACGTTTGTTTATCTCGTTTGTTGTAGGTCATTAATGAAGATGTAATTGTTCGCGATTCTGAGGGAAGAAAAGTTGAAGCACAGCTTGTTCCACCAGTTGATGCTCATGTGGACCTAAGGAACTATTATGTTAGGGCATACTTGGGTAGCAACCCAAATGCTGTGCCTAAGTATTGGCTTGCATTTACAGTCTCTGTACCACCTCTTGGCTTCAGCACCTACACGGTCTCTACTTCCAAAAGGACAGGTTTGCTCGTGTAGCTTCTGTACTGATTGAAATTATTCTTGTCTAGTTGAACAAGAATGGATGCTATTTCCTTGATTATCAAATGCAAATCAATTGTCGTAATCTGTTTTACTTCTGATTTCAGGAGGTGGATCAACCAAATCATCTATATACAAATTCCAAAGAGGTGAAAACTCAGCTATTAAAGTTGGTGAAGGAAATTTAAAGCTTGCTATTTCTGCATCTCAAGGGAAGATCATAAATTATGTTAACAGCAGAAACTTGGTGAGTGATATATCGTTAATGCTGCTTTTGATGCTTTATTTTCCTTCTTCAAGCATAACTTTATGTTGGTGCCTTTTCAACTGTGATTACATATGACTATATGAGGCTGATGCTATTGTTACATCAATAATGCTGTTACTGTAAGTTGCCTCCTTTCTGCGAAGAGAGAGACTAAGAGATATGAGGATAAAAATCTGTGTGACTGATGATTTTGTTTGAAACTTTTGAAGGTTGAGGAATCAGTGGAACAATCTTTTAGTTTTTACACTGGATATAATGGAACTAACGACAAAATGCCCCAGGTATAGATATTTAATATGAAGTTCCTCGTGTTGCAAACTAGCATTCTATATTCTGTCATTTCTGTTGTTGCATGCTTGTCAATTAAGTAAAATTAGTAGATATTCCTTTGTGAGTTCTCATATAAAAAATTTGGTGCTTTTACAAGAACTCTGGGGCATATATCTTCCGTCCAAATGGCACATATCTCATAAAGCCGGAACAGGTGTGTAAGTTTTCTTAAAAAGAGCTTTTGTTCAAACACATTATTGCCTTAACAATAAACTAGGTTATCTTGTTAATTCGCAGGCCTCTTTGACTGTCATTCGAGGACCATTAATGCATGAGGTGCATGAACAGATCAATCCATGGATATTTCAGGTGTGTTGCCTTTACTAATGTTTGTTTTCTGTGGGTGTAATGTCTTTCTCTGTAGAATTTTCTCCTCTTCTGAACTGATTTTAAACCAACTGGATTGTGGGGTGAAAATTAAGGTATTGGATATGAATATAAGCATAGAATAGTATGTAAAATTTTCAACTATGTATCTCATTAAAGTGTGGTTTGCCTGGTCTTGGAACTTAAGGAAATTGTGCAGGCTGTAGTTTTTCTTTTTCACCTTCAAATGGTGACTTTATTCTTGTATCTCTTTAATCATCATGATCATCAGAATCTTTATGCCGATAGATTGGGGTGGGCTATACTTGTATCTCTTTATGGGGTTCAATTTGCAGTACTGTGATAAGTATCTTGGAAGGTAGAGCCTTCTTGAGGTGTTTGTTAGAAATATATTTACATTCTTCTGTTTCGGTTCTGCATGAATACATGGCACTTCAGAAATGAAACAATAAGTAGAAAATGCAGAGGAAATTTGCCACTGGCCTCTGTTATTCGATAAAATTTTGCAGAGCAATGCTTTATACTGATGGA
The DNA here is from genome assembly GCA_031772115.1 of Heritiera littoralis. Classification (NCBI taxonomy): domain Eukaryota; kingdom Viridiplantae; phylum Streptophyta; class Magnoliopsida; order Malvales; family Malvaceae; genus Heritiera; species Heritiera littoralis. The sequence continues at coordinate 317,383 of JAPDPK010000089.1, forward strand.
TTAAACTAACAGAATTCATGAAGAGTTGGAATTAGAGCTTTTTCTTATTTTTGCATGTGTGTGTGTGTGTGTTTGTATGTTGTTCCAATCTAAACAGATATCCTATTCTCGCATTTTGAGATCTCTTATCTTTAGTAGAGATTTCAGCTTTCTTACTGACAAAATGTATGCAGACTACTAGACTTTACAAGGACAAAGAGCATGCTGAAGTTGAGTTCATTGTAAGTTTACTAATGGCCATCTTAACCCTTGGGCTTTATAACAGTCTTGAGTATTTATTCTTACTTATAGTTTTTCGTTGTGCTTCCATTTCTTTGTTTTCCTACACATTTTAGTTTTATTCTCACTATCTAATATGCAAGAGAATGACATGTTGGGTTGTATACATTAATCGCATCTGAATCTCAGGTTGGGCCTATACCAATTGATGATCGATTTGGCAAAGAAGTTGCAACTCAGATTACTACTTCTCTGGAAAGCAGTAAAACATTCTACACGGATTCTAATGGACGTGATTTTATTAAAAGGGTATGTTGAATGTATGGTCCAGCCTCAAATCTTATTTGTTTGAGTATCATCTTGACAGAATGTTTGTTAGCCTGAAGCTTTAGTCTAGATTGGGCTTTGTCTTCGTGTTTCCAAGATAGATAATGTGATAACTATCTTACTATAAGTTATTTGCATTAAGTCGCGCGTGTGTGTGTGTATGAAAGTTAGAAACAATTTTATTGATTTAAATCAATTACAAATGATTACAAAATCCCTTCATAAAGGAAGAGTTGAGACCACAGTCTCCATATTCCATACCAATGCCCTAACAACCCTGCACTAAAAGGCCTTCAAGGCATCTCACATCCTACAGATGAATAAAAGAGATTTTGACTGACATGTCTTGTGTACAAAGATTCCTTACATAGACAAAACCAGAAAATTATCCAATATTAACCCAACTGTGGGACATATCCTGCAAAGGCAGCTAAACACATAGAGACACTTCTTTATGTTTTTATTCATTAACTAGTTATTCTTAGCATAACGAAGTATGTACTTTTTTTTTTTTTTTTAATTTCCCCTTTTTCGCAGATTCGTGATTTTAGGACAGACTGGGACCTGCAAGTAAACCAACCGGTTGCTGGAAATTATTACCCAGTATGTTCTTTCCATATGTAACTTTGCTCCTCAAGCTTAGTTTATCCTTCTGGAGAATTGATGTAATGAGTGATTCTTTTTTGACTTATAGCATTTTTATCCATTCAGATTAATTTAGGAATTTACATTCAAGATAGTAAGAAAGAATTTTCAGTCCTGGTAGATCGATCTCTTGGAGGATCTAGCATAGTGGATGGACAAATAGAGTTGATGCTCCACAGGTTTGCTGTTGTCTCTCCTTTCCTCAGCTTTCAATAACTCTTATTTACCTTGAACATAGCACTTTGTGAATATTGAAGTTCTCAAAGGCAATGCATAAAAGGTTTGGGTTTCTATGGCATTGCCAAGACTAAGGGTATAATACTTGCTTGCATGATAGTTGGCCAGAATTATGATTTTAGATTTATATTGCCGTTTAGGAGGCTGCTACTTGATGATTCCAGAGGTGTTGCTGAGTCTCTAAATGAAACGGTCTGCGTTCTTGATGATTGCAGAGGACTAACTGTAAGTAAATGTTATCTGGATCCTGTGAGTGGTAATTCGCATTTTTCCTTTTTAGGTTGGTTCTGGACTTGTGTCTGAAGACCCTTGGTTGATGATGGTTTACCTCATTCTCAAGATATAGTTGATAAATAATTGAAATGAAGTTAGTTTCGCTTATTGCCAACCAACCTTGCTTTTAACCTATGGTTTAATAACTTGGTGATATGTATAAAATTTCTGCAACTTTTGTTTTAAAATGTTTGGGGGTACTTTTGTCTACATTGTGCTTTTTCTGACATTTAGCATCTGTTTTTATATCATCAAAACGCTTGCAGGTCCAAGGAAAGTATTATTACAGAATTGATCCCCTAGGAGAAGGTGCTAAGTGGCGTCGTTCTTTTGGCCAAGAGATATACTCACCCCTCCTGTTAGCATTTGCAGAAGAGGTTTCTTTCTTTTTCTTTTTCCTTTTTTATTTCTTTCACATTTGTTTTGGCCTGGGGGCTTTGTTTCTGACTAGAAAATTTCTCTTGGAAGGATGGAGATACCTGGATCAGTTCTCATGTACCCACATTCACGGGGATTGATTCCTCCTACAGTTTACCTGATAATGTTGCTATCATAACTCTCCAGGTAGGTGGTGTTTCTGTACATGGGAAAGGGAACGCATTATTATTTGTTATTTGGTACGCTTTTATTTTAATGAGATTTAGACAAGGGATGATAAGCTTTCATTGGAGTTAACAATATGCTGCAAAAATACGTAGTTCTGTAGTAAATTATGACGTGCAAGCTGCTTGCATTTCCCTTTCTAACTTATATTCCTTTTTATACAGGAGCTTGAAGATGGAAAAGTTCTCCTTAGGTTGGCACATTTATACGAGGTTAGCCTTTCATATTCGGCTTGAATCATCTTATACATGGTTTGAGAAAATTTTTACCCCGGATTTTCCTCAACCGCCCTCCATTTGAATCTCAAAGGAAAAGGGAAAGGTTTTCACACTTCAGGAAAAGTGTTACCACGCATTCAGTTGCTAAAACTTAACATATAATATGGTGGCTCCTTTGCTCTATGCCAGGCAGTTCTTCTCTGCAAATAGCTTTCACATGTTATGCAAATTTTAAAATTACTATTTTTACTGTAAATAGTCTTCAAGGCGAGCCAACCCAGTGATTGTGCAAAAACTATTTTTACTTATTTAGGGACATCTTTTAATATTCATTTATTTTTCCTTATGCCTTTTCCGTAACAAAATAGTTTTAATAACCATCTACAAAACTATATGTTCTCTGGCCTTGAGTTCTAAATTTTTGTTTGATTTGGCTTTTGAAATTACACAAAGATTGGAGAGGACAGTGATCTTTCTGCAGTGACTACTGTGGAGCTGAAGAAGCTGTTTCCAGGCAAGAAGGTACAGGCAACGAAATTTTGAGGCTGTACATTGTCTTTTTTCTTTCAAACCATTGACAGTTTTACTTCAATGCTATTGTTTTCATTCTTTCTTTAGATTGCTAAGGTGACAGAGGTGAGCTTATCTGCCAATCAAGAAAGAGTTGAAATGGAGAAGAAGAGACTTGTTTGGAAAGTAGAAGGCTATTCAGGAGAAACTGGCAAGGTGGTGAGAGGTGGACCTGTTGATCCAGAAAAGCTGGTGGTGGAGCTTGCTCCAATGGAAATCCGTACCTTTCTGATCGAATTTGATCACACTTCGTTCAAGAGAATATTTGATACTTAAGTAGCTGGAAAAATGCTCCGACAGTGTTGTTATTAAAGAAGGCACAACGTATCCTTGTAATACGAGTTTCTGCACTTCATCACTTGGTTTGAGAGCTAGTTATGTATAATCCGCAAACTCTTCTTGGCACCGTGTTGTTCTCTCTGCAGATGTTTGTATGGCTCTGTCATGTATTTATGAATATGATAGGTGGATTCTGATGTACTAAATTCAAGTCATTCTAATGTAATGTATTCAATGGGATCAGTTGTGCCATTTGCGTTGCATGAACCACAGTCATCAAATGACAAAGGCTCAAAAGCTGAAGTCTTGCATGACAATACAGAGCAAAACAGTCAGAGACTGTGGAATAAACAAAGATAACAAGGTTATTACAGTAATGAGGGGACAACCGCCAATCTTGTCCTAAAGCTAAATTCGGCAAAGATGCAGTGTAGATTCTGTCTCTCTCTAATAACGCAAACACAAAAAAGAAACGATTTTGCAGGTGAAATAATAATGCGTGAAAAGCCCATAGGCCGAAACGCACTCCCAAACCCGAAGGAAGCTTTGAAAATTTTCATGTCAATCTCGCCATCGCAAGCTCAAGGTTCCAAAGGGTCGTCTTCTCATTCCATCTTTCGAAACACTAATTTCGATCATGGCAACTACCAAACCTCTCCTCCTCCAGTCTCCTTCCGATCTCTCCACATCTCCGATCCTTCTCCTCCCTTCCGTCCCTCCAATTCACCTCCAGGTATTCACTTCTTCAATTGTCTATTCTTCTTCTCCTTCTTCCCATTATTTCTTCCTCCCATCCTACTCTGGGCTTGTCTGTTTTTGTTATTTCACTGTTGTACTTGTACTAGTTCGTGATCGTGATAGAAGCTTATCTTAGACTCTGTAATTCCTAATCCTAAAATTGCTTTGTTTTTATGGCAGGCCCCTTCGCTTCCGCCGCTCAAGATTCAGCTGGATCCTCCAAAGAGGTAAATTTCATACTTAATGCTCTTCGCTGCCATTTTTCCCCTCCGGAGCACTTTTCTTTGATAAACAAAAAATTGGGCACTTCACGACTGTTTCGTATGCATTCAGCATCCTTGTCAGCCTAGGAAACCCTATAATGAAAGTTTATCCTTTTATCAAGTTAAACTGACCTGCTTTTCTGTTCGGCTTAGGTGAGTGAAGCAGACATACTCAATGGTAAGAGAACTTCGCTACGTGAAATCAGGGGGACAAATTCCCAGTGTAGAGGGACAATGTCCGCAGACACGGTTTCTACTCGAAATCATCAAGGCAGTGGGCCTCATGGAAGTGCTATACATTCGGCAGCAAGAAGAGCCCAGATGATGAATGGTAATCACTTGCTGAATTCTCATTATGACCCTATTGCTCGCTCTCGTCCGCTCCAAGAAGGCTGCGGAAGATCAAGCCTTATAACAAAGATTTATACCTTACAGGCAAATTACAAGTTTGTTGTGTTGGATACCGGAAATTACATGCCTGAATCAATGCATCCAGATAAGATGTTACTATGGGAGGATATTATATGTGTGAGGTCTTCCACTCCATTTCCAGTGCAGTGTCCTATATGTTTGAAATATTCTCAATGCCCGCAAATAACCTCATGTGGTCATATTTTCTGCTTCCCATGTATTCTGCAATACTTGTTAATGGGTGAGGAGGATCACAAAGGTGAGTGCTTCAAAAGGTGCCCTTTATGTTTTGTGATGGTATCCCAGAAGGATTTGTATACTATCTATATTGAGAATTTTAGGCAATACTTTGTGGGTGATAATATAGAGTTTATGCTTCTTGCGTGACAAAAAGATTCATTTGTTCCATCTCAAAAAAGTAAAATGGAGATGAGTACCGTGGAGTCTGGTGATCTCTTTTCAAAGATTACATTTACTTCAGATGTTGATCTATCAGTCAGACAAGCAATGTCAGATTTAGATAGCTGGTTGGCCAGAGCAGAATCAGGGCTTATTGATGATTCGGAGAAGCTTCCATATGTTTGGCTGCAATGGAACAATTAGAACAGCGGATGAAGTATTAGAGTGAGCACCGTACTTCTGATAGCAATAAATCCAGTGTAAACACTATTTGTAAGGTGGAGTCCCATGGACTCACGTCAAATGCTTCCAAGGCCAATGATAATACACACTGTTTTGGAGGGGGAACACTATCTTCTGGGGCAGATGAACACAATAAGTGTCTCTGTAACACTAAAATAGACATGCTAAATGGAGGGTGTGGTTTGGGTCAAGGTGATGTTGTTGCTGAATCACTAGAAGTCCAAGACAATTTTTTGCCTTCATCATATGGAGAAGGCAAGAACTTGCATGAGTGCTTAGGTGGCTCCAGAGATGTGAAGGACAATGACGCCTACAATTTCTACCAGGTGACTATAATTTAATATGGTTGTTTTACTTCTTTCTTTCTCCTTTTTTTTTTGAAATTTTATATTGGCTGGGAAAGGAAATAACTATTTCAGTTGTGAATAATTTTATATGAGTTCACCATGTGGCCATTTTCATGTTAAATAAAGTAGGAAATGACTTTTTGTGGTCCTTTTTGAATAAAGTGCAATATATTAGTCATAATTCGATTTGAGAGATTTGTAGTCCTAATTCATAGCATGATTTAGCTTGCTTAGGTTTATTTATTTCCATGATGTACCTTCTTGACAGCTTGACCGCTAAGTATTTACCTTTTGTAGTTTCATATCTTTCACTTGTATTTGTTTCAGGCAGTTGATGGGCAGCACATCATTCTCCATGCTTTAAATGTGAAGTGTTTACTACACCATTATGGAAGCCATGATTCATTTCTGCACAGGTTTGGGGAAACCATGATTTATTGGTCACCATGTGTATTAAGATATGGAACATTGAAATTATAAAAATGTATGAAATCATTGACTGGGAAGTCGAAATAAATTTGAAAATACTATTTCTTGGTGCCGTCTACTTTTTGTGGTTTGCATGCTAAAAAGTAAATAAATCTGGGCCTTTCCTCTCTGTCCAGTGTGTATTTGCTTCTTCATTAATGGTAAAAAGGTGCATTATTACATTTTCTTTTTGATGGCCAGTGTGTTTCAATTTAGTCTTTTTAACTTGAAGTTTAATTGCAGAATCATTGGAAGAATTTTTGAGTTGGAAACTGTCAGTCAGAGGCAGTGAGAAGGTGATATCGATATTTAAGTCATTTTTCCTCGACAACTTTTCAGGTATGGTTTTATTTTGCATGTTCTGTTTCCAATCTTTCTTTGCCTATCATTTTAGAAGAAGTAGCCTTCTGTTTCAGCTTTGTGAAATTGATTTGAGTGGAGTTCTTCCTCCTGATGCTTTGTCCGTTTATGGATGAAATCAAGAAGCGTGAGAAACAGAGGAAGCAGCTGGCTAGGAAGGTACCATTACTTGTACACTATTATTTTAATGCACTTGTCATGTTCAAGCTTTAATGTTACTTGAGGGAATCCAAGTCCATTAGGTGACTATCAAGTTCCTTGATTTAATAAATAACAGCAACATTGATTGACAGGTCATATGATGTTTAGCAAAGCCAACTAAGTTTGGACTCAAAAGGGAGTTGTTTTAATGGTCGATGGGCTGTCATTATGTGTTATCGTAAATTGTTGTTCAAGGTTTCTCTTTGATAATTTTTTTGGTAAGTGTAACCTGAGTTTGTCCATGCTTTTAGAATCATATGTTATTCTTATGTGTAGGAGCGAAAGGAGAAAATCAAGGCTGAAGTTGCGGCTGCAGTGCAGTTTACACCTATGATATCCAGTTTTGGGGAGTTCTCATATGATGATTCCCCTACATTCTCAATGGATGACTTTTAAGGTAATACTGTGTTTAATTAGGTATAATAGCTTGCATTTGGTCTTATCAGTATTCCTTGCATTTTATTTTGAAGTTTTTGTCATGTTTGATCTGTCTGAACCCGGCAACACTATGAGAAACTTGTACTGTGTTGCAGTGGTTTTCTCATTAAGCTGATGGCTTCCAGATTTTCTATAGTAATGGCGTTCTAGTTGGTTATTTATTTGCTACTTAAATTTTTCAATGCATGAATAAATCAGAACCTTATATTAAATTTTCAATGTTCTCCTATGTCAGCCCTTGGAAGTTCTATTGTCATATCATCAGGTCCCCTGGTCGCGGGGGAGAGAAAACTGTTCTCAAACTTTACAAGGCTTGGTTTTGCGGCTGGACATGATTCTCCTTCGTTGAAAATTAAGTAAATACCGTGCAGACAAATGAGGCGGCAACCGATTCCACGTGTAGCTGGTAATGCCCTGATGCTAATATGCAATGTCATCGCTGCTACTTGATATCTTTAAAAGGGACAGGATTTTTCCAGTGCTGCAGATCTTGATATGTTTGTTTTGAATCTGTTTCTCCAATTCGCTAGCCTAGGTTAACCTTCTCCCTTGTGTTTGTTCAGACTCAAGAAATTCGGGCACACCTTCATTTGCCAATGTGATATCTAGAGCAAAGGCTGTTGAAAATTTGGACACGCCTAGGGTGAATGAGATGGGAAGAAAGGAAAGAAAGCAAGTCGGATCCTTTTAGCAACAGCTGGTGGTCGACGCTATTGATATCTTGGCCTGAACTCAACTTTGTATAGCTACATAACCAAAACAAAGAGAACAGTCTCATCTTCGTGAATGGACATCACTGGTTATAGGTGACATTGGAAGAATCAAATATTAACATTTCCTGTTACGTAATTATCTATACTTCGTTTGGCCATCAAGTCAAACATCATGCCTCCCGGAACATGACAAGTGAAGACAGATATTTCTGTATGCATGAATGATACTTTGAAATATCGTAGGTTCCAAAAAATCTCCAATAGGATTGGAACAGTGTGATGAATTCATATGTGCTGGATTAGGAAAGGAGCCAAAAGACAGGCCTAACAACTTGGTACAGAGGGCAGCTGATCATTAGAATGTCAGACAATTTTTATTTTATTCCTTGTCTTATTTACAGCTCAGCAAAAGTACTATTCATATAAAATGAGGACCTTGTACAGAGCAAGTTATGAAGGGAATATCAGTTTTTTCACTCCTAATTCTCTCTTTCCTAATTCTTTCTCTTTTCTAATTCTCCTTTCTGCTTCACTCTTTCTCTCTATGACATTTTTACAGTCACCTAGTCTGTGACATATTTGGCATCAGAGCCAGTCAAGATTCCACCGGAGAAAGCTGGGAAAAACTAAGAAGAATCACTTGAAGGCAATGGCTGATGGCACAAGATTGAATACACTACAAGAGCAAGTTCAAGCTCTTCAGAGTCAGCTGGAATCCATGAAAGCAGCTGAAAACAATGTACCTCGATGGTGGGAAGAACAGAAGAGGACCATTGAGGCTCAGATGGCAGAAAATCAAAACTCTCTTAGTAAAATGATTCAATCTTTGCTTTTGAGAGAAGGGGCTTATGTACCAATAGATCAAGGAGGGAGAGGAATAACCAGTAACTCTCAAACACAGCCAGAGGTAGGAGTCCATAGGAGAGAAGGTAAGGCCCCTGTTGAAATAACTATTATTGATGATCATTCTAAGTATAATCTCAAACCCAATGAACCTGGTCTTATACCTAAGTACCCTACTGAAAATGCCCCAATGCAAACAATAGATGGTATGTTTAGAGGAGGAAACAATGAAACAGTAGCTAGGCCAGCTGTTATGAACCAAAGCCCCTTTTCACCCAGACCTAAAATAGAACTTCCTACCTTTGAGGGTGACAACCCGAGAGGTTGGGTCAAGAAATGCCAGAAATACTTCAATATCCTTGCTATTGAAGAGCACCAGAAACTAGAAATAGCTTCTATGTACTTAGTTGGCAGAGCTGAAACTTGGTTTGATGGGCACCTAATGCAAAAGCCTAGGATTACATGGCTAGAGTTTGTTAATTTTCTCTGCCATAGATTTTCTGATAGGACCTGTGCTGATGTGGTTGAAGAATTCAACAAATTGGTTCAAAAATCCTCTGTTGAGGATTATCAGGAGAAGTTTGAAGAACTTAAACCCTATATGCTCCAAACTAATCCCTATTTGGATGAAAGTTATTTCATATCCAGCTTCATTAGTGGGCTGAAAGAAGAGCTGAAGCATCGAGTCAAGGCTAGTGAACCAATGTCCCTAGCTGCTGTGTACAGGCAGGCTAAGTTGCAGGAACTTTCTCTTGAAGTTGAGAACAAGAAACACAAGCAACTAAACAAACCTAACAGCCTACCTACATCCCAAACAGTACCAAGAAACTCTTACCACACATGGAACCAACACACCAAAAACATACCTACCAACCCTAACCCAAACACTAAACCTACCTTGTATGAGCAAAGGAGAGCCCTAAACCTATGTTATAAATGTGGAGAAAAATTCAACCCTGGACATGTATGCAAAACTAGGCAGCTTCATACCATGTCAGGAGAGCCATTGTATACTGAAGCAGGGGAAGCAACATAAGGAATGATGGGAGAAGGATTGTCCACTGAAGAAGCAGAAACAAGTGAAGAAGGGCTGGAAATATCCATCCATGCCTTGACAGGCAATACTGGGCATAACACCTTGAGGATTCAAGGCCACATTAAGGGTAAGCCACTCAACATACTCATTGATAGTGGAAGCACACACAGCTTCATCACACCAAGGCTGGCCAAAGATGGGGTTGAATTGGTGCAAACCATACCTTTATCTATAACAGTAGCAAATGGTGAGAGGTTGTTTAGTACTGCAAAATGTAAACAGTTGGAATGGGTTATGCAAGGGCATACATTCAGTCATGATCTCAGGGTTTTGCCTCTAGGTGGGAGTGATATGGTACTTGGGGTCGATTGGATGAAGAGGTTTAGTCCTCTGGTATTTGACTTTAACAAAATGTCTGTGACTTTCAGCAAAGAAGGGCAGGAAGTGGTGTTAACAGGTGGACAACCAAAGGCAACCTTGAAGCTCATTTCAGGGGATAAACTTCAGAAATTGGCTGATAAAGACCAGGAATTATTTGGGGAAATCTACATGCTGAGTGTAGAGTGTCAGGAGTCTAATGTTCCACAACCTTTGGACCAGTTGCTTGAGTATTACAAGGAAGTTTTTGAAGAACCAATAGGCCTTCCACCACAAAGAAAGCATGATCATGCTATTACATTGAAGCAAGGTGCTCAGCCAGTGAATTTAAGGCCTTATCGATTTCCACATTATCAAAAGGCTGAAGTAGAAAAACAAATACCTTCCATGTTAACTTCTTCAATTATTCAAACAAGCAACAGCCCATTTGCCTCTCCATGTCTACTACTCAAAAAGAAGGATGGAAGTTGTAGGTTGTGTGTGGATTATAGGCAACTTAATGCCTTAACAGTCAAAAAAAAATTTCCTATACCTGTTGTGGAGGATCTTTTGGATGAATTGAAAGGGGCTCAGTACTTTTCTAAAATTGATTTAAGGTCAGGATATTGGCAGATAAGGGTCAAGGAGGAGGACATTCCAAAGACTGCATTCAGGACACACCAAGGGCATTATGAATTCAAGGTAATGCCTTTTGGACTCACTAATGCACCTGCTACCTTTCAATCTCTTATGAATGAAATATTTGCTCCCTATTTAAGAAAGTTTGTGTTAGTTTTTTTTGATGATATCTTAGTGTATAGCACTAATTTGGATGAACATGTTGAGCATTTAACTGCTGTTTTTGAGCTTTTAAGAAGAAATCAGCTGCATGCCAAGAGGTCTAAATGTTTTTTTGGACAAGAAGAAGTTGAATATTTGGGCTACATAATTTCAGCAAGTGGAGTATCTACTGATCCAGCCAAGGTAGAAGCCATGCAAAAATGGCAACAACCTAGGAATCTCAAGTCTTTAAGAGGATTCTTAGGGTTGACAGGGTACTATAGAAAATTCATTAAGAATTATGGCATTATTAGTAAACCCTTGACTAATATGCTAAAGAAAGAAAATTTCTACTGGACACAAGAAGCCTTAGAAGCTTTCCACAAGTTGAAGGCAGTGATGAGTACAACACCTGTTTTGGCTCTTCCAGATTTTAGCAAACCTTTTTGTGTAGAGACTGATGCTAGTAGTAAAGGAATTGGGGCTATCCTTTCTCAAGAAGGTAGGCCTATTGCATATTTGAGCAAGGCTTTAGGGCCAAGGCATGTAGATCTCTCTATTTATGAGAAGGAATACCTAGCTATCCTAATGGCTGTAGGGAAATGGAGACACTACTTAGAAGGGGGTACCTTTATCATTAAAACTGACCATGAGCCTCTAAAGCACTTGTTGGAGCAGAAACTTACTACTGCAATACAAAAGAAGCGGTTAACTAAACTCCTAGGGCTGGATTATATAATTCAGTACAGAAAAGGGAAGTCCAATAGAGCTGCTGATGCTCTCTCAAGGCAGTTTGAGGAAGAGGTTCAGTGTTGTGAGCTGCAGTCTACTACAATTATTCCAGAATGGGTTAGAGACCTAGAGAATAGCTATAAAGAAGACCAGTTTGTTAAGGAGAAAGTATCAAAATTGGTGGTGCATCCTACTGATACATCTAAGTACTCTTTTAACCATGGAATACTTAGATACAAAGGCAGGGTTTATGTGGGCAGCAATGGAAATCTTAGAGGTAAAATATTGTAGCAGCTACATGATTCTCCTCAGGGTGGCCACTCAGGATCTCAAGCCACTTATTATAGAATTAGACTCTATTTCTACTGGCCTAATATGAAGAAACAGGTTCTGGGTTATGTGCAAGAATGTGATGTTTGCCAAAGAAACAAAGGTGAAAAGGTACCTTACCCTGGTCTACTTCAGCCAATTCCCATCCCTAAGCAAGCTTGGGAAGTCATCACAATGGATTTTGTAGAAGGACTTCCAAAATCCAAGGGTTTTGATAGCATCTTAGTGATCATTGATAAATTCACTAAGTATGCTCATTTCATTGCTCTCTCTCACCCCTACACTGCCACTGAAGTTGCCAAGTTGTATTTAGATCAAATACACAAATTGCATGGTTCACCAAAACTGCTATTTCAGATAGGGACAGAATTTTCACAAGTTTGTTTTGGCAAGAATTGATGAAGCTACTAGGCACACAAGTTCAATTGAGCACAGCTTATCACCCAGAGTCTGATGGTCAATCCGAGAGGCTTAACCAATGTTTGGAGCAATATCTCAGGTGCATGTGTTTCCTTAAGCCTAAAGCTTGGTCTCAATGGCTATCATTGGCAGAGTGGTGGTACAACACAAGTTATCACACTGCCTTAGGATTCACCCCTTTTCAAGCCCTCTACGGTTACAGCCCTCCTGAATTAGCTTGGGATGCCAGTACCTTGGCAAAAGTATCTACCGTGGAAGACGTACTAAAAGACAGAGAGCAACTAAGCAGGCTTATGGTTGATCAGTTGAACAAAGCTCAACAAAGGATGAAACATTATGCTGACAAGCACCGGAGTGAAAGGGAATTTCAGGTGGGGGATGAGGTATACTTGAAACTACAGCCCTATAAACAGACTTCTCTTGCACTTAGACAGAACTTGAAACTAGCATCTAGATTCTATGGACCCTACCCTGTAATTGCCAAGATAGGTTCAGTAGCTTATAAACTACTGTTACCTCCCACTTCCAAACTTCATCCAGTATTCCATGTAAGTTTGCTGAAGAAGAAGATTGGAAGCAAAGTTGTTCCAAGTATTGCTCCTCCAGAGATAAGGGAAGATGGCCAGCCTATTGTATACCCAGTTAAAGTGTTGGATAAGAGAATGATTAAGAGACACAACCAGGCTGTTACTCAATTGTTGGTGGAATGGTTCAATTTGGGTCCAGACAATGCCACTTGGGAGGACTACACTGTGCTAACATCTCAATTTCCAGACTTTGATCCTTGGGGACAAGGATCCATTGGAGGGAGGGCAAATGTGATGAATTCATATGTGCTGGATTAGGAAAGGAGCCAAAAGACAGGCCTAACAACTTGGTACAGAGGGCAGCTGATCATTAGAATGTCAGACAACTTTTATTTTATTCCTTGTCTTATTTACAGCTCAGCAAAAGTACTATTCATATAAAATGAGGACCTTGTACAGAGCAAGTTATGAAGGGAATATCAGTTTTTTCACTCCTAATTCTCTCTTTCCTAATTCTTTCTCTTTTCTAATTCTCCTTTCTGCTTCACTCTTTCTCTCTATGACATTTTTACAGTCACCTAATCTGTGACAAACAGGCCAAAGTGTCTGCCTCCCATAAAAGTGTCGGTTGCCGATGAAGTGGAAAAAGGAACCCTTATCCGGAGTGAGTGGCAAATATCTTGCTGTCTAACCTAGCCTATATATTGAAATTTACTCAACACTTTAATCTGATATCCATTATCCAAATTCCAAAATGCAGGCGTCAGCTCTGAGCATTGCAGCACCCGTTCTTCCTAACTTCTCTCCCTCCAAAAACTTATCCCAGCTCACCTATGACACTTCAACTGTTGACTACAGCTCTGTGCTCTCGAAACACTTTTTTTTTTTTTTTACTTTAAACCAGACAGATCTGCTGCTTTAGTTAATAGTAATTGAACCGTAAGAAGTTAAACAATCGCTAGAGCTTAGACCACCACCTAGCCTAGGATAAACTATCACTTACACAAAAAGCTTTGCTCTTGTGACAGAGTGCTTCCAGCAGAGGCATGTGAGACACTTGGCGGAGATGCCTGTCGGGCAGACATATACCCTGGCCTGAAGTAAGGCTACAACCAGACGCCAGCAACGACTCTCCAAGAACCGCAACAGAGTTGATTGACAGAGAATATCTCCAGTAAAATGATGCAAAAACGTACTACTTTCTCAACGAATCAAACAAATCTATTCTACATTATCTTACCAACTTTCACGTCAGTGATTTTTGAAGTTTTAGAATGGTTTCACATTCTTTTTACTAACGACAATTAACCTATTCAACATTCATGGTTTTCTGCTCTGAGGCTTGTGATGATCTGGGTGGAGAATTCTGTAGCCGAGAGTATCAAAGGGGAGTGTATTAGAAACAAGCCCTGTGGTGTCCAGGATTAGGAACACCAGGATTGTTTTCAACTTTCAGGATTGAATATAAATATGTATATATACATATTTTAAACTCGGCTGTGCAACTACATATAAGTTCCATAGTTTGGATAACAAGAGAAGAGTTTATGCATTTCCAACAGCTGCCAATAATATGTATATGTTTTAGCAGTTAAAATGAACAACCCTCTTTTGCCTTTTTACCGACAGAAGAGCTACATGGACATGGTTTTCTATAGATAAGCTTAACATGTAATAACTGCCATCCAAACAAATATTATGAAAAAGTAATATATGCTGCACGCACCAGCAAGTTAATCTGACAACTACATCAGCGAGTTACAGATATTCCAAGTCTAAAAGATGAACTTGATAACTGGATAACAAATACTGTTAGTTTATAGTAAAAGCAAATGGCAAAATAACCATTTTTACATGAACATTTTCTGATCTTGAATTTCATAGCTTTTGTTGTACAAAGAAAAGTGTAACCTGGTCCTGGGGATAGAAAGCACATGGATTGCAATGGCTAGTGTGAACTAACGATCTCTTAATAATGATTATATAAATCACTTAGTGAAGCTTCAGATTATTTAAATTTTATAGTTGAACTTAAACGAAAACTCTGCTATGTAACTGTATATTGAAATTTGATTTAAGTTCTCACTGCATCAGCAATCAATATTTAACCTTTATTGGCAGTGTAACATTTTAAGAAAATTACTGTAGTTCGAATACTAGTACTGTATGATAATACTATTCTTTTATTTTCTTAAAAGGCTTGCCGTCATTTTGGCGCCTAAATTGACTACTCCTCATGAAACCATACAGACCAAGAGCAACTATTGCATTCAAAAACCTCGCTTCACTTGCACCCTGCAAGCCTTCAAATTCGGTTCAAAATGTCGAAACTTTCATCGACGCCCGCAGCATCAAAACGGGTTTTGATCGAAACACATGCCGCTCCAACTTTATGGTTGAAAAATTTCTCAGAAAGGGCAATCTTTCAGAGGCCCGTCAACTGTTTGACCAAATGGCTAGTAGGAACACTGTGTCCACAAACATGATGATTTCGGGTTATGTGAAGTCAGGAGAGCTTTTGAGAGCTAGGCAAATGTTTGATGCCATGCTTGATCGAACTGCGGTTACGTGGACCATTTTGATTGGTGGCTACTCTCAGAAGAGTCAGTTCCGCGAAGCGTTTAGCCTTTTCGCAGAGATGCGAAGATGTGATACCGAGCCTGATTATGTGACTTTTGCTACTCTTTTATCAGGTTGCAATGATGCTGAGGTGGACAAGGAGTTGACTCAAGTTCATGCTTGTATTCTTAAGTTGGGTTACCAATCCAGTCTCATAATCTGCAATTCGTTGATTGATTCTTATTGCAAAACTAATCACCTTGATTTTGCTTGTCGGGCTTTTATGGACATGCCTGAAAGAGATTCTGTTTCTTTTAATGCATTGATCGCTGGGTTCGCAAAAGATGGTCTAAATGAAGACGCAATAATCCTCTTTCTGGAGATGCAAAATTTAGGTCTCAAGCCTTCGGATTTCACATTTGCAGGAGTTTTAAGTGCTGCTATTAGATTAAATGACTTGGCTTTTGGGCAACAAATTCATGGATTTTTGGTGAAGACTGGGTTTGCCTGGAATGTCTTTGTGGGAAATGCATTGCTTGATTTCTACTCGAAGCATGATTGTTTAGTTGAAGCTAGGAAATTTTTTGATGAGATGCCAGACTTGGATGGCATTTCTTACAATGTGATCATCACATGCTATGCGTGGCTTGGGCAACATGAAGAAGCCATTAGACTTTTCCGTGAATTACAGTTTACGCAATTTAATCAGAGGCAATTCCCATTTGCAACCATGTTGAGTGTAGCAGCAAATGAACTAGACCTTCAAATGGGGCAGCAATTACATTCCCTGACTATTGTGACTACAGCTGATTCAGAACTTCTGGTTGGGAATTCTTTAGTTGACATGTATGCAAAATGTGGCAGATTCAAGGAAGCTGAAAAAATATTCAGTTGTCTGACTAAGAGAAGCACAGTTCCATGGACAGCCCTTATCTCAGGTTATGTTCAACAAGGGTTCTATGAGGAAGGCCTGAATCTGTTCAATGAGATGCACAAAGCTGGTGTAAGAGCAGATCAGGCTACATTTGCTAGCATCTTAAAAGCATCTGCCAGTTTGGCTTCGCCATCACTGGGGAAACAGCTTCACTCATTCGTAATCAGATCAGGTTTCATGGCCAATGTTTTTTCAGGAAGTGCACTTCTCGATATGTACGCAAAATGTGGTTCCATAAAAGATGCCATTCAACTTTTTCAGGACATGCCTGAAAAGAATATAGTCTCTTGGAATGCCTTGATCTCAGCCCATGCTCAAAATGGAGACAGTGAAGCCACCCTTGACTCCTTTGAAAAGATGGTTCAGTCAGGTTTCCAGCCAGATTCTGTTAGCTTCCTCAGTGTTTTATCTGCTTGCAGCCATTGTGGGCTTGTTCAAGATGGGTTAAAATATTTCAGATCCATGACTCATATACATAACCTTGTTCCAAAGAAAGAACATTATGCATCTATGGTTGATATGTTATGCCGGAGTGGACGGTTTAGTGAAGCAGAGAAGTTGATGGCTGAAATGCCATTTGATCCTGATGAGATTATGTGGTCATCAGTTCTAAACTCTTGTAGGATTCATAAGAATCAAGAATTGGCTAGAAAAGCAGCCAACCAGCTTTTCAGAATGGAGGTGCTTAGAGATGCTGCAGCTTATGTCAGCATGTCTAATATCTACGCAGCAGCCGGCCAGTGGGACAATGTTGGGCAGGTAAAGAAGGCAATGAGGGAGCGTGGAATTAGAAAGGTTCCAGCTTGTAGCTGGGTTGAAATAAGACACAAGGTTCATGTGTTCTCAGCAAATGATTTGTTACATCCTGAAATGGAGGAAATCCGGAAAAAGATTGATTTGTTGTCAAAACAGATGGAAAAGGAAGGTTACAAGCCAGATACAAGTTGTGCCCTTCACGATGTTGAAGAGAAAATCAAAATTGAGTCTCTCAAGTACCACAGTGAGCGGCTAGCAATTGCATTTGCGCTGATCAGTACACCTGAAGGATCACCAATACTGGTGATGAAGAACTTACGGGCATGTACAGACTGCCATGCTGCAATCAAAGTAATCTCGAAGATTGTTAGAAGGGAAATCACAGTGAGGGATTCAAGTAGGTTCCATCATTTTAAGGATGGCATCTGCTCTTGTGGGGATTATTGGTAGTTATAGAGGGGTTAGTGCCTTGTTGATTGGCTTGATATTACATTGTATATCTGATCTCACCTCTGTATAAGACGCATCACTCTGATAGGCTCATTGTGTAGACTAAGGACAGATTGTATTCTTTAAATTATTTCCGAGAGGGTACGTGTATAATGATACCACAGTTTTTTCTGAGTTAATTCATGCAGCGGTGAAACTTATCTGGTACTGAATGACTGTTCATTTTGTGGGGCATTTCACGTGTGTAAATGTTAAAAGAAACCAGAAGTGAAGAGAGTAAAGGACTCACTGATAATGAGACTTCACACTGACTGGAGAATCTTCAGTTCTTAACTGCCTGAGCAGTGCAATCTAAATGGCATTGGCAAGTGAAAAAATTGATTATCGAAAACATTGAAATAGATTGGAAGAAGAGAATGAGCTATTTCACAACTATTGTATTACAGAGTTGCTAAAACAGAAAACATCATAATTATTGTATTCAGAGTTGCAAAAACAGAAAATATCCCGAAGCCAGAACACTCTTGCAACCTCAAGGCGACTTTGGACTTGAAGAATGATTGACAGGCAAACTAGTTGTTGAAGAATTATTAACTGGTCCTCCCTGCCTGATGTTGGGTTTTGTGAACCAAGTTGTATACAGAAATTGTTTGTGAGGCCCCACATGGTTGCAGATTAGCCTAAGCTTCTGTCTCTCCCTCATCCATCTCAGCACGATCTTCATATGCCTCTTGCTTGTAAGTCCTCTCAATCCAACCTCCTGCAACCATTTTTACATCAATAAAAATGTTAAGTCAAAGGCTAGGACAGTCACAAGCAAGCATCACGACGATACAAGACTTGTACACGAAGAGTTTAGATTCCTACATTTCGAGTCATAACTCTGCATTTGTTAAAGACAATAACGCATTGTGTTCATTCATAAGAGCAACACATGTCACCCGGAATGGACTCAGATTCTCTGAAAGATTAAACTACCTTGTGAGAATAGAAAACACAATGACCGATGTTGAATGCGAGTTTTAAAGTTAAGATTTCAGCAAACGAAAGATCAATTATAAGACAACTGACCTTGACCCGTTCCCAAGTATCACCTACAGTGAGGGGTCCATGCTCTTTGAGAATGTCAAAAATAACTCTGGTTATAGTCAGCGTTTGCTCTGGTGGCGTTTTCAGCTCGATTGGCTTCATTTTTGGCTTGGGTTTCGTCGAAAAGTACCGAATCATACTCCAAAACATCTTGCCTCTGTTCCCTTACCCAATTTGCGGTAGCTGAACAATGTTTTCTTTCTTTCAACTAAAACAAAACGAACAAACACAAGTTTTAGTAAGAAAGAACAGAAAAAGCAAGTAAAAGAATCAAAATTTACCTCCTTTTCACCGCTATTGAAATTTTAAACTATCGATTATCAATGATCCCGAGGACAAGATGGAAGATAGAAAAATGAATGGGTTGTTGCTTGTTGCCGGTTGCCGGTTGCAGAGACCAGATAGTGAATTTCGCAATAGCTCTGTTTTATATAGCCTTTCGCCCTTATCTTTGTGGGCTTTACTTTTAGAGTTCTTTGTGGGCCAAAAGCTCACCTTAGTCCATAGCTATCTGGGAAGATTTTGCCTCCCCTTGGTTGCTTCACACATTCAAGAAAGAAGAAATGAACAGGTTGTTTTGTTTCTTTTGGTTGCTTCTTCCTTGGAAGTTTGTTTTCACTAGCGTGTAAATTCAAGCCGTGTAAAGTGTAAACCAGCCTTGCACAGCCCTTTATCAAACAAAAGAACTGCAGTAAAAGGGCAGACATTGTCTGCAGACTTTGTCTTCTTTCCTCTACCCTCATTCAGAAGCGTCTTTAATAAGTTCAACTGAGACTGGGTTATCAATTTAGAGTTCTTTCTGTTTTATTAAAATGTCTCTTCACATGCTACAGCCTTGAGCAATTCTTTGTTCAGCTTCCCCGGGTATATCTCTTTCAGATTAAAGTCTAACTTGTATGCTGTAATATTGCTGTTCTCTTTTCTTGTGTTGCAAATGAGACGCCTTTTAAATGTAGAACTTCATTTCTGTAACAAGTTCAAGGAACAATTCCATGCACTCTGAACATCAATACTAGTACTAGTTAAAAACAATCCATACAATCGTTAAATCATAGATAGCAAAGATTGTAGCTTGAATGGGAATTTTATCAAATTTTCACTATTGGATCCACCGAATCATTGTTGAAAACCACTTTCACTGCCATTCACCTACTCGATCACAACCCAGATTACATAATCCAATTCCAATCCACAACATATTCACTTATTTAACTTCGCTTCAAAAGAAAGATCCACAAAGCAGCATAAACTAAGAAAGAAACAAATAATTTCAGTAAATCAGATTTCATTCCCTGATAAAGCAGAACTTCATTCAACAAAAGGAAACAACACACTACATATAACACAAGATAAAGCAAAAAAGAACACAAAATTGAACCCAACAAAGGCTGTTTTTGGTTTTGTTTTACTTGGATTTCTTGCTAACAAATTCATCAGGAACAACTTGAAGCAACTTCTTCTGCTTAGACTTGGCAATCTTCTTCAAAGTATTAGGATTAGTGATCTTCTGAAACTTAGTTCCAGACCTCAATATATTCTCTTTCTTCTTCTTCTCTCTTTCCTCTCTCTTCTTTCTCTTCTCGATCTTATTTTGTCTAATCTCTTCCTTCAACTCATTCATCCTCTCTCTATATGCTCTTTTTATCTCCTTTTGCCTCTCTCTTTCCTCCAAAGTCGTCCTCTTTATACTCACTTGCTTCAACGACGCACGCTGCTTTCGTGGCTGCTTCCAGCTCCGACCCGACACCTTTCCTGCAATCACACCGTCGTAGGTAGGTCGACCGAAGGTGGGTTTGCTGGGATCGTCCGAGGAAGACACAGCAGAGCGCTTGGCGAGTGGGGGGCAAGGATCATCAACGTCCATGGAAGTGAAGGCGGTGGCAGCATCGGAGGAAATTTGAGATTCTTGGCGCTTTCGTTTGTAAGTTTTGCCGCCGAAACCTTCATCGAGGCGGCGGAAATCGATTGTGCAAGCCATGACGGTGAAGAAGCAGGTGCTATAAACCCTAAAAAAGCTTTCTGTTTTTTTTTTTGGGGGGAGGGGGGGATTGTTATATGGCTGGGGATCTATTTTGGGCCTTTGCCTGTTGGCCTGTTGTATTGCATCGGTGGCTTCGGCGAAAGCCCAGATAGCAAGAAGAGAAGAAATCAGCCCATTAGTGTTGGGTCTGTGACTGCCTTATAAACTTGCTTATGGATCGGACCGGGCTCAAATCACATAATAATACAGTATGTGTAAATTCAAGCTCGGCTCAGCTTTTAATCCAGATTTGTTTTTTATTTTGTTATACAAATTCGAGCGCAACGCAACCCGGCCTAGCCCTCCCAATTTTTTGTATTTTATTTGTTTGTTTATTTATTTTTTATTTTTTTTATTCTCTTTAAATTTTAATTTGATTTGTCAAATTTTGTATATTAATTTTCATATTAAATATATATAATCATGTTTATTAATTAATAATATTTTATATACATATAATTATATTATACTTAATAAATATATTTAAAAAAACTTAATTAATATTATATTCGAACTGAGCTTGGTCAGACTCAAACTTTGGAAGATCAAGCTCGGGCCAAGGCTTTTTTTGTTCGGAGTTAAAAATTTTACCCAAACCCGATAAATGCAACTCATATTTTTATCCAAACCCAACTAAATATCGAACGGTTCTTCAAGTTTAGATGAATAACCTAACCCTTGAACAGTTCTACTGGCATGTTAGCCTCTATGAAAGAGCCTTAAGACAACTAAGGCCGTGTTTTGTTGGGGTTGTTGGGTCGGTCGGTGGCATCTGAATCTCTCTAGCTCATGAAACCATGCAGTTGCCTTTATTTTTGGTTGTGTTGGGTTGGGATTCCTGGGAATGCAGAAACAAGCCCTTAATTCTTCAAGAATGCAACAAAACTGTTCCCAGCACAGGTTATGAATCTGAGAGAATTGAGATGGAAAATCCAGCAGTATTAGGCAAACAGTAAATGATCATCCATGACCGCTGCCTCTACAGTTTATACTGTTACATTATACCAATCAAAGTACTATCCTAAATTGGCATTGCTTGCTACATCTTTACATTGCAAGAGTAGCAAGGGAAGAATAAAACTCCTAAGCTCATTATATCCAATGAATTCGGATTGAGAATATAGTAAATTTCTCATAAATTGGCAGAACCATTTGCAGAACCACATTGATCTAATTCGGGGAGATCACTTTCAAAGAATGCTGAATGAAGAGCCCTGACACACTGCTCTGCTTCGTTGTCATTGACAATCAATGATATGTTAACCTACAAGGATAGAAGCTGAGTTACATGGTACAGAAATAATGCAATTACTATTCCTTCCCGCCCCAACACACCTATATTATATAGAGATGAGAGTCCAAAAGTACGTCCCATCTTTTAGATGGAGAGGTGTTTCGAGCGAGTCTTCCGATTTTAGAATATCATTGTATTCTGATCAGGCTAGAGAGTGACAGCCCAGTCGGATTAAATATCTAGTTTCATATAAAGATCGGTTCATGGAATGGTCATTGAGAAAAATCCTCTGAAAGAAAGATTGAGTGAAAGATAATTTTTATCAGGCCCAGGAGGGCACTAAGAATATGTGTCAATTTTAACGATGCTTAAAAGCACAAGCTAGGGGCTTGGACACCAAAGATAGACAAAATAATAGAGAAATAAAGTTGTGTAGGAGAGACCTTAGATGCACCCTGAGAGATCATTTGAACATTGACTCCGTTGGTCCTAAGAACGTGAAATGCCTGTCACAATATTCCACTACCAATGAATATCAAAACAAAAAATTCATAAACAAGATTGATGGCAGTGATTGGCTGTATCTGAAGGCAAAGAAAGCAGATACAAGAAAACAAAGACTTCTGACTAATACAGCAAGTAATCTGCAAAGGGCCCATTGGAACTTTTAATGAACTAATACAACAAATGATCCATGCTTGCTTACTTTGAATCTCGTCAAATCAAATTATAAGATGATTTAAAAGTTTTGTAAGAAACATGACAGAAGATGATGCAGCACCTTCTCCAGTATAAGTGAGGATCTCTGGACATTCCCAATGAGAGAAATGATGGATCTGTGTTGAAGCAGATTGACAACAGCAATTTTCTCAAGTTCTTCGACAACATGGTCAAGTTCCTGTCAAGATAAAATATACAAACGGTGGAAATGGTTCAGAATTCTTCTGCAGATCAAGTGCTAGTAGCAGAGCAAGTACAAAATTTGCATGCTATGATTAATTAAAGCATGAAGAATGTATCATGCGCTTGCCTGCTGAATTAACTCTCTACTCCAAAGCTTTGATGGATCCAAAGTCAATGAAATACTGACTTCACTAGTAGCTACAACATCCACAGAGATGCCTAAATCTTCGAAGATAGAAAATACCTGCAAATATAAAAAGATACAGATGAATTGCACAATAGAAAATCCAAATGAGCAAAGAGCATTAAAATAAAGAAAAATGGCCTTCCGACCTTCGCAAGAAAGCCAAATTGCCCAAGCATGCGTGTGCTGACAATATCCAACATGGTGACATTCCGTTTCAAAACAATGCTAGTGAGTACTGCCTGCAATTGGGAAAAGAATGATTAAAACAATTCAGATTTCATTAAAGTACGCTAAGGGAACAATTAGCTGCTACAAACCTTACTCATATCTCTATTCCTGGTGATGAGAGTTCCAGGAGCATTAGGATTGTAAGAATTTTTAACCCTAACAGGAATATCACCCTCTCTAGCTGGTCTCATGGACTGTGGATGTAGAACCTGAAAAAGGGAATGATGAACATCCAAATTCACCCAGTTAGCCATGCTTAGATCAATTAGAGGATGATTACACTAACTCCAAGAATAGAACCCAAAAGTGAAGATACACGAGTATGTATGTATTTTTCATCAGATAGGAGCAATTGTCATTAAAAGAAAAAGAGGAAAAGAGAAGCATCATATCAGCATAATACCTGAGCACCAAAGTAAGCAAGTTCAGCTGCCTCTTCGAATGTCAGGTAGGGGACAGGTTCTGCACGTGAGTATATGTTAGGATCACAGGTCAAAACGCCATCTACATCTTTCCATACCTGTAAAGAATAAAGAATACTGTTAAACCTTTAAAAAGGAACATTATGCTGGAAACGGGGTATAAACTTGTAAGTATTTGTTTTTGTTACAACTTCTGGTGCACAGTACATTTGCACATAGAGATGCTTGATGGTTATGAAAAAGATGATATCCATCCCAGCAAAATATAAGAAAAAAAAATGGAACTGGCTATCTTCGTACATCAGTAGGTTTATTACTTATGCATGTTCAGACCTTGAACATATGCACTAACCTGAATTTCTCGCAACCCCAGTGCTTTTCCGATGGTTGTGGCTGTCAAATCACTACCACCCCTACCTAAAGTTGTAATTGCACAAGATCTCCAGCCCTACAATCAGAAGTTAACAAGATAAAAAGCATTACCAAAAGATCCCCGCAAGAAACTCTTGCTTAAGAATGAAATCATTTCAAAAAGATATCAACATCTGTTATACCTTTCCAAGAAAACCAGTGACAATTGGAATTGCACGATCACTGATCCAATCGTCATTTAGTCTTTTTGCAACAGCTGGGTAAGTTGCTTCCAGAATATCCGCATTTGTGAAGTCATCAGTGGTAATGAAACCAATTTTGAAGGCATCATACTGCAAAACAGGACACTGAATTATAATTTGCACTCCTTACGATGGTGGTTAACGAAAAAAATGTGGAAATCATAGTACCATGCAAATGTGATTAAAAAAAAAAAGAACACGGAGAAGTCAGGTATTGTAATCAATGCTAATTTGAATGTTTAACAACAAAGAAATTCAACTTTAGAGTTAGGAAAACATACGTTTAAGAATGTTTCATTAAAAAGAGAAGAACCAAGTAGTTTTCTTGACGAAAATAAAACAACCATTTAAATTACCAAGTGATTGTACGAACAACATATAAATTCCAGATATAGGAAAAAAGGAGACAGACAACTTACTTGACAGGCCTTAACACCAATATTATTCAAGTATGCTGCGAAAATCCTTGTAGACATGCACTCCCCAAATGAAACTAAATAGTCTTTTGCCCGTAGTGTTAACTCTTTCATCAAAGCAATTCCCTTTAAGAGCTGCTCCAATTCTTCTAGGTGCCCTACAAAAAGGTTTTTCATGCAAAAAAGCAAGACAGATAACTGGGTAAGTAAGGCTTAACTAAAAAAATAAGAGACATCAATGTGAAACTGAATGAAGCAAAATGTTTCCTGAGGTTGGAAAGAAGAAGAATTGATCTCAACTGAAGAGCATAAAATAAACTTACCATCAACAACCGACCTGTCCACTCCAAGCTCATCAGCCGTCCTGAGTATTAAAATTGAAGATTAGAGATAACAAATTTATATTAGACCTTCTTATCTTTAGAAATAAAAAGAAAAGGAGTGCAGCAAAAAGAAAACCTTGACCTTGCTCTTACCTATGATGCAGCTCCTTTAAGAAGATCAACTCTTCAATAGCATCTACCATAGTGACACCACAGCCAACAGCCTTTTCTCCAGCCTAATCATCAAACCAAAAACCAATTTCTTTGTAAAACCTTGTAGCCGTAGAGTCAAAGAAATAAATGGATAAAAAAAAGCCAACTTAAATAAAAGGGTTACCAGCAAAAGCTTATTGGTTGTCTTTCCCATAGCAGAAAGTACAATGACCGGCCTTTCATTCGGGAAACTAAGTATAAGGTCAGCAACCTCTCTCATTCGCTCAGCAGATGCCACTGACGATCCACCGAACTTCATCACACACGTCAATTGATTCTCTGCTTCTTCGAAGGTTGCTTTACCAATCTCATTCCTTTCAATCACATCCAGGTTTCCTCCTTCGCAAGTAACTTTAAAAGGTCTACTTTTACAACAATGTCTTAGGCTCCTATATAAGTTAGAAGAATTTGAAGACCGAACTGCAGCAAAATTAAGCTGACTTGACAATGACGATTGGCAGTGTAAAAAACTCTGCTTTGGAAACGAATGAGACGAAGGCGTTCTCACACCGGTAAATTGCAACGAAGCCGCCATCACAGGCAACGGATCTCGCTAACCAGTTGTTTCGACGAATAATAGACCAAAAATAGAAATTCTCAAAGATCTAAATAGAAAACCAGAGAAAATACAATGAGTCGGAAAGTATTAAAGAACCGTTCGGAGAACTTCGAAATGGAATTTAAAAAGAACAGTGTATCCATTGTTGCGGCAGAGAAACAGAAATGAGAAAACTAAAACAACGAGAAATCAAGAAGGTTAAAAAAAATACCGTCGTAGAGCAGGAGAATGAACGTAGGATTGGGTTCTCGCTATCCTTCAGAAATTTGAGAAGACATAGCTAGGATTCTGAAGGAAGCAAACACCAAACAGGGGAGGAATGGGAGCGCAAACACCGCCGAGTCTCTCCTCTCTCTGATTTAAATAACCCTTCCTTCCCATTGTTTTGCCTCTTCATGAAAATGGATGGCCAAGATTAGTAATGTCGGGGCTGTAAATCTGATCTGACGGCAATGGGGAAATCTGTTGGGCGTGGCGCATTGGTTTTGAAACAGACTTTTGTTTTTGGTCCTTTCTTGATTTATTTTTAGTAAGTTATTTAATTTAAATTAATTAAAATAAAATGTAAGGGTGTTAGAAAGTTGCAGCCGACGTGGACTATCGTGTTAACACATAGATTCGCAATCTGTGTCTTGTCTGGCCCCTTTAGTTGGACCACTATTTCTTATTTGACCACCAATTTCCACTTTAAAAAAAAATTGAGATTTGTTAGATACAATAACACCAAAGATTATGATTCAGTTAGTAAGCAGATTAAATTTGTGAAAAAAACTTTCGAATTCAACTCTCACTAAACACATTTTAAAAAAAAAAGTAAAAAATTTTAACTGTGATTAAATCTCGAACAGAATTAATCTCAGACCATTAAAACGAATAAAAATACATGTAACTTACAAAAAAAAAAAGCTGAGACTTGAGATTAAATTTAATAGTTTGCATATATTTTTCGTATTTACTTTATATCAAATCAAATCATGTCGTTATCGTATACAGTAAGAAATCCGAATTAATATATACCAATGCAAAACTTTCTTTGATTTTTATTAAATTTTTTTACAAGTTTTATTTAATTCGTAATTTTTTTTGTCGTTTTTAACATGCCATCATGTTTAAAATTCTAAAATTACCAGATTTAATTTACTAGCGATTCATTAATTCAATATTCAAAGCAAAAATCAATATTCAAAGATTGCGTTCTACTTGAAATTGGTCCTCCACCTTCACCTTCACCTTCACTATCACCAATGGTATACAACTAGTACAGTTAGTGTCTGTCTCCCCTGGCCCTCACAAGATAACCAAGGTCGCCATATTCAAATCACATTATGCCATGGAAGCCAGCTGAATCCAAAAGTACTGCTTTGATTTGCTCAGGCAGTACCTCCTGCCCTTCCCTGCATTGCTGTTGAAACAACAATCCAAATCGTCAATAATCCATCTCTTCATTCAAATATCAAAATTTATCTTTAAATGGAAATCACCAGCAGCAGATCATGAAGACAGGAAGAGAAGAAGAAAGAAGTGCACCTCAGCTTGGAACACATCCAGAGCAAACCCATTGAAACAGCTGATTACTGCTTGCTGGATATCTAATCCAAGGTTGTCTAGAGCTCTCATGGTGGAGAGCAAGAGACCTGGTCTGCGAGCACAAAACATGTGAATGTTGACAGCCCTTCCTTCCCTTACCCTAACTTCCACCTGGAAATTGCAGAAATTGAAATGTGAAATTTTGGAGTTTACTTGAGTTATTGCTCAAAACATTTAGAAAAAATGAATTGTCCATAACAAGTTACATTGACACAACCTGGTGAAAGTTTTTGGCAAGCTTATGTCTGTCCAAATGTAAATATTAATTCTCATGTCTGACATGAGTTCTACATCCAAATGCAAAGAAACAAATGCCTAGCAGATAAATATCTCACTTCTTCAGTTATTTTGTATGTATGGAGAGGAATTCTAAGCTTCATGGCAACAAAATCAATACTTATTCAGTTATTCTAATTAATCAAGTCAAAGAGGCTGTTTGACTAAGACTCCATGGATTGCAAGGGATGATATGAACTGTATGCTTATTAGCAACTGAGGTTTGGACTTTGGAGCAAGATATGCTTGTTTAATGATTACTTCTTTATGTATGTAATATCATTAATCCAGTGTGTGTGTGTGTATCATAACTAACAAGAAGCTAAGCAGAACACAAGAACGTGAGAAAAAGGAACAAGCAAAAAAGCACAAAAAACTTCAGCCTCCTCAGTATCATATTTATCCAATATAGAGTATCCTAATTTTCATGATAAGGTCCACCAACAAATTCAAAACCTAACAAGTCAGTTGAGCACATGTTCTATCTACAAATGGATGAAAAATAGGACCCTACTGTTCGTGCAGGTATATACACAAGAACTAACTTATATATTGCAAAGATTTGACAGGGCACTGTTAACGTTCCAAAATTAACTTTAAAGACAAATCATTTGAAGGTCTACCGCTCCATAGTGGAATTAGATAGAGTATAATTTTATGCAACATACTAGCTCAATAATAACTTAATTGTCTTGTTGACATCATGCAAGTTACTATCAGAAAAGAACACACAGGCATTCATGTTTTTCTTCTCTCACCTCCGAGGTTTTGAAATTTATCATGCAGGCCAAATATTTTGCCTAGCAGGTAAAAGGAATTTTAGGTAATAACATCAGCTTCTCATAGAAATTAAGCAACTCAAGCAATTGTAGCAAAACTCGTGCAAATAAATTAGAAAGTGAGTCAACTTTTAGGTCCAAAAGTTAACCTTTGCCGGTTGGCTTTTAGGGCTTGGCAATGAGCTGGGGCATAGTTCTTCCTTGACACGACATGGAAGGGTAGGTGGGGTCGGTGTCAACGGGTGGAAACTCGTGGATGGTGGCATCAAAGAGCCAGGTGGAGTGGATTCAAGTTCTGTATGGAGATCATTGATTCTTTGCAGAAGCTCCTTTAAGTAATCAATGGCATCCCCGAGTATTGAAGCCCTATCCATCTGTGATATAATAAGCAAAATGAGTAGCTGCCATCAACACCAGTTTTAATAGAAGGACCAACAAGGCAATCACCCGAAACAACTATAATCACAATCACTCAACAGACAACAAGTAATCTTAAAAGCAAAGGGGGAAAAACTATAATTGAGCATGCATGTTCTCAAATCTCAATAGAAATTGGGTGACATAGCATTCAATTCAAGAGTCAAGACCAAATGTCACACATCAAGATTCTAACTTTGTGTACCTATAACATGAACAAACCAAAAAGACCACAAAAAAATATGCTAGTCTTTGCATACCTTGCTAATCTTGGGCACAACAGACCTAAGCATGTAAAGCCTATCATTGAGCTTCTTCCTTCTCCGTCTCTCTGCCATTAGATTCTTTGCTGGCATACCTTTCTTCTTCCCCTTCCGATCCCCACCAGCAGTGGCTGTGCTAGTTACATAATTGGAGCCACCGTTTTTCACACTCTCCTCCACCTTGGAATCATCATTCCTCTCATCAGAATCATAATTCAAACCCGACACATCGATGCTGGCTTCCTCAATATCCCCCTCCTCATGTCTCTTTCTCTTTCCGTCTGACGCTTCCCCTCCAAATCTCAGCCCTGATACATCCAAATTCCCAAAGCTATCAGCCCCACCAGAGCCCTGCCGCATCGCTGCTCGCTTCTGAAACAAAGTTGGTTGAGAACCAACTGAAGGGAACACTTCAAGGGGCTTCAAAATCTTTGTTCTGTTCATAAACAGGGCATCCCCCGATCCATCGAAACCACCAGCGCTAAACCCACCACTCAAAGCAGAAGCATTTTCAGTTCCTGTGAACAACCTTGGACGCTGAAACTCGGAGCTCGAGCAGAACTCAGGAGTAGCTATTTGAGTCTGAGGAAAACCCATCTGATTCGGGGTTTGATTAGGCTGAAACTGAGCGAGAAAAGCTGTTTCGGAGGCGAAATCAAAGGCATTATCAAAAGGGTTGTTGCAGGAAACATTGAGGAGAGAAGAGAAGCAAGATTTAGGAGGCAAGAAAGGGTGTGAGTGTGAAGGGTCAAGCGTGAAGGCCTGTGAGGGAGAACAAGAAGCAGAGGAATCAATTGGCTGGTGAAGGAGGAGATTGTTATCAACCTGGTTGGAGCAGTAACCAAGCTCTCTAATTTGAAGATCCTGGTTCATAGCAGAGTTCATGTACCAATCAGCGTCAAGCATGGATTTGAAGGTGGAAAGAGAAGCAGCCGGCATAGTCAAGTCCTCTTCTTTAGTCTCAATTTCATTATTGCTGCAACTGTTGTTGTTTCGGGTCCAAGAAGAAACTGCATCCTCTTCCTCTTCTCCATCCATCCAACCGAAGCCGTTAGCTCCAAGGACCATCTCTCTCAGTCTCAAGCTCTCAGCTTTGTTATATTAATTTGGTTGGCTGGGGAGAGGAAGGCAGTTACAGCAGGGGAAGAAGAAATGAGAAGTGGGACAGAAAAAGAAGAGAAAAGCGAAGGTGCTTTTCAGCAGAGCATCATATTTTTGGGGGAAAGAAAGGGAGAGATTCCCCGTTTGAACGTTACGAATGTACTCAACTCAACCAAGGCAAATCAATGGAGACTACTCTGTGGTTTATCTATTTTTGTCCATGTGTCTGCCGCTGCTTGCTCGCCCTTGCATTTGCTCGCATTCTTAGTTTTATGCCTTTCTTTCTTTTTTTTCTCTTTTTTTTTTTTGCACAATTTTCTTTCTTATTTTCTGTTTACCTATATAATATAATATAATATAATATAATATAAGCTTTAATGCTTTATAGCTATAATTACCAATAATTTTGACCTGAATGTTAATTAAAGGTGATTATGAGTTTGATTTTTACGAATCAAACTACTTAAAATTAAAAATGATGGATACATATACAATAAAATATTGTAGACATATATATGGGTATTAATATTAACATGCATGCATGGATCTTGAATCAACATTCAAGTCATTGCATAAAAAAAAAAATAATCATCTTCTTCTTCTTATTATTATTATTATTATTATTATTATTATTATTATTATGCTAAAGAGCTTAATATACTTTTAATCTTTTACACAAAATAGATTAACAATTAATGTTTTATTGTATACAAATTAGTTCTTAAAATTTTATTTTATAAATAAATTATTAATCTTTCAAAATCATGAAATTAAGCTTAATTATATTAAATGATACTAACTTTTGTTTGTATTACACACATAACATATCACGTAGCAACCTACAAACCTATTTATGTCAACTGTCACGTAAAATATCCAAATAGTAATCAGTATAAATTTATAAATTTGGATTTAATTACATTATTTGAAAGGTTTGAATTTATTTATAAAAGATAAAAGTTTATGAACTAATTTGTATCTAATAAATCATTGATGAATTATATTTATTTTGTGTAGAGTATATTTGAGTATTAAGTTTACTATTATTATTAGAGGTGTAAACAAACGGAACGTTTGACGAACCATTTGTAAACCCGTTCGGTTTATGTTCGTTTATTAAGCTTAACAAACAAATACGAACAACATTTTAGTGTTCGTTTGTTAAACAAACCAAACATGAACAAAGGTTTAGTTCATTCGTTTTTGTTCGAGAATATGCTCGTTTATGTTCATGTATTGTTTGTTCGTTTAAAGTGTCATTTGTTGTTCGTTTGTTGTTTGTTCGTTCGTTCGTTCCTTTATATTTGTTTATTGTTCGTTCGTTTAAAGTATTATTTGTTATTAGTTTGTTATTCGTTTATTATTTATTAAAATACTAAAATTACTTATATTATATAAGTTATATAATATATACCTTATTTTTAAAACATTAATCTAAAAACTTAATACCTAATTTTTAAACATATTTATACAATATAACTTTGTTGGCTTAAAAAATTAATAAAATATAATAATAAAATAATTATAAAATTAAATTAGTTAATTATACTTAAAATAATTTTTTTAATTTTTAAACATAATATACTGAAATAAAATTAATAAAAAGTCTCATAATAATTTAAGATCTCATTTTTATGATCTTATCCATTGACTATTTATATATTACACATATGTGTGTATACACACACATATATATGATACTATAATATATGTATACTAATATATGTATATGTGTATGATACAAATTGTACTTAAAATAGTAATTATCAATTTTAATAAAACATTGTTGACTTAAGTTGCATTGTATTTAAGATTTTGTATTAGATGATTTCAATTTACATGTGGGATTTAATCTTTATGTAGGATTTTCACTATTTAATATTTAGTTTGTTCTCATGAATATGTGTTCGAGAACGCGTTCGTTTATATGTTCGCGAACATTAACGAACAATTCTTATCATACAAACGAACGAACATAAACACACTATGTAACGAATACGAACGACACTAAAAAACAAACGAACAAACGAAAATATCAGTTTATTCGTTCGTGTTCGGTTCATTTATTACCCTAATTATTATTTGAGATTGAATATTTGAATTAATTCAAGGTATTTGATTTAAGCTCTGAATTAAAGAGTCTTTACTTATAGCTAGCTGGAAAGGATCCTATTTCTGTGATAACCTTGGTAAACATTAATTTCAAGTAATTTGAAATTCAAATTTAATTTGCTGCTTTCAAAACCTAAATTAATTAGGTTCATGGTAGGTAGGGGTAGTAGCCTTTCAAATGGAACAATGATAGATCCTCTCTATTTAATGAAATCACATATTACATGTTATTTCTACTTCCTTTTTTAATGCCCTAATCTTTCAGAAAGATATCTGACAATCATTCATGAGAGAGAATGAGAGAGAGAAACCAAAGAAGAATATGAATATATATACATATTTATATCGTATAATATCATCTAAAAAGGGACCAGAAGAGAAAACCCTAGTTTGTTACTTGTATTCAAAATAAGAATCAAAACCTACCACACATTAGTTTCTTACAAGATAAGGAAAAAAAATATCAGATAGTAACTTGCAGTGCACCTGGTCACACAAGGATCATCAACTTTTGTCTATTTACACACTAGGCATTGGTTGTCTTTGTTTCTGTTAGATTTGATAATTTGAGTTTATAATGTGTTTTTATTATATAAAATTATTGTGTTTGTGTTATGTGAAAATGAAAGCACGACAAATACATTTTTTTTAGTTTTTTATCGTATTTATATGTAATTTTTATTAAATTTTAGTTTATAGCACTCTCATGTTATATTATTATACGGTATTTATAATTATTAAATCTGCTTAAATTTTTTCTTGTTCATAGAAATAAAAAAAAAAGATTCAAACATTAAATCTAATTTTTTCTAAAAAATATGTAACAAATAATTAAGCCAAATCTTAATTGTTTTGTTAATTTGCTCCTCCTTTTTCCATTTCCCCATTCAATTAGCCAAGCATTTAGACGCCGTGTCATTTCCCCCATTCACCTCTCAACTCCTTTATTTTTGGTACAAAATTTTCAAAACAAAACCCAAGTTTCTCGTGATCTCCTTTCCACTCACCGCACCCACTCCTCAATCAACCCTTTCCAACTTCCCTCTTGTTGATTCATATTGTTTCCATTGTACTTGTCTCCTTCTCTCTATTAATCTAGAGATTGATAATGCATGGTTCAAGTTAACTTAGATTTTGGTTAGCACATCAAAACTGACGGCAGCCTTTTCTCAGCTTTGCCATTTGCCAACTTCAGTAAGCCGTCCAGTCTCCAGGGTCGAGAGGGAAGACCGAAGAGGGGAAAGCGAAGCAGAGTTTCAACTTTCAACAAATTTGCTTAAGACTTTGAGCCCCTCTCTCTCTTCACGTGAGAGATTACAAGGATAAAATGAAAGGAACACGTGGCAAACATGCAACTAATCAAGAGAAACCGACTAATCAAAAGCGTGGGTCCTACGTTTTCCTATTCAAGGCCAAGACCAATCATAGTTGTCTTTGTTTTTTAACTTGGCGGTTTGCAACTTGCCTTCGCCTTAGCCTTAGCCTCTCCCGACATGTGAACTTGACCACCATGGGGTGAATGGTGATGGCTGCTGCCTGATAAAAGTTTTCTTGGCTTACTTTCTTACACAAATGTTTGATAATATACAAACTTAGCTTAGCTTACATTGTTGTGAATTACACAAATGTTCTTGGATATTCCCATAACTTTAAACTATTTCAATCTTATCCCTGCTGCTCGCTGCTGTCTCTTCAATATATTCAAGTACCATATCCATACGTGAGTACCGATAACTAGCTAGTAGTAGTCGTAACCATTATTACTATATTATTAAAATGTGAATATCATGAATGCAACTTCTGAATAAAATTAATTAACAATGTTACGCTAAATTTAATTCACTAAAGAGAACTTATGCATAAAGAAACCTAGCTATTCCTTGAAATATATGCGTGAGTGTCAGTCTGCAGCCAGCAAAAATGAAGTATATAGCCATTAAATTTGGGATGAATTTGAAAAAGAGAGTAGTAGCTAGCTATTCCTTGAACTGCAATAAATTCTTGGCAAAACAATACATACATAGATCAGTGCTGTAAATATTATATTGTTGTTCTAAGGGCATTAATTAATCTCCGGATTTCACTAGCACCTCTCGTGAGTAAATAAAAAGACAGCTTTGCTATTCCAACCTCTAAGTGTATATGTTGTATCCAATAGCAACGAGGCATGTTTAGTTTCAGTGTTATTACAAGTTCTCCATGCTCTTTGCATCACACACATTATAGACTCAATAAAACCCTTAGTCCATGTCAAACAAAAGCTAATTTAATTTGATGATGAAAATATCAAAGAAGAAAGCAAAACGAAAAGGATGGTATTAAACAAGCTAGCTAGCTGGTGATCAGGACGGAGAAGGGAACCTAAGATTCTTGAAGTTGGTGAACCCTCCATCCACAACCAAGTTATGACCCGTTACATACTTGGCTTCATCTGAGGCCAAGTACAATGCAGCCTTTGCCACATCTATTACTTCACATTTCGCTCCTTTCAGTTCCCCAGTCCCATTTATGATCTCGATCACCTTCTCTTCAGGAACACCCTGGTATATTTGAGCTATTTGACTTATCACCATTGCTGTTGGAATTGGAGCTGGTGAAATGCAGTTGATCCTTACCCCACTTTGGCATAGTTCGCTTGCTGCAGACTTGACGATTCCAGGAATTGTGGATTTTGCTATCGTGTATGGATGTGGTCCTAGCCCTCCCATTATCCCACTAATGCTAGACGTGCAAAGAATGGAACCTGAACCCACTGGAACCATCACTCGAGCTGCATGCTTTATGCCGGCCACCATGCCTCGAACGTTGATCCGCATTACCCTATCAAATTCACCTAGGTCGAGGTCTGCAATGCTCTGTGGGAATGCCTGCCCTGCTATGCCTGCGTTGTTGAACATTATATCCAGTTTTCCATGACGGGCCATGGCAACTTCTACAGCTTCCGCTACTTGGGACTCAATGGCCACATCACAGTGGACAAATTGGGCTGCAGGGCCCATCTCATTTTCAGCTTGTGGACCCATTTGAGAATCGATGTCTGCAATGATGACACGGGCTCCATTTTTGATGAACTCGAAGGCGGTGGATTTGCCAAGGCCACTTGCACCACCCGTGATTAAGGCTACTTTGCCTTCTAACCTGCATCTCCAAACAAACATAAGCACATATTAACCATAGCATAAAATGAACAAAAAAAAAAAACCATAGCATAAAATATTTGAATGGACCACGCTTTCCCCGCTATCACAAGTCAACAGGCTAGAAGTTTAGTGATCTGTTACATCATGTTAATGATGAATAAAGCCAAATGCTAAAAACATGAATAAAACAAAAGCAACCTTCGAATATGGCAGATATTCAGCTTGCATGTGTAGAGTAATAGTGCATTAATTTTTCTAAGTGTGTGCATATATATAAAATATAGTGTTTAAGACGTTTCATATGGAAAAGTATTTTCTGAAAACATGGTTTGCTAGATCTAAGGAAAGCCATGGAAAATACAATTAAAACAAATAATCTGCATATGTAAATCGTGGGAGTCAACTGAAAGAATTGCAGAAAGAAGGGGAAAAGAAAATAAAGAAGGAAGAAAGAGACAACGATATGAAGCAAGCAAGCATCAAAATTTAGATAAAAAGTTAAAGGGAAAAAAATAGTAATGACAAAAAGATCTATAGTAGTGTTTATAATGATTACTTCAGTCTTCATTAAAAGAATAGAGCTTCAAAAGTAATTAAGTGATAACAGCAGGCATGCATTTTAACTCGAAGTATAGTTCATATGAATCATTGATAAGGTTCACAAATGCTTGAAATTAAAATTACTTTAAACTCAAATGGAAAACATGTGATTATCTGCTCATGATCAGCTACTTGTGGAAGATATGGAAGAACAAAAAAAAGAACAAAGAAGATGGTTTGATGGGAATCACCTATATATGGAAGGGAAGCACCTAAATGTCCTAAACTTGCCAATCTCTAGCTAATAAAGGTGAAGTAATGTTGACCAACTAGCTGAAAATCATATATAGCTAGTTGATGAGCTTACCTCCTGGCGCAGCCAGAAGCATCTGCAGAGTAAAATCTTACTTTCAGCAGCTTACTGAATAAATCATTGGCAACAAACTTGAACTGCCTGGATTAGTCAAAGAAAAAGAATTAACAGAGCTGCATATTGTAAACATAGATGAGAAGCGAATTAAGAAGGTAATAAGTTTGAAGGTATATATAAATTAGGGATTACCTGGGTAATGATGACCTTAGCATGTTGAGAGAAGTGGAAGGAAGAGCAGTGCAAATATAGATTCGATTGGTGGAGGAGAAGAAGATCAGCCAGGGAATATATTATTTATTGGCTGAGAAGGAGAAGCAGAAGGAAGTAAACGCTATGTTGCAGTCTTGCAGATGAAACTGACACAGATTTCCATGCAGAAGAGAGGAGAGTGAACATGAGTTATAGCACTTACCTGTCCTATTTAATGATCCTAGTAATGAAACAGAAGGAAAATTAAGGCTTGTATAATAACAATTGTTTTATTTTCTTTTTCTTTTTAATTAAAGAAGAGCTCAAATTCAAATATGGTCATGGTGCTTGTAATTCTTTTGCTTTCACTGCCGTAATGTGGATAGGGATAAGAATCACTGATCACTTTCAAGTTTTAACAGGAAAACAAATGGCCGGAGTTTAAAAATGCTCTTGCTTTTCTGTGGGGGCAAATTCAATGGAGCCTTCTTTCTTTTCCTTTTTGATAAAAGAAAGATAATTTAAAAAATGGAGATACTTTGCTTACTGAAAAGATGTATAAAAAGAAAAAAGGATCTTATATATGCTTGACTTTTCCATCTTAATTACACTATTGAAATTATTTTGCATATATTAAAATTTGAAACTTTTAATCAACAATGGTGCATGCATGGGCTGTATGGATTTCTTCTATATATGTATATATATCTATCTATCTTTCAATAAGTAATTAAATTAGGATTGAATAAAACAAATTTATGTAGAAAAACATTCTGCTTTTGCCACGAGAATATTGAATGAAGTAATTAAGCCAGCTGTAGAACAGTAACAGTATGATGATGAGTTGACAAAGATTTGGATTCTCACGCTAATTAGTTAGATTAGACATTAGAGTAGTAGTGTTAGTGCTGGACCGACCCATCCACCGACCATTTATTACAAATTATATCTCTTTGTTTCCCTTTCAACAAGATGATTAATTTAAGGAAAAGCTAGTTTACTTAATTTACCTTTTAAAAACACCAACTCTTTGCTTTGCATATTCTATGACTATTAATACCACTTTCCATTTAAAAAATTTGCAAAACATCACAAATACTGGGAATTAATACACTTCTTACTCCTACTTTAATCAGCAGCAGCCAAAATGCCTCACAAGAGCAGCAATAATTCACAAGTCTGCAAATTTTCAAACAGACGGCTTCTATTCTTAATCCTCATCTATTTATTCTCACCTAAAGGAAACATTATGCGAATGAGTAATCTTAAAGAATTTATTTGACATGCATGCCATCAAACATCGGATTGTTTGTGCTGTAACTCCAAACTTTAAGAGAT
This sequence comes from Heritiera littoralis, assembly GCA_031772115.1. Lineage (NCBI taxonomy): Eukaryota > Viridiplantae > Streptophyta > Magnoliopsida > Malvales > Malvaceae > Heritiera > Heritiera littoralis. The sequence continues at coordinate 355,382 of JAPDPK010000089.1, forward strand.
CTAAAAAATTAATCAGCTAATCTCTGAACCTTAATTTGTTATGAAAGAAGAAAAAGGAAGAAAAAACCAGTAGTATTACTTTTCAAAAAGATGATAATTATAAGTAGGTTAAGATCATAATATATGAATTAAGATTAGTAAAACCACAGCCATCTAATAAAAAAGACAACGGTGTTGCTGGAATCCCAAAATGCATCGATCTGCTGCTCTGAAAGCTGTTGGTGTCAACGGCTCTTACCCTATTAAAATTGCATGAGCAAATCATGAAAAGAGCTGCAGAGAGAGAATTATTTATATAATTAGCAATAGTTAACATCATGCAGGGAAATTATTGGGTCATTAAAGGTACAACAAGGTTGTCATCTTATTAACATTGTGGAGACAACCGTCAGACAACTTCATCATGTTACAACCTGTACTGTTTCTGGTCTTTTGATAACCTACCTATAAATTATTAATTAATAAAGGATTTTGTTAACTAGTGTATCTCTTTAAGGTTAATTAACATTTTATTCACTAATATTTTCATTAAATATGATAGTTGATAGTTAATATGTTGATTTTCAATGCATTTAAAGAAATATTACTTTATATAATATACATGGGCTTAGGGTACTAGCTAGCAAAACCTGTTAGAATTTATTAAAACCTCACCAAGTCACTAACACGAAATTGAATCGCAGTAAAACTGACCTGAATGCGGGCGAGAGTTCAATCCCGCTATACCACATTACCGCGTTGTCGAAGCCCTTTCCGATAGCGTTCCATTGACTATCTTCGGACCTGAAACAGAGATAAAACGAAAGAGTGAGAGAGAGAGGTAGAGAGAGGGAGAAACTACTCTCATCCCTCTTCAACGAAAAGTTATGAAACTTAATGGGCCAGCCTCATATATATAGAGGTTGAGAGTAGGGACCTCCCTCCATGGGATTCATGTACAAACACATCCCATTATAGGTTTATACACATATATTATATATTTAATAGAATTAATTATGAGTCACACTTTATACAAAATTATACTACTAATTAAATATTATATGAAATTAGTTACACTTAATTAGACCACACAAATAGGGATATTACAACACTCTCCCACTTGGACAATTAAGTTAATTAATGAAATCATCATATAATATCATCATGTATTCATAAGCCCTCTAAATACATTGTACCGAAAGGGCACAAATGTATAGACTTATAAATACTTTAACAACAATAAGCCTTTACAAGCTTTAGAATGTATCATACCGACAAGATACAAATACGTAAAATTATAAAGACTTCAACAAAATAGTAGTATGAAGTGTGAAATGGAAATGATATGAAAAACAAAATCAATATCCATTTCCATTAGGTCCATGCATTTAAACCGAATGATGCATTGCTTCAACGGAAGCATATAAGACTAATACAGAATGCCATATTCACCTAAATGCGCGCAAACAGAATATGCATATATGGCCAAGAGGAATCCAACCACACAACTGCAGTTGATTTCATTACAGAGCTCCCACTAACTTAATGCAGCAAATAACTCCATATGCCTCATACAAGTGCTATGTCGTCAAAGCACTTTAGCAGCCAAACTTTCAGTTAGCCAGAATGAGCTCTTTCACTATGTGCTTTAAAATCCAATCAAGCAATGGATTCCATTATTTTCTCTCTAACAAATCGAATGATGATATCTAAACATTTTGGAATGTGAGGAACTCCTAACATTTTGAGAGAGAAAATACTTGCTGCAGCATTACCACAGTACATCTCTAGGACTTTGAAATGGCAACCATACAAAACCAGCCATGAGACAAAATTCTGCAGCCTAAATGGCCCATCATGTAGCTTTACAACATGCTACATATTTAGCCTCCATAATCAAGGATACTGTAAGTGTTTGCTTCACACTTTCCGAAATACAGCTCCTTTATATCCACAAACATATAACTAGAAAACTTGTTTCTATCAGCTAGATAGCTTGCAAAATCAACATCAGAATATCTGACTAAACCCAGAATGTCAGACTTGCCAATATCCAAATAATCTCTTTACAGCTTCCAGTTCTCTATTTGCAAGATCGCTCAAGTATCTACGAATTACACTTATAACATACACAATATCCAAATGTGTATAGACTTAAGCATACACTAATCACCCATAACAAGGCATACAAACATTCGATACGAGTTCTTTCATTTTTACTTTTGAGGACTTTGAGATTTCACAGTATATCACTTTTCATGGAAGAGGTACCTCAAATAGGAGAACAATATACAGTAGACCTACTCTATACACATAATGTAGGTTTCCTTGAGACTAATAATGTATGCCTATAAATATGTCACGAAGAATCTCAATCCTTAAAACAAAATAAAGCCTCACTTAGATTCTTCATCCTAAAGTGACATGACGACATGAAATGTCTCATACATTAGGTCAGTGCTACAGGCTGCTAATTGATATCATTAATTAGAGCACAATAAGCACAAAACTACTCCTACTAACCTCGCAATGGATCCAGTTATCAAACGATAATGTTCTCCTCAAAATGACAATCTCATTAAACTTTATATATTACAATCTGGATGCCTTTTAATGTTCGCAAATGAACTCCTTGAGTTTACAAACTATATGTTCCATCTTAGGAACTACAAACTTTTAGGTTGCTCCATTTAGATATTTTACCATCAAAGACGTAGCTCCTAATTGAAATTAGCTACTAATCGCCATCATGATTCTAAAGAATCTTAGGTAAAAGCAGGTGAGAAGAATTTTCATAAAACCAATTCCTTTTGTTTATTGGAAGCCTTGGCCAAATTTGGCTTTAAATCTTGTACCTAATTTTTTAGAGTTTCTTTTGGTCTACAATGATGTGACAACTGAAATAGATCCCATGCATCCTTATGCAACATAGATACTTACTCATCCTGCGTGACTAATATTCAACTCTTAGAGTTCGGATCAGGATAGTCTCCTGACAAACATCAGAATTAGAAGACACGTGAATTTCATATTCATGTTCTTCTGTAAAGTCAAGTGCAGGTTCGAAATATGATATTGGGATCAATCATTGATTCCTTTGGTTGTGGCTTTTCATCATTAAAAGATAACGCATATATGGGACTGGCATATAAAATGTACTTCAATAATGACTTTGTAGAGTTCACAACTCCCACTCTTTAAGTCATCCACTAAATAGATTACATTGTCAGACTTAATGATTCTAGTGTCACATAACGAGAAATGAAATCTAGAATCTTTTTAGTCGATATAATAGCCAACAAAACTGTCGCTGATAGTTTTCATGTCAAGTTTTCTTGACTATGGGCTATTGCTCTTTTGCCTTACCTTATAACCCTAAACACAGGAAGCGGCATAAAATCGGCTTAATGTCTGACTACAACTTGGGATGCATTTAGAAACTGGTCTTGCTTGGAGATCAACCTTGCATGTGAATTGCAGTTTCTATAATTTCACTCCATCTAAATTCCGGATATTTGAAGTGATTCAACAGAAATCGTACCACATCAAAATGTACGAATGATTATTACTGCAATCTCATCCTTGTCGGTTTTCCAAGCATGCATACTAGGCGTCAATACATAATCCTACAGTGCACTTAACTCAAAAATAGTATAGGATTTCGCCTCGCTTCATTACACCGAGCATAAAATTTATCACTACTGTCTGATCATTGCCTTAAGCAGCGCAGCGGAATTAATCAGATTACTTAAGGCCTCTACAAGATCAGATCTTTCACTCTATATGACCTAAATCAAAATGGTCTTTAGTGAAAATGATGAAACATTTATCTGCACTGACTACAGTATGTGAATATGATTTTCAACTGTCGGTATATATCAGCTCCTAATCATCTCAATATCTGCTAATCATGTCCTTAATATTAGCAGTAAGATTTCCCTTAATACAATCTTACATGTGCCTCAAAATATCCCTAACTCTTACGCCACTATATGATAGATTTCCTATTTATTCTATCATAATTTGAATCGATAGTCACATCATTCACAACTAAAGAAAATTTACCTAATATTGGGGTATAAGTCTATTGCATATAATCCATTACGCAAAATGCCAGAATCAATGCATATGTTGTTACTAAGCAAAATACTTTTCTGTTATCAAAATGAAAAGTATAAACTGACAATAGTTCCAAAATTGTCTTCAAAAGTAACAACGATCTGGCTATGTTTTCAATATGGATTTTAACTCTATAGCCCCAATTCACAACAATTTTCCCTCATTTGATCTTCGGTAGCTTATGGCTTTATCAATAATAGCATCGGTATCCAAATACCAATAGTTAGAGGGCATATCTTCTAGATTGGATTCAAAAGCTAACAGAATGCCTTTTACACATCCCAATCTAGAGGACTCTTACAATCTATCCTCTTGTGCCCAAGTTTATGACAGAAGTGGCACACATTGATATTTAGAAGTGTTGGTGGAACCAGAATGGGAAATAGACTTGGCAAATTTCTTCTTTTAAAATAACCTTTTATTGAGACCTTTTAATAATATTTTCTTTTGGCAGTAATATTTGACATATGTCATCATTATAACCGAATTGGATGAGAGAATTGAAAGATCTCTCATTTTTAATGACAATATCAATTTTGATATGAGATCTGTAAAACTGGAAGATCTCCAATTCTTCATCCCAGAAGGAAGTAGTACTAAATCTGCCATATGTGGAATCAAAATCCTATAGCAACCTTTATCCATCTTATGCGAACTATTTTCTAATGACATCCATAAATACTTCTTGGTTATTCCTAATCGGAACACTTCCTCTGATGTACTCTTTCATGGTATGCCCTATATATCAGAGAATTTTCACGTGAGTGTTCCTAAATTCCATATTACTTTGTGCTTAAAGAGCTCATATTATTGGGTATAGTAGATAGATCGACTCTCGAGACTACTTCCTAGTTCAATATATCCCTAACTATAGAGCGCGATTCATACTATCTATGTAATTTGATTCTACTAGAGATTCAATATGTGATAGTTGCACAAAATATGGAGGCTAGTGGAATAACTTAATAAATATCAATATCATTCCACAATACACTACAGAGGATGAAACAAAACTAGTTGAATACAACCTGAATGATCACCCACCGACAGGGTAGGAAAATCGTGTTATATCCCAACCAGAATCCTTTCAATCCCAAGCATCTCTAAAAGCAACTAACAATCCGACAGGGAGAGACTAGCCACTTCTAAAGACCTTAGTAAATTATGCAACTGCAACTATCACAATGCATTGCCTTATTATTATATCCTTAAAATTATCAGAATAAATCGTCAGAAAATCTTCATGACTATTCTTGCGACAGGCAAGTACTAGTCAATCCAATTAATGATTTATAATTTTAAGAATATTCACATAATTAATTGACCAGAATTAACTACACCCAAAATATGCAATTTCTGAAGCATATGTAGTAATTTCAGGCCCAACATTAATTAATTAAATTAATTCAACGTAAATGTGAATATTCAAACAATAAGGCAATGTTATTTTAAGAGAGTTTATTTGTTTAAATAAATTATTAAAGGAATGGGTAAACTATAATCCAAAATGGCTCAACAAAATACCCAAATAATTTATTTAAACTTATTTAATTAGGCCAAATATTAGTAATTTATGGGCATGTGTATATTTTCTAAAAAATTAAGTGAATTATGAATTAAATGAGTAATTAAATTTCTAAAAATTACTCCACAATTAATTCCTCCAAAAATTCACTTATATCACATTAATTTTGGGCTTAACAACTAATTATGGCTATTAAATATCCAAAAATTGTCCAAGAAATCAATTTACCATATGGCTTATAATTAATTAATCAAAAATAGCCAAATAAACCATAATCCAGAATTGCCTATTAATTAATTATGCAAAATAGCCACTAATTAATTCAATTTAATAGCCAAATAAAATTAATTAATTAACATGGCCCCAAAATTAATTAAGTAAAATGGCCCTAAAATTAATTAATTTTAAGTGCCCAAAATTAATTAATACTAAATGACCAATTAAAATAAAATTAAATAAATACTGCCCATAATATAAAATTATGATGACCTAAATTAAATAAATATTTATGGGCTAATTAATTCAAAGCATTTGGCCTTTATCATTTAAAATTGGTGGCCCAATAATAATAAACACAACAAATTAATCCACTTAAAACAAAAGGAACGAACCCAAAACTAACTAAATTAGCCTAAAAAATTGCCCAAAAAATGGGCCCCAAAAAAATAGTGGCCCAAACACCAAAAAAAAAAACAGCCCATCGGCCAGAAGGGCCCAAAAAAAATTATTTATCTTTCCTTTTTTTTTTTAATTTCCATTTCTATAAGCGGGCGTGTGTTAGAGAGGAGAGGCGCGCACCGCGTGCCTTGTAGGCCATCGGGCGCGTGCAATGCCTTTCTTCTCCGCGAACAGACCCGTTTTTCAGAAAAAACGGGTCATTCGACCTGACCCAACCGAAAATGAACTTATTTCACGTCGTTTTTGCTCCAAATTAAGTGGTTTTTCACCCTTAAACATCATGCAACATGAATCTAACAATTTTAAGTCAAAAAATTGCAAGAAACGACATGGGTTTTAAAAAAATCCGAAAATGCAAAAGCTCAAAATGGAGCTTTAATGGCTTCTCTCTCTAGATCTGAAGCGGTTAGTGACTCTTTGGGTGAGTGGGCTTTGATGCCAATTGTTAGAATTTATTAAAACCTCACCAAGTCACTAACACGAAATTGAATCGCAATAAAACTGACCTGAATGCGGGCGAGAGTTCAATCCCGCTATACCACATTACCGCGTTGTCGAAGCCCTTTCCGATAGCGTTCCATTGACTGTATTCGGACCTGAAACAGAGATAAAACGAAAGAGTGATAGAGAGAGGTAGAGAGAGGTAGAGAGAGGGAGAAACTACTCTCATCCCTCTTCAACGAAAAGTTATGAAACTTAATGGGTCAGCCTCATATATATAGAGGTTGAGAGTAGGGACCTCCCTTCATGGGATTCATGTACAAACCCATCCCATTATAGGTTTATACACATATTATATATTTAATATAATTAATTATGAGTCACACTTTATACAAAATTATACTACTAATTAAGTATTATATGAAATTAATTACACTTAATTAGACCACACAAATAGGGATATTACAACAAAACCCACTATTAAATAATTAAACTCAATGTGTTAGTTGTAATAAACAATACAGAACTCTTTAATCATTATTCTACTATTAAATTTTAAACACCGGTGGTGATTTTATATATATGCATGCAGCATGGGCAGTCCATCAGTTTAATTAAGCTTTTGGTTTTACATATCATTGTTGTTATTGTCATCATGGATCATAATTATGCATTTAGCTTATAGATCATAATCACAAGTATAAATTCAATTGTCTCATGATTAATGTTTTAAATGCCATAGCGAGTAAATTGAATGATTAGCACGTATTTAATTGTATCATACACGCCAAAAATTAAAGAAAATTGATCATGATATCCAATTATTATATATTCTTCTTCTCTTTTTCGACTTGAAATGACGTTCAAAATAAAACCTTTGTTCACTGTTTGAATTGATCGCCATAAATGGTGCAGCATGGAATGGCTGACAAGCACGAAATGGGTTTGATGGAGCAAGAAGATTGTTAGTGCCATGCCAATTGTAGTCTTGTAGACATGACATTTGGGCTCATCTTTTAATCAGTCCAAACATGGCCTTTTTCTGTGTGTCCATGGCAGATCTAAGAATTTTCAATCAGTCCAAACATTCCGGTAGATCAACGATGGCATTACAAGGTGGCCTGTTAATGAACTGCCAACATGTTTGAATTGAATGGCTCTTCACATGACAAAATAAGTTCAAGTTGTGTCAATTTGATTGCTTTAAAAGGCATGTTGGAGTCGGAGTAATGTTACATTTATTAATGGTTGAACACTTTTAGGAAACCTAGGGGACAAAACAGGAAGGAGAAGAAGAACCATCTCTCTTGTTTTCATGCATAAAATACAGTTAATAATAATCATAAACTCATTGGAAGCTGCAGCCTTGAAAGAAAAGGAGAAACTTGAAAAAGGAAGTGCAAGCAACAGTCTTGGGAAGCGATGAGGCAGCCAATGCTGCATTGAATATAGTAATAACAACCTGAAACGAGTGCTTCAGGTTGTGGTATAAATGAGCAGCCAGATGTCTCTCATTACCATTCAATTTACAGAATTTGATCTATTTTATTCTGACATGTAGTCATATGGAGAAGCTTGAGCAGCAACAATATGTTAAGATGGCAATGCTAAACAAGTATGCAACTGATTTAACTAAAATGGCACAGGAGGTATAACTCATTCTTCTCTTTCTGATTCTAAAACGTAAATCTAAAAGCTGGTTTTCATTAACTATAACTGTCAAATTCTTGTTGAGAGCAACTGTGATGACAATGGCTCGGTTGTAAATGTTCAGGACAAGTTGGATCCTCTAGTAGGAAGGCTGAAGGAATTAGAGCGAGTTACACAGATACTTTGCAATAGGAGAAAGAACAATCCATGCCTCATTGGTGATCCAGGTGTTGGAAAAACTGTCATTGTGGAAGGTCTGGCGCAAAATATCATAAAATCAACAGTTCCATCAAAACTCCAGGGCAAGAAGGTTGGGACCTCTATTTTCCTGAATCCTGAAGCCTTTTTTCAGTGAAAATTTACTGTGATAACTTTGATTGTAATGGATTCAGATATTTGCAATTGAGATGGGGCGTCTTATTGCTGGAGCATCTAATAGAGGAGAATTTGAGGAAAGATTAACCATGATTATTGATGAAGTAAAACAAAGTGAAGGTGCAATAATTCTCTTCATTGATGAAGTCCATACTCTTATAGGAGCAGGTGCTGGAGGTCAAGCCCTTGATGCTGCAAACATCTTAAAGCCAGCTCTTGCGAGAGGGGAACTGAAAAGTAGTTTGTCTTTCCTATTTTATGCAGTTTACAAGTTTTAGATTTTGGTAGTTTAAATCTTAACTTTGATGTTTTACCTGGTGCAGTGTATTGGTGCCACAACCCTTGATGAATACAGAAAATACATAGAGAAAGATGCAGCCCTGAAAAGGCGATTCCAGCCTGTTGAAGTGCCTGAACCTTCTATAGATGAAGCAGTAGAAATATTGAAAGGGTTATGCAACAAGTCTGAAACTCACCACAATGTCAGCTACACAGAAAAGGCTTTAATAGCTGCGGCACAGTTATCCCATCAATACATCAGGTTACGTACGATTCCATAATTCAATTTCTACTCTCATCATTGCTATTCAGATTAATTACATCTCTGATGCTTCACTGCCTCTAAATGTTTCAGTGAAAGATTTCTGCCTGATAAGGCAGTAGACCTAATCGATGAGGCTGGTGCTCGAGTTCAGCTTTGTCGAGGGCGCATAGCACCAAAAATTCAGGTTTTGACAGAAGAGAATATACAATAAACTGTTGCTCTATGGACAGGAATTCCTGTCGAGAAAGTTTCTTTCGAAGAGTCTGTCAAGCTCCTGAATATGGAGAATGCTTTAAAAAAGAGAGTTATCGGACAGCGTAATGCTGTTGAAGCAATTAGCCGTGCTATACGCCGAGCGAGAGTTGGCGTAAGAGACCCTTCACGCCCCATAGCAAGCTTCTTGTTCACTGGACCTACGGGGGTGGGAAAAACAGAAATGGCTAAAGCTTTGGCAGATGAATATTATGGCTCCAGAGAAGCAATGATTAGGTTGGATATGAGCGAATACATGGAGAAGCACACGGTTTCAAAGTTTTGTGGCTCTCCACCTGGATACGTGGGCTATGATGAGTCTGGCCAGCTGGCTGAAGCTGTTCGTCGCAGGCCTCACACTGTGATTCTCTTCGATGAGATTGAAAAGGCTCATTCGAAAATCTTCGACATTATGCTGCAAATCCTGGATGATGGTAGGCTGACAGATAATAAAGGGCAGTTAATTCACTTCAAAAACACAATGATAATAATGACAGCCAATGTTGGTGGCAATAGTTTGATTGGCAGTGGAAACAATCAGTGGGAGCAAATCCAGCTGCAAGTGGCTGAAGAACTGAAGAAAATTTTCAAGCCAGAGTTCTTGAATAGGATAGATGAAGTTGTTGTGTTTAATAAACTAACCATGCAACAGATGATGGAAATAGGTGATGTGATGCTGAAGGAAGTTAGTGACAGGGTGATGAAATTAAAGAATATAGAGATTCAAGTAACACAGAGATTCAAGGGGAAGCTGGTTAAAGAAGGATATAACCCAAGCCATGGAGCAAGGCCATTGAGGAGGGCAATTGCGAGGCTTTTAGAAGATACATTGGCTGAGAGGATGTTGAATGGACATATTGAGGAGGGTGACTCAGTCACTGTGGACATTGATTATAAGGGCAGTGTCACAATGTATCGGTTTTAAGCTACATTTTGCACCACCAACGGCCACGGTAATCTGCGGTACCAGTTTCATGTTTTCTTGTAAGCTTGTAACCTTCAGAGTCCATGATTTGTTCTTCTTCAATATCTTCATATATTTAGCCTTCTTTTCTGCATGACATGCCTACGTATTCATTAGGAAAGACACTCAAAGAGCAGCATAGCCAGATCTTCTGATTTGAACAGAAAATTAATCGAAGATCATTTTCAGTTTTCAGACATCTTTTTGACAAATAAAACATGGAAACATTCTTCTACAATGGGGTCAAATTTTAAACGATGAGGAAGCAGGCCATTACTTGAGATTCTGTCCCGTAATTATGTGAAGTGATTACTTCATATTGGTGGATTCTGTCCTGTAATGAATTTGGATCGATTATCGAGCAATCCTGAGACTTGATTTCTGATTGATCTAAATTTTTAAAGACAGACATTTTCAAGATAGAAAAATTTTCATTAACCAAAAAGAAAAGTTTCTACGCAACTAAAGATGTAAACAAATCTTTTTATTCGTAAATTAAACGAGTTTGATTTGATAATTATTTAAATATAATTTATTTATTTTTAAGTTGAATTTAAATTACTCGAATAACGAATTGGAGTCCGAATTTATTAATACTTAATTTTAGTAGTTTGCGAATTTAATCAATTTTTTTAATAACTATTTTTTATACTTATTATTTTTTCATAATATATGATTAAAAATAATAAATTGAGTTGAGATGGGAATATTAGAATATTTTATCAAATAAATTCAAATTTTAAAAGTTAAAATTTATTTAATTCAAGTTAACTTTAAAATCGAATCAAATTTAAATTTAACAGTGAATTACCTCAACTAAACTCGGTGACGTGCCTACATCTTATAAACAACACAACCGTGGTTAGCCCAGATCTCATCTCAATAATTCTCAATCCGTAGACTTGGTCCATTTGGAGACGACACGACCCGTGAAAGCTCCCACTCTGCGTTCTCACTTGTCCAAAGCCAAAGCCAAAGCCAAAACCAAAATGAAAATGCACTGCCTCAAGAGCTCCACAGCATCCTCCATTAGATCTTCCCATTCTCTCTCTTAGATCACTCCAATCTCCTAAAGAATGGGCTCCAACCAGTCCGTACAAGTAGTCGAGGAAGAACAAGAAGAAAGCCAAGACGAAGAGGAAGAAGAAGACCACAATGAAGAACGATCCAACATAAGGGAACTCGAAAACAACCACTTGGTCAAGAAAGTGCTCGAACAAGAACCGGAAATGTTACCCTGTTACGCATCAGCATCCCCCCTGTCTCCGCAGCTATCTTCATTGGGTACTCCTAGGATGGGTCCTTCAATCAAAGTGTGGGACCCATATAACGTATTAGCTCCACCTCCTCCGCTGCCTCCTCCTCCGGTTTTCTCCCGGAGTTTTTCTTTGGATGATGATCGGGCGGTGACTGAGGTTTATTTGATTAGCCATGGAGAGTGTGAGTTGAATTTGAGGCCTGATATTGTGGGCGGAAGATGCGACGGAGCTGCCTTGACGTCTAATGGGAAGCGGCAAGCGAGGGCATTGGCTGTGTTCCTAAATTCTCAAGGGGTCAGGTTTAATGCTGTTTATTGCTCTCCGTTGGATAGGGCTAGATCGATGGCTCTTTCCGTTTGTCAGGTAAAAGAATTTTTCTTAGAAGAATACAGGAAACTGAAGTATGAGACGGTAATAGAATTGCTAGTCAGAATAAAAGTTTGAGCTTTAATTGTTAATCTCTTTAATATCAAGTGCCTGCATGTTAAGCTAAGAGATAATAAGAATAAGATTGAAATTGGGATTTGAATTAGAATTTCAGTTCTATTTATTGCTCTCTCTAACAAGGACCAAGGAAGCACCAGAGCAATTCAATGAGTTGAGAAAATTATATGCCTTTCGACTAACTAGTTATAGCATGAAATTGTCTATCCACTGGCCCTGATGTAGCTAATATTTTGCCCGTATGATGATGGAAAAAGTGGATTTTCCTGATGAATTTGATATTTAGATTGCTTTCATATGTTGTTCTGTGCTGTATGTGTTAGGTTGCTGAAGTCTCCTACTCTTATCTTGGTTATTCAATTCTTTTAAACTGACCTGTAAAGCTTGTCCGGAGTTTTCTGAGAGCGGCAATAGTTGGATAATGAAGTGCACCGAAGTTGAAATACATAGTTTTTAATTAGTATTTAACATCAGCATAGTTTTTTACTTCTTATCTTTGGTTTTGTTGTTTTTTGCTTTTGTATTCTTTCTGTTCCTTTTTCTCCCTGTCTCGAATTCAAGGACTTTATAATAGGAAAAGGAAGTAGGGGGTTAAAGTTGTAACTCTTGACTGCTTATAGAAGACATCTTTATGGAAAGAGGCATCTTAGCTTGCTGTATGGTCTTAAACAGAGTAGAGTTCTGATCCAGGATTAAGTAGTAAACAGCTGCTACTTCTTTTAAGCTTTGTTCAGGTTAGCAGTGACTAAGGACTTGTTGAAGAAGGTAGTATATGATATGGCACATCTGATGCCAGTTGAAATTATTCTTGCATTGATCAAACAACAGGCTGAGGTTATGTGCTAGAGATGGGTTTTTTGTGAGAGCAACTAGTAATGATGCCTCTGCATCTTCTATCTTCATACAAACCTATTGTTCTTTGATTTCTTCATTTACCTCTCTTTTTCTCTCATATTTTCATTTGGAGTAGAAGAAACTAAATTTTAGAGGATTTAAGATACTAACTATTAGATGCGTGCAAAGTTAATAAAGGTCGAGCTATGTCTTCCTCATGCGTGTCATAAAGTCACTTAGATGCCCTAATTTTTTGATGGAAACCATGCAGAGATGCGTCCTCATCTCAATTTCTATTTTGAGTGGACTGTGACAAATTTCAAGGAAATTTACTCTAAGTAGTTCTAAAGGATAAGCTTCTACATGTTATCTTTTCTTCACCAATGTCTAATGGATAGTAAGTTTAACCTTTATTTCTGAGAGGCTATGGTCCTTGTTAAAGCCAAATGCTAAACAGGTTGTCATGGAAAAGGCTAATCATTGTTAGGAACTAAGACTTTGTTGTGTCTATTGTTGCCTTTTTCTTTAGGAGTGGTAACAATAATTGATTCTTGAGTCAAATATTTGCTTATATTATACATTCTATTCCTAATTATTAGCTTGTGATAGAGGCAGCTTTAATGCTGATAATTGAGTCAACTACATTGCCTGTCCTTTGAAATCATGCAGGAGATGAATTTTGAGGAGGCACAGATACAATCCTCAGATGCAATTATGGATCTGAATATGGGGCATTGGGAGGGGTGCCCTCGATCAGAAATATATACACCTGAAGTTTTGAGTCTAATGGAAAGATACCAGCCTGATTTTTCTGCACCATCTGGTGAATCTCTCAGGCAACTGGAATTTCGAATGGTTCAGTTCTTGAATGGAACAGTTCTTGGACTTCCTGAAAAGTTGAGATCTGATTTTTCGTTACACCAAAATGAGAGTAGAGGATTTACAGACCATAACACCCATGCTCTGACCAACTCAATTCATGACGGAGATGTAGCTTCTCTTCCACCACCCCATTGGGATATGCTTCAAAGGCAGCGACATGGGCTATCAAGGAAGAAGTCTGGTAAGAGCAGGCTACAATGTGTGTCAAATATTGGTGAACATGATGCCGATGATGAAATGTCTCCTCGGGAAGCCAATCATCAGCCTGACCTTCTTGAATTAAATGTCCGGAGTTCCTCTTCCCCCTCCACCTCCGTGGCCTCTTCTGTCGGCATTTTCACTCATTCCCTACCAATTAAATGTCTCATTACAGGCCTCCTTGACTGCAGCCCCATAATGTCACGTAAGATCTGCATAGAAGACTCTTCTGTGACTGTATTATGGCATTCATGGAAAACAGGTTGGCGGATAAAAAGGTTGAATGATACCGCACATCTTAGGCTTCTTTAGTTGCAGTTTGAGATTTCATATTATCCTACGCAGAATTGCTGGTGGAAAAGTGAATTGTTAATCATTACTATAATTCATTCATCCAAGTTGTACCCTTCAACTCATGCTCTCACTTGTGATTCTACTACACTGTTGTAGCATTCAAATTTCAATATATTTATTCAAATTCATCGTATCCAAGGAGAAGAATTCTTTGGGAAGTTTGATCTTTGTATTGGATGATTCTTTTGATTTGTAGTGCTTATGACAGTTGATTGATTCCTATACTGTGATGTTGTTTCGACATAGAAAATTGTAATGATGTCACAAATTAAAGAAGGTAAGACCAGTAGAGAAGAAGAATAACATAGAAGAGAAGAAAATACTATTCATTTCATATGAAAAACCCTTGGGTTGCGTTTGGATGGAGAATTTGAAAATTTTGAGGCATTTTAAAATAAAGACATTTCAAAATATTTCATTTTAAGATACTAGCATTTTTAATTAACTTGTTTGGGTCAATAATATTTAAAAAGAATTTTTGAATATTAGAATTTGATTAAATAAAAATTAATTATAAAAGAAAAATAATAATATTATATATTAAAAAAAGAAAAAAATCAAATAAAATATGCAATATGGATATCATTAAATTTGTAAAAATATATAGATGTTATTAATAATATAAAAAAATAAAAATATATATTATATTTAAATAAAATAATATGTTTTTATTTTTAACTTTATATTTAATAGTGGGACATGTCTAATGAAGGAAAGAAGAGTGGGGGGAGTTTTAAAAAACCATCTCTTTAGGTGGATTTTCAAGAGGGAATTTGAGATGCTCAAATTCTCTTTTGAAATCCCTCCTAAATTTTGAAATTCTTCAAAAAATTTTGCCAAACAAGAAATTTAGATTGTAAACTTTTAAATATCCTTATTGAAATGAATTCCCTCCTTGAAATCCCTCATCCAAACACACCCTTAGTGATTTACAATTATTTATATATAAAATGGTAGCCTTTGATTTCACAAAGGACCATCCAACGACCACAATGACAACAGTACACTCTGCACACCTATGCAAATGATTGGGTTTGCATTGATGAGGTTGTTACGCCTTTCACTGCCTCTGTCCTATCTCCACGCAGCTAGTACTGTTGTTAATCTCCAGCTTACCCTTCAGCCTGTTTCCTTGTGCCACTAGCTCATGACTCGACTCAACATTTGGCTCCTTAACAGCTAGGTTCATGGCATTGCCCCCTTCTTCAGCTGATCCTTGTCCCTAAGGATCAAAGGATGGAAATTGGGCCTTAAGAGTTGTATAATCCTCCCATGTTGCATTCTCGATGCCCAAATTAGAACCAACAACTAAGAGCTAGGTTACAGCCCTATTGTTCCTTTTCACCATCCGTTTGTCCAAAACAACAGCTGGGTAAACCAAGGGCTGGCCATCTCCATCTTCCTCTGGTGGTTCTAAGCTGGGCACAACTGCTGAACCTATCTTCTTCTTTAACAAACTCACATGGAACACTAGGTGAATTCTGGAAGTAGGAGGCAATTGCAATCTATAAGCTACAGCTCCAATTCTCTCCAAAACCTTGTAAGGGCCGTAGTATTTAGAAGCTAACTTCAAGTTCTTCCTAAGTGCCAAAGATGTCTGCTTGTATGGTTAAAGTTTCAAGTAAACCTCAACTAGTAATGATGCCTCTGCATCTTCTATCTTCATACAAACCTGTTGTTCTTTGATTTCTTCATTTACCTCTCTTTTTCTCTCATATTTTCATTTGGAGTAGAAGAAACTAAATTTTAGAGGATTTAAGATGCTAACTATTAGATGCGTGCAAAGTTAATAAAGGTTGAGCTATGACTGCAAACACATGTAAGTTCCTCATGCGTGTCATAAAGTCACTTAGATGCCCTAATTTTTTGATGGAAACCATGCAGAGATGCGTCCTCATCTCAATTTCTATTTTGAGTGGACTGTGACAAATTTCAAGGAAATTTACTCTAAGTAGTTCTAAAGGATAAGCTTCTACATGTTATCTTTTCTTCACCAATGTCTAATGGATAGTAAGTTTAACCTTTATTTCTGAGAGGCTATGGTCCTTGTTAAAGCCAAATGCTAAACAGGTTGTCATGGAAAAGGCTAATCATTGTTAGGAACTAAGACTTTGTTCTGTCTATTGTTGCCTTTTTCTTTAGGAGTGGTAACAATAATTGATTCTTGAGTCAAATATTTGCTTATATTATACATTCTATTCCTAATTATTAGCTTGTGATAGAGGCAGCTTTAATGCTGATAATTGAGTCAACTACATTGCCTGTCCTTTGAAATCATGCAGGAGATGAATTTTGAGGAGGCACAGATACAATCCTCAGATGCAATTATGGATCTGAATATGGGGCATTGGGAGGGGTGCCCTCAATCAGAAATATATACACCTGAAGTTTTGAGTATAATGGAAAGATACCAGCCTGATTTTTCTGCACCATCTGGTGAATCTCTCAGGCAACTGGAATTTCGAATGGTTCAGTTCTTGAATGGAACAGTTCTTGGACTTCTTGAAAAGTTAAGATCTGATTTTTCGTTACACTAAAATGAGAGTAGAGGATTTACAGACCATAACACCCATGCTCTGACCAATTCAATTCATGACGGAGATGTAGCTTCTCTTCCACCACCCCATTGGGATATGCTTCAAAGGCAGCGACATGGGCTATCAAGGAAGAAGTCTGGTAAGAGCAGGCTACAATGTGTGTCAAATATTGGTGAACATGATGCTGATGATGAAATGTCTCCTCGGGAAGCCAATCATCAGCCTGACCTTCTTGAATTAAATGTCCGGAGTTCCTCTTCCCCCTCCACCTCAGTGGCCTCTTCCGTCGGCATTTTCACTCATTCCCTACCAATTAAATGTCTCATTACAAGCCTCCTTGACTGCAGCCCCGTAATGTCACGTAAGATCTGCATAGAAGACTCTTCTGTGACTGTATTACGGCATTCATGGAAAACAGGTTGGCGGATAAAAAGGTTGAATGATACCGCACATCTTAGGCTTCTTTAGTTGCAGTTTGAGATTTCATATTATCCTACGCAGAATTGCTGGTGGAAAAGTGACTTGTTAATCATTACTATAATTCATTCATCCAAGTTGTACCCTTCAACTCATGCTCTCACTTGTGATTCTACTACACTGTTGTAGCATTCAAATTTCAATATATTTATTCAAATTCATCGTATCCAAGGAGAAGAATTCTTTGGGAAGTTTGATCTTTGTATTGGATGATTCTTTTGATTTGTAGTGCTTATGACAGTTGATTGATTCCTATACTGAGTTAACGTGATGTTGTTTCTACATAGAAAATTGTAATGATGTCACAGATTAAAGAAGGTAAGACCAGTAGAGAAGAAGAATAATAGAGAAGAGAAGAAAATACTATTCATTTCATATGAAAAACCCTCAGTCATTTACAATTATTTATATATAAAATGGTAGCTTTTGATTTCACAAAGGACCATCCAACGACCACAATAACAACAGTACACTTTGTACCCTCCTATGCAAATGATTGGGTTTTTATTGCTGATGTTGTTACGCCTTTCGCTGCCTCTGTCCTATCTCCACACAGCTAGTATTGCTGTTAATCTCCAGCTTACCTTTCAGCCTGCTTCCTTGTGCCACTGGCTCATGACTCGACTCAACATTTGGCTCCTTAACAGCTAGGTTCATGGCATTGCCCCCTTCTTCAGCTGATCCTTGTCCCCAAGGTTCAAAGGATGGAAATTGGGCCTTAAGAGTTGTATAATCCTCCCATGTTGCATTCTCGGGGCCCAAATTAGACCAAACAACTAAGAGCTGGGTTATAGCCCTATTGTTCCTTTTCACCATGCGTTTGCCAAAACAACAGTAGGGTAAACCAAGGGTTGGCCATCTCCATCTTCCTCTGGTGGTTCTAAGCTGGGCACAGTTGCTGAACCTATCTTCTTCTTTAACAAACTCACATGGAACACTGGGTGAATTCTGGAAGTAGGAGGCAATTGCAATCTATAAGCTACAGCTCCAATTCTCTCCAAAACCTTGTAAGGGCCGTAGTATTTAGAAGCTAACTTCAAGTTCTTCCTAAGTGCCAAAGATGTCTGCTTGTATGGTTGAAGTTTTAAGTAAACCTCAACTCCTACGTTGAATTCTCTTTCGCTCTTTCTTCTATCAGCATAAAACTTCATACGTTCCTGAGCTTTTCTTAGTTGATCCATCATCAACTTACTTAGGCCTTCTCTGTTTCTCAAGAATTCTCCCATAGCAGCTACCTTTGCTTCGTTACTTATATCCCAAGCCATTTTAGGAGGTTGATACCCGTATAAAGCTTAGAAAGGTGTCATTCCAAGTGCGGTGTGGTAGCTTGTGTTGTACCACCAGTCAACAAGTGGTAACCATTATTTCCAAGCCTTAGGTTTCAAACAACACATGCAACATAAGTACTATTCAAGACATTGGTTGACCCTCTTGGTTTGCCCATCGGTTTCTGGGTGATAGGCAGTGCTCAAGCATACTGTAGTTCCTATCAACTTCATCAATTCCTGCCAAAATAGCCCTGTGTAGACCTTATCCCGATCTGAAATGGCTATCTTAGGAGACCCATGCAGTTTGTGAACTTGATCCAAGTATGCTTTAGCTACCTCCTCTACAGTGTAAGGATGTGCAAGCGCCAAAAAGTGCACATATTTAGTTAATTTATCTACTACCACCAATATGCAGTTTACCCCTTGAGACTTCAGCAATCCCTCTATAAAATCCATCGAAATTACCTCTCATGCTTGCTTTGGAATAGCAATTGGTTGTAATAAACCCAGATGAGCTACATGTTCTCCTTTGTTTCTCTGGCATGTGTCGCATTGCATCATAAAGTCTTGAATCTGTTTCTTCATCCTAGGCCAAAAGAAAAAAAGTCTGACCCTATTCAAAGTGTTTTGAACTCTTGAATGACCTCCTTGTGGTGAATTATGCAAAGTCTTCAAGAGATTCTCCCTTAATAGACCTTGGTCCCCAACATACACTCTTCCCTTATATCGAAGTACTCTATTTTTAAAAGAGAAGTATGGATGATCTTTAGGTTTGACTGTTAGGGCTGTGATTAGCTCTTGTGCCTTCAAATCACCCTTATAACTTTGTTCTATCTCCTGAACCCATTCAAGAATTATCATTGTAGCCACCATTCCCAGGTTCTCAGCTTCGTCCTCATCTCTTCTTGATAGAGCATTAGCTGCATGATTATGCTTTCCCTTACGGTATTGTATGGTGTAATCCAACCCAAGCAGTTTGGTCAACCCTTTCTTTTGTATGGCAATCATCAACTTTTGTTCCAATAAGTACTTTAATGCCTGGTGATCTGTTTTGATTACAAAAGAACTCCCTTCTAAGTAGTGTCTCTACTTTCCCACAACCATCAAAATAGCTAAATATTCCTTCTCGTATATTGACAAGGTTCTGTGCTTAGGACCCAAAGCCTTGCTTAAATAGGCCACAAGTCTTCCCTCTTGTGATAAGACTGCCCCTATTCCTGTCTCACTTGCATCTGTCTCCAATTGAAAAACCTTACTGAAGTCGGTTAAGGCTAGTACTGGAGCCTTGATCATTGCTTCTTTGAGGTACTGAAATGCTTCCTTAGTAGTAGGAGGCCACTGAAAACCCCCTTTTTTAAGCATATCTGTGAGAGGCTTACTGATCGTTCCATAGTTCTTCACAAACTTTCTGTAATAACCTGTGAGGCCTAGGAAACCTCTTAATGACTTGAGGTTTTTGGGCAAGGGCCACTGTTGAATGGCTTGTATCTTGGAAAGGTCAGTAGCCACTCCTTTTGAGGAAATCAAGTGACCAAGGTATTCTACTTGTTGCTGGCCGAAAAAACATTTGCTTCTTTTTGCATAAAGTTGATGCTTCCTCAAGGTTTCTTGTAAGACCTGATTCTATACTACTGTAGACCCAAATTTTATCAAATTTGATAATGGAAATTAAATAAATAATGAATGTTGATTTCCATTTGAGTGAAAAGCTCCTTAACTTGAGATGTAAATGGAGCAATTTCTGTGAAACACTTTATGGGCGAGTATAAGAATGAACGGCTCGCCAATGGGCGAGCAAGATAATTGATGATCACCAATAGAGGATGGCGAGTTGTATCTAACGGCCATATCGGCGAATAGGTGAGTTCGCCAACTTGTGGCGTGAATCATAGTAAAGTTGGCGAGTTGAGCCATAACTGGTGATCACCAGCAATGTAACTATGGCAGTGGTCGCCAAATTTCAATGTGATCGCCTAAAGGAAGGAACTCAGCTCGTAATCGCCCAATCTTAGGTTAGCATGAAGACACAGTGGCGATGCCCAGGTGCAAACAGAGGCGAGCTTGAAAATTTGCATAGGCGAGCCTTAGAATACTGGCGAGAAGAAAAGTTGGCAGATTGAAGTGGAGTGGGTGAGCTGAGGTCTCAGGTTGAATAGGCAAACTGGAACTGAAATTAGCACGTGTGGACAAAATGGAAATAAAAGCTGACGATATGGGGAAACAAATTCAAACCATTGCAGCAAAAATTGACTTTGTACGCTATACGGTTGAAGACAATTAATAGAGAAAGGTTAAAGTCAATAAAGGAATTATCCTCATTGGTTGAGGAATAAAACAAAGAAGGCAAATAAGTCAAGAAATAGTACAGAAAAGAATGACAGGCTGTTTCTTTGGCTACAGGTGTCTTCACCCATTAGTGAGGGTAGAAAATAGACCCTAAATGTCTCTTCCATTTAATTAATGTATGTAAGACGTGAAATAATGAAAGAAAATGGGATAAGGCCAAGTGAAAGGTTCTGATTGGATTAGCATGGCTATATAAGATGAAACATTTGAGGAAAACCGACTTAGCAAACTCCATCTTCTTCATGAAAACTATTCTACTGCAAGTTTAGGTTATGTTCCTTCCATTTCTGCCATGCTTGATCTACTAAACTTCGTCCTTAAGTTGGCTAAACGAGTAAACCTGCTTGCAAAACCTTTCCTCCATTGTTTGATGAGCTGAAGGAATAAGCAAAAGGAGGCCAACGTAAGACAAAAAGTGATCTGTTCTGGAAGTGCAGTTGGTTAAGGTGAGTTCCATATTTCTATTGTTTTCTTGATATTTAATGGTAGATTTCTATGTTTTACAAAGTAATAAACATAGATGCAGCCTTGTTTTTAGTTAAATCCTTAGAGAATATGAAAACTAGAAACAAGATGTGGTCTTGGAAATAGACAAAAATAAATAAGGAAAATACTAGAAAAGTGACGAGAATGGCGACTATTGTGATCGCCCATGTTGAATGTTAGTGATCGCCAATGAGGCGAGTAGGAAATAAAGAACTCGCCAAGTAAAAAGTTCTTTTTCAAGTGGGCAAGGTCGCCACATGCAAGTCAAATTCAAATAGGCGAGCCCCCCTCTGAATAAAAAGCAGTGTAGGGTGAACTCCCATGCATAGGTATGGCGAGTTGAAGTGTGGGCGAACTCTCACACATAAGCTACTATGAATGGCGAGTTGAAATTGTGGGCGAACTCCCACATTTAAGCTAATATAGCCCTAGCAAGTTGACTGTTGGGCGAGCTCCCACGAATAAGCCAATATGAGAATGGCGAGAATGTTGGGTGAGCTTCCACGTGTAAGCCATTTGATGAATGGCGAGCTCGGTTGGGCGAGCTAGTTGATTTGTCTCAAGTTTCGCCCAAGTGATGAAAAGACATAAAATGAAAATATTAATAGTTTTAATAAATTATTTTATAGCCGGGAATTAAGGAATTCGGTAAAAGCGATTGGGAAGGCGAACAGGAAGCTAAACTTCTTAATACCAGGTAAGGGAGTTGTATGTGTAGTAAAATGCATGTCCTGTGGAGTAAAAATATTATGAAAATATTGAAAAATTGGTTTAGTTTATGACATGCATTTATTTGATAAATTATTTGTGATTTGGGCAAACGATAAAAGGGCGGGCGAGCCAAAATGGGCAAACCCATTTATGATGTTTTAGGGCTAGCGACCCCTGTTTTAATAGAAATCCGGGTGAGCCAAAGGAAGCGACCCCTTTTATGTTGTTTTGGGCGAACGACACTGTTTTAATTGAAATCCGAGTGAGCCAATGGAAGGCGACCCCTGTTATGATGTTTTGGGGCGGGCAACCCCTTTGTTAAGAAAATTCCGTGCGAGCCAAAGTGGGCGAACCCTTTTGTAATGTTTTGGGCAGGCGACCCTGTTTTAATAAACTCCATGCGAGCTACAAAGCCGACCCTTTATGATGTTTTGGGCGAGCCAATTGTAGGCGACCCATGTTTTAATAAAAGCCGGGCGAGCCAAGAATAGGCGATCCCTTTTTGTGACAATGGGCGAACTAGCCATGGACAAGCCATAGTGGCGAACTGGCCATGGGTAAGCCGGAAGGGGCGAGTTGATATGGGCGAGCCAGTTTAACTTGTTTTTAAAAGCTAATTTTGGCGGGTGAACGCTAGTTCACCGTGATGGCCAGCTGACCATGGGCGAGCAGGTTTTAAATGTGTTTTCTCATACGAAAACCAAAGAAAAGAACTGGCTGTTTTATTGCCTTTTGTAAACAGAAAATATAAAACCTTTTTGGAAAACAAATCATTTTGAGAAAATGATGAAATTATGAAATATTCCTTAAAGGTTAGTTATGAGATGTAAAGTGATTCTGAGACTTTAGGCCTCGAGTTCATGTATTAATATTCACATAACTGAGTGACCGCCTAGGGCGATGGCTCGGTCGATGGACCTACGGGTGCACCCCAGGGCGTCACAAGGCTGATGGACCCGTCAAGTCATCAGCAATCTCGAGGTCACTTGGCAAGTGGACCCGAGGACCACCTATAGATTATGGCCATAGATCTAGCCGAGATAGCCGTGAGGGGCGATGACCTACGGGTGCACCCCAAAAGCGGACGGCTTGTGTTCCTGGAAAGGGGTAGGGAACGATGAGAGCATGATTTATTTGTAGGGTGATGCCTAGTCTCAACTTATTGATTTCTGTTTACAGAGGGGATTTATTGAATCCTATTTACTGTTTACTACATTTTAATGTAAATGGTTTAACCAATGATTGGAATGGTGTATTTAGAGTATTGTTTACTATATCCACTGTTTTCCTATTTGGTATGATTTTAGGAAAAATAAATACTTTGTGGCATATAGTTTTGCTTTCTTTAAAGCAGCATACGTCTCCTTTACTGAGCGCGTGATTCGCTCACCCCTTTGTTTTAACTCCACAGATAAAAAAAAGACACGGAGTTAGAGAACTATATCCCAAATGGATATAGCTACGTGTAAAGCAAAGACACGGAGTTAGACAACTATATCCCAAATGGATATAGCTACGTGTAAAGCGCTGGAGCAAATTATGTTAAATATGACAGGTACAGTCAGTTCTCTTTTACATTTCAGACATAAGTATACAGTACTACTTTATTGAAACAAGGACACTAGGGGATGTCAGATGTAAGGAATAGTGAAAAAAAAATTTCATATTCCGTATTTGTTAAATAAATGTTTATCATTTATTACTATCACTGTAGAATGTTAATGATATCACAGACAGCCCAACCGGAAAAGTGTATAGAAATATGTGAAAAATGTGGTAACGGGTTGTTACATTTCTAATACTGCCTGCACATGCTTCACATGCTCCTCTAATGTTAGACTATATATTAAAATATCATAACAAAAGACTAACACAAACCTGCGTAGGTGTGGAGCAAAGATGTCATTCATCAGTGATTGGAAGGTAGCAGGAGCGTTAGTGAGCCCAAATGGCATGACCTTAAATTCATAATGACCCTGGTGAGTACGAAATGCTGTCTTGGGAATGTCTGTCTCCTTAAGTCTGATATGCCAATACCCAAACCTAAGGTATATTTTAGAAAAAAATTTAACCCCCTTCAACTCATCAAGTAGGTCTTCTACAACCGAAATTGGAAATTTTTTTTTAATATCATTGCGTTTAACTGTCTGAAATCAACGCAAAGCCTCCATGTCCCATCCTTTTTTCTAACTAACAAGCAAGATGATGCAAAAGGGCTATGACTTGGCTGTATAATTGGTGAAGATAGCATGTCAGCAACCTGCTTTTCCACTTCAATCTTTTAATGGTAAGGGAACCAATAGGGTCTTAAGTTGACAGGTTGTGCTCTTGGCTTGAGGGGAATGTTGTGGTCATGGGTTCTTGGAGGTGGTAAGCCCTTTGGTTCACCAAATACATCTTCATATTGGGCAAGCAACAATTGAATTTCCTTTGGAACCTCGATTTGTTCCTTTTCAGACTCCAACATGTAAATTTCCCCTAACAGCTCCAGATGTTTCTTTGCTAGTTTCTGTAGCCTTTCTCCGGAGATGAGTTTGAGGCTTGGTAAATTGCTACCTCCTTGCAAAGTAATATGTTGCCTTTCTTTTTGAAAAGCCAAAGACATCTTGTTGAAATCAAATACTAAAGGGCTAAACTTCTTCATCCAATCGACCCTGATAACCATGTCACTCCCTCCTAACGATAACACCTTTAAATCATGAGTAAAAGAATGTCCTTACATAACCCACTCGAGTTGATTACATTGTGCATCATTGTAGAGCTTGTCTCCATTAGCTACTGTTATCGTCAACGGACTGGTTTGAATTAGCTTGACACCATCTTTAGCCCACTTGGGTGTTACAAAGTTATGGGTGCTTCCACTATTTATAAGCACACTCAAGGGCTTCCCTTTAATGGTTCCCTAAATCCGCAAAGTACTGTGGCCAGCATTCCCCTTGATAGCATTCATAGAAATTTCCAGCTTTCCATTTTCAATTTCTTGCTCCT
This sequence comes from Heritiera littoralis, assembly GCA_031772115.1. Taxonomy (NCBI): domain Eukaryota; kingdom Viridiplantae; phylum Streptophyta; class Magnoliopsida; order Malvales; family Malvaceae; genus Heritiera; species Heritiera littoralis. Next base: position 380,693 of record JAPDPK010000089.1, read on the forward strand.
TTGTATCTTCTTGTTTTGCCTCATCCACCTCATCCACTCCTTTTTTTTTCTAGTTCTACCAATTCATCCCCAATGATGGTATTAAGCTGCTTATTCTTACATAGATGACCAGGGAAGTATTTGTCTCCACATCTGTAACAGATATTCTGAGATTTCTTCGCTTCTGCAGAAACAGGTCTGGAAGGGTTGGGTGTTAAGGTGCTCTGTTTCATGTTGGAAGTCTATGAGGTTTGGCCATTTTTCTGGTATAGTTGGGAGTAAAAGGAGGTAGTTCTTGTAGTCACTCTGTACCTTTTACTTTCTACCTCTAAGGATAATTTGTTGTAACTATTAATTTTAATAATAAAATAACTATAACATTTTAGTAATGAATTCTTAGCTTTAGGTTACAAACGTTATATTATAAGCCAATAAATATTGGAAGGTCGGTTATTATATAATGGAGTTACTAATATTGTTGTTATTGACATTGTTGTCAATATTGATGATCGGTTATAATTCTATTAAATCCATGATTAATATTCTATATGAGTTACAAATGTATAAGTTTATAAATAGAGGTACCAAACCTCATAGAAGGAGAATAACACCAATTCACTTCTAATATTCTTGGACAAGAGAAAGGTGTTTGATCAGAGAGCTCTTTACTCTACATGTTAGTGCAGAACTGTAGAGTGTACAACGAAGATAGGTTGGGTTGTTGTATCTTGGAGGCGACACGCTTAAAGTTCCTGCTGCATCGGTGATATAATTCCCGTAGAGGCATGAATCGTCTTAAAGAGAGCGAGATATCCGTGCCTCAGTCCAACTCTTCGTGATAAATAAAATAATCCTAATTTATATTTTCTTATATTATTTTGATTACTAACAATTTCTTATTCTTGTTTCAGCTTCTAGCACCTACAACTTAGAAAGGAACTCCAACAATTTAAAGCGAGATCCAACAATTTTAAGACGATTCATAAATTTAAAAAATATTTTCATCTCAAGAAAATAAGAGGTAAGGTTGTATAGGCTTTATGATCACAGGAGAAAGCATGGCTCTGCACTCATCTATGGGAGCATTACTTCATATACAATGGACAAACTAAGATCCTATATTTTGAATTATCTTGGCTTCCAACTATTTATTTTACACTGCGAGTGACTGCATAGTCTACATTGCTGACTCTTCTTTTGAGATGTCATAAGAAAAAAATTCATGGGAGTTATGCTAATAATAAATAGATGGAAATCAGATCTATTAGAAAGAAAAACACTATGATGAGATCTTATGAGTGATTAAATCCTAGATATTATATTAATAATGATTTGTGACTACTTTTTTATAACCATAAGGTTTAACCGTGGTAGCTAACCAATATTTGAAAGAAAGCAATAAAACACTTGCATCTAGTTAGCAAAGCAAATATAGTATTTGATTAGCATTTAGCATTATTATAACGTTTAAAGTTATTAAAAGCTTTAGATGCTTGAAATGTTTAACATTTAAGTATTATTTATAGGCTGTACCGATTTGTAACTCAGAATAAATATTAATTATTATTTTTATGAGCATTTCCGTTTAATGCTTAAAAACAAAAACAGTTAATATTGCTATTACTAAAATTATTGTTAGTATTTTATGTTAGTTGGTTAAAAAGCATGCTTTTATGGGTTGGTTGCTTATAATATTAATTTTGAGACATTTCGGTAATTTTTTAAAAAGTAAAAAAAAAATAGAAGATATGCAAGTTAACTGAATTTTTATATGATCTTAAACAAAATAAATTGCATGAAAATCTTGATATGTGTGCATGAAAAATTAAATTAATATTAGTAAACTAGTGATTACATTCACTGCCCTGAGTTTCAATATAAGCTTTAACTGTTGATTATTTATCATTTATACGTATGATTACGTTTTACTTTTTGTAATTTGAAATGCTAAAGTTTGGGTGAAATGCCATTCAACTAAAATGATATGTTGATGTTTTATATGCTTATGAAGCTAATGAGTTAAAGTAATATATTAAATGTTGCTACGTTATATGTTGAATGCATATAATCAATATTATTCTGAATAAGTTACTTTCACATCAAATTTTTCATATTAATGCTTAAGAGCATATTTAAGGTCATATAAAAATGACTTATAATAGTGTCTTTCACAGGAAGAACTTATATTGGAATGTTTTAGTGACATTGATTGAAATATAATGATACATTTGAGTTGTTTTTTAAAATTAAAGATTGTTTGTGGAACAAGTTACTTGAGATGGAGCATTGAAACGAGAATTTGTATGATGTTATTCTTGTTGGATGAAATAAGGCTACTGATCACAATAAATTTTGTGATTCCTAGTATTATCACTTTTACTATTAAGAACAAATTAGACTACTGGTCATATAAAATATATGATTCTAGTAGTACGACTTTTGGTGTTAAGAAAAATTAGACTACTAGTCACAATAAATTTTGTGATTCCTAGTAATACGAATTTTGGTGTTGGATAAAATTAGACTACTGGTCACAAAAATTTGTGATTCCTAATAGTATGATATTTTTGTTATGATGAAGCATAAAAATACTATAAGCCCTACTATAAATTGAAATCACGTGATGAAATATATTTGTGATAGCACTACCACAGTTGATAAAGTGCATAACCATTATTATGATGGTAAATCCAAATCAAGTAAACATTATAATGAGATCCCATTTGAGTAACGGGATTATATGTGCGATAATCTTGCTGATTATTTAATAAAATCTCTGTGCTAGAGATAAAATCTGGTATACATCGAGGGGGATGAGAATTTTTGCCCAAATAATCTGGAATCTCCTATGAGGATACCCAACCTAATGATTAGAGATCCTGAGAGTTAGGTTCAATGAGAAAAACGAATCATAGAGAGATCGCTAAAAGACACACACTAAGAAGCTTTAAGCTCATTTGTTCATCCCTATGGTGTAGTGTATCTATCCTGTAACGTTGGAGGGTTGATTCTTTAAGAATCTTAATGAAATCTATAGCTCGTAATGAGTGGGGTGTATTAGTTACAAGAACACTCCTGATAGATTTCACCTATGTGAGTATTGGAGTGGGGCCGCTCTTATGAAGCTTGGTTGGGCAAGTTTCTAGATTACTCAGTAAGTCCGGGATCAAGCACAAGGCCGTAATGTGCTGGCTTAAAAAGAAGCTCGTAAACACCTGCATTATTATGTGTGTACTGCAAACTCTTGTCTCCCCAATACAGTCAAAGTTCAATGCGTATGGCACACTATTGGCATAGGAACAAGATTTGCTACTACACTAAGTAAAGGTTCAATGCGGTCGCACACCTTTATTAAGCATAATAATTCATCTCTGTCCAAGTTAATAAAAATATTTAAAATATTATTTAATTATTAAAATGGAAAGGGAATTGTTGTAACTATTAATTTTAATAAAAAAATAACTATAACATTTTAGTAATGAATTCTTAGCTTTAGGTTACAAACGTTATATTATAAGCCAATAAATATTGGAAGGTCGGTTATTATATAATGGAGTTACTAATATTGTTGTTATTGACATTATTGTCAATATTGATGATCGGTTATAATTCTATTAAATTCATGATTAATATTCTATATGAGTTACAAATGTGTAAGTTTATAAATAGAGGTACCAAACCTCATAGAAGGAGAATAACACCAATTCACTTCTAATATTCTTGGACAAGAGAAAGGTGTTTGATCAGAGAGCTCTTTACTCTACATGTTAGTGCAGAACTGTAGAGTGTACAACGAAGATAGATTGGGCTATTGTATCCTGGAGGCGACACGCTTAAAGTTCTTGCTGCATCGGTGATATAATTCCCGCAGAGGCGTGAATCGTCTTAAAGAGAGCGAGATATCCGTGCCTTAGTCCAACTCTTCGTGATAAATAAAATAATCCTAATTTATATTTTCTTATATTATTTTGATTACTAACAATTTCTTATTCTTGTTTCAGCTTCTAGCACCTACAACTTAGAGAGGAACTCCAACAATTTAAAGCGAGATCCAACAATATTCATGGAGTCTCGCTTGTCTAAAGGCAGCGGCTAAACTGGAGGGTCCATTAGCTTTAACTCTCAACTTCAATTCTTCCTTCAACCCACTAATAAAACTTGATACAAAATAAGCCTCCTCCAAGTGTGGATTTAGTTGTAACATATAGGGTCTTAACTCTTCAAACCTCCTTTGATATTCCTCCATCGAACTTTTTTGGGCAAGTTTGTTAAATTCTTCTACAACATCAGCATATGATTTCTCTCCAAATCTTTGGCATAAATCAACAACAAACTCAGACCAAGAGACTCTAGGATTCTGCATTAGATACCCATCGAACCATGTCTCTGCTTTTCCCAACAAGTACATGGCTGCTAGCTCAAGTTTTTGATGCTCGGGTATTGCAAATATGGAAAAGTGTTTCTGACATTTTCTAATCCATCCTCTTGTGTTTTCTCCTTCAAAGGTGGGTAGTTCTATTTGTGGTCTTAGGGCAAAGGCATTCAAGGTTTGGGAACTATTAGGCATTTCACTATTCTTTTTTATAGATAGGCTACTGATGGGATTAGATTGGTTAGAATGGTTCGATAGGATTCCAGGCTCATCAGGTTTAAAGCTAAACTTCCCTTGTTCATCAACTACCATTATCTCAATAGGACTTTTACCCTCCTTTCGAGAAGGTAGAATAGGATTAGCTTGAGAACTTCCTAGCTGGTTTACTTCCCCTGGTTCTGGTTGAACTGAGTTGAACTCCTTCTGTAATAATGTTTGTAAGATCTTGCTAATAATGTCTTGAGTCTCAGTGAGCCGTTTTTCAATCCCACTCCTCTATTCTTCCCACCATGGAGGTATTGCCTTTTCTGCTTTGCACATAGCTTCCAGCTGGGATTGAAGTGCCTGTACTTGCTCTTGTAGCATGTTAAACCTTGTGCCATCCAACATATTTCTAGGTTTAGTGTTTTTACGCAGCTTGATATGTTGGAATCGTCACAACTATGATGCCAAATTTGTCACAGATTAAAAAAGGTAAGACCAGTAGAGAAGAAGAACAGAGAAGAGAAGAAAATACTTATCATTTCATATGAAAAACCCTCAGTCATCTACAATTATTTATATATAAAATGGTAGCCCTTGATTTCACAAAGAACCATCTATCGACCACAATGACAACAGTATACTCTGCACACTCCTATGCAAATGATTGGGTCTGCATTGTTGAGGTTGTTACGACTTTCACTGCCTCTATCCTATCTCCATGCAGCTAGTACTGCTATTAATCTCCAGCTTCCCCTTCAGCCTGCTTCCTTGTGCCACTGGCTCATGACTCGGCTCAACATTTGGCTCCTTAACAGCTAGGTCCATGGCAAATGAATTTGCATTTTTTTCGATTCATTAAATTTAATTATGCTTTAGGATTAGTATTGCATCAGAAGCTGTTGCGTTTAAACACTTCGTAGTAAATCTGTTAGCATGTTTTCCGGCTACGTGTAACTTGCGAAGACACCGACAACTTAGATAGTAACTTAGAAAAACAAAGACAGCATTGGAACTGAAAAGCCAAACCCAAAACCGAAACAGATTGAATGAAGATTCCAAATCCAAGTTCAGCATTCACCAAAGTTCCTTTCAGAAATCACTACTCAACAAAGCCTAACCTCACAACATGGTTCAACAAGTACGTAGACAAGTCCAACGTCTCGTCTTGGAACTCTATCATCGCCGAGTTAGCTCGTGGTGGCGACTCAGCCGAAGCTCTCCGGGCCTTTACTTCTATGCGCAAGCTTTCTCTTAAACCAAACCGGTCCAGTTTCCCTTGCGCTATCAAGTCTTGCTCTGCTTTACTCGATCTTATCTCCGGCAAGCAAACGCATCAACAAGCTTTAATCTTTGGCTATGACTCTGACCTCTTTGTATCATCAGCTCTTATTGATATGTACTCAAAATGTGGGCAATTGAGAGACGCTCGAATCTTATTCGATCAAATTCCTCAACGAAATATCGTATCTTGGACTTCTATGATTACTGGGTACGTGCAAAACAATAGTGCCCACCAAGCTTTATTGCTTTTTAAAGAGTTCTTGATTCAGGAAAGTGAAAATGATGGAAATGTTGCAGATGAACAAGTTTTTATTGATTCAGTTGCAATTGTTTCTGTCCTTTCGGCTTGTTCTCGTGTTCCTATAAAGGGAGCAAGTGAAGGGGTTCATGGTATGGTTATAAAGAAGGGATTTGATGAAGAAGTGGGTGTTGGAAATACATTACTGGATGCATACGCTAAAAGGGGTGATGTGAGTCTGTCTAGGAAAGTGTTTGATACGATGGTTGAGAAGGATGAGGTTTCTTGGAATTCTATGATTTCTGTTTATGCACAAAATGGATTGTCTAAGGAGGCTTTGGAGGTTTTTTATGGAATGGTAAGAGCGAATAATGTCAATTACAATGCCATTACGCTTTCTGCTGTGTTGTTAGCTTGTGCTCATTCGGGGGGTTTGCAAACCGGGGAATGTATACATGATCAGGTACTGATTACAGTTCCTTTACTTTCTTAATATAATTAATCTCTTGGAATGATGATCTTTGTAAGGTTTCCAGTGTTTAATCAGGTCTGATATTTGTGTTTTTCCTATATAGGTTATAAAGATGGGTTTGGAGAATAATGTGACTGTGGGAACCTGCATTATTGACATGTATTGCAAATGTGGGAGAGTTGAAATGGCAAGGAAGGCCTTCAGTTGCATGAAAGAGAAGAATGTCAGGTCATGGACCGCCTTGATTGCTGGTTATGGAACGCATGGTCTTGCCAAAGAAGCTTTAGAGCTCTTCTACGAGATGATAAGAGCTGGGGTCAAACCAAATTACATAACGTTTGTGTCAGTTCTCGCAGCTTGTAGCCATGCTGGTCTGGTACAAGAGGGCTGGCATTGGTTGGATGCTATGAAGAATGAGTTCGATTTAGAACCTGGAGTGGAGCATTATGGTTGCATGGTTGATCTTCTCGGACGAGCTGGATATCTCAGCCATGCCTACAACTTGATCAAGCAAATGAAGGTGACACCTGATTTTGTAATTTGGGGTTCACTTCTTGCAGCTTGTAGGATTCACAAGAATGTGGAGCTTGCAGAGATTTCTGCCAATAAATTATTTGAATTAGACTCAAGTAATTGTGGGTACTATGTCTTACTTTCTAACATATATGCTGATGCTGGGAGGTGGGAGGATGTTGAGAGAATGAGACTTCTGATGAAGGATCGTGGACTGGTTAAACCACCTGGATTCAGTTTGGTTGAACTGAAAGGTAAGGTTCATGTTTTCTTGGTCGGAGATAAAGAGCATCTTCAACATGAAAAAATATACGAGTATCTAGAAGAGCTAACCGTGAAGCTGCAAGAAGTTGGCTACATACCCAATATGACATCAGTTCCTTACGATGTAGACGAGGAAGAGAAAGGATTGACTTTGCAGGTTCATAGTGAGAAGTTGGCGGTTGTCTTTGCAATCATGCATACAGTTCCTGGTGCAACCATCCATGTTATTAAGAATCTTAGGATTTGTGGGGACTGTCATACTTTCATTAAGTTGATCTCCAAGATTGTTGATCATGAAATCGTTGTAAGAGATTCGAAGCGGTTTCATCATTTTAAGGATGGATTCTGCTCTTGTGGAGATTATTGGTGACATGAGCATTGTTGGATAACAGAAAACAAAAAGTAGCATTGGTTTCTCTCATTTTGTTGGAGGTACATTTAACAATTCGATATATATATATATATATATATATATATATATATATATATATATATATATAATGTGAAATTATATTTATGTCACGTAAAATACAAAAATTTTGTGACAATTTGTGTCAACGCAACAAATATAAGATATTTTTTTGTTAGTTTTTGTCATATTTTTATAAAATTTTTATCAAATTTTAATTTATGTCATTTTCTTTTGATATTATATATATTTTAAGATTGTCAAGTTTCGTTGAAGCCTTGAAGGTGCCGTCAACCAGCCCGATGGAGAGCAAGGCTCACCATTCCCAGCAAACGCCAGATGGAACCATAACGAGTTGACTAAGTGTCATTTTCGTAATTAACAGCAAGCCACATGGTCAATTTCGGTATGTTGTGTAAAAATCACGCGAGGGTTTTCTTTCCCTTTGGGTTGTTCTTTTCCGCCCTGCCCAATAAAACCGGAAATGCCAGCTTTCTAACACGCCACCATTTCGCAGCGAGAAAGAGGCGAGCGAGAACAAGAAGCGAACCCAAAAGAATCGCTGCTTCCATTTCTCAAAATTTCTCCCTTTTTGCTTTCGGCTGCGATGGCTTCCATTTCCGATTCTTCTAAGCAATCCCTTCTCCCAAGCTTCCTTTACTCTTCATCTCCCAACTCCTTGTCCCTCGATCGGCTACTCAACGCCAAGAAACCTGCCTTCGGTGCTTCGCACTCCACTGGACTCGATGCTCCTGCAGTATCATCCTCGCCTTCGATCAAGACGAGGACGTTCATGATCGCCTCGCCCAATGAGCCTGGGAAGAAGATCGAGATGTACTCTCCTCAGTTCTACGCTGCTTGTACCTTTGGCGGTATCCTTAGCTGTGGTCTCACTCACATGGCGGTTACTCCTCTTGATCTCGTCAAGTGTAATATGCAGGTATACGGATCGGGCTCTCTTCTTTTTACCTTTCTTTCTAAGTTATTTTGTAGTAGCTTTTAAGATTAGATCTGAGTTAAGCTTGTTGGTGGCTTGAGGATTTTGATTCACGAATTGTTTGATTATTAGATCTGTGCCTAGTTTCTAGTGCTTCAGTTCCAGAACTAACACTATGTTTGGATAAACATTAGTAAAGGAAAGGAATGGAAAGGAAAAGAATGTAAACTAGAGGAAAGGAAAGAAAAAGAAAAGGTACATGTATCTCTTGTTTGGATAGCTAAAATTAATAAAGGAAAGGAAATGAAAGTAATACTAACAATCTTTGTTTGGTTAAACAATAGAAAGAAAAGGAATGATTCATTGTAATGCTTTTTTTCCAATTATAACCCTTTTTGTTTTAAATTTTATAAGATAATAAGGATAAATTTGACATTCTACACGTTAAAATTTTTTTCAAGTTTCTTTTTCTTTCCCTTTACCCCAAATTGGAGTTTTAAAAAAACTGAGTAACTTAAGAGAAAGCAAGGGGTGCTCACTCTCCCTCTCTTTCCTTTCCCTAGCTAAAAAATCTTCCCAAACAAAGGAAAGGTTTACAATCTTCTTTTGTTTTACTTTGCTTTCCTTTCCTTTCCCTTTCCCACCCTCAATCCAAACATAGGCTAAATCACTGTCTGTAGCTGTTATTGACGTTTTATGACTCGTTTCCCTCCGATTTTGATGCCTTAATGTTTGATTTTTTTTTTTAGTATTTCATTTCTGGAAATACGGAACTAAAATAGGAGTATCACTTTGATTGCCCTCGAGATTTGAATTTGCTGTCCAAATCTCTCCCTATTTATCTCGTAGTATATACTTTTACTTTATTTTCATTTCGTGCATCATGCTATTTAATAGTACTTGTAGTAATCTGTGGTAATTTTCCACTGTAATGGTTAGTATTTGATGCACCTCACAGCTATGCATCATAGGCACAATGATTTTACAATAGAGCGGTGATGTTACTTTATGGATTTGTTTCTTAGCAATCTGGTATTAATATGGTGAGGATCTAAATTGACATCTGGATTGTTGTTTTATCAGATTGACCCTGCAAAATACAAGAGTATCTCATCTGGTTTTGGAGTTCTGCTGAAGGAGCAAGGAGTCAGGGGCTTCTTCCGTGGTTGGGTTCCTACCCTTCTTGGTTACAGTGCACAGGGTGCGTGCAAGTTTGGATTCTATGAGTTTTTCAAGAAGTACTACACCGACCTTGCTGGACCTGAATATTTTGCCAAGTACAAGACCTTGATCTATCTTGCCGGCTCTGCATCTGCTGAGGTGATTGCAGATGTTGCGCTTTGCCCCTTTGAAGCAGTCAAGGTCAGGGTTCAAACCCAGCCTGGTTTTGCTAGAGGTCTGTCAGATGGTCTTCCCAAGTTTGTCAAATCTGAAGGTGTTCTTGGGTATGTTTCCTGGCATTGTTAAATTTTGTGTTTAGCAAATACATGGAAATATCTGTCAGAATGAGCATTCTAACTGTTTCCCTTTGCAGATTGTACAAGGGTATTGTCCCTCTTTGGGGGCGTCAGATTCCATGTAAGTTTGGCTTGTATATTTGCTAATTGCTGGCTTTATCATTATTACTGCTTGCTTAGGGGCTTTTATCTTTTGATCTTGCTTCTCTTCTCTTCTCTTCCCCCTTTTTCTTTTTGTGGTAGTTTTAATGCTTTCTAATCACAAGTAAGTGTAAGATTATTTAGACGTTCTTCCTTTCTTTCAGATACCATGATGAAGTTTGCTTCTTTTGAAACCATTGTTGAGATGATCTACAAGTATGGTATTCCAACTCCAAAGGACCAGTGCAGCAAATCTCTGCAACTTGGCATTAGTTTTGCTGGTGGTTACATTGCTGGTGTCTTCTGTGCTATTGTTTCTCATCCTGCTGACAACCTTGTATCGTTCCTCAACAATGCCAAGGGAGCAACTGTTGGTGATGTAAGTTCTGTGACTTGGATAATCCTTTTGATCTATAATTTTCATTTTATGAATCACTTTTTACTTGGCCTTAACCCGACTGTCTTTTGGCTATGCAGGCTGTGAAAAAGCTTGGTTTATGGGGTTTGTTCACTCGTGGACTTCCCCTCCGTATTGTCATGATTGGAACACTAACTGGAGCTCAGTGGGGTATCTATGATGCTTTCAAAGTGTTTGTGGGACTGTAAGTTCTTCTCATCATGATTATAAATCATGAGTCTTTGTTAATATGGATTTTCTTGTGATTATAGTTTATATGCTTAATGGGATTTCATGCTATCTTTCAGGCCAACCACTGGTGGTGTTGCTCCTGCTCAGCTTGCAAAGGCATAGAATGTCGGAAGAGGAAGATCAAATGAATAGTTTTGTTGTTCTAATAGGCCTGGAAAACTTTTTTTTAGGGATAAATAAGCATAGGATTGCTGAAAATCGCTTGAATGAGTCTCAAGCCGGTGGAAATTATTCTTTTGCGTTCAGAACTTTCTATCAACTTTTTTTTTTTAATTTTTTATCATGACTGTTGGTTATGACAGGGGATGGCTTTGGTCTCATCTTCTAACTCTGGAGAACATTTTTTTGTAGTTTGATTATATATGAAATTTCATTGGAGATCAATTCCCCTCTGTAGCAGCAGCAAAAAATAAAGAGGATAGGGGGGTTATACTGCTGATTTACCTTTGTATGCGTAGAAATTTTATTGGCTTCATAAGGCGTGAAAATTATGCAGTTTCTTTCATTCAATGTAGTCACTGTAATCTTTTGGGTTCTTTAGAATTTCTTGTTCAGACTGGTTTCATCATGTGCAGCTAATAAAACAATCTAGTTCTACGGTCATAGTCATATGATTGAACTGCCAGTTTACAACTGATATTGCAGTTTTACCCATTAGGCATTCAAGCCGGTTGGTATTCTGTGTTTTTGTAATATAAAATATAAAAATTTTATGGTAAAATTCGTATCAATACATTTAACGTATCAATACATTTAACATCTCATATCGTATCATTGTATTATTTAAAATCATATTATATAATTGTATTATTAAATTATATAACTGTATTATGTTTAAGATTTTAGTATCTTGTTTAAAATTATTGGATTTAAATTTTTTACTACTGTTACATAAAGGACTATTAACATGATACCTCCTGTTTGCTTCAACCAACGTTTAATGCAGCATGCTTGGAGAGCAAACAGATTCAGAGAAGTAAAGCGATCATTCAACACAAGGCACAGGTGGAGCCTCATTATTGTAGCTTGTTAAAAAGAGAAACAACGGATTAAAGCCTCAAGTTTAGGATACAAAAGTTTCAGACAGCTTCCCCGCAAGGTTCATCCACTGTCTTCCACAAAACGTAAACAACTGGAGCTCCCTGAGTCGAGGATGTCCACAAATAACTAAAGAATCGAATTATTAAACCTAATATACAGCATCTCCAACACATTATTATAGTTGACTTGAAGAACATGCTTGGATTCAAGGACAGGCAAAGCTACTCTGAAGACTTGGCATTCATCAAGCAATGTTGATTGTGAAGGAGACATAGGGATGGGTGTCGGCGTCACCTCCTAAACCAGCCATTGCTCCACCTTCATCTTCAGTCTTCCAGTATGTGCTGCATTTTAAGGAGGATCAGAATCAGTGTCAAATCAGGAAAAGTTGACAATTTTGTAATAATATCGATAAATTTATTATCTTCAGGGTTTGCATAGCCATTGTTTGCTGTACACGCACAAACTGCACTAGGAGAAAATATAGCATGTGTTCAAAATAACTCATTTCAACAAAAGTACCAGTTGATTATTGCAACCTAGTGTAACAAATAGGGGATTTGAGTAGCGGTTTTTTCTTTATTTTTTTCCACCTGTATCAGGCTGATTTGCACAATGTAACCATGACTATTCCAAACCATTTTTATTCTGTTTCATCAATTTTATTACACAAAACAAAAATAAAGGCTGTTAGACTTACCTGTTTGCACTATCACATAATCCTTCAAGAATGGACCTTACTTTCTTTTCACCCTTCACAGATGGGGATAAAACGCATGCCTGATATTGGTTCAAAACCAGCTCTCAATCTTCAAGCAAATGTTGGTTCACAAACGATTATGGAAATGAATAAGTTAAAGTTACCAGGAAAGATGGTGGCAAACCATATCTCAGAATGCTCTCTGCAAAGACACGTACAGCACAAAAGTGCATCCAGGAGCTGAAAACCTACAGGCAAACAACTTATTCATAAAACAGTTCAAGATATAGTAATATTTGAGCACAGGACACGGAAAGGAAATGTCTAATACCTCTCCATAACTGGCGTAGCACCATAGCAAAAGAGAGCTTCGCAGGCTCTCTTGGTCTTGTATCAATTTCTCTAGTTCCTGCTTTCGACTCTCTTGTGCTTCTGGACTATATTCAAAATCACGAATCTGAATGACATAAAAAGAAATGCAGCAACAATGGGAATAAGACATCCTCCAAGAGAGTTATAACATTTGTAATTTAATGTTACATTCTCCATGCATGAGAATGCCAAAAAAACTAGCACTCAGATAGAATGCATATGCAAGTATAGAATGCACTCACTTGGAAGCCTCTTTCGCGTGCACTAGTTCTGAAATTGTCTGCAACGCGACCAAATAATGTGACAGTGTAAAGAGCATATTCATTATCTTCATACAACTTCTTGGAGGACCTAGGGACCTGAAAACGCATAGCTGTTTTACTCAGGACGACCTTAACAAACAATAAGAAAGTTTAATAACAATAACCAAACAAGTCCACTGAAACAAAGAGTGAATGCTACAATCAGTAAGATAAATAAAAATAGTTATAGATAAGAAGCTAAAACTAACAACTTTCTGTCATCAATAAAGCTAGGAATTTTATCCCAAAAATAAATTCTATCATCACATCACCAGTAATAAACTGGAACAACTAGTCATCATCCCAAGTTCAGTTATTCCAGAGACTAAAACATTAACTGCTCTGCAGGTGCCATTGTATATTACAGCAATGAAGTGACAGCTGAAGTCAGAACTTTAAGCCAAGGATGATATTGCTTACCACATAGGTAGTCAATGTTTCGTAGCTTGACAGCCAATCCTTCTGCGAATACTTGGGAACAATTGCGAGGAGAGTCACCAGGTGTTCTGAAGTAATGATATCCTCTGGCTTCACTAGATTAGACAGATCACGAACAGCCAAGCTAAAATACAGAAGTCGATCAGCTATTAAAAACAAAATATCCAAGCATATGCACAAATCAGACTGAAGCAGCAGTCATACCTTCCACTTTGCTTTCTGTTTATGGCATTAAGTTGCCCACGCACAGTGTTATACTCGGCAACACGAACCTAACATAGTAAACAACACTTGAACACCCAACTTTCCATTCAACCGATACATGTCATAAAGCAACCTGTACAAAGGTGTATAAATTAAAAAATTCAGCCAAGGAGTTGTTACCTTGAGATCATCCTCAATTTTTGCCACTTGAGTGTGAATACCATCAACAATTTCCCTCAAAGGGGACATAGTCGGGTACTTTGCTTCATCCCAGACAAACCTGCCATCAAATGATTCACATCACCAGAAACCAATTCTTATCAAATACATCGTCCATAATAGCATATGAGATTCATTGCTAATGCGACATTCACTCACCGGAGTTAGCAAAATATTACCTGGTTAGATAAGAATCAATGGGGACTCCATCAACAGTGAGAGCATTGCTCTCCAATCCAGAGACCCTCTCCAGTTCCTCGATCTGCCTCCTGATTTTGTGAGAAACCCCTTCGATAAAGCTATTTGACTGCTCATACATCAAAATCACCAAAAAGAAAAAAAGCTCAAACTTAATTCCCTAAATTCCGTTAATTTCCTTTATTTTGTTTTAAACTAATCCGAAGACATTAAGCAAACAGTGTAGAAATCAAATTAAGTATGCAAAGCTGATAAATTTTAATTTCAGGGCATCAGTTTAATCATCAGAAAGATAGCAAATCTAAGAAAAGGTAGAATTTGATCAATAAAAAGCAGAAAGAAAAGAGCTTGAGATTGAATAATAGTAGTAAAAAAGAGGGAATTACTTTCAAGAGATCATCACTGAGAGCAAGCAGAGAATCGAGAGTTCCAACACGGAGATTGGGTATATTGAACTGCAAAATTGAATAGAAACAAAAGAGAAAGAAGGATCAGAAATCAGATCTAATTGGGAAAAAGAAAGAGAGAATATTATATGAGATACTCTGTAAAGAGGAGTGTCGAAGGAATGCTTGGAGATTTGATCTTGCAAACCATTCCACAAAGTGGAAGCTGAGTTCCGAACCGGAAGAGACACCACCCAGTATCTGCTCGCCATTGACAACAAAGGAAAACAGAACAAAACAGAGAGAGTGTGTGTGCAGACAGCCTTAGGTCGGGTTTCGTGGCTATGACAATGGCAATTGGCAAAGGCTAGGAAGGTTCACATAGAAAAGGTACAATCTTTAGTAGATTTGCATTTAGAATGACTTTCTCTGCCAACTTTGGTGTTTTTGATTTTATTTTTTTGGTATGTATCAAGTAATTCTAAGTGAACTGTTCGCACGCAAACTATTTAAGGTCATGTGCATTGTTTTTTGTTTTATGTTTTTAAAAATTTTGTTTTATTTTAATTTTAATTTTTGAAAACAAAAAATATATTTGTTTAATACTGTTATATTTTTAAAACAAATATTTTAAACTGATTCAGATATAATAATTCAAATCATAAAATAAAATTTTAAAAATTAAATAAAAATAATATATTTATTAAATAATAATATGTAGATAACATTAAATAATATTGTTTTATACTATTTTGTTAGCGTTAAATTGTCATATATATTTTGAAATAACAAAAACTTAAGTAAGCTTTAATGTTTTAATTCACATTGTAAATTTGCCTCATCACACATGATTCTCTCAATCCATTTTCAAGTGTTTATATCAAACATTAAGACCATCATTTAATGATACATTCTTATTGGTCTTAATACTTTATAAAATGGTTTTGAATATTAAGTAATTTTCTCAAGAATTATTGAATATAAGTTTAGAAAATTACTTATAAGTTTTTGGACAATATTTTCATTTGAGAAAGTTAAGAAAAACTCCCTTAAAGCTTATAAATGTTTTGGGTTGAATTAGGATCAAAAGTCATATCATTTCTAACCCAAAAGTGCAGGAAAAATGCCCTTTGGAAGAAAAGGATCGATCCCCACTGTAGCAGGATCGATCCCTTTTCGGCAGATAGTCTTCCCAAGGTCCCTGAAGCCCAGAATCAAGATTATGGACAAAAGGGATCGATCCCCACTGTAGCAGGATCGATCCCTTTGCCCGAAAATAGCCTATAACGGCTAGTTTCTGTGAGACAACGGTAATATTCGAGATTTGGCTCCACCCAACTGCTAGAATACATCCAAGGGACTATAAATAGAGGCTTAGAAGCTAAAGGAAGAAAGAGGAACTCTCAGCAACTCAAAATCTCATATTCCTCAAATCTAGCCTCAAACAACAAATCAAGAGCTACAAAGTTTCCATCATCTATCATTCTCTTATTCCTTGTAGTGCTTAGCACAAATATTGTATAGGCTTCTCATTGAGCTTAATTTCTGTAATCAACTGCCTACCTAGAGGCCTTCTCTTTGATTACATTATTTGTATCCCATCATTCCTTGTAAAGGGGAGGTTTCTCTTAAGCCTTAGAAAAAGAGGGAGGTTACTCTTTAGCCTAAGAAAAAGAGGGAGGTTACTCTTGAGCCTAGAAAAAGAGAGAGGTTTCTCTTGATCCTTGAAAAGAGGGAGTGTAACACAAATTCAAGTTAGTGAATTTGGGGAAAATCCTTGGGAGCGTCTCAAGGTAGAGAACGTAGGCAAGGTTGCCGAACCTCTATAAATCGCTTGCGTACATTTCTCTATCCTTACTCTCTTTACTATTTTGCGCTTATATTTGTGTTTATTGCTTTGAATTTATATTGCATAATTGAGTAGCCTAGAGAACTTAGAAAATATCAATATAGGTAGAGAATTTAGAGAAACCGAAAAACGAACCAAAGGTTAGTGAAAAACCGATTCACCCCCCTCTCGGTATAGCCTATAGAGCCAACATATTTAATACTAATATTAAATATTTTCATTCAATCATATAAAAATTTAATATAATTTAAATAATATTATAATTAAATATAATATTAAATAAAATAATATATTTAATTTAATTGTAATAGTTATAAATTATATTTAATAATAATTTTTTATTTAATTGCAATAATGATATTACATTATTAAATAATATATTTAACTAATTAATTTATAATAAATTAGATAGTTATTCAAATATATTATATGTAACATAAAAAATAAAATATAAATAATTATATATAAAAAATTTAATAATATTAAATTATTTAATAGTTGTAATGATATATTTTAAATTTAAGATAGAATATAATATTAAATAATAATAATATTGTTTAGTAAAATAAAAATTAATTATATTAGATAATAATATTAATTATTAACATATCAAAATTATAATAAATGTCCTCATCAAAAAAAAAATTATAATAAATGATATTATTTAAAAACATATAATATATTCAATAAATTATTATAAAAATTTAAATTAAATAATATTATAATATTAGAGTTCAATGTAATTTATATTTAATTGCTTTTTACGCTTTCAACTTTTTTATATTAAAAAATAAATATATTAATTTAAAATATTAATTAATTAATATTTTAGATTAAAATTTAATATTATTTTTTTAAAAAGTAATTAATTTTCTTTATATTTTTATTATAAAAAATATTAATATTATATTAATATATAAACTCTGTTCACTTACTTATGAACAGTAACAGAAATGAAAACATGTTTTCGAAAACAATGGAAACAAGAAATTACTGTTTCCAACAATTTTGAAAATTCTTGTTTTTGTTTTCATTTTTTGAAAACGAAAATATGTTGTCAAACATGTTTTCTACTTCTGTTTCCAAAAAATATGAAAACAAAAACAGGAAACAAAAACGATACCAAACAATACCTAAGTTAATTAGTTAATTGAGTTTGGACGGACGTTTATTTTTTAATTGAATTAGAAGTTTTCGAATTAAATTCAAATATTTTAATTAAGTTTGAATAATTCATCAATTTAATCAAATTTTTTAATATATTTTTATATTTTATTATTAATTTATTATTTTTTCCGCATAATATATAATTATAAAATAACAAATTAAGCTTATTTAATCAAACTAAATTTTATAAGTTGACTTCAAACTTTAAAAACTAGAATCAAATTTCGAATTTTGAATTTTCAAATTGAATCAAACTTGAGATTTATATTGAATTATCTTTACTTAGTTGATCAATTACACATTTGATGAAGAGAAATTATACTTTTCTTTTGAAGCTAATAAAATTCTTACTAAAAATAAAAATATTAACTCAAAAGTAGAGGTGGCAAACGGGCGGGTTCGGGCGGGTTTCGGTCCGGGTTTTTCGGTTACGGGCTTTTTCGGTTACGGGTTTTCTCGGTTACGGGTTTTTTCGGTTGCGGGTTTTTTCGGTTTCGGATTTTCTCGGTTGCGGGTTTTTTCGATCTCGGGTTTTCTCGGTTGCGGGTTTTCTCGGTTTCGAATTTTTTCGGTTGCGGGTTTTCTCGGTTTCGGTCCGGTTTCGGGTTCGGTCCGGTTTTAATCGGGCGGGCTTAGCGGGCTTAGTCAAATTATTTTAAAATTTTATAAATTATAAATATTTTGTAATTTTGAATGTAATAATTAATTTAATTTTATATAGTTAAATAAAAATATAATAAAAATGCTAAATTAAAGTTAAAATTTAATAAATGAGAATTGTATAATATATATATATATATATTGAGAAATTTGGTTGGGATGATTTTGAAAACATTGGGAATGGACTAATGAAGAATATAGTTATCTACAATAATAAAAGAGAACATATCATCTATAATTATTACATTATAATTAATTAATCAAAATTTAAAGTCACGTGAGATCTATCAAAATAATACATAAAGTTCGCACTTGTAAATGATGGACCAGTACATAATTTTTAATTATAATTGATTAATTATCGTAAAAAGAATTACAAGTAAAATACTCGAAGACGTAAAAGACATTGAAAAAGTTTTAAATCTTGCATTGCATTTGCAAGAAATGAAAGCACTCTTGCTATTGTAAACTTTTGCCTTGGAAGCATCTGTATTTCTGTACTAATTAATTTTTTTGTCCACAAACTCCAACTACTAAAAATCATCTTTGAATTGCCAACAACCTCTTGGCCTAGTGGTTAAAGATAAGTTGTCGCATATTATAAGTCTTGAGTTTGAATCCAACACCCCTATCTAGAGCTGTTAGTGGGCCGGACCGGGCCGGTTCTCACCGGTTCCGGCTGACTAACAACTTAAATCGGTCCGAACCGGTAGTGGACTGGTCCGAGCCGGGCCGGTTCGCATTATTTTTACTTGCGAACCGGCCCGGTTCATGGACCGGTTCGGTCATTTTTTAATTTAAATTTTTTATTTTTTTAAATTTATATTAATTTATTTTAATAAAAATAATATATATTAATATATTTTTATAATTTAATCTAACAAATTTATTTTTATAATAAATAATGTTAATAGTTTAATTTAACAACAATTTATTATAAAGTTATTATAATTTATTTAATTAATGTAACAATAATGTAAAAATAAATTACTATAAAATTATGTAATAAAACTATTGTTATAATAAAATAAAATTATATTATGAATATGATATTATAATAAAATTATTATGATAAAAAAAATGAAATTTAGAGAATAAAATGATAATATTATAAATTTGAAATAAGAGAATTTAAGTGAATTTGAGAGAGTTTGAGTGATTATTGAGAAAGTATAAGTGAGTATTAAAAGAATAAGAGTGGATAAGCGTTTAGATTTAAGACAAAATATGAAAAAAATTTAAAAAAAAAATAAATTAATATTTATAGAGGAAAAATGAAAATTTAAAACAATTTTAAAAATTTTTAAAAATAAATTTAAAAAAAAAAAAGGGAGGGAAACGTTCCCTCCCTTACAAAGTTGATGGGCAACGTTCAGGCCATTGCCCATCAACATAGGCAGTAGCCTACAAAGGCTACTTTTTTTAAAAAAAAATATTTTGTTGAACCAGACCGGTTCAACCTCGACCCAATAATCACCTCTACCCTTATCTTCAGTTATTTAATATTTTTCTTGTAATAAAAAAATTATATTTGAATTTCGATTATAATTAAAATGATTATAATAGACATTACATTATATTAGACTTAATAATTCGTATATATATATTTTGTATTCGTATTGCATCAAATATATTTGTATCATATAAAATATAAAAATTATTGTATTAAAATTTATATTGATATACCAAACACAATTTTTTTTCTAATTTTTATCAAAATTTGATCCAATGTCACGTTCATTTTTTTTAATTATCATATCCACATTGCATGACAGTATATTGAGATAAAGATATTTCAAAGTTTGCTTTGGAAGTTTTTTCATGTGATTCTCAAGGGAGGGAAAAGGTATATTCCCAAAGAATTTGAAATTTTTTTGTAACATGGGAAAAGCTTGTTTGGAGGGAATTGAAAAATGACAATCAAACAGATCTCATTTCACACGAAACTCTCATAAATAAAATATTATTATTCATTATTTTTAATTTCTTTTGTTGTTTTGACTAAATTTATATAAATATAAATTTTTACATTTTAATGTTTTTATTACTTGATAATTATTATTTATTTTTTTAAATTTCCTGTGATATTTACATTTGTTATAAAATATATAATTATATATTAATAATTATATAAAAATTTATTTTTTAAATGAGCCAAATATATATAGTAAAACTAAAAGAAAGTGAAAATCCAAAAGTATTAGCTATACAAATAAATAACTAACAAATTATAAATAAATCACACTAAACAATTAAACATTTATATAAATAGCTTTATATTCTTAACAATAACTTATTGAGTCATTGTTTTTTTTTAGGTCAATATTGGGTCATTGGAATTTAGATACCCTTAGTTCAATAAATTTCTTTTTTTTTTTGTACTTTGTTTAATTAGCTTTTTTAATAATTATATTATATTTTTAATAAAATTTTAAATTTTTAAGAATCTTTTTTACATTTATTTTGTCTTTTAAATGCCAACATAATTAGTTATTAAATTAAATTTAACCGTATAACTAGTTAACTAATTCTTCAATTATAATATTGAATAAAATTATAGTATACATTAAAAAAATAATTAATATTATGAATAATTGGTCAATTAATTATCTCAATTTTATATTTATTTTGTTTTTAGTTTATACATAAATCATAATATAACATTATTTTTATTAAATATAATCATACTCAAACACATTAATTAATCAAATATCTCATTAAAAATTTAAAACGTTAAATTAAACAAGTTATATATATCAATTGACATTATATTATAAATAATAACATTCGATATAATGTACAAAAAAAAACCATTTGATATAATGATGTAAATGGGTAATATATAATCAGGTACCGGACACTACTCGACTCTATAAACGAATAATTATGAGTTCGGATAGTGTTCTTATTACCCGTATCGGATTCGGTTAGTACCCTTATGGTACACTATACTCGATTAACTTTTGATCAAGTAGTATATGGTACCTGAACTTGTTCATCAATTATATGAAAGTAATCAAAATTATATGCTTGTACAAAGATTTGAACCATGACCTCTTATATTTATTGTTATATGTTTAACCACGTGAGCTAGATTGAGAATTTGTTATATTTGTTGTAAATTTTATTTTTATTTTAACACAACTTGCAATTTAAAATTTAATGAAACATTGTTGGCCAAAAAAATAGTTTACTGAATAATAATAATAATTTATTCTTAAGATAATAAGATTTTAAAATTTTAGACATAAAGTACTAAAATTAAATTAATAGAAATTTCATAATATGTTAAGATACAATTCTTAAGATATTGATAATTTAACATATATGACATTTTATTATAATGTAAATCTTAATATATATATATAGTATATTATGTTTATTATTTTATTTGTAACTCATTATAATAAATTAAAAAAAAACACTTTTTTGACTAAAAAAGTAGTTGAGAAGGTCAATATCTATTTAATCATCCAATATTCTGATTATTAATTGATCAAGTTAAACTAAATTACATGAATACATCATAAGAGATTAAATGTTTGAAATTAAACACAAGAGTATATTCTAAAAGCATGATAAGAAATTGGAATGAAAAATGTCTGAAATTAAAACTATAATATGCTATGAGAGATTGTTTAATTTATTCTATATTACATGGTAAGAGATTATTATAATGTAACATACAAATCATTATGATAAGATAAACATATTAATAATCTATTTTATATAATTAAGAGCTTGTATAGTTGATTATATATCACATGATAAGATATTATTTTTAAAGTTATAATAACATACAAATCATTATGATAAGGCGTTATTTATTAACTATATTATGTATTTTATTTCCTATCAAAAAAACTATTACAAGTTGAGTACTAATTTTTTTTCATATTCACATTAACATAATAATATTAGATTAACATAATAATATTAGATATACACCAATTGATTGAATATCTAATTAAAATGTTAAATAATAGATTTTACTAAATTAATTAATATAATGCTAGTTATTTAAATATAATTAATAATAATATTAACAAAGTATAAAAAATAAATTTGATTAAAATTACCACTTACATAGTAATACAACTTTAATATATTATTAAATTACACTTTAATTTACTATTAGAATTATTATTTTTATCCACACTTTAATTTTACATTTAATAGATAATAAATGAATTATTTTTAGTAAATACTTAATTCTATCAAAATAATACTTACACACTAAGAGATTACATAATTTATTCTTAAAAGATTATTATAATATAATATACAAATCATTATTATAAGATACCAAATTAGTTTATTCATGTATAAGATTATTATAATATAATAAATAATTAATTATCACTAGCTTGATTTTTTAATATCTTTTGTTTTAAGGCTAAAAATAAAATTACCACTATAATTTTCTCTTTTAATGATACCCAAGTATAAAAAAATTGTACTTGTATTGTTTAATTTAATTACTTAACTTTTTCTAATTTTAAAAACTTTGAATTTTAATTTAAAGATTAGGTTTTTTTTAATCTAAATTTAATATCTTTCTATACTTGAAACTTTAAGAAAATATAGTTTAAATTTAATTTTATTAAAAATATTTTTAATGTGTTGCACAAAATATCAAATTCAAAGTTTCAAACAAATATTGAAATTATATAATTTTATATATTTGATTTATTGTTGTATTAAAATTAAAATTTTATTATAAATAAAAATAATAAAATGTTAAAATGATTGTTATAATAAAATCAAATGTCAAATTAATAATATATTTATTATTATAAATGCAGTAAGGATAATATTAAAGATTATTTGATATCATATATTATATCATATATTATGGTGTTTTAAATTAATTTAATTTAATTAAAAAGATTCAATATTTATTATGCTGGTAATATATAATTGATAAAATTGTATAATAAATAATAATTGTTTTCAAAATTTTAAACTTTTTAATTAAAAAAGTGTATCAATTATTTATTTTTAAATAATAATTATATAATTATAATTCGGGTTTTCTCGGGTTATAAATTCGGTTTTTTCGGTTTTCGGTTCGGGTCGGTCTCGGTTTCGGATCGTATCGGGCTCGGGTTATGTCGAGTTCGGGTTGTGTCGGGTTCGAGCTTTTTCGGTTTCGAGTTTTTTCGGTTCCGGGCTTTTTCGGTTACAGGCTTTTTCGGTTACGGGCCTTTGACTTTTTTAGTCAATTCGGGCTGGTCCCGGTTCGGTCTCGGGCGGATTCGGACGGGTTTTCGGGCTCGGGCCAATTTTTGCCACCTCTACTCAAAAGCACGTAGATCAACTGACAAGGGGTTGTTTTAGCTTAACTAGAGGTCTCGAGTTCAAGTCCTGAGTATGCAGTTGTGTTAAAACTCTTAAGGGAGAGCTTTGCCACCCTTTGGGTCCTGTCCGGCTCGAATTTCGGATCGGTCTTATACCAAAATGGTGTGAAGATATCGGATGGTTTTGATAAAAAAAAAATAAAAATATTAACTATAAGTATTTATGCATTAATTATAGTTTCGAAATGGAATAAAAAGACCAAATTTAATATCATCATAAGTTGGTTAGTTGTTAGTGTTACGTAACGCATTCTAAAATGAAATAGACAGTGTTTTACTACTCTCATATTAGATAATAGACAGGCAGTTGATTCTTATTTTTCCGCTGCATTGTGACCAGACCGCAGCCGCAGGCTTTCATCTCTTCCCAACCCCATCACGGTGGCCACAAGCCAACGACAGTCAACAAGGATGAGGCTTCCCCAAACCTGGTTCAGCCTGCCTGTTCTAACCATAATTAAGTAAAAGCAAAGCCCAACAGAGCCAACAAACTCCAGATTGATTGAAAGGAAGGTTCAGCATTAAAGTGTTGGAGATCCCTTGAAGTTGAATATTGAGAATTAAGGTATGAAATAAAACCAACTATTTTACGAAGAAACACAGGAACGCGGTAGGATTCCAGCAAGTTCAGTCACTTGTTTATTTTATTCATATTATTATTATTTTTACATTGGACAATATCAGCTGAGATTTGATGCAAAAGTACAACAGTTGGAAGATCAAATTGAAGTTGCCCCATCTGTCAGATTTCATGATGAAGCTGTGCCAGCCAGCTAATTTAATTTGTTCAACAAAATAACAGTAGCAATATAATCAAAGCTGATAAAACTCATCCAGGGACAAGTTTTCAACCGAGCCAAAGCTTTCCAGGGATCCAATCCTTGAATGGTTGGTCATCGATCCACCGAGAAAATCAAGTGGAGAGTCATTTGAGAAGGTGGTGTCATAGATAAATGACATGCCAGCATCGTCCATTGTAGGATAATAATAGGAGCTGGATTTACTAACCTCATAATCATGGAGGAAAAGATCATTCACAACATTAATTCTTGCCATGTCAGTATATACATCTTCATCAGAGGCCTTCTTAGCCTGGATTACCTGAAAATGCATGTTCCAACAATGCATCAGAGTTGAGAAATTAAAGAAATGGCTATTTTTACAAATTTAGAATTCAGATTGCCAAATCATACATAATTTTGATTTTGGCTATCTTGATACACCATGATGAAATCCCCGAGCTGTAATCCATGTGTGTTAACAAATTCCCCTGAGAAATTCAATGCAGCAACGAAGAATCATGGTTTGAGAGCAAGCTAGTGAAAAATTTTTTGAGCATGGAAGGGAAAGATTACGAGGGGAAGGATGTGTTACCAGTATTTTCTAGTACATACATACGGCTGTTGTTGTTAGGCCAAAACCTGCTTACAAAGAAGGAAACAAAGTTTAATTATCATGCTATATATTTAAGGAAAATAAATAAATATAATTCTCCAGCCGGCCAGATGTTCATCGATCCGACCAAAATTGTGTCCACACGAAGCAAGCCCTACTAAGTATTAGACCAAGTTTCCCAAGTTAATCTTGGCAACAGACAGAAGAGATGCTATGATTCAGAGGAGCACTTGTTACCTATACTTGAAGCTCCACACATGTAGACCATCCAAGTCGTCCATGCTGATAAGAATCCCTTCTTTGGACTCGAGGACAGGTAAGTGAGCCTCCGCTGCTCTCTGATCAAACGAACTCAGAATTTTCCATGATATATAGTCAATTGCACCAAATGAAAAATTATAACCAAATCTAAAAGTGGGAGAATTAAGCAATATACGTACGTACATACATATATATATATTTAAATTAACCTTTGGGAGTATCACTCTTCGGAGGGAGCTTACGTCGCTGTTCTTAAGTTCCTTCTGGAAAAGGAATCTCAATCTCTTTGGATCAATAACCTATTTACCATAATTAAGACCATTGTTCTGAGGTCATCAGGATGATCACTGAATGTTAATATATAAAAACAAAGAGGTTGCAGAAACCAAAATTCACAACATCTATGAGACAATGGTGTAACATGATAACAATATTGCAACACGAAAAAAATGAAACCACTAAATACATCTGTCAAAATACAAGAAATGTCGAACATTGCGAATGGGGCTGAGTCTTGAGTCTTAACCAAACTATAAGGCTAATGAAAGAGTATAATTTCCTGCTCGCTCGACTAATTATTGGGAATTTTTTTTTGGTTACGTAAATATTGGGGATTTGAGAATTAGAGAAACTAATTACAAGTCAATATTTGTTATTAATTTAAATAATCATGTTTTTATTTTTAAAATATTAAATTTTATAAATTTGAGATTCGAATATAAATATATATATATATATATATATATATATATATATATTAAACAAATGTCTCATAGTCGAGCCGTATTTATGAAAACTACTGCCACCATTTATTATTAGAGATCCCGACGATGATTCTTTGTGAAAGACTAGGAAGATCAAAACATCTTCATTAAATTTTGAAGCAAATAACTTGACAGTCTGATCTGCAAAATAACAAGCCATATAAAGAAGTAAATGCACCCTAAATTAAATTATATTTTTTTGCCGTACTTCTAAAAGAAGCAGCTCCCTGTTTATAGAACATGATTTAATTTTGTCTGAGATGTTCTATGCTCATCGGTTAATGGAACTTTAGTTCTGTTCTGAGAGGTAGCTGGGTCTATAATAAGACAACAATTGCAGACATCTGTTACTAGCATTACATCAACTACAGCAAGCAGCTCAAGCAGCTGACATATTATATATGCCCAACAAAAAAAAAATGACAGTGTCTACTTGATGAGTTTAGCTGACATTTTGAGTATCAATGGGAAAATTTTTTTGAAAACCATGAACTAACAAATGAGAAACAGTACATCAGTGTAGCGCCCATGCGGTTCAGGACATCTAAAAAACAAATGAGAAACAGTAAGAAAGAGAAACTCACACGTGGGGGGAGAGTGGGGGATAGCACGTGCGAGTTACTGGTCGTGGAGTTGTTAGTAAAAGAGAGAAGTTTGATGGTGGAAGATGACCTCCTCTGTCTAGCCATCCTTTTCTTCCTGTTAACACCAAAGCTTGGCACAGCAGCGGCAAGGTCACGGGTCAACCCGGCTCGACCCGAGGGTTGATGGGTGTTGTCCCCTTCCACAGTGACACCCTCAACACCTGCCACCAAAGCAAAGGCCTCGGGTTTCTCGTGAACACTAGGAGTAGCTGCAGCCATCATTAGGGTTCTTTGGGCCTTGGCTCAATTGGCAGAAAAAAAAAAAACAGGAAAGCAAAAAAAGGCTTTAGATTTCTGTGAGAGAGACTACTTCTCTCTGGCTGTGCAGATGGAAACTACCCGGTGATGGACGCTCGGCAATCACGAAATGGAGGGTTTTGGGTTAAAGAGAAAGGTAGCACTGCTCTTTATTTTTGCTATTTTTAGCAAGGTTTTGGTGACTACATTGCCAGGTTCTTGTGACATTTGTTCATCTCACATTCATGCTTTGCTTTTAGATCTTTTGCTCCCATTCTGAATAAAAAAACAATGTACTCACTCCGATAACTACACTGGGAATACTCTGATAGGTTAAACCTGGGTTTGAGTTGATAACAATCTCTGAGAAAAACAAACAGAGCTGAGTTTTGGGTTTGGGTGACAAATGTGCAATGTGGGTTCCTGGTTGATGGAGAAAGAACCCAAAAAGGAAAGTAACCATAGTTGAGGGTAAGAGTTAATGTTGAGAAATGGGAAGTGTTGGGTGGAGGATTCAGGTGGTTAGGGCACACCCAAGAAATGGGTGACGGGTGGAAGGTGGTGAGCTTCCAGCTGTTGCAAAAGTTCGGCATCGTTTTGCAACAGAAATCAATGGCGTTTGGGCTTATAATTCTAAGTGAAATAAGACCACACACACTCTCTATCTTTCTCTCTGAGCTGAGCTCTTTGTTTCATTGATTCATTCCCAGATTAAGTGGTTTTTTGAATCTGAAACTGGGAAACTTGAACAGCTCTCCTACTCGGCTTGGCCGAAGCAGGAAGGAATTTCTGGAGTTGAAAGATTGACATTTGGAATCAGGATTTTGGATGGTGTAGCATTAATAATAGCGTGCAAGTGGGATTGTAAGAATGGTGTAGGGATCATGGCATGGGGATTTTTTTTTTATTTTATAATTTGCTTTGCAAACAACAGAAACAAGCAACAGCTAGCTGAGCACGCATCGCCACGTGGTCGCCATGCAAAAGAGCTCGTGGGATTACTTAATGAGAAGATCAACTTGCAGTAAATGCTGGCATTATTATACACCAATTTCCTTTGGCTTTATTCACCTTTTTCCTTTTGGATTGCTACATTTTTTTTTTGTTTTTTTGGTTACATTTTGGATTGCTACATTGCTACTGCTTTTACTCACTCTGGATTTCATCAGTAACGCCACCCAGCTCAACTACTTGAACACTGCAATTTTCAACCCATCCCACGAATTGAATCAACTATATATAATTTATATATATAATATATATATATATAATATATATATTATATATATATATAATATATATATATATATATATATATATATATCCTATGCAATTACTTTCAAACGAGTTCTATTCAAATTAACCCACAAATAACATTTGTACATGGAAACCCTAAGATCATATTATTATATTAAAAAATTAATATTTATAATCGAGTTCTGTAAGTGTAAGACCCAATTCTACACTACTGTAGACCCTAATTTCATAAAATGGATAATGGAAATTAAGAAAATAATAAATATTGAATTTCACTTGGGTGAAAAGCTCCTTATCTTAAGATGAGAATGGAGCAATTTCGGTGAAATAATGTATGGGCGAGAATGTTGTTCAGCTTGCCAATGGGAGAGCAAGGTAAGACGTTCCCCAATGGGCGAGCAGATCGCCAATGGATGATGGCGAGGGCGAATATTGAGTTCGCCAAGTTGTGGTGATTCGGGCGAGGGCTTCTGATCGCCCAGAGGGATTGAATAAATTGAAATGCTAAATAAAAATTGTCAATTTGTGGGGAATCATAGAAATTGGCGAGTAGAGCAAAACATGGTGATCGCCAACAATGAAAATTGCTATAATCGCCAAACCTCTATGTGATCGCCAAGGAAAGGATATTATTCGTAATGGCCAAATATTAAGTTGGCATCAAAACAAAGTGGCGACCTGGTGTAAGTAGAGGGCGAGCTGATAATTTGCTTAGTGTTGGCGAGTTGGAAACAATAAACCGTGCAGCCAAATTTGACTTTTGATTGCTATTGTGATAAGGTAGAAGAAAAGTCTAACAAGGGATGAACTCTATTGGTTGAAGTAGCCATCAAAGGTTGGCAAACAAGGTCAATAACGTGTAGGAAGAAAAGAGTTCCAGTTGACTTCTTTTGTTGCAATGGTCTTCATGAATTAATACAACAAATGATGCTTAGAAGAGAAGGAGAATGGAAGTCAACAAAGGTGCAGCAAAAGTGGACTTCATGACACTTTGCTACTGTTACACGTTATTTCCTTCAATCTGTTAAAGGCTGGTCAATTCTGCATGAGACAAGAAATTAATTAAAGGTTGACATGGCTGGAAAGCTATTGGTGGAAATATAGAACAAAGTCATTAGAAGAGGAAAGAGGCGTGTGGAAGGAAGACTTTCACGCCAACATGAACTGCAGCTTGTCTTCATGCATTTAAGGGATGTCTGACCCATGAAATGAGGAAAGAAACGGAATAAAGGCCAAGTGATGAGTTTTGATTTGATGAGCATGGCTATATAAGCAGAAATACTTGAGGAAACCCATTTAGCAAAATTTCATTTCTTCACAAGAGCTATGCAACTGCAAGTTTATATTCTGATTTTCTCTCAATTCTACCATGCCCGATTTAATAAGAAAAACATCTTGCAAAACCTTTACTCCATAGTTGATGAGCTAAAGGAATAAGCAAAGTAAGGCCAACATGAGACAGAAAGTGATCTGTGCTGGAAGTGCAGTTGGTTAAGGTGAGTTTCCATATTCTACGGTTATGTTGGTATTTGAGGATATAATTTGATGTTTTACAAAGTAATGAACATAGAAATAGCCTTGTTTTAGTTAAATATTGTTAGAGTATACCAGAAACTAGAACAGGGTAAAGTCTGGAAAATAATTGAGCATGAACAAGGAAAGAAATAGAAATAGTGTAGAAATAAAGATAAATGGGCGAGCTCAGCCATCATTTGGCGAGCTAAATAATGTGAAGTGTGATTGTGGGCGAGGTCGCCACATGTTAAGTCATTGGCGAGCCCACCTTAGAATATAAAGCCATGTAGGGCGAACTCCATGCACAGGCATGGCGAGTGGAAAATTTGGGCGAACTCCAAATGTAAGGGAATTGGGCAATGGCGAACTGACTTGTGGGCGAGCTCCCAACATATAAGCCAATATGAATGGTGAGTTGAGTTATGGGCGGACTCCCACATTTAAGACAATATATGAGGGCGAGATGATTTGTGTGAGCCATTTGATGAATGGCGAGCTCTGTTGGGCGAGCTAGTTAATTTATTTTGAATCTCACCAAAGTGCTGGAAATATTTGGGAAAGAAAATATTAATAGAATTTATAAATTGTTTTGCAGCCGGGAAATATGGACTCGGTAAATTCAATCCGGAAGGCAATCGAGAAGTAAGGCTTCGTTGAACCAGGTAAGGGAGATGTGTGTGAAGTAAAATGCATGTCCTGTGGAGTAGGAATATGATAAAAAAAATATTAAGAACTGTTTCGGTTTATGACATGCATTGTTTGATAAATTGCTTTGGTATTGGGCGAGCTACTAAGCCGACCCTTATTATATTTCTGGACGAATTGGTATTGGCGGGCGAGCCAAATTTTTATAATACTTTAGGTGAACTAACCTTTTAAGTTTTGGGGCGGGTGACCCCTGTTTAATAAAATTCGAGTGAGCCAATTAAGGGCGAACTCATTTTATGTTGTTTTAGGCGAAGATCCCTTTTTATGACAAATTGGGCGAGTGACCCTATTTTAAATCAAAAATCCGGGCGTGCCAGTGATGGGCGAACGCTTTTCTTATAAATTGGGCGTACGACCCGTGTTTTTACAAAATTGGGCGAGTTAACCATGGTAGTATCCCATTGGGCGAGTTGACCATGGAAGTGTTGCAGTTGGGCGAACTGACCATGGCAATGCCATAGTGGGCGAACTAGTCATGGGCGAGCCACTGAGGGCGAGCCAGTGTTGCTTGATGTTTTTAAAAGAAATGGTTGGTGGGCGAACACAAGTTCACAACATTGGGCGAGCTGTCATGGGCGAACCATATTGGGTGAGCAGACCATGGGCGAGCAGGTTTTAAAGGTTGATATTTTTGAAATGTTGTCAACGTGTTTTGTAAACAGAAGCCTAAACTTTTTTGGAAAATCAAATCATTTTGAGAAAATGATAATATGGGTGAGATAATTCCATAAAGGTTTTCATGAGATATAAAAGTTATTTTTGAGACTTTAGGCCCTGAGTTCATGCGTTACTATTGCGTGACCCACCTAGGGAGGTGGCTCGGGTCGATGGACCAACGAGTGCACCTCAGGGCGTCACAGGGCTGATGGACCCGCCAAGTCATCAGCGGTCTCGAGGTCACTTGGCAAGTGGACCCGAGGACCACCTAGAGATTGTGGCTATAGATCTATTGTATCCCTTTTTGGGATGATTATTCCGTTCTCGCAAGGGAGAGGGGGAACGATGATAGCATGACTTATTTATATGGTGATGCCTAGTCTCAACTTGTTGATTTCTGTTTACTAAGAGGATTGGTTAAATCCTATTTACTGTTTACTATATTTTAAAGTAAACTGATTAGCCAGTGATTTGAACGATGTTTTGAAAGTACTGTTTACTATATCCACTGTTTTCCTATTTGATATGATGTTAGGAAAAACAAATACTTTGTGGTATATAGTTTTGATTTTATAAAGCAGTATATGTTTCCTTCACTGAGCGTATGAATCGCTCACCCCTTTGTTTTAACTCCACAGACAAAAGACACGGAGTTTGAGAGAATTAGCTCCCATATGGATAGCTACATATAAAGCGCGGGGGCAACTTATGTCAAATATGACAGGTACAGTCACTTCTCTTTTACATTTCAGACATATGTGTATAGTACTACTTTAGTGAAATAAAGACAATAGGGGATGTCAGATGTAAGGAATAATGAAAAAGAAATTTCATATTCCGTATTTGATAGATAAATATTATTATTTATCACTATCATTGTAGAATGTTATTGGCATCACAGACAGCCCAACCGGTAAAGTTGTATGGAAATACGTGAAAAATATGGTAACTGGCTGTTACAGTAAGTGCCTTAAGATTACTATCTAAATCTATGACAGATAATAATTTTATAACCCAATTTTACTCAACTCAAACTTGATTACATAATATCCTAATATTAATTAATTAGATCAAGTGGTGCTAGATACCCATCATATATATATATATATATATATATATGTGTATATATATATATATATATATATATATATATATATTATATATTATATTTCAGAAAACAGGACTAACACGTGTCACAATCTCATTAATTTCATTTTTTTATTTCCTTTTATCTCAAATTTTTATTTCCTTTTCAATTATCTTTTATGGTTTAATTTTTTACAGTTTAAGATTTGATTGATAAGATAACTGAAAATTGATAAGTTAATTGAAAATTAGTGAAGTAACAAACTGAAAATTAGTGGAGTAAGAAACTAAAAATTAGTGGAGTAAAAGAGGGCACAATAGGTGATGATGGCAGAGATAGTGGAGTAAAAAAGGTAACAATTTTAATTTTAATTTTTTTTTGTTTTCTTTTAACCTATTTTTTAAAACTAATTAATATTTTTAGAATTATATATTTATCCCTTTTAAATATTTATTATTCAAATTTTAAACATTATTTATTTATCCTAACAAATTATCTACTAATATCTATTTTTAAAAAATAAAATAAATAATTAATTTATTAAATATTTAATTTTCACATATTTATCAAATTTTTCATGATATCATCAATATTAAGTAGATATTAATTTTAAAAATTAATATCTAATTAAATATTTTATATATCTAATCAAATCTTTTAAAATTATTATCAAATCTATTTTAAATTATTTATTATCTATTTTAAAATTATTATCAAAACTAATTATTAAAGACTTCCACGTTTTAATACCCTTCTACCATCCTCATTCTGAAATCACGTTCTAATAACTCTTTATTATCCACAATCTAAACACCCTTTGCAATCCTTACTCTAAAACAATTCAACCATCTGCTCCACTTTTGTTTCTCCTGTTACAAGTTTGCACATTATCATATCAGAAACATCAAAAAGGTAAATTTCCCCCTCATTTACCCTCCAAATGTTCCTTTCATTTTCCTATTTTTATTTTTTTCTTTACAATTTGTTTTGATGTTGTACTATTTTTGTTAACTACTATTATTATATTTTTAACCAAATTTATGTTTGCATCCTAATGGCTCTTGCTGCAGGTTCGATATGCTACCTTGAACACATGACTCCCTGAGCAATTAGCTTTTGTTCAATGTAAGTTTTCTTTTTTTTTCTAAAGTCATGAATTTGTGTTATTATGATTTCGTCTCGAGCGCTTTCTTTGAACACTTTTATGGCGATTAGTGCATGTTAGTGGCTGTGTTTAGGGTATATTCTCTGTTTTAATTTTCTACCATTCTGTTTAAAATTTTTTCCCCTTTTCTTTTAATTATTCATTTTCGTGATACTGTTTTGTAATGTGTTTTCAATAGATTTTTTTTTATCCGGATTTATGATAGACTGTCTTTTATTATAACGTCCAATAAAAACGCGGTTAAAGAAAAAAACAAAGTAATTGAAAATGGAACATTTCAATGTTGGTTTTATGAGTGCATCAACATCACCATCGACATGAGCAATAGTAACACCATCATCATAATCATGATTACTATGAATAAAGCTTTTTTTTTGTTTCTATTATAATTTTTGGCCGTTACTCACAGTGGATGCCACGATATGTTACAATTTTGGATCACTTTCCTTATCTTATGAAAAACAAAGCAAAAATTATAGATGAGTATGAATATATTATTAAATACAAACCTTTGATTTGTTAAAATATTATTTCTACAAAAAATTATAAAAATTAAAAAATGAAGGTTTTACAAAACTTTTTTTATAGCAATGTACTTTGATGATATATCTAATTTTTATTTTAAACACATTATGGATGATTTCCCTAAATAATCTAATGTTAACCACTGTTATTAAATTTTTTAACCTAACACTAAATTTTTTGCTGTTATTATATTTACTGTTAATATATAATAACACATGAACTTTTCCATTTTGCACTCATTTAGATTTTTTTTTCCTTATCCCAAATTATATTGTTAATTTATTTTTAACAAATAGATTTGTTCGTGATAGGTTTGTTCAATCTCAAAGAAGACTTGATAATTGATATGAAATGTAATTTTATTACTAAAATATATTTTAATTTTAAATAAATTTTAAAATATTTAGATAATACATTTTTTAAATATTTTTATAATGATTCAAATATAAACAATCTGCACTGTTGATCAAATTATGCGTCTACTTCAGTTTTTTAATTTGAAAAGTTATAATAAATTTCACAATGATTTGTAAGTGCAGATTGTTTGATCGACGGACTAAAACTTGATGAACAGTACTTTTCCTCTTCTTATTAGAAGCAATTGGATGGAAGAAAAAAATTAATTAAAAAGCTTTTTCTTTTCTTTTATTTGTAAATGGTAGATTTACAAATTTTTTTATCTCTTATATAATAACACAGGAAGTTTTATTAACAAGTAATTGATCTTTTTTACGTAATTTATTTTTTGTTAACTAATGTTATTATATTCATGTATTACTGTTATTATATTCTGCATGGGAATAAAACTTTGAATTAAAAACTAATTTTCAAAATTACTAAAACATAAATTTTTACACAAAAAACATTAATGACTGATGGATTTTACTTTGCTTCTGTTTGTGTTTCCATTGCATTGGTCTCTATTGCAAGCAGGCACTGGATTCATATGTATGTAAGATTACAATTAGTAAGGTTTTACGTTTATTCATTACTTACTTGAATTCTTTGTGTTCTATAAATAAATAACAATTACGTATGATGTAAACATAATTGCAGCAGTATAGCTCCGGTAGCAACATTTGAAAATTCTCAGAACTGAAGACCTTTTTTTTCAATGATCGAACTTTTACTTTTTAATTTAACTTTTGGAAGCATTTTTTTTTTATGTTAGTGTTTCTTATATTTGAATGCAGTATTTATATTTTCTATTCAGCATCATTTCTTATTTATTTTTTGCTTAAAAGATTTTATGTCAATAAATTTATCTCTAATTACTTACTTCGATTAAATTACGTTAATTAATTATATGTAAACTTTTATCATCTACATAAGTAAATTGTAAATAAAATTTATTTTTATTAACCATTAATTTTAAGTATACAAAATTTTCGTGCATCGCACGAGTCACAAGCTAGTTTATATATAAGATACCTACCACTCTTAATTTATCTAAAAATTTAGAACTTAAACCTTAACACCTATATAATCCAACCTGTTCTTAAATTTTGACTTTATTTGTATAAAAACAGTACTCAGTTTCCGATTGGTCGGTATTTAAGGTATAAAATACCGATAATTTTTAGTGATAGAGTTAAGCGAACA
This sequence comes from Heritiera littoralis, assembly GCA_031772115.1. Lineage (NCBI taxonomy): Eukaryota > Viridiplantae > Streptophyta > Magnoliopsida > Malvales > Malvaceae > Heritiera > Heritiera littoralis. The sequence goes on from JAPDPK010000089.1 coordinate 416,322, forward strand.
AATTCAATTTATACTCATAAATGGAAGCTATGAGACGGAACTCGGGGGGGTCGAGGAACACTATGAGCATTCACCAACACGAAAGAAAACGACCCAAAGGCCACACATGATATAGCTTCAAAACATTATCATTTCCCAATCAATACCGATCGACCCAACCCAAGAGAGACAAATACAAATGCTGATGTACAAATTATCGCAACTGCACATAAAAATTTTAGTAAATCAAGCACAACCAGACACCACCTCGGAAAAGAAAAGAGGATTGCTAGACTTCTCTTATGTATCATACGAAACCGTAATAAATTACTTTGTTCTTATAGAACATACCGCCATTCTAACAATTACATCGATCATACCAATGCAATAAAAAGAACAAAAACTTTAAGCCTTTATACTCCAGCTTCTCCATACACTGTCTTCTTGTGCCAATCTTTCTCATTTCTCATTCCAATTTCATCCTTTCTTCTTGCTGCTGTTTCTCCGGTTCTGCAGGGAAATATTTTATACCGATGAGATCACCGACCTGGCTGATAACCTGGAAAAAGAAACAATTCGTTCACGCTCCAGCAGTATCCTGAACAAAAAATGACTGTATGCACTAATTTGCATGCTCAACGACAGGTATAAGGACTAAAACTAATAACAACATCAAGGAAATCCAGAAGGTAAGAGCTTATACTACAATTTACCTTCAAGGCTTTGATAAGATCTTCCTTGTTATGAGAAGCAGACATGCATATACGTGCCCTTGCCAACAGCAATGGTGTTGCCGGAAAACCCACTGTCACAACTGCCACCTGTGACCCATCCGATTTTAATCAGACATTTAAAACTAATCAAAAACAAAGAATGCAAAGAGAACATCTATTAGTCATAAATTAAAGGCAACAAGAATGATGGACTTACATTCTGCTTAAGGCACTCTCGGTAGAAGGCAGGGATTTTGGCTGGGTTGTAGAGCATAATTGCCATAACTGGAGAATCATTATCCCCAAGAACCTCAAACCCCATTTTTATCAATTCAGACCGGAAAAAATTACTGTTCTCACATATTTGTGCAAGTTTCTGGGAACCTAGATTGAGAATAATATAATCAATCTGATGCAGGAGATGAGAGTGTGGTAATTTAAGATGCCATAATGTTTAGGTTAAAAGGCAAGAACAAAAAGAAAAGAACAATCCCAACCTCTATTGGAACCATCCTCCCCAAGAATAATCTTTATGGAAGATATTATTTGTTGAGCAGCAGGTGGTGAGATTGAAGTTGCATAAAGATGAGCAGGACAAGTATACTTTAGATATCGAATAAGTTCCTGAAATGTGTGAAACTTTCAACAACGTTAGCATCATGTTTAAAATTCATTTCGCATACCCACAATGCTGAACGAGAGAAGCATGTATGTCAAAGAAAGATGCAATGTTGCTAATATGTTCAGGTCGCAGGCTTGATATAAGTTAGCAGCAAAGCGAGAACAAGTACCAACATAGGCAAAAAGCTTGCATTTGAGAGAAACTTGCAAAAAAATATTTGTGCGCAAGAGCAGTGTTATGTAACACATAAGACTTTATACCTGAACGTATTTCTAACCATTCTGCAACATACATTATTGTATTAGAAGTCAAGACATACCGGTCTCAACCCAAAATGTCCAGTTTTGAGAAAATGTATTACCAATAAAGGGGATATAATCTTTGTTTGCTAAAAAAAAAAAAATTGTTGCAAGAATGCAACAATTTAATCCCCAAGGGGAATATTATACTTAAGCGAAAGTATAATAACAGCATAATGCATATAGCCACCACATGTGGTCAATAAATTAGGAATACTAACAGAGGATGGTTTTGACTCTGAAACAAACCTTGGATCCAGCAATATAGCCACCACATGATCCGAATGACTTTGTAAAAGTTCCCATCATAATATCCACATCAGCAGTATCAACTCCTAAGAGCTCACAAACACCTCTTCCAGTTTTACCTACTGCTCCAATGCTGTGGGCCTCATCCAAGTATGTATATGCCTTTTACAGAATACAAAGATAGAAGAATCATTAATTAGAATTTTATAAATTAAGACAATATATGATATGCCTATTGTAGAATATAAAGATGGAAGAATCATTAAAATTTAATAAATTAAGACAAAAATGAAATGCTCAAATTTTGAGAAAGAGAAAAGTCTTTATGGAAATGAACCTTTGAAAGAGGAAAAACAAAAGGTATGAGAGTGGAATGGAACATCATCAAATTAGTTATAAGAGTATATCCATTGGATTAAACAAAGCCAATTTAGGAAAGCAACAAACTGAGGATATTGACAGCCACAGCAGAGCACATTTTTAGAAAACTGCATATTAGAACACCATAAAACTTGAACTTTCTATCACGAAATGAACAAACGTATAAAAATAGTAAATGAAAGCCATTATCTAGGCCCAACCTTGTACTTCTTACAAATTGCTATGATCTCAGGAAGTTTACAGAGCTCCCCTTCCATGCTGTATATTCCCTCCACTACAACCATAATCTTCTTCCATGGCCTATGAGTCCTAGGTTGTCCCTCTGCAATTTGTTCTCTCAAGACTTCCCCCAAGTGCGAGGGTGCTGTATATAAAGCAGTAAAACATAATCTTTAGCGTTTGAAAGAAACAAACAGCATAAGGGAAACTTATGAACAAACTGAAACAGCAAGCCCTATGCGGGCAAACCATTGAAAAAAGAGATGCTATAAACACATTAAGAGTTAGTGACCGAAACCATAGAAAAAACCTTTTTCAACAAAAAAGTCATTATTCCATCACTCGTTATCCCTTTACATTAATATGCTACACTACCACTATAAGACCTAAAAACTCTTTGCAAAAGGCCCAATTCCCCAGGTACCTAATAATCACATGAGATACGAATTATTCTTGCAATAAAACATCAAAACTTACTATTATGTTGGAAAACACGAATGGTGGCTCCAGATCCTCGTGCACCATTGACAATGGAGCTGTGGTTCAAAGAGTCACTGATAATCAAGCCCCCCTGTGAATGAAATTAGAATAGAATAAAAATTTACTAGTACAAATACCATGGCTTTTTAAAGAACTCTCATTCATGAACTATACAAACCTTCCCAATGAGTGCTGGAAGTATAGCAGAATTTGTCACATAACCCATACCGAAAACTATAGCGGCAGGTTTTCCAACAAACCTAGCAACAGACTCCTCCAATTCATTATGCAGTACAGTCGTGCCTGATACCAGAATCAGGTTAGCAGGAAGTTCAGCTAGACCATCACCTAATCAAAAGAATCTTAACAAGTAAATTACCCACCACCATCCACCCGGCTACTACAAGTGCTCGGTGAAAATCTCTTTAATGAGTCAATTGCACGGGGTGTGCAGTATTCATCTGCAGAAGCAAAACCGAGGTAGTTGTACGAGCCTAAGTTAAGACATCTACTCATATTCGTAGTACATCTACATTAACAAAAAATCAGTTACATCAAAGTCAGCTAATACAAAAGTAAGGCATTACAACTTTTAAACCAACAAATTGTGAAAGATATATCTTACTTTAAGGTCTTATTATTGTCATTAGAGTAGCATTCAACAACATCAAACCAAGCATCAGGAGCACTAGCAATCGGTCTCCCAAAACAATCCTGCCAGATCAAACATTACAATCTGGCTCCAATCATTTCATTTCTATTTATAAAGGAGTTCACTTTCTTTTTTCAGCATACAAAATTTACGGTAGCTAACACAAGATTATAGTCCTAATAATGCTTAATTCAACTTAAATCACTCAACTAAAAGTCGAATTTAAAACTAATATTGGAAAAACAATTACCTGAATACGGTGATACAAACGGCGGGTATAGAAATCTTCGAGTCCTAAGCAGATTGGAGCATAACCCTGCTTTTGCATAAAGGGTAGTATTAAACAAGTGATTATGGGCTAAAAGAAAGGGGGGGGGGGGGGGGGGGGGGGGGGGGGGGGGGGGGGGGGGGGGGGGGGGGGGGGGGGGGGGGGGGGGGGGGGGGGGGGGGGGGGGGGGGGGGGGGGGGGGGGGGGGGGGGGGGGGGGGGGGGGGGGGGGGGGGGGGGGGGGGGGGGGGGGGGGGGGGGGGGGGGGGGGGGGGGGGGGGGGGGGGGGGGGGGGGGGGGGGGGGGGGGGGTGGGGGGGGGGGGGGGGGAATGGGAAATCGAAATCCAAAAAAATGAGAAAACCTGAAGATTATTGGAGCTGCAGCACCAGTCGATGAATTTGCGAAAGAAATCTCTTATTTGACCAAAAACAAAGAGTAGTCCATAGCTAAAGTACGTGGTTAACGCAGCTAAATACGGAACTGCAATCATTTTGTTATTATTTTTTGTGTTCTCTTAAAGCTTGGGAAAGGAAATACCAGCTTAGTCGATGAAGAATTCCGAAGGAAAGATCAATGATGGAGAAACATGGGGATGCGAATTGAGAAAGGGACTTTTTGAAAAGATTCGGGGCGCGAGGAGATCCGATTGGGCGTTATTCGATTACCCAATTTGAAAATGGGGCACCCCTCGGAAACTTCTTAGACCATGTCCCATGGCCCCATGGCAATGCCCATGTCCCATTCTATGTGCATAATGCATTATTTAAAAAAGCCTTTTTTATTTTTTAACAACAATAAAACTATAAAAGGTCATTGGCTCATTTCCCCATTGCTTCCTTCTTTTATTAAATAAAAATTTGTTTATTTCTCTGTTATTTTGGGGAAAAGGGCCATAAAAACCCTAAAAAATCCCACATTTGCAAAAAACCTCAAAGAGGGCTGCTTTGTTCTTCCCCTAAACCCTACATAAAAATCCCAGCTTTGAATCCAATGGCCGAAACCAAGAGCCCTCACGAATCTGCATTGCCCACCAAGCGAAAGCCCGACCTCACCTCGCAAGACCAAGAAAACCTCCCCCTTAAATCCCAAAAACTCCAAACCCCAGACGAAACAATCCAAGCCAAAGAAGGAAATCACTCGGCTGAGATCCAAACTCTCGACCCTTCTGGTGAAAATGATTCCTCCTTCCTTGAATCCATACCTGAGAATGAAGAACCCGCAATCGACGCCGAGGAAGAAGAAGAGGAGGAAGACGAGGACGATGAATATGAAGAAGACGACGATGATCATGGCGAGGAGGAGGAGAATGGAAATGATGCAGTTGACCGGAAAGGGAAAGGTATTTTGATAGAGGAGGAAAAGGACAGTGATGACAACGACGACGACGATGATTCGAGTGATGGCGGGAACGAATCAGAGGGTGAGAGTGATTTATCAGATGATCCGTTGGCTGAGGTTGACTTGGATAATATTTTACCGTCGAGGACGCGGCGGCGAGTGGTGCAGCCAGGGGTTTATATTGCCAAAGATGTTGGAAACAATGCTGAAGACGATGACAGTGACGCTTAATTTTGGGGGAGATTGTATTTCTGCGGTATTTTTGTTGTTTGATTTGGAGGTTGGTGGAATTCAGTGATTAGTGTTAGTTAATTTTATGAGTTTATATGCTAATTTTTGTGTTCTAACTCAAATTTTTAAGTATGCTAGAATATCTAAGTTCAAAATTCCAGAGCTTTTTTTTTTATTTGCCTCCTTCAGTTGTTTCTGAAATGCATTAAGATAATTGAAAAAATGGGAAGAAATTAGCTGAAATGAGGCAAAATTAAGGGCCAAGCGAATGGGTATTTGCTGTTTAAGGCTTTCTGAAATTTGATCGAGAGCTTTGGTTACTCGAGGCGTGTAAAGAACATGATGATGAAAAATATTAGGAAATGGTAGTCCCTCTGCATTGAACAATATACATGAATTAGTCCCTTTCCACAAGTTTGGCATTTTTACATTTTCATTCGGGAGAGCATTACTCGTAATCTGTAAATCTTTGCTTGGGACCTAACAGCTCAGTTTGTTCAAGTTGTTCACATATGTTGATTTCAGTGCTGTTACTAGGGTGAGATATGGTCCATGGTAGTTTCTGGACTCTGCCATTTTACCAATGGCTACATCTTTTGTTTTGCAGTTGTCAAGATGTTTGTCATCTTGCTTAGGTGTATTTTGCATGTTACTTCTGGTTGTGCCAATCCTTGTCTTCATATTATCTTATTTATTGATTAATAACAGCTCGTCTTAGTTTTTCTTAATTTGAAAATAATGCTTGGTATTGCTCCCATCTTAAGATAATGTTTAGGCAGAAATTGCACGTTCTCTTTTGTGGCCTGCTAGACTCTGTCTGCTGGGGCCTGGGGTTAATGATAAATTTCATTGAAAAAGTGTTAGAGCTCTTTGAAAATTACTCAATATTCTAGTATGTTTTATGTATTGCAAATTATTTGATTTGGATGATCAAGTATTATGTCAGGTTCCAATTAAAAATTAAAAGCCTGCAACTCATAGTTATAGTTGGTGCTAGGAATCGTCATGAGAAAGAGTGGCTGTCAAGCATATAAAGTGTCTTCTTCATCCTTTTTTCCGCGTTCAAACATTGCATTTTAAGACTCGGGGTTTTGGACTCTGTGGCCTATTCTGTCTAAGTTGATCGATCTACTTTAAATTAGAGTTGTGTGTTAATTAGGCATTAAGGGCCTAGGCCTTGATTGGTGTCTTAATTAGAGTTGTGAACCCACTGACCTACTTCAAATTGTTTCTTTTTTCGTCACTATAAGTACTGAACTCATTAACAAATATAATGCTTTGCAAATACATAAACTTCACTGTTTGTGTTTTCATATCATAGCTCTCTTTCTACAAATTGAATTATGGATAAAGTATCAAAAGATTAGGAGAATATTTCCTTTTTACAGTCTTAGAACTAATTTTGTTCTATACCACCCTTTGTGACATTGCAATGCTTTATCATCTATCTCAACTGAACTAAAGTAACTTTCTTTTCATGGCCTCCTTGAGAACTCTCTGAATGGTTTTTGGTATGACAATCTTGTCAATTCCAGCACTACTTTTGGCACTAGTATTTTGCATGGGTTGTTCTACTGTTTGAATACTAGTTTCTGTTAAAGGTTGTTAGCTAGCAACTTTGTGTGAAGACTTGCCTCGTGCAAATGTCGTATGCAACTGCAAGATAGCCTCATCTACGTTGGAAAAATATCATATTCACCTTAGATTATCGGCCTTGTCACCGGCTAAGGTGAAATTCTTGTCTATGCTTTAGTGTCTAGTCCACTTGGCTGTTTGAGTGATACAAGAGGGTCGGCAGTTTTTGTGAATGCAGTAGGGAGATAGATTGATAGAATCAGCAAACGTGTGAACCATGACCGTTAAACCAGTATTCTTTGTCAAACGATGCATGTGGCAGATCAGCTGCTGCTTTTGATAGAATCAGCAAACGTGTGAACCATGACTGTTAAGTCAGTATTCTTTGTCAAACGATGCATGTGGCAGATCAGCTGCTGCTTTCACACTGATTTATCAAACAGTTTTACAAATAAGTAGATAAACTTAGGCACCAATCCATGTGGGGATTTTCGCTTTTATATTTACATGTCATAAACAGTAACTGCCCTGTCTTAGCAGAAGCAAATGCCTTTTTTTTTTTAAGCACATATATCATTATTCATTTTACTATTTGAAATTAATTTTGATTCAGACTGAAAATGATAAACGGTAAAGTCTTTTCAACAAAAGAGAGTCTAAGATTCGAACTTTATTCAAATATTCGAAAAAATTTACTTTCACTTTTTTTCATCTATTTGTTGGAACAAATGCTTGTTTTGCTCTATTTATTTTGAACAGTCACAAGAAGGTGTAGAAGTGGAGCGTTAGGAGTCCCATCCGCTCCTTTTCTGGCTGGCCATTTGGGCATGCGATGCCAATAGTCCATGCAATAGCCCAGTTATGCTTAGACTACGGTCCACTGTTAGTCTTCTGCCCTGCTTCCATAGCCTAGATAGTCCATTCTCCAGAATACATTTCACGCCTTGGGCTTGCAAACACATAGTCCGTCCATTCTTCGCCCACAATCCTATTATCAAATCCTCGTAAAATGGTGAACATAATAATTCTTGTTAATAAAATGCAAAAATATGGAAATTTTGTATCCATAAGTTAAAAACAAAATATTTTTTAGTTTTTACTAAATTCTAATCTTATATATTTTTTTGTCGTTTTCAGATTGTATTACTTATCATGTCTAAAATTAATAGGTCTAATAAAAAATCAACTTAAAAATAAAGGGAAAAAAAAAAAAAGAAAAAGGCAGTCTAAGTTGGACCAGCTGACATGAGGACAAGGGATATGCACGGCCATATGTTAGGTTTGGCCTGCCTTTTCTTACTCCTTTTATAAAAGAAGACAAGTTGAAATCAACAGATCATTTTTGTGGTCCTTACCTTTTCCTTCGTTTTCCTCTCCTTTTTGCCGTGTTGTGTATGCAGAGACCACCAGGACCCCTTGTCGTTGCCCATTTCAATTTAATCCCATCAGATCAGATGAATTGTGGGACTTTGTCTTGCTCCTCTTTGGACCACCTCCTCAGACAATTAAAGGGACAGCTTATGTTTCAACTCCCTTTCAATGCTAGACTTATAAATTTAGACACAATATGTTAAAACAATACAAAAACTATAAAAATAAAAGACACGAAAATGACATGAATGTGATATGAATTAAAATCTAGTAAAAATTGTATATAAATATAACAAAGGATTTTTAAAAAATTACGTTTAATGTATTAATACAAATTTTAATACGAAATTTTTATATTTTACCCAAAAAAAAAAACACGAAATGAGAAGCTAAACCCTCCATCCTCTTCTAACAATGATAAGTTGCCTTGACATTTTGGACCACAAACAGTCCATGTTCATGCGTTATCATGCCGCATGCCTGCCCTTTCAGCTCCCCTTCCTTCCTTCTTTCCTATATCCCATTAAACTCTGTAGTCTGTACCCTGTAGCATCAAATCATGCTCCTAATAATCTCACTTCTTTGAAAATCAATCAAGTCTCTTATTTGGTGATGATAACTCCAGAACTGTTTTGAGGTTTTTGAATTGGGTTTTGCAGCTTGTGTACTTCACATGGTTGCAATTCTTGCAAATGATGGGAGCGAGGAGCATATGAAAATGGAAATGATCATGACCACTTTCTAAAGAATATCTTTCTTTCTTGGCTTTCACTTTCAATTATGTTCTTCCCCTTGTAATTATATGTAAGTGGGGCAATGATTATATTATTTCATTAGCCAAAGCTTTTTGGCCTAACCACTCCCTCCTTATTGGATAATTTGTCCTGCTTCCATAACGTCATCGCTTGTTTTGTATTTGTTGCTTGTTCAATTGTCCATGGTAGTAGCTTTGATGTAAGACAAACTTCTGCCAGGCTAGCTACGACCCTTTAATTTAATCCAAATCCATGGTTGATCCACATGTTACTCTTCCTCCTTATTTCTTAATCTTATCACTTTTTATCACTGCCACTACTATCTTTTTCATGCTAAAATCCCAGAATTTTTTGAAGCTGGTTCTCTACTGGTACAAGAAACCAATGGCATTGCTTGATTCTCTGCATTTGAATGAATCGGCTTTCAATTTTTCTGGAATCTTGAAAGACTATCAATCCCACCAAACCCACCTTGTTCTTTTTGGATGGTGATAGCACAGGTCATCAGCCACACCCCATTCCTCAGGAACTGCTACTCAACTGAACTACCCATAACGAAAACAACAGTTTGAAAGGAAAAGTGAAGATTGGCTAGAATTTTCTGAAACTAATGAGATTCTGACTAACATTCCTTGAACGAGATGGATAGATACTACCCTAGTTGAATGATGTACAGAATGTGAATTTTGGTCTCTGAGGATGAGTTTTGTTTGCCTATAATAATTTGTGTATATAATTCATGTTCTTATCTTATAAATTACAAAAAATTTGTATTAAAATTCTTATTTAAAGCTTAAAACGAAGGGAGGAGGCCATGCTAAACTAAAACTGGTTCAACATAGCTCGTACAGCTCTAGTGAGTTGTGACCCATGTTAGGCCATTGAATAATTTAAGTTTCGCAAAGAATCATCTTCAACATTCTAATCCTACTACTGTTTGGTACCCCACCATCACATGGCTTTTGAATTCAAGTCTTTCTTTTTTCTTTATAGCTAAGTACTAGCAGTAGTAGGTAAAAATTGGAGAAACCGGTGCTACAAGAATGCCACTGAACATCTTCCGCGTGGCACGAACAAGTGGAGGGGGGGCACAGCGATATTTGACTCAATCTGCATTTTTCATCGCCACAAAAGACCAGCAAATCAAACACAGCTACAAAAGCTTTTAGCATAGGTGGGTTGCTCTAGTGCTGGCATGGCATGGCGGCCAAACCCGCCCTCTTCAATGTTGGACAAATGACAAACATTTTCCTTACCAAGAACTGCCTGTCAAATCCTAAATCCTTGTGTATCTTCTCTCATTTCCGTGGAAAGGAGAGAAGTATGGAATCAGAAGGAAGAAGGAAAATTCAATCACTCTCATTCAAATTATGTTAGAATTATATTCAAAAGGAATCCTAAGGTTTTGCTTCTATCAACATCTCTCTAAACCCACTTTACAAAATGATGACAGATGCCTTTTCTAGAAGGCTAATCATCTTCCATTTTTAAAAATTGCACTGTAATCTGCTATCTGGACAGGCACATGGCCATGGGATTTGATGGAATTTTGTTTCTGAACTGCAACTCCTTTTTAGCAATTGGATTTGTGAATTCCTAGCTGATCAGTGGATGCTCTACATACTCAAATGATGAAATGTTTCAATCATGATTTTACAGTGTGAATTCCAGAGGGAAACTACTAACAAAAGTAAATGGAACATTAGCTTCCCACTTGCCAGTATAGCCAAGGCCCAAGAGTGGCAATCAATCCGTGAGGAGATGGAATGGTGTGGGAGCAACAAATGGGACACTCCTGCTACGACATAATTGATCTATTATATCATACAAAATGACAAAAATTCATTTGTCAGCCATAAGAATCCCAGCTTAAGTTAGGACTTAGGACAACCTTCAAGTTTCATTTCACATATTCTCACACGTACAGCAGTAAATATCCAAAAACACAGGCTCTTTCGGGCGACAGTCTCAGCATACATCATATTTCAGTACCCATTTTGAGTTATTCTACTTTCATTTGGCTCTCCATAACCATCCATTTCTCGGAACAAAAAATAACAGTCCTTGCAGTAATTTCTTTAGTATGGAGAGCAAGATTCCTAGCTGTAATGTTGATCAGAAACCAGAATGATTTTGAAATAATGTTGGACATAAAATAACAGTCCTTGCAGTAATTCCATTAGTATGAAGAGCAGGATTACTAGCTGTAAGCTTGATCAGGAATCAGAATGATTCTGAAATGATCTCTGTTTTGTTGTCAATGGAGGAGAGGGACCTAGCATGCATTCATTCAAACAGATAAGGATTACTGATTACAAAGTTCCTTTTTCATGGTTCGAAGGTTTGACTCAAGGCCAGCTTTAATTTGTTCCTGTGAGGAGGATATTGGAGGAAAGAAAGGAGCTGATAATTGAGGCCATGGCACTTAGTCAAAGTTATAAATGATTGGATAAAACTCCAACTAAACCATGGAAAGTTAACAAGTCTTTGCTTAAATCATTTTCGTAACTTTATATACTGATTTTTTACCAAATAACTCTTCATTACTGTCCATAATTGGAATTGCAGATACATTCTGCTGAGAATCACTCATCAGTCTTTCTTTAACACGCTCCCCTCAGTGTTCCCACGTTATATGTTGCCTGCTTTGACTACAGGAACTCTTTTTTCCCTTCAATGTATCGTATTAGTTCCATGGAGAATCCATGTTTGTCACTATTTCTCCACTGGAAAAGTGAAGGGAAAAAGAAGGCAAAAGAATATATCCTTTAGCCATGTAAAATTCTCTTTTGGTGCTGTACTTGCATTGCGCGGAGGTATAGATGTATAATATTTTCAACATCTTAACAAGCCATTTCTAAACTTGTTGATTTTAAGGGAATACTAGGGTGGAGTGGACATGATTCGGCGTCATTCGAGTTCAATTTAATCTAAAAACTTAAAGTCTAAAATTTGATTTGAGATCCACCAAGTTTAATTTTTTTAAATTTGAGCTTAATTTAACAAAATATTTAAATTTTTCGAACTCATCTTAATACGCTTGAATTGATTTAATAAATTTTACTTCATCATTTTTTATTATAATTATAAGGATAAAATAATAATTAAATAATTAAATATTAAAAATATATATTAAGAAAAAGCTCAAAGCTCATTTAACCTTACAAGTTGATGGAATTTGATTTTAAGATATTCAAATTTGATTTGGTTTATAATTTGAGTAATTTGAATTTGAATTCGATTTAAATATAAACAAATCAAACTCGAATAATCATCTAATTTAGCTCGAATAAGTAACTTAAAAATAGTTTAATTCATTTTCAGCCAAATTGGTTTTGTGGACAAATTTTTAAGAATCATTGCATTGTCAAATTAAGTTTTGAATTAATGTCGAATAAATTAAGAGGTCAACAAAAATTAGGCAACAACTCAACAAAAGTCAATCCAAAATATTTTTGCATTGACTCTAAAAGATCTAAAATCCTAGCAGTATCAGGAAAATAATCAATCATAAATCATGCAATCAGAGCATTGAATTAAGTTAAATCCCACATAAACATTCCTAGGAAAGGATTTTCAAGGTTTGGCCATGGATTGATATTTTGATCTTATCCTAACCCTTTGTATAGTTCATGCAATCTGTCTGTCTTTCTATGCCTTAAATTTATGTTGAATCTTAAACCCTTAACCATACTTAAAATCTAAGTAATGTTTCATAAGAAAATTAAAGTTAGGCATACAAATGCCAACAATTCTAAATCAATTGATTAAAAAAATTGTGATATATTAAAAAATTTAAATTCAAATCCAAATAATTTTATTTTTGTGTTCTCGATTTTCAAAAAAAAAATATAAATAGAACCATCAAATTTAATAATTTGCAGGTTTATATTGTGATTTTTCATATTAAATACCTATAAAACATAAAAAAATAATTATATCACAATTCATATGAATAAATCACATACGAAATCAAATTTTTAATTTTAATTAAATTCATATAAAAATTTTAATCAAATTTATTTTAAAATTTTATTTTTTGTATTATATCATTTTATCATATCAAAAGTTAGGTTTATGATGCCTGCTATCATCATCAAACAAATAGATTTAACTATTCGTGAATATATTTTTATATTTTTATTCGAGTGATGTCAAATTGCATTCATATTATGTAAAAATACAAAACAATTATATCAAATTTATGCAACAAATCAACATACAAAATACAAAATGTTATTTTATTATATTTTTAAATTTTTATAAAATCTATAACTATAATAAAAAGAATTCCATTGCTAAGAATTGGACATATGTCCCTTTTATTTTTTTTGCTTTTCTATCTTTATATTGTTTTTATATTTTTTTTTCAATTTTTATTTTATTTTGGTTTGATAAAAACATGGTACAACATGGATTAAAACACTAATGGGTATAAAAGTTATCTTTTAACGAGTGAGTGGTTGTCACATGGCACTTCATTACTTTTTTAACGTAATTTTTTATTTTTTAAATTTATAATTAGTTTTAATTTTTTAAAATTAAAATATTAAAAATAATTTTAACTATGTGGTAGTTTTTAATGTAATGTTTTTTAATCGAAACAAAATATCTATTTTTAAAATTTTTTAATGTTAAAATACTAGATATAAGAAAAAAAGGAGAACTTATTATACAGAGAATAGAAAAACAATAAAACGTTCAAACAAAAAAATTTAAAAAGAATTAAATCAAATATTCACAATTTTTTTATAAATACTTATTATTTTTTTAAAGTTAAAATAAAAAAAGAAACAAAAAATATGAAAAGGGGAGAGAGAACAAAAATTAAAATTCAAAGAAAATTTTTAAGGAACTAAACCAAATATTCATAAAAAATTCAAAAATAAGTATTAAAGTTTTTAAAAAAATTCAAATCAAATATCCAAAAAAATTTGGTTTGAAAAAATTCTAAAAATATTACAAATAATATAAAAATTCAAAGAAAGGAGAAAATTATAGTATAAAGCAAAAAATTTCAAAAATAATTTTTTAAAACTTAACACAAATAAACACAAAAAATTATAAAAACTAAATGTAAGAATAAAAAACTTTTGAAGAAAATTCTTTAAATATAAAAATTAAATGTTATAAAAGAAAAAATAAAGTAATAAATGAATAATTTTAATATTAAACATTTAAAAATTATGATAAATAAAAAGTAAAAGTAAGAAACAGTCTAAAATGATTTTATATTGAGACAAATAAATTGTGATCAAATTAAATAAAAATTTAAATATTTTATAAATTTTTTTATTTTGATCTATTTAATTTTTTAATTTTGCGTTAGTGTTTTATTTTATTTTTAAAAAATAAATAAAATTATTTATTGATAAATTACATATTATTGTCATTTAATAAATTAATATTTTATATTAATTAACTTATTTTATTATTAATTTTAATATTATTTATATTATATATTACAAAAAAAAAAACATGCCGAAGAGAGGTATCGGTCTAGTTTTTATTAAATTTTAATTCAGAATAAAATTTTAAATAAAAACCAGAGCGACAGTGCCACTTACTGCATGCATTTAAAGCAGTCTTAGATTTTGTCAAAATCATTCTCCTTTTCTTTTCTTTTCTTTTTTTACTGAATTTCCTAATCATTAAAAAGAGAAACCCAACACGGTTAAAAAAAAGCAAATTTTTTGACACAACCAAGTTCAATTTCAGAAGTAAACTAAACTCACCAACGCGAGTACAATAACCATTAAACTCGCTATATCTAATATCAATCTGTCACTAGGCTTCTACTACGCCCTCACATGGAAGTGTCTTCGACTGAGACAGCGACTACGGATACTCGCGCGAGTGATTGGATAAAATCCTTATCCGAAGAATGTCATTCTCGTCATTAGAATGAAAAGCAGGGTCGTTTTTCGGACAGCCCATTACTGGTCGCTTTAGTAAGACTCCAAAACCAGAGATAAGGACACATGCATGCCACACTTTTGGACGGTTAAGATTCTCTTAATTTTCTCATCGAAGCAATATCAGCTGTTCGATCACAAACAAACTTGACCATGGTTTAAAAAAACTTTACCACTGTCGGAAAAACCAACCAGGGTTACTTCAGTTTAGCTTTCTCACAACTTCGTCTTCTAACTGAGTTGAGCACTTCCCAGCTGCTTTTGTAAGAGAAAGAAAGGGAGGAGAGTTTCTATTTTCTTTTTCTTTTTTCAATTTATTTTACTCTCCTTTTCTTGTTTGTTATCATTAGATTTCGATGCAGATGATAGTTTTCCACTTAAAGAAGTTAAAGATTCTTCAGATCTATGAAAATTTCGATGGATTTTCTTTCATGGGTTTTCATTTTTTCTTCTTTAAAACTGTAATGTAATTATAGTTCTTTGATTTTTGAAGATGTTCGTTGGAAACGAATCATTTTTAACCTTCATTTTCTATCCAAAAAACTCTCTTTTTTTCTCGAGAAAATTCGAGTTCCTTTTCACTCTCTTTAACTTGGGTTCTTGAAAGAGATGTGAAAAGTTTTTTTAAGAAAAAGCTTACTCTTCATTTTTTTTTTGCTATCGGTCTTACTTATAATCTTCAGATCTGGTATCATTCTTGTTGATTGCATCACGATCTCTGCCTTTTCAGGTAGGATTTAGGAAAGCCTTTATTTTTTTGGTTTTTTTTTTCTTTTCTCTGGTTTTCACGAAAGAAAATTGTGTATGTTCTGGGTAAGTAGGAAAACAATAAAGATGAATTATTTCCCAGATGAAGTCTTAGAGCACGTGTTTGATTTCATTACATCTCACAAAGACCGGAACTCAGTGTCTTTAGTTTGCAAATCATGGAACAAAATCGAAAGATACAGCAGGCAAAGGGTTTTCATTGGAAACTGTTATTCCATCAGTCCAGAGAGGTTGATCGCCAGATTTCCAGGTTTGAAGTCACTGACTTTGAAAGGGAAGCCGCATTTTGCTGACTTTAATTTGGTGCCAGCTGATTGGGGAGGTTCTGTTTACCCTTGGATCAAAGCCTTGGCTAAGAGTAGAATCGGATTGGAAGAGCTTAGACTTAAGAGAATGGTGGTGTCAGATGCTAGCCTTGGGCTGCTTTCGAAATCCTTTGTGAATTTTAAGTCTTTAGTTCTTGTTAGCTGCGAAGGCTTCTCTACAGATGGTCTTGCTGCTATTGCTACCAACTGTAGGCAAGAACTTTTGATATTTTTTCTATTTGGTTTTGCTATAGCCTGATATTTATGATATTCTTATTGATTATTTGATTTTGTTTGTGCCTTTGTGGGTTATGACCCTTTCAAGACAATCACTCGTTTAAGTGTTCTATTTACTTTGTGACTGAGTTTTAGTGTTCTAGTTATGCTAGTTTTCTATTGCAACTTCCAACTGCTCATTAAAGTTTATGCCTGAGAGTGTATTTTGGTAGATGAGCGATTGCCTGGGAATAACTCGTTAATGATAGGTATCTTTGATAGTAGCTGGTCAAGAGTTCATATTTGGTGAGCATGTAAAAAATTATTGCAAGAGTTCTTTTGCAATCTGTATTATGCAATTTCTTTGCTGCAAGTCTTGCCAATTCAGGAAACCCTACTGAATTTTGATGGTTCGTTGAATACATCTGCTTATGATTTATTCAACCACTCATCAATTCCTTCAATAGGTGGATTTATGTTGCTACAAGTTTTCATGGTAGGGCCTTTAATTCGTTCTCTCCCTTTGCTCTTGTTTGATTCTAGGTTTCTTAGGGAGCTGGATTTGCAAGAAAATGAAGTTGATGATCATCGAGGCCATTGGCTTAGTTACTTTCCTGAAAGCTGTACATCTCTTGTCTCTCTGAATTTTGCATGCCTCAAGGGAGAAATAAACTTGGGAGCTCTTGAAAGACTTGTGGCAAGATCTCCCAATCTCAAGAGTTTAAAGCTAAACCGTTCAGTGCCTCTGGATACCCTCCAAAAACTATTGATGCGAGCACCTCAACTGGTGGACTTGGGTACTGGGTCTTATGTACATGATCCATCTTGTGAGGCCTATAACAAATTGAAATCTGCCATTCAAGGGTGCAAATCAATCAGGAGTTTATCAGGGTTTTTGGAGGTCGCTCCATCTTGCATGCCAGCTATTTATCCAATTTGCGGAAATCTAACCTTCTTGAACTTGAGCTATGCTCCAGGCCTTCATTTTGATGAGCTGACAAAGCTGATTCAGCACTGCAGGAAACTTCAGCGTCTATGGGTATGATCTTTAATTATTTGCAACCCAGTTGTAGGTGTCCATCTAAATAATTGAATGACAATATTCAATATATATGTTGCAGATACTGGATTGTATCGGAGACAAAGGACTAGGAGTTGTAGCTTCAACATGTAAAGAATTGCAGGAATTGAGGGTTTTTCCATCTGATCCCTTTGCGCCTGAAAATGCTGCCGTGACCGAGGAAGGTTTGGTCCTTATATCTGAAGGCTGTCCTAAGCTCAATTCATTACTGTACTTCTGTCAGCAGATGACCAATGCTGCCCTCATAACAGTAGCCAAGAACTGCCCGAATTTTATCCGCTTCAGATTGTGCACCTTTGACCCCATGAAACCGGACCCTGAAACCAATCAGCCATTGGATGAAGGTTTTGGGGCAATCGTTCAGTCTTGCAAGGGTCTCAAGCGCTTATCACTCACTGGTCTTTTGACTGATCAGGTTTTTCTTTACATAGGAATGTATGCTGAGCAGCTTGAGATGCTATCCATTGCTTTTGCTGGCGACAGTGACAAAGGAATGCTCTATGTATTGAATGGTTGCAAGAAACTTCGCAAGCTAGAGATCAGGGACAGCCCCTTCGGTAATGCAGCACTTCTAGAGGACGTGGGAAAGTATGAAACAATGCGATCCCTTTGGATGTCCTCCTGCGAAGTTACCCTTGAAGGCTGCAAGACACTTGCAGAGAAGATGCCAAGCCTGAGTGTGGAAATCATGAATGAAAGCGAACAGATGGAATTTAGCCTTGATGATAGGCAGAAGGTAGACAAGATGTATCTGTATCGAACATTGGTCGGGCGTAGGAAAGATGCACCAGAGTTTGTGTGGATTTTGTAGGTGCATTGTTTTGGCACTCTGCCTCGTCTTTTCTGCTATTTTAAATAGTTGTACTTTTCTAGGACAACTGATATTTATCGATTCTTAGCTTGTTGGTAATTTAGCTGTATGCTACTCTTTAATCTACAAGAGATTTGCTATTTGTAATCCTTAGTATTATAAGTTGATCTGTTCTAGTATTTGCCAGAAACGGCCACTTTGAATTTGCCATCGGTTCCTGCAATAAACATGGGTTGACTCAAGAAAAAAAATAGTGTAGAAACAGTTCTAACTTTTGAAGGGCTGTTGGATGATGAAAGCTCTGCAAATTAATTTCAGTGCGGGGGCCCTCCCGGAGAGGTCAATTCATGATGAACCAAGCCTCAATCATGATTAGGACATGTTGGTTTCATGAAATCGAAGAACATGAGTGAGGATGAGTTCATCATTTGCCCATGGAGGCAAGTTGGTTATTGACTTGAATCATTTCAAATAGTAGTCAGCTCTTTGAAAGCTGAGTAATCATCCTCTAGTTGGAACTAACAAAATGGTTCTTGGTCAAGTTCTACAGGAACTAAGGCAAGATATTTGCAAACAATGCTAAATAGTTTTTCCTATAAGTTTGCATTTTGGGTATCTCCTATCAGAATCCAGAATTTTCTTTTGTAGAACTCATGAACTGCTGTAGATGTTAACATAGAGGCAGCTTGGCAGCTGAGAACTTAGATTGCATAATTTGATTGCTGATTGACAAAATTGTTCGTGCTGAATTTCCTAAAGTTTGTAGAGTCTAATAAGGTTAAATTCATATGACACCTGAGCAAAATTAATACGAATAATTTCATTGACTGATCAATGAGCGAAGATTCGGACAGCAGGGCCCCTTGCAAGAGATCCGGAGCAAAGCCCTCAAAAAGTCTATTTTTTTTTTGGACAGGGAAGGAACAGAGCACTCAACAAAATCATGGTGATTTTGTGAGGCTGAGCTCTTATAAATCACAAAAAACTCACACACACAGCCGATGTGAGCCCTCAAAAGGTCTATAATATATAGGTCTAGCGAAACTGATTACTTCAAGTTACTGTAACTTTATTATAAATATGTAAAATTTTTCTTGTAAAAGGTTTTAGAATATCAATAAAGAAAATTTTTTGTGCGATCGTGAATGTAGACAAGTTACCTAACCACGTAAATAGTATTTTATGTGTGTGATTATTCTCTCTCCTTTATTGACCAAATTCGTTCTTAATAAAACGTGATCAAACTTCAAAATACTATTCTTCTGTAGTGTCAGTGTAGAAGATGCTACTGAAGTTTTGCAGGATTAGGGGAAGGATAAGTGGATAACTGCCACGATCTTCTCTAGCTGCCTAGCCATTGATGGTTAAAACATGGCTTCCAAATAGCAGGGGATAAACACTTTAAATCTGGGATTCTCTAGGTTGCTTATTAAGAGCAGGAGTTTAATACGAATGCCTTCACCAGTGATGCGGCATGAAGTTTGTAGAGCAGAGAACAATATGGAAAGGAAGCCATTCTCAATGGAGATACAAAAGCTATCTTTCATGGAAAACAGGAAAGAAAATGAAACTCGAACCACATGATCAAAGCCTACACAAAAGATGCAGATAACTGGTACAGAACGAGAATTAGAGCTGTATTTATACTGCATACTTCTGTCTATAAACTAGGACGGGTATGGAACCCAATACAAGCATATGACTGTTTATAGAACAGTAACAAGCTAACAACCCCCATAGAATGCCATGGAGAACTCATTAGAAGCAGTGTTTTCACCCATAGCAACGAAGTGCAGAAAAACCACAGATGTAAATGATATAATTCATCCTCCATGAATTATCGGAAGAAGAAGCAGCATTCCTCCAACATGCAGCAGCAACATAGAGCAGCCAAACTGCACACATAGAAAATGCATTATGCCATCAATAAGCAACACATTCTACAACAAGCGAAGCATCTAAAACATGTATGTTATCCAAATGATGGTCTATAAATGATAAATGTCAAAAACTAGCCCATAGGCACCACTGTTCAAGCCTAACATCACTTAAAACCAGAACTGAAAGGATTAAACAAACAGTCAATGCATAATGAGCTAATGGCCAAGGTTCCTAAACAACCACAAGGAATCTATACAATCTGGCAGCCAAGCGCATGTTCAAGCATGAATTACCAATCCAACGCCCATTAGCAGTCTTATAACGAGGCTCTAACTAAAGTATCTGAGAATTTGTCACAACCTGTCGATGGTGGTATTACAGCAAAAAACTCCTAAGCAGCAACAATACCACAGAGAGGGTGTTTGTGCTTAACAAGAATGCCAGAGTAGCACATCTTAAAGAACTTGTCCATATCATGAAGGTAACATGTATCCTCCATATATGTCATTTTTTACCTTCACCTATTCAAGGTTTTTGGTCTACACCTCCACAGACAATCTCCTACATAAAACTGATCATATTGAACAGGCAACAACGCATGAACAATAGGCTTCACTTGAGAAATATAAATCTCACTTGCATTCACATATCTATGAGATTGTGATGCTTATCTAATCTAAGAATTAACTGCTATGGAGGATGCATCATCATCATCATTAGAACCTTTATCCCAATACTTATGGAGGATGCATCGACTGATTTAAATGTGAAATATAGCAGACAGGAGAACTAAGAATCAAATAAAAGAAATATATATACTCAATGCAACATACACAAAGCTGCATCAAATCCTATGACCTTCCAAGAGAGCCATGATGTAATGGAAATGAAACAATTTACATTAAAAAAAAACTGGGTAAGATAGCATAGTTGGGTAAGATTACACTGAGATCACCTTAGCCCAAGAGAATCCAACTGTTACTGTTATGCTAAATCAAATTCTTTGTATCAATAAATAAAGAGACCTCAATCAAAATGCTTTTTTTTCCCTGTTCCTTTCTCTTTTAAAGTTTTCCCTTTTACTTTCCGGTTTCTTTTGAGCTTGATGATCACAGAATTATTTCAGCACACCCAGACCCGTAATCCAATGCTAAAAACTAAAGCTTGAACTTTTGAATTGTAAATTCCCCTAATTAAGCTACAAAAATCAGACCTTTAAGCGCCAAATCAAGCAATCAACAACAAAAGAAAACAAGAACATGAAGCAAAATACATACCAGCCTTTTATGAAAGAGAAAGAGCCAACATCAGATTGATTCTGGTAATGATGATGCTCATAGTGGTAGTGTTGATATTGAGGATGACCTGGAGGTGGTGGGGGTGGAGGAGGTGGTGGATACCCTTCTGCAAAATACCCTTGGTACCCTTCATAGGGTTGGCGTGGAGGCTGAGGAGGATACGCTGGGTATCCCGGTGGCGGTGGTGGATATCCTTCGTAAGGTGGCAGAGACGGCGGCGGTGGTGCAGAAGGGTACCCTGGTGGGGGTGGTGCTGAATAAGGAGAGGCATACCCTGTCGTTGAAATAGTAAAATTCAAGGAAACAGAATTAAATGATCAAATTACTGAAATTAAGAACTGGAAGACATCAAAGAATTGGAGGAGTTCTTTTATTACCAGGAGGAGGATAAGGGTCTTGAGGAGCTCTCTGGTAACTCATGTTGATGTTTGTCTTCTACGTAGGTTTCCCTGTCTGTTTGTCTTCTACGTAGGTTTCCCTGTCTGTCCCTGGAGATGTTCCAGCTTCAATCCAAGATGTAACAGTGGATATTTAGAAGGACAAATCCTCTTGGAAGGGCGGTTTTGGCTTTGACGTCGAGGCCAGCATGTCTCCAATCATTTTCTGCCACAGCACCATTGTTGGAGTGGTTGATTTACTCACGTAAAATAAATCATTTTCCAACTAATTTTTATATGAAAGAATTTGTCATCTATGCTAAAAATTAGAGAACCAACGCAACTGTAAGTTCATCAAGTGGCAAGAGCTTGACTTCCCTACACTTTTCTCACTGACAGTCATTAACTTAAAGTATGCAAGTTATACCGGAAAAAAAATATTGTTTTGCAACTTTCATCATCCATGAGTACGAATATCCTGTGATGGACCTTTGAATAATTCTAAAGTAGACCTAATGTTTTTTGTATTCATTATTCGTGTTCGTGTGATATAAGTATAGTAGGCAAAACATAATTCTTATTATAAAAATATTTATCATATTCATATATATATATATATATATATATTTTATCAAATTTTCACATTTTTATTTTTTTACTGTATTTAAAATTATCATATTTATATAAAAGGGAATGCCGTACCTCTTACTTATTGAGTATCAGAACCAGTGGTGGAAAAACCAATAAGCATAGTCACATGTTATGTGTGGATCTCTAGAAGCTATTTTCTGTCGCAGGCTTCAGGATTCCAGTGAAAGAAAATCTTCAACATGAATAAAAAATAGTAAGATTAACGAGTAAGCAAGCCAATTGAAGGGACACGGCTAAGCAACCAAGGCGGATGATTTCACTGAACGCGTCTCCCCCGGCTCAAGTCAAAGTTTTGGCTTTCACACCCCCAGTTTTCCTTCCTACCCGTACACGCACATTGGCTATCGTCTTTCCTATATTACCAAAGATTTCTTCCAAACTCTGAAATATCCACAGCTAGACGTTTTAAGCAAGGTTGTATTGAATTCTCTGTTAACAGAATGAATAGCAGCAGCAAAGAATCACAGCCTCAGTACCCCTCCATCCCCCCTCCCACTGGAGATGTATAAACCCTTTCTATCAGCCAAGCGCACAAGAAAAACAGCCAGTGATGCAATCTGCAGCTGCAGAAGCATCATCATCATCCCTTCCGTCTCCACCACAACCGTCTGATCACAATTCTGAGAAATGGGGGACTCATGTTATGGGAGCACCAGCTGTTCCCACAAGCCATCCAGACAACAAGAAGGCAGCATTGTGGGGTGCTGGTGACCGGGCTCAATACTTCCATCATCCGTACCTCCAATACTCCCCTGTAGAAAAATCAAGCAATAGCCCCATGGAATCCATGCTCCAGGTCTTCAACTCCTGGAGCCACAAAGCTGAGACTATGGCCAACAATATCTGGCACAATCGTTTGTTCAATATCTCTCAGTTTTCTCTATAATCTAGTTTTAATTACCCATTCTAACATTGTTTTTCTTTTTCTTAAACAGTTAGAACAGGATCATCTGTATCTGAAGCTGCCTGGGGGAAGATGAACCTGACAGCTAAAGCACTAACAGGAGGTGGATTCGAGTCTCTTTATAGGCAAACATTTGCAACTTATCCTAACGAGAAGCTGAAGAAGTCATTCGCCTGCTATTTGTCAACTTCAACCGGACCAGTTGCTGGAACTCTTTACCTATCCAATATCCATGTAGCTTTCTGCAGCGATCGCCCCTTGTCCTTCACTGCACCTTCCGGCCAGGAAACCTGGAGCTATTACAAGGTAATGGTACCTATGAGCAAAATCGGGATCATAAACCCTGTAATCATGAGAGAGAGTACATCGGAGAAATATATCCAGGTTGTTACAGTGGATGGACATGATTTCTGGTACATGGGTTTTGTTAATTATGAGAAAGCATTGAAGCATCTTTCAGAGAGTCTTTCCAATTTTGTAGCATCTGGGATTGCTGTTCAACCCGTGGCATAAACTGAGGACTATATATGCTTACAGGACTCTTCAAATTTAAAGTTGTTGTTATTTTTCCAAATTTCATTTGCTCACTGTACCATTTTTGTAAAATAAACGAAATATATCTATTAACCAAAAAAAAAACATATCTTGTTTATTAGCAATAATTAAATGCTTTCTCGCCCTTGCGAGAGATCAAACCCAGGTTGCCCGCCTGAGAGGCAGAAATACGCAACACCATATTACGACTACTTTCTTTTTTGGGTTGATATTTCAATTTTCAAAAATGAAAGATGACCAGAAGTGATCAAGTAGAAGGTGGAGTTAGAAGAGTGACGAAAGTTTTACCATCAAAGGTTTAAGTTTAAATCTTGGGATCAGCATGCAACAAAATTAAATTTTTTGAAAGCACTAGATCGATGTAAAAAGTGTTCTCTCTTAAAATCATCCGATGAGAGATAAATTCGAAACATGTGCAAGTTATCCAAAGAACATCATAGCTATAAGACAAAAAAAAAGTTTTACCAAAACTATGCAAATGCATAAAAATCCAAATATGTTATAAACCGGCTTGTTAGCTAAGCAGGATCCGAAGTAGCTGCGACTCTCATTTTCATTTATCATAATTATATATATGAAAGAAAATCCAGGCATCTACTCTTTCATATATATTAAGGAATCTAGATTTTTGATTCTTTATATATATATATATATATATATATATATATATATACACACACACACACTAAAGATAACAGAAACTGTTAGAAGCAGAGAAGAATAACAGAAACAGTAAAACAGGACTCATCTATTTTGGTATTTTTCATGAGCACGCGAGACTTTTCTTTTTGCGTACCTTCTACAAGCTTATAAAAGAATGTTAATACACGAAACATTTTGAAATCATTTGTCTAAATAATGTGGGATAAATTTTTTTTTTGAAATACATAAATATCCAACATATATTTCATAAGTCATAACATTAATTGGAAAATATAAATAATTAAATTTTAAAATTTTCATCCCATCACAGATCAGCTCTTCCACTATTTGCATTACCTGTTTAAATCAAGGCCTAGGAAGTAGAAATCATTTGCACTAAACTCATTTAATAACCATCTAAGTAAAAAATCCCGACCAGGTGTTCTAGACAAAATAGAAAGGAAAACTCTATTTTAACTGTAAACAGAAAGAAAGACTTGTGCATTAAGTGGAGATGGGCTATTGATTTGGTTTTTCACAGCTCGGCTACAATTCTTAGCGCTTCTTCTTGCTTGCTTTAGCAGCACTGGATTTTGATGGGGTAATGATCAGGTAGATGAATAGAACCACGATCGAGATCACAGAGATTTGAGATCCATACTTAGCCAGCAACCTCTGCAGACACAGCAGAAGGTTCATATTAATTTGAAGGATAGGAAGTAGTTTATGGACTCTCTAAATCAAGCAGTGCGAAGAAAAAAAAAGTTTAGAACTAGTAGGGTCATCAAGGATCCATTTATGCAATAGGCACTACTCAACCACTACAAATTTATCCAAAGAGCAAAGATAGTCCAAAACATGGGATGCATACTATCTATTCCTGAACCAAATCTGGCACAGGCTAGCCATTTCTTATCCATCCACATTTTAGAAGCATGATTATTTTTATAATTAATAATTCGTACCTTAGCCTTCAATGTTTTGTCACGACCACAGCAAGATCCACAAAAACCAAAAACAAAAAGGCTTTTTAGTAACACGAGAAAAGGGAAAATGATATCGAATAATTTGACTTATTGGTTATTGTTATTTTGAACAACACTCACCCACTCAAACTTCTTCTCAGGAGGTCTTTCTGCAAGGACATCTAAGGGCAAGATTGGAGTTGAATATGCCTCCTAAAAACACAAGACAAAGTAGAGCATCAAAGCTTGTTCACCTTTTTTTTTTTTTTCCATACTTTGAGGGCGGAAAATAGAACCGTGTTATGAATCTTGAACCTGTAGAGCAGTCTTTGTGGGAATGCGGAAAGTAATAACTGCTGGGGCACCATAGAACATTCCTTGTCTTTTGGCCTCTAATTCAAATGAATGTGATAGAAGACCACCACTGCAGATCATAAAGGTTTTGCAATTTAATTAAAATTCAATCAAGGAAGAACAGATTAACTAGAATTACAGAAAATCAATACTCACGCATCAAGTCTCTCCCATGACTGTGAAGTGTTACCACTGACGATATCAAACGCATCTTGGGGCCAGCTATCATCGACGAGGCTCACATCATATGCCGTCCTGAAATTTTTTTTTCAGAGAGATTGTTCCTCAAGTAAGATAATATCCCCACAACACAAAATGCTTGAGGCGTCAAAAAAGAAAATCACATGTGAATTTGCAGGAACCTAGAGAATAGGCAATGTTCATTTTGCCACTGCAGAAGTTTCTGAAATTTCCAGCAATATCATTCAAGCATTAGATTGGATCATATAGTAACAACAACCTCCAATTACAATTTGATGGTCAACGGGGTTAGATCCGGAGTTCAAATGAATTAACAGTAAGAAAACAGAAAATTCAAGAAATTGGCAAAATGCTAGAGCAGAAAAACTTTGAGCATGACCAAGAAAGAATAGCAAAAAACTCTAGTCATAAAGGTTAAAAAGGAATGATATTTATTACAATTTTTCTTCGAGTTATTAAAATTATAAGATTTGCAATTTCATCTCGTTTTTCTCAGATCCAAATAACTAAAAAAATAATGAAATTCGCTTTAAATTCACTTATTTTCTCTTTATGTAACATGTTTTTCTAATTGAATCACCAAAAAAAAGTAATCTTTCCTCACATGCAAATCAGCTGCTTATCATGCACAGCCTAAAACAACATCACAAGCTACATAAGAGAATATAGACAGCTTGAATACATACTCGAAATCGAAGATCGATTCAAAATTTAGAATTTTCAGCTCGATGGAGAAATCAGAGCTAGATCTGGATTAAAGCGAATTGCAAAAAGAAGATTGAAGAAAAAAAGGAAAGAGAAACGCACGAGAAGCCTTGGTTGTAGATGTCGATGGAGACGGAGACGCGTTCGGCGCCGGATTTGAGTCTGGTCAGCGATGCCTTCTTGTGAGCGACGATGAAGGGGGCGTCGCCGATGGCGGTGGCTGCTGATACCAAGAAAGCAATAATCAATGCCTTGATCAGTGGATTTCCAATAAGCGTCGCCATGAGTCTGCCGGAGCTGGTATGTTTCTAACAGGAAATTGAAATAATGGTTAAAGAGTTGAATAAACAGAGGAGAGTAGGGCTCATAATATCGAGCTGACCAGCGACTGCAAATTTGGTTGGCGTTGTCCATGCCTCCGACGTCGTTTTCGGTTTTTTTCTTTTTAATATCCAAATATGTCTGCTTGCTGCTAATTGACTTATGCCTAGGTTAGTTTGGATTTTGGATGTGCGTTGCAATTGATTTTGAATTGTTTCGATGAGATTGAAAACAAATTAACAGTAAGATTGGTGTTAAATGTAGATTTGTTTGGATTCAATCACAATAATAATAATAATAATAAGATGAGTTATAAAATGATCGTTTAAGATATTACATTAAAATTATAAAAATAAAAAATAAAAAAAAGAGTAAAATTGTAAATGCAGCACAGTGAGATTTCTCACCGTGCCGCTTTGAAGACAATTGAATTGGGCTTCCAAATGAAGCTTTAGAGCAAACCTAATGATCTTCGGTATGATATAATCATACAATAAAAAATGATGCAAATTAAAATTTGATAAAAATTATATATTAATATTTTGTTATTTATGTTTGACTTGTCGATACAAATTTTGACATAATAAATGCATAAGGGTGTAAGTGAATTATATATGAACGAATGTAATTATGTTCATGTTCATTTGTTTATTTTTTTTAATATTGTTCGTTAAGCTTGTTTATGAACATTAACAAACATGTTCATTAATATGTATTTTTGAATATTGAAGAAACATGTTCACAAATACATGTTCGTGAAGATTAAAAGAACATGTTCTTAAACATCAAACAAAAAATTATACATATAAATTATATTCACCTTCATATATATGATGCCAAAATTTAAAAAATCTTACATAAACATGTAATTTAGATAATTAAGTATCAAAGTAACATAGAGTAGCTATTTAATTTAAAATTTTATTATTATCGAATAGCAAATGAATTTTAACGAATTCATTAAACACTACAAAAAAACAGAGCATTAAAGACAAAATTTGTGACAAAATTTCCGTTACAAATTTTCTATTTCCGTCACCGATAATAATTAGCGACGGATTTGAGATGGAATATTCCGTCTCAAATTCCGTCTACAAAATTGAAGTGGCTAAAAGCCTTTCTGTCATAAAGTCATTTTTTCCATTGCAAATTTGAGACGGATATTTGCAACCAAAATCTGTCTCTGAAACCATTTTTTACATCAGAAAAAATATAATAAAATGAAAAACAAATTGGTTTTTCTACCAAAATATTTTGGCTTTTGCATCGGATTTTGTGACCGATTTTCCGTGTCAAATTTTTGTGATAGAAATTCCGATACAATTTCCGTCACAAAGAAATAATTTTGTTCAAAATTTTTTTCAAAATTGTAATGTTTGTGATGGAATTTCAGTAGGAAATTCTGTCTCAAATAAGTTACAATGGAATTTGTGACTTAAAATTTCGTCTGCAAATCCATTTTTCCGTCACAACAAAACTATTGTTGAAACAATATAAGAAATTAAAATTATATTTTGTGACAAAAAATCTGTTACAAATTGCTACTTTCTATTAAAAATTTTGTCACAATTTGCGACCAAAATTCCGTAACAAATTCTATCACAAAGCTGTGAAAAAAAAATCAACATTTAAATTGTTATTTCATAGCTATTTAAATTATTGAATTTCATTAAAAAAAACAATTAATTTTGTAAGCTAAAATCTATTTTCCATCTAAGTACACCTAAAATTGAATCCAATTAATTTACAATATCGTTTAACAAAAATCTATACATTTAATATATACATAATCAAACAAAAACCTTAAATATACATCTAATATCCACAGAATATATATCAACATCCATAAACATTATGTTCAGTTCAGAAATATATATTATGTTCAAATTAAATACAAAAGTATGAAAATAAAGTCGTATAGCATTGTAGTGCTTTATGAAGACGATCTTTGCTTCAAAAAGTGAACACCTAAAACAAAATAATTTTTTTTATTAAATACGATTTAACAAAAATTCATACAATTAATATATACACACACACACGTACATAATCAAATAAAATCTACAAAATATTTAGAAAATATTCATTCAACATTCCAAATATCATGTCCAATTGATAAATGCAAATATATATAACATTCAAATAAAATAGAAAGGAAAATAATGTCTACAAAGCAATGTTTTTTAGAAACCATCCAACTTCAGGAAGTGAACATCTAAAACATAATTGAATCTACTTATACTACAGTTTAATAAAAATCCATACTTTTAATATACACTAGAATCAAACCTGCACTTTGCTGCAGGATCCATTGATAATTTCATGTATATAAAGAAGCTAAAATAAAATGGATTCAAGATGTATATATGTACAATATTATACATATAGGAACATTGCTTATGAATTAGTCATATTGGAATAATGAATTAAAAGCATTTAAGGCAATTCTACCGTTATAATACATGATGTGCTAACACAATCTGACTTTAACAGCATACCCAGATAAACTGAGCTCCCCTAAACATAGAAAAAATAGAATATTAGTGGAATAACACACCAAAATCTGAATTACGTGTAAATAGAAAAGCATCCCAGTTTTCAAATACATTAAACTGAGATTAAAGAAAAGTAGCATGAGATCAAAGGCAAATTGTAGAATTAGGAGAGATGAAAACAATTATTTTAGAAAGCTGACCAAAGAGGGAACAAAGACTCGGGAGTTCCTCAACTTTGCATAGAGTAAGCTCAGAGGGAAAAGGAGAGAGAGAAATAGAGAAATAAAGTGCTGGGAAATTGCAAGAAAGAGAGAAAAGTAAATAATGGATGAAATAAATAGTGCGAGAAGGAAAAGAAGAAGAAAAAGCAGAAATTCCATTGAGTTTATAGTTGTAACTTACGGATCCAACAACATTAGTCCTTAAATAGCACAAAATCATATATTCAGCAACCCAATATACATATTTTAATCTAAAAAATTAAAATGAATGTTTCTATCAGAGGTAATAGCCTTTTACATAAATCTAACGAACCAAAACTGCTATGAGAAATATATATTATATATGAAAACCGAATCAAAATAGTTGTATGCAAATCAGAAGTAATCTCTCAAGTTGCTCCACATCAGTAGCATGTATGGATTTGTATCGCCTACTCCATTAATAATATCTCACAAACACCTTAGAGCATAATTTGCACCTATCATTTCTCTCAAAGCCACAACTAAATTGCAATAATTAGTTTATTAGTCCACACAAACACTTCTTAAGAACAGCAACAAAAACTTAGTACTAACACTTCCCTACATGCCTGACAATTATTCCAAAATGTAACATCAAAATCCTTTGTAACAAATTCAAGTTCCCAAATGCAACCTAAGAAAAATGTAAAACCTACCTGCCCCTTTTGAATATGGCATTCCTTAGGATAGAATTTTTGTAATTATCACCATTGTTTCCATCCAACTTGAGGTTCCATATAATTCTTTTGTGTTCAATGCCCAGGTAAATATATTTATCAAGCTATTTAAAGTCTAATTCAGAGAACTTGAAAACTGCTAATGCATCAACATATTCTAAGATGTTTCGTCCCAACACA
Source organism: Heritiera littoralis (assembly GCA_031772115.1). NCBI lineage: Eukaryota > Viridiplantae > Streptophyta > Magnoliopsida > Malvales > Malvaceae > Heritiera > Heritiera littoralis. The sequence goes on from JAPDPK010000089.1 coordinate 446,999, forward strand.
GATGATATCTACTACCAAGCAATTTGTTACAGTACCATGCTTATATTGGTTCTATTTACTTAATTTTTTAAGCCACAACAATTACTTTTAATTAAGAAGGAATACATTTGGATATGTTAATCAAATTATGAACTCCAAGTATAAATTTAGAGATCAAAATTCCAATGATTGAGGATTGGTTTCAATTTTTAACAACTGTAACTTTTTTAGTGAAGATAGCTTGTTTCGCAATACTTACAACATTCCTTTTTTATAAGCCCTTTTATTCATAAAAGACCAATAACATACATTAAAACAAAAATTACAATTGTGTAACAGTAAAAAAAAATACATGAAAAAGAAACTTTAACAATAGAAGCACCAAGATGAAACTCCGTAAATGCAAATAGATAACTGCCCAATAATTGTATTACCAATCAAAGCTACTCTATGCTTGTTCAACTTCTCATAACCTCTTTGTAAAAAAGAAAAGCAAAATATACATGTAAGTCACATAAGGTTTAGCCCGGTAAAGCATATTCATTATTACCTTGTTCACTTTAAGGAAAACATCATTGAAAATATGCATTCAATAATTGCAAACAATACAATTTAGATTAAAATTTAAATTATTATAGAAGAAAGTACTAAATGGTTCCTAATGCATCAACAACCACCATTTGCTTAGAATGTTAGAAAGAAAGACCCAGAATTGCAATGAAAAAGTGGCATCATACCAAAACATGCAAATTTAACTATAACTTTGCAATCATTAAGTAGCTACTACATTGATGGATCCAAAAGGCACATATCCATTTTCCTATCTTCAAACTAAGAGAGCTATTGGAAAAGTGGTCATATATCCAAGCCCTTGATAATCATTTTCAATGTTATTCAGTCTTTGTCCTTCTTAATTACCCCCCACCGCAATGTATTCTTGTTACTTATGTAGTTTAATGAGATTTTGTATAAGATCTTCTGGAGACAAAGCAAAAGAAAACGCAATCACAGAAGAATAATTTTTGAGTATTTTTCATACTATCATCGGGTATTAGTTGAATCCAAAAAGGTAAGACAGGAAAATCTTAAATCTTTAAACTTAATCAATGAGGATTAAAATTACCAATCTCAAGACTTAACCTCAGCTTAAGTTTATCTCTTAACTCTTAAATTAACCACTAAAAAGTTTTCAAATGAGTTGTTTCTTTAGTCTCCTATATTATTCTTTGCAATCCAATGACACCAAAATCCAAAAGTTGGAGGCTACTGCTTATTTAATAGTCCAATTTCACTATGTGGTCAGCTTGTCCAGACCATGATGTTCAATAAAAGAATTTGCCTTTTAGAGACATGAAAGATAAAAGGTTTTTCTTTTGGATTTGCTTTAATGGTGCCATTTTGATAATCATATTTTTTGCCAGGAGGGTGGCTAGAAGTTCAGATGATGGTCTTCAAACATAGGAATGGTAATATGATGTGGATGCCTGCACAATGATAACTCAGTCTGTTTCTTTTTACCAATTAATAAATTAAGATACTAAACTACATAGTTTTAATAATCCGGTAGTGTTTCCTTTAGGTGTCTAAGTCCATTATATAAAGAAAATCTTTAAATTTATAACTTCGTACAGTAATCAAATCTAAATTTAAATCAAGTAACCCATATAGAACTCATTTAGAAGTTATCATATAAAAATCAGACGTAAAAGCTAAATTCGATGGTATATGTATTGTGTTTCAAGTATTTAAAAACTTAAAGGAAGAGAATTACAAATTCATGCCAAAATGATAACAGTCCATGTTTATGCTAGATTGATTAAAAATACCTTTCCATTGTCTTTGAGAAGATAAGGAATATGAGGAGTAGAGCTTTCTTTCTTTGCCACTATATTTCATCCTCCTTTGTCACCATTTAAATTTATTTGTTAAATATTTTTTTAAACATTATACTGTGGTTTCCAAAAATCTCGGTTTCTTTAGGCTTTGGAACCCATCTAAAGGTTAGTTGTTGCTTATGAATGCCAACATAATGCAAGGAGAAAATGGAAGAAATGAGCATTACTTAATTTCTCTGCACTTCTATTATTTCTTCCTACACTAACCAAAGTACAGCCAAGGAAGGCCATTCACCTAAAAGCACAACAAATTTTACTCAAAAAAAGTGCTTACCCACTAAACTTCCCATAAAACAAAACCAAGAAAAAGAATAAGTCTTAAAAAGCAGGTAAAACAATGTATACCATATTTAAATGGCTAAAGTCCATGGTTTCAAGTAAGCATGCTATTGGCTATTCTGAAACCTCTATGATGAGTCCTTGCATAATAATAAATGATTTCTAAAATAACATGAAGTAAGATGACTTGAGAAATCTGACTTTGCTAAGAGAATTTTGCAGAAATTTTGAGAAAAGGCACATGTATATAATCTTGCTCAATCTCAAACAGAGAAAAGATGAATAGTTAACACATGAAACAAAAAGAAAATTCTAGAAATACAGACCTTGCCTGTTACTTCTGCTCTTTAGTGCCACCACTTTATGGTTCTAGTGAGCTCACTACCAGTCCTGAGGGAACTTCACTGCTGTTGTGCTAGCTAGGAAAGGAAAGGGTGGTTCAATTTTGGTCTCATAGATATCTCCAACACAGTAATTCAAGAATTGCATGCAGCAGTGGAAATTCCATAATTTGTAAGACTTTTTCAAGCACAAAAGAAAAACCAATATGATGATGAAAAATTAGTCAACATTTCAAGAAGCCAAAAAAGAAAAGAAAAGATCGTTGCAAAGAAATTTGAGTTTGAAGGTTTGGGTTATCATGACATTATATACCAAGTAAAAAAAGAGATCTTAGTAAATTGAAATATATTTACATGTCTAAAAGTTATAGAATTAGAATTAGCATATAGGATTAAAAAAGTTCATAACTACATAATAAAAAAGCAAGAATGATATATTTTATAATAAATTTTGCATGAAAACATGATCATTTAAAGTCAAATACATACCTTATGCTCAAGCTTTCTTTTGTCCCCACCAACATAATTGAGATTTAATGCTTGTCTTTACTGTTAAAGTTTCTCTCTTTTAGTAGTACATTTTCATTAGAAGTTACAATCACAATCAACATATTACATTCCATGAATAGGTAACTATGAAAATCACATTACTCAAACTAGGTAAACTAGTAAATAACTATAACAAACTAGTAAATAGCTAGACTAACTCAAGCTCACACTTGATGAGACTCGAACATGAGACCTCAAAGTCTCAGGGCCTCCTCCTTGCTACTAAGCCAAGGCCTCATTGGCAAAGTTTCTCTCTTTAAAGAAGATACAATAACACAATTTTCTTTGAAGAAAATGTAATGACACAATAATAGTTAATTTCACTTGTTATTTAAAGTGCACAATTAAAGCAAAAGATGAAAATAAAGTAAAATATTTGAATCAGAAAGTAAATCTAAGATCTTTCGAAAAGTTTCTAATAACAAAAAAAGCATACCTCAAGTTGAAGTAACAAATCCAAGAGATTCCAAACTGAAAATCGAGAAAAGAAGAATATAAATCAGTACTTTAATCAAGCAAAAACTTGGAAACAGATCATTACTTTAATCAAATAAGAACTTCAAAATGCAACTTGAAATTTTGCCCCAAAAAGAAGAAATAAATAACACAAAAAAATATATTTATTACATTTAAGTTCTCTTATTAAAAACCTCATAACAATAAAATTTAACCTACTACCAATCATGTCATCAATTATTTTGCTTTATGATAATGTGCTTGGCTGCTTACCAATCAAATGATAAAATTAGGCATCTGATGCATAATCAACAATTTTCATCTCTTAATTAGAGAATTTAGGAACCATTCCCTTTATAAACTGTTTTTCCTTTTTCTTTAATAACAACGTTATTTGATTTTGAAAAAAGATCTGTTAATGATGCATGAATCTAGCAAATTATCTAAGATTAACAAATTTCTTTGAATATCATCTACAATTTGTAGATTTTTCATTACATAGTATCATGGTCCTAAGGATTAATAAGGTACAATAAGTTTTCCAATTTTTTTTTGAAAGCTCTCCGACCTCAAGCAACCTTGGATTTTGTATTTAATGAACACATAGTCTTTCATTTGCCTTTCTTTTTTGGCACAGCAAAGCATTTTTAATCAAAACTTTATGAAAACAGCAACTGGAGAGTATAAATACCAAAAATAAAAAATAAAAAAGGTAGCACTTGAAATGTAACATAATAATTACCCCTAAAGTAAAATAAAATGTGTATCGACCTCAAAGATGGCTCTAAAAAAGGGTAACAAATAGATTACAGAAAATAAATCCAAAAAGGTTAGCTTCTTATTGCAAATAAACTCTCTCAATATGGACACATAGATTTATTGCAGCAAAATAGAATAATCTTTAAATTACTTGTTTTGAAAAAATTATGTAGTAAAATTTTGATTGACCTCTCTCATGGTATGGAATACAACATAGGGAAGCTACAAATTAATTAAAAAATTAGTCAACATACTCAAAGCAAACATGAAATAGTAAATTTATAAGTAATAAATGAAAAATTAGATTAAAATCCAAATTAAACTGAAAACAAAAAACAAATTTTCGTTCAGCGCTAATTTGTTGGTATAAGTTAAAAGCACACGCCAATTCACATTGAAAATCATTACCTCTTAATGGTTAAAAAAATTACTCCATATCTGTAGAATTCTAGAGGATTTCTCTTCTCCTTTGCTGACAGATAATCTCCCTAATTTTTAGGAGATAATCTCCCTGATTTTTAAAGAGATAACTCTGCAGTAATTATCCTTTTCTAGTAGATATTCTCCCTGATCTTTAGGAGAATATCCCTGTAGTAATTTAGTTTCTGTTTTTGAATAACCTAATTGTTTGAGGCATGTCTCTTCAGCTATTTATATCATACATATAAGGCTGTATTTTTATAAAGCAATATAGTAAAAAATATCAAATTGTTTTTTTATTTTCTACATGGTATCAGAGCAAGATCTAGGCAGTTTCTTCTCTCAAAAATCTTGAAATTAGCCATACCAGCCATGACCAAATACCCAAGATCAGCCATGACCAATGGCACAGAAAGTGTCACCTCTGAAACTGTGCCAAATACTAAACCTGTTGACTAGAAACCTTGTTCTTCACAAGACAGAGATAGCAAGGAAAATGTTGCACACAAAGGTAACTTCCTAACAGCTCTTAATGCTAGATGGGGAAATATACAATCTTGGATTGTGGACTCAGGGGCATCCAATCATATGACTGAAGATGCCACGGTGTTTCATAAATATACCGCTTGGCATGATAATACCACAATACGAATTGCAAATGGGACACACTCTAAGGTGGCTGGTATAGGTTCGGTTGTGATATCTAAAGACATAGTACTTGATTTAGTTTAGTTTGTTCCAAATTTAGATTGCAATCTTCTGTCTATAAGTAAGTTAACCAAGGATCTCAATTGTGTTGCTAAGTTTCTTCCAAATATGTGTGAATTTCAGGTTTTGGACTTGGGGAAGACGATTAGCAATGTTAAGATATGTGCGAGTCTCTATCTTCTGAGAGTTGATATGCCTGAAAAGATAGACCAAAAGATTTCTTGTGTAGCTTCTAAGGATAGTGCCGTAATGTTATGGCACTATCGATTAGGACATCCAAACTTTGTATACCTAAGAAAACTTTTTCCCTCTTTATTCAATAATCATGAAAAGTCCTTTCAGTGTGAAGTTTGCTAGCTATCTAAACATACCTGTAATTCTTATCCAAATCAGTCCTATAAGCCTTCTCACCCTTTCTTAATGATACACAGTGACATTTGGGGACCGTCTAGGATAAATAACATCACAGGTTCTAGATGGGTTGTCACCTTTATCGATGATCACACACAGATCACCTGGCTCTTTTTTATGAAAGAAAAATTTGAAGTGGGACAAATATTTCAGAATTTCAGCAATATGATACAAACACAATTTCAGGCAAAAATTCAAGTTCTTAAAACAGACAATGGAAGGGAATATTTCCATTCAAAACTTGGCTCATACCTACTAAAGCAAGGCATCATACATCAGAGTTCATGTGTTGACACTCCTCAGCAAAATAGAGTGTTTGAATGGAAGAATAGGCACTTCCTGGAAGTTACCCAATCCTTGATGATGACAACACATGTTCCAAAACAGTTTTGGGGAGAGGCAATTGTCACAGCCACCTATCTCATTAACCGGATGCCATCTCGTGTGTTAAACTTCCAGACACCATGTAATAAACTCCAAACCACCTATCCTAGCACTCATCTTCTATCCAACATTCCTATCAAAGTTTTTGGTTGCATAGCATTTGTCCATACCCATCAACAACATCGCAGTAAGTTAGACCCAAGAGCCATAAAATGCATCTTTCTTAGTTACTCCCCACACCAGAAGGGCTACAAATGTTATTCCCCTTCCACAAAGAAATTTTATAACTCCATGGATGTCACTTTCTTTGAAGATCAACCATATTATCCCAAATCTGACATTCAGGGGGAGAACCCAATCACCGGGGAATATCATCTTTGGGATAGAACTGAGTTTCTTGAACCTGAGCCGTCCTCGTCCTTTCTTTTTCCAACACTAGCTCCCAACTTGGTTGAGCCACACCTTGAGCTAAACACCACACTACAACCTGATTCTTCAAATAACCCAGACCCTAACCCTACTACATAGGTGAAAGGAAAAGAATTAGAATTACTTGTTTATTCCAGGAAACAAAAAACTCAAAGGGAGACAGAGGACCACACATTGCCACGGCAAAACCAAGAATCTGAACCGGGTCCTAAAACTCAGAATACTCACACAGGTAACACTTCTAAAACTCCTACTGAATCAATTTTGGTTGAGACTACTGATGATCTTAACAAGCCAATAACTTTGAGAAAGGGTGTAAGATCATGCACCTAACATCCTATTGGAAACTTTATCTCATATGACAGGTTGTCTCCCAACTTTAGAGCATTTGTGACCTCTCTAACAGAAATACAGATTCCCAAGAATGTGCAAGAAGCGCTTACTCAACCAAAATGGAAGGCAACAGTCATGGAAGAAATCCTAGCCTTGGAGAAGAATTCAATTTTGGGAAATTACTGATCTACCAGCATGGAAGAAACCAGTTGGGTGCATGTAGACACCATTTTTGTCCGGTTCTTTTTCAAACATTTTTAATTAATTAGTTTTTTTTTATATTTGATTTTTAATTTTTAATTTTTATTTTTTAGATTTAGAAATAAATTTTGGATTTTGATTTTGATTTTTATAGAATAAAATAAAGAAAATAAAAAAAAGAAGGAAATCAGAATTAATTTTGATAGGAAAGTAAAATTAAATGAGACTATTAAAGATTGAAAATCAAAATTTTGTGAAAAGGAAAGTCAAAATTAATATCGGATTCAAGTCCGATTCTTGAAATATAAAATTTCCTAAAAAAGTTGATTCTTGATTTCCAAATTATTACCAAAAATAAAAAATATAGAAAATATAAAAAAAATATATAAAAAGAAAAAAAGAAAAACCTAGGTCTATAAAAGGAGAAAACCCTAGGGAGGCAAAAAAAAAGAGAGAGGGAGGATACAGAAAAAACCTAGAGGAAAAACCCTAAAAAAAACCTAGAGAGGAAACCCTAAGAAAACCTTAAGAAACTGAAGAAAAAGGAGAAAACCCTACTGCCTCAGGGGGATGGTGGCTGCCTTCCCTTCTCTTAGCCGAACCCATTGCTGGCCACCTTCATACTGTTGCCATCATCATCTTCACGCCGGTGCAACCTATATCTCTTTGTCATCGCCTTCTCCATTAAACAACAGCTTATAATCTTTCTTACCTTGCTACATTAACGCCAAGTCTCCCTTGCCCTTTGTTGCAGCTCCTTTTCCTGCCATTACTGCTACCCTGCATTCTTTCTTTCGTTGTAGACAGTACAATACTGCACCATCACTACTCTTGCCGCCTATGTACCAAGCCGACAGCCTCTTTCACGATTCATCATCACCTTCACCCCAACTTCATCACCACAGCTAGGCTCCTTGCTGTCCAGGATCCTCTCGGCATCATCGTCTTCATGCTTTGCCGTCACCGCTCCCCTGCAGCAACCGGTTTGCCCAGCCCCGTTTCTGGCTGAACGGATTGCCTATAGCTTCACGCTACTGCTGCTTTAAGAAATCCACCATCTATCATCCTTAAGTTGCTGCCCATCCCCGAGCTGCACTACACCAGAACAATCACCAAATTGCACCCCAGTCCGGTGCTGCCTTCCCGTTACCTTCCCTACACCTTGGTTACACGTTAAAGCCAAACAAAAAAGGAGCAATATACCTGGAGTAGGACTAACTAAGCTGTCACTGCAAATGGTTACAAAGCTGTTGGACAGAATCTGCTGCATGAAGAAAGACGTACGTGGGAAAGTAAAAAATATAAAGAAGACAAAGGAAGACAGGTTGAAGCATAAAGAAAAAAAACAATAAAGAATTCTTGCATTTTGCACACTGAGCTGCTTCGGTTGCCTTCGAACAGCAGCCAAAGTTGATCCAAAAAAAAAAAAAGAAAAAAGAAAGTTCCTAGTGGTGCTCGGTTTCCCAGGTTCGATTTTTTTTTATTGTTTAATTAATTAGTTAAAGTAAATATATTTTTTGCAATATGATTTGATGATCTAATAATTATTGGCATGAATAATTTAGTGATTTATATGGTGATGGTTTAACTTTGATGTTAAATCTGACTTAATAATTTGATTTAGAAAAATTTTGCATGATAACGTTTAATTGGATCTGGTGTGAAATTATTGCATGACATATTTAATTTGACTAATTTAGTATGATTATATATATTTGGCTTTTTTTTTTCTAATAATGTGACTTAAGAAGTTGTATGATTAAGTATAGTATATTAAGATTAGTGTCTATGAAATAAATTTAGGCCTATGATTGACTTGAAACTTATAAGATAAAAATAAAATTATAGAAATAAAATTAAATAAAAAGTATAAAAATAATAATAATAAAAAAAAAATAAAAGATGTGTTGTTTCGACGATGGAATTTTAAAGGTACTGCGCTTGAGTAGTACTTTTAAATATCTCGAGGTGAGGAGATTCTTTTTAAGTCTTACCAGCTTGATGGAAGATTTAAAAAGATATTTCTGATATTTAAAATTCAAATTTATTATTAAAATTAAAATAAGAATCGATTAAAATTAATTGCAATTAAAAGAATGAAAAATCAAATTAGAAATAAAGTATTATAAAAATTAATATAATTAGAAATAAAATAGAATAAGATAATAAAAATATAAATATTCCGACGATGGAATTCTAAAGGGACTGCGCTCGAGTAGTGCTTTTAGATATCTTGAGGTGAGGATGGTTCTTTTAGGTCTTACCAGCTTGATGGAAGATCTAAGGGGATATTTCCAATATTTAATAAATCGATAAAAAATTTAAATTAGTAAAATAAAATTAAGTTAAGTTCATTATAATAAATAATAAAACCAAATTAATTAAAATTAGAAAAGAATTAAAATAAATAGAAATTAAATTAAATTAAATATTTTAATAGATGTGAATTATTCCGAGGATGGAATTTAAAAGGAATTGCGCTTGAGTAGTTTCTTTAAAAATTCCTAAGGTGAGAAAGTTTCTTTAAGGTCTTACCAGCTTGATGGAAGGTCTTTAAGAGAATTTTCAATATCAAATAATTCATGTTTATTTAAATATATAAAATATGTGAATTAATAATTTATAAAAAAAATAATAACAATGGAATAAAATAAGATAAAATAATAAATATGGGTAGAGGTCAAAGTAGGGTTTACATAATGTATTAAATCATCCGATGACGGAGCCTCTTCAAGAAAGGCGATTGGTCCTACTTGAATACTCTTGAGGTGAGAATAACTTTTAAGTTGTCCAACTAGCTTGATGGAGGAGACTTAAAAGATTTTTCAATATTTAATTATATCGAAATTAAAGTAAAAGGCAAAATTAAGATAACCTTAGATCACTTGGTACCATCTTAGGATGGGCGTTGTGAGGGTGCTAATCCTTCCTCACATGTAACCGTACTCCCGAACTTAGAACTTTTAACGTAGACCAGGCCTTATCCTTAGTTTGAATAGGTGACCAATCACACCTAGGTTAGAATGATTGGTGGCGACTCCATAGTTTTGTGTCTAGCTATTAGGTTTTCCGAAACTTAATATGTTATGACAGTTTGGCGACTCCGCTGGGGACATTAGAGAGTCAGGCCGTTAGGTAGTTTAAGGTTATCAAGATTTTGCCTAAAACTTTAAATTTCATAAAATATTTAATGCACACACTTCACGTTCATGTGCATGCATTAGCCCTCGACCCGGGCTTATCCTTCATAGGAGGGAGTATAGTACCTTTGCCTTCGTGAGGTGATAACCTCCACACAGGCCAGTGAAATACTCCCACTCAAATTGAACCTTTCCGTTTGTAACCTGTAATGGGTGAGGATTGGGTGCCTTACTAGTTTTGGGTGGACGACAGTAAGGAACAATTTGGGAACCTTTAGCCCTTTTATCTAAAGCCATGCATATAGTGAAATTAAGAAGACCAACTATAATATAGAACCATATCAACCCATGCCATAGAAAATATCCATTATTTAGGACACATGTTTGATCAAGTTTGTTTGATTTTGATTTATACATGAGACACTAAGAGGGTACCATGAGTTCTTCACCAAAACATTTCCATGCATCGCTCGTCCATTATTGTTACATGGCAACTTTTTACCATACCATTCATACACATGTAGCTTCATATCATTTTGTTCATCTTCAATCATTGTTTTGAACAAAGCACTTTCAAATTTTTTTCAAGCATCACCACATGTGAAATGATAAATTCTTAATTGTGGCAATAAAAGATTCGAAGATAGCCCAACCAAAAGTCCATTCACATCACACTCATTATCAAGCTAGGATTATGGAAGAAGAACAAAACATTCGCATGGAGAAGATGGAAAAAGCTCAAGAGGATATAAGGGGGCAATTGGCCCAAATCACTGAGTTGTTGAAAAACTTGAGTAAGGGAAAGGGAGTAATAGAATAAGTTGTAGTTCAAAAAGAGATTTGTCTTATGGGGGCATGAAGGGGTCGGGTTCTAGCCATGCGATTTTGAGGATTTATAAATTCTAGTTTTTGCTTTCTTTTATTTCTTTAAATAATGCAAGATAGTTTTTGAAAGTGCTTAAGCCCATAAGCACGAAATAAATTTTATTTATGGGTTAACTTTTATTTATTTCCTTTTCAATAAAGCGACTAGTGTGATGCACTGTCAATTTCTCATTCCATTCATTTTCCATTTCTCAACATACTCACCACAACTTTCACTCACAAGTATCCAAATAATGAACATGATGATAATGATGTCAATAAATCTAGGGTTCAATTTTGAAAGAACCACTATTGTTGATGAATTAATAGTATGCCAATGTTGCGAAAGCAAGAAAATGAAGGAAAGGTTCCTCACCATCCGCACTTGATAGACGGTACGAGAAAGGTGAATCTCTTACAAAAGCTTCTAATAAGTTTGTCATTGTTCGATAAATGATCTTTAAGGAGAGCACTTACATTTGAAATGATAAATGGTTTTCTTTCACTATCCTTCAAGCATGAGTAAAATTATCCTTTGATTACCCCTTTTGAGCCTATTATATTTTTGTAGTATAACCCACCAAGGATCACCCTCCACATTGGGGGCAAGGAAGATGAAATAAAGAAATTTTGGGGGCAAAAAGGAAAGTGTTCATGATGAATCAAGGGGCAAAAAAAAAAAGGAAGCCCATTTTTGTGAAAAAAAAAAGAAAAGGGTTTGAATTCAAAAAGAAAACCCAAAAAAAAAAAGCAAGAAAGGGCAAAATGCCTAAACGTTTTACTTGATAAAGAAAGTGATCCCTTGGTTTATAAACCTTGAAACACATTTTGGGCCTACTATATCCTTTTCTTTCATAAACCCTCACCCGAGCCTACATTACGTGCCTTTAAAAGCCCATTTTGATCAAATGTAAATGTTTGAATTGAAGAATCATGCGTTGAATGAAAACATACTTGTACAATGAGATAATGATCCTTTGAAGGAAGTAGATCAAGTTGAATGAAGAAAACATGAGCTTTAGAAGATATCTTGGATCAAAATCAAGAGTGCCTATTAGGGGGCATCAATTTGGATTGAGCACTGAATGTCGAAGTTTGTTAAAGCCAATGAAGTTGAAAATGAAGAAAAGAAAAAAGAAAAAAAATATAAAAAAAAAGAAAAAAGAGAAAAAAAAAGAAGAAAAAAAGAAAAAAGAAAAAAAAAAGAAAAAAAAGGAAAAAAGAAAAAAAAAAGAAAAAGAAAAAGAAAAAGGAGGATTCAAATTGAAAACTCGAAAAGGGCAGTTTGAATCAGTTGAGGGGGGCACCTAAGTTGAAAACCGAAAAAGGCGACTCAGGAAAATATCAACATCAAAAAGTTTTGATACGAGGGCAAGATTGGCAGACACTACATGAAAGAACATATCAACCTAAGAGTGGGCTTTTGGAAAAGAATTTTAGATTGACTTGATTGAAATTGTCAGAATGTTCATTAAATGGATACTAAAGACCTTATTCCAAACAGATTGTCCCATTGGTTTTTCTGGATTTCATGTTCCTTTTCTAAGAATGAATATCTATACCTCTCATGATCATTTATTCCACCCCTATAATAAATTGAGAAGATGTATGAGTGCATTATATTGGTGGTCAAGTTGAAAGGAAAATAAATAAATGTTGGTAACCTTTTTGGGTAAATTTTTGAAAAAAAAAATTCTTTTGAGAAATTTTGCATTACTAAGAGAGAGAAGGAAACAAATGTGAATGATGAATATACAAATTTGAAAACCTGATGGCTAGTCTTCGGGCATAACTGGGCTAGGACTCAATAAAAGATGTGATGTTAAATGAAAGGAGATTTAAAGAATTCAGCTGATATTTGGGACTTGAGAAAGGCAAGATGAGCTTGAGAATCTTGTTACCACAATTGAGAATGCATTTGCATACATTCATGGAATAATTCAGGAAGCATGACATTGACATGTGCATAACATTCATGGCATTCATGACATGCATGACATTTCACTAGTGCATTTTGGACATTGAACTATATGTTAAGACATTAGGATAAGAAGTTTTGAATGATTTGAATTTTGAGGAAAAGAGAAAATATAAGAGATTGTAATTTGAAAAAATGATGAGGTATGAGAAGATGATGAGAAAAATACTTTTTGAAAAAACCTTAGATGAGAGTAAAGTCCAGTTTAGCTGGCACCTTAAAGGAGAATAAAGCCTAATATTGTTGGCATCAAAACGAAAGCTAAGCCCAGTCAAACCCATGTTAACTGGCATTCTGAATGAAACTTTTATTTTTCAAAAGTCTCAATGCCTCTGGTGAGAGGAGCACAAGATTATTTTTCAAAGTTCCAATGCCTCTGGTGAGAGGAGCACAAGATTATTTTTCAAAGTTCCAATGCCTCTGGTGAGAAGAGCACAAGTTTATTTTTCAAAAGTCTCAACGCCTCTGGTGAGAGGAGCACAAGATTATTTTTCAAAGTTCCAATGCCTCTGGTGAGAGGAGCACAAGTTTATTTTTCAAAAGTCTCAACGCCTCTGGTGAGAGGAGCACAAGATTATTTTTCAAAGTTCCAATGCCTCTAGTGAGAGGAGCACAAGGTTATTTTTCAAAAGTCTCAATGCCTCTGGTGAGAGGAGCACAAGATTATTTTTTTTCAAAGTTCCAATGCCTCTGGTGAGAGGAGCACAAGGTTATTTTTCAAAAGTCTCAATGCCTCTGGTGAGATGAGCACAAGGTTATTTTTCAAAAAATCTCAATGCCTCTGGTAAGAGGAGCACAAGGTTATTTTTCAAAAAGTCTCAATGCCTCTGTTGAGAGGAGCTCTTTATTTTTCAAAAAGTCTCGATGCCTCTGTTGAGAGGAGCTCTTTGTTTCAAAAAGTCTCACAGCCTCTGGTGAGAGGAGCTTTTATTTCATGATCATTTTTCATTTCCTTGGTCTTATGATAGGAAAGACTAGGAATTTCATTTCACAGTCCTTAGTCTTGTGATAGGAGAGACTAGGAAAACTTCATTTTTTGCATTTCCTTAGTCTTATGATAGGAGAGACTAGGAATTTCACTTCGCATTCCTTAATCTTGTGATAGAAAAGATTAGGAAATCCCATTCACTTTGCATTCCTTAGTCTTATGATAGGAAAGACCAGGAAATTTCATCTCATATTCCTCAGTCTTATGATAGGAGAGACTAAAATAGGAATTTCACTTTGCATTCCTGAACCTTATGATAGAAGAGGCTAGGAAATTTCATTTTGCATTTATTCCTTAGCCTTATGAGAGAGATGGCTAGAAAATATCTCAAAAAAAAAATTGATAGGACTTGCATTTGGACAAAATGGTTGTCTATGTCTTTGCACCATTACTGTTTCACAGCAAAGTGCAAAGAGGGGCAACTGTAGACACCATTTTTGTCCGGTTCTTTTTCAAACATTTTTAATTAATTAGTTTTTTTTTATATTTGATTTTTAATTTTTAATTTTTATTTTTTAGATTTAGAAATAAATTTTTGGATTTTGATTTTTATAGAATAAAATAAAGAAAATAAAAAAAAAGAAGGAAATCAGAATTAATTTTGATAGGAAAGTAAAATTAAATGAGACTATTAAAGATTGAAAATCAAAATTTTGTGAAAAGGAAAGTCAAAATTAATATCGGATTCAAGTCCGATTCTTGAAATATAAAATTTCCTAAAAAAGTTGATTCTTGATTTCCAAATTATTACCAAAAATAAAAAATATAGAAAATATAAAAAAAATATATAAAAAGAAAAAAAGAAAAACCTAGGTCTATAAAAGGAGAAAACCCTAGGGAGGTAAAAAAAAAAAGAGGGAGGGAGGATACAGAAAAAACCTAGAGGAAAAACCCTAAAAAAAACCTAGAGAGGAAACCCTAAGAAAACCTTAAGAAACTGAAGAAAAAGGAGAAAACCCTACTGCCTCAGGGGGATGGTGGCTGCCTTCCCTTCTCTTAGCCGAACCCATTGCTGGCCACCTTCATACTGTTGCCATCATCATCTTCACGCCGGTGCAACCTATATCTCTTTGTCATCGCCTTCTCCATTAAACAACAGCTTATAATCTTTCTTACCTTGCTGCATTAACGCCAAGTCTCCCTTGCCCTTTGTTGCAGCTCCTTTTCCTGCCATTGCTGCTACCCTGCATTCTTTCTTTCGTTGCAGACAGTACAATACTGCACCATCACTACTCTTGCCGCCTCTGTACCAAGCCGACAGCCTCTTTCACGATTCATCATCACCTTCACCCCAACTTCATCACCACAGCTAGGCTCCTTGCTGTCCAGGATCCTCTCGGCATCATCGTCTTCATGCTTTGCCGTCACCGCTCCCCTGCAGCAACCGGTTTGCCCAGCCCCGTTTCTGGCTGAACGGATTGCCTATAGCTTCACGCTACTGCTGCTTTAAGAAATCCACCATCTATCATCCTTAAGTTGCTGCCCATCCCCGAGCTGCACTACACCAGAACAATCACCAAATTGCACCCCAGTCCGGTGCTGCCTTCCCGTTACCTTCCCTACACCTTGGTTACACGTTAAAGCCAAACAAAAAAGGAGCAATATACCTGGAGTAGGACTAACTAAGCTGTCACTGCAAATGGTTACAAAGCTGTTGGACAGAATCTGCTGCATGAAGAAAGACGTACGTGGGAAAGTAAAAAATATAAAGAAGACAAAGGAAGACAGGTTGAAGCATAAAGAAAAAAACAATAAAGAATTCTTGCATTTTGCACACTGAGCTGCTTCGGTTGCCTTCGAACAGCAGCCAAAGTTGATCCAAAAAAAAAAAGAAAAAAGAAAGTTCCTAGTGGTGCTCGGTTTCCCAGGTTCGATTTTTTTTTATTGTTTAATTAATTAGTTAAAGTAAATATATTTTTTGCAATATGATTTGATGATCTAATAATTATTGGCATGAATAATTTAGTGATTTATATGGTGATGGTTTAACTTTGATGTTAAATCTGACTTAATAATTTGATTTAGAAAAATTTTGCATGATAACGTTTAATTGGATCTGGTATGAAATTATTGCATGACATATTTAATTTGACTAATTTAGTATGATTATATATATTTGGCTTTTTTTTTTCTAATAATGTGACTTAAGAAGTTGTATGATTAAGTATAGTATATTAAGATTAGTATCTATGAAATAAATTTAGGCCTATGATTGACTTGAAACTTATAAGATAAAAATAAAATTATAGAAATAAAATTAAATAAAAAGTATAAAAATAATAATAATAAAAAAATAAATAAAAGATGTGTTGTTTCGACGATGGAATTTTTAAAGGTACTGCGCTTGAGTAGTACTTTTAAATATCTCGAGGTGAGGAGATTCTTTTTAAGTCTTACCAGCTTGATGGAAGATTTAAAAAGATATTTCTGATATTTAAAATTCAAATTTATTATTAAAATTAAAATAAGAATCGATTAAAATTAATTGCAATTAAAAGAATGAAAAATCAAATTAGAAATAAAGTATTATAAAAATTAATATAATTAGAAATAAAATAGAATAAGATAATAAAAATATAAATATTCCGACGATGGAATTCTAAAGGGACTGCGCTCGAGTAGTGCTTTTAGATATCTTGAGGTGAGGATGTTTCTTTTAGGTCTTACCAGCTTGATGGAAGATCTAAGGGGATATTTCCAATATTTAATAAATCGATAAAAAATTTAAATTAGTAAAATAAAATTAAGTTAAGTTCATTATAATAAATAATAAAACCAAATTAATTAAAATTAGAAAAGAATTAAAATAAATAGAAATTAAATTAAATTAAATATTTTAATAGATGTGAATTATTCCGAGGATGGAATTTAAAAGGAATTGCGCTTGAGTAGTTTCTTTAAAAATTCCTAAGGTGAGAAAGTTTCTTTAAGGTCTTACCAGCTTGATGGAAGGTCTTTAAGAGAATTTTCAATATCAAATAATTCATGTTTATTTAAATATATAAAATATGTGAATTAATAATTTATAAAAAAAATAATAACAATGGAATAAAATAAGATAAAATAATAAATATGGGTAGAGGTCAAAGTAGGGTTTACATAATGTATTTAAATCATCCGACGACGGAGCCTCTTCAAGAAAGGCGATTGGTCCTACTTGAATACTCTTGAGGTGAGAATAACTTTTAAGTTGTCCAACCAGCTTGATGGAGGAGACTTAAAAGATTTTTCAATATTTAATTATATCGAAATTAAAGTAAAAGGCAAAATTAAGATAACCTTAGATCACTTGGTACCATCTTAGGATGGGCTTTGTGAGGGTGCTAATCCTTCCTCACACGTAACCGTACTCCCGAACTTAGAACTTTTAACGTAGACCAGGCCTTATCCTTAGTTTGAATAGGTGACCAATCACACCTAGGTTAGAATGATTGGTGGCGACTCCATAGTTTTGTGTCTAGCTATTAGGTTTTTCGAAACTTAATACGTTATGACAGTGCAAATGGGTCTTCTCTATTAAGCATAATGCAGATGGGAGTGTAAACAGGTTCAAGGCTAGACTTGTTGCTAAAGGATTCACCCAATCCTATGGCATTGACTATGAGGAGACGTTCACCCCTGTTGCCAAGCTAAACTCAGTTCATGTCTTGTTATCACTTGCAACTAATTTGGACTGGCCTCTCCATCAACTAGATGTCAAAAATGCATTTCTGAACGGTGAGCTAGAAGAGGAAGTCTACATGGAAATTCCACCTGGTTTTGAAACTCAAGAAAATTTTAGCCGAGTGTGTAAGCTCCAAAAGTCCCTATATGGTCTTAAACAATCTCCTCGTGCTTGGTTCGAGAGGTTGACTAAGGTGGTGAAGAAACACGGGTTCATTCAATGTCAGACAGACCACACTATGTTTATTAAAAGCTCTCTTGATGGAAAAAGGGCCATCCTAATAGTCTACGTCGATGACATTATCTTGATCGGTGATCACACGGAGGAAATAGACCATTTGAAGAGTTTCTTGGCACAAGAATTTGAGATTAAAGATCTGGGTCAGCTTAGATACTTCCTTGGTATGGTGGTTGCTAGATCAAAAGAAGGCATTTCGATTTCTCAATGAAAGTATACTCTTGGCCTCTTAAAGGAAACTAGGATGGTTGGCTGCAAACCAGCTGATACCCCTATGGCTCCAACAAGAAAATCTGAGAAGAAGGAAGTGAGTTCTTTGATAGACAAAGGTAGGTACCAAAGGCTAGTAGGCAAACTTATATATCTAGCTCACACTAGACCAGACATCGGGTTTGTAGTAGGATGGGTTAGCAGATTTATGAATAGTCCAACTGAAAAACATATGGAAGCTGTACTACGAATTCTTCGGTACCTCAAAAATAGTTCAGGAAAAGGATTGTACTTTAAGAAGACTACAAATAGAGGTCTTGAAATTCTTACTGATGCAAACTCGGCTAGTTTTCTAGAAGACCGAAGATCAACTACAGGATATTGTACCTATGTGTGGGGTAACCTGGTCACATGGCAAAGTAAAAAACAAACAGTGGTAGCTAGGAGCAGTGCTGAGGCTGAATTAAGAGCTATGTGTCATGGCATATGTGAGGGAAAATGGCTGGAGGGAATGCTAAGAGAATTAAAGGTGCCTATGAGCAGCCTTATGGTGTTACAATGTGATAGTAAGGCAGTTATAAACATCACAAAGATCCAGTGCACCATGACTGGACAAAGCATGTGGAGATTGATTGTCATTTTATTAAAGAAAAGTTAGAAGGAGGTTTGATTAAGTTGGTCTACATTCCTACGAGCCACCAAATTGTAGATATTCTCACCAAGGCTTTACCAAGAAACAGTTTTAATAGTTTGAAGTCCAAGCTGGGCATGATTGACATTCATAACCCAGCTTGAGGGGGAGTGTAGAATTCTAGAGGATTTCTCTCCTCCTTTGCTGACAAATAATCTCCCTGATTTTTAGGAGATAATCTCTCTGATTTTTAGGAGAGATAACTCTGTAGTAATTATCCTTTTCTACTAGATATTCTCCCTGATCTTTAGGAGAATATCCATGCCGCAATTTAGTTTCTATTTTTTAATAACCTAGCTGTTTAAGGCATGTCTCTTCAGCTATTTATATTCTACAAATAAGGCTGTATTTTTATAAAGCAATATAGTAAAAAATACCAAATTGTTCTTTTATTTTCTACAATATCAAATTCAGTTCATTTCTCCCATACCTTCCCTTTCTTTTGTAATACCAAAATCATTAAACATGAAAATTCATAAAAAGAAAAAAAATACCTAGGTTAAAAATAATAAAAAAACAGGAAAATAAAGCTTCAAATTACAAAATAAAAATTTTGAAGGTTCAAGTATTAAAGAAAAGACATAATGCAAGAGGAAAGATGGATTTAGCATGAAAAATATGCCTTTTGAAAGATAAAATCTTAAAGGACTCACCATTAGTGCTTTACAAATATGTTCTTCAATTGTTGTTTCACTTGAATACAAAATGAAGCCCAAAAATGTTAGTGCTATATAAACATTGGGTGCTTAAGTTCCCATGTTTTAAATAAACAAAATTAGACACATAACCTAAACTTCACTCTCATGTTCTAAATAAAAAAATAAATGTCATTTTTACCAACGAAAAAATTTGACAAGGAGTAAGCTGCCGGCGCCGAATTTGTTGGGGGAGTGACTGGCGACAGTAGCTTGGTTCGACATTGGAGAGGTGCACAGTGGAGAGGCGAGGAAGGGAGAGGCAAATCTAGTTTGGAGAGGTAGTGGGGAGGTGCGCATAGGGGAGATCGAGGCGGTGGCAAGGTGTGCGCAGGGGAAAAGAGAGGTGAGGAGAGGTGCGAGCAGGGGAGAGGAGAGGCGAGGCCAGGTGCCGGCAATGGGAGAGGAGAGGCGAGGTGAGGCGCACACAGGGGAGAGGTGAGGTGAGGTGAAGCGCGCGTAGGGGAATGGGAGGTCGAGGATGAGGGGAGAGGTGAGACAAGGCCAGGCGCGGGCAGGAGAGAGGTGAGGCAAGGCTAGGCGCGCAAGGTAGCTGGGCTAGACGTCAGCGCCAGATCTGGGTTGGTGAGGTCGGTGGGAGGAGTTGGGGTGAGGGAGAGGTGGGTGAGGATCAGCGATTAGTGTTTTTTTTAGCTAATTAAGTAAAATGTGAATGGGGCGGTAAAGTAAATTTTTTGGGCTGGGAATTGATGAATAATTTTGAGACGGATTTGTGGTAGCAAAATCCGTCTCAAAATTTTAGTATATTTTTTTATAAATTTAATAATATCATTTCATTTAATTGTAAAAATTTTACTATACTTTTTTATATTTAAATGATATTATTTATAATTTATGTATTCTAAAAATTATTATACAACATTAAACTAATGAACAAAAAATTATACAACATTAAACTAAAAAAATATTATGATATTATAGTTCATATTAGCATATTAGTTTATATTTTGTCTCTAAAGTTTGAGAAGGACTTTGTAACGAAAATTCTGTCTCAAAGCTTTTGGATTTTTTTTATTTATCTGAGACATTTTGAGACGAAATTTTCGTTGCGAAATCCATCTCTAAATTTTGAGATGGAATTTACAATAGAATTTGTCTCAAAACACATAGATTTCTTTTTTTTTTTGGAGATTTTAAGACGGAATTTGCAACAGAAATTCCGTCTCAAAATCTCCCAAAAAAAAAAAACAAATCTATGGGTTTTGAGACCAAATTTTCGTTGCAAATTTCGTCTCAAAATCTCCCAAAAAAAAAATTAAAAAAAAAAACATATCTATGGGTTTTGAGAAGGAATTTCCGTTGCAAAATCCGCCTCTAAATTTTGAGACGAAATTTGCAATGGAAATTCCATCTCAAAATCTCCCAGAAAAATAAAAGAACAAATCTATGGGTTTTGAGACGGAATTTCCATTGCAAATTCCGTCTCAAAATTTAGAGACGGATTTTGCAATGAAAATTTCCCAAAAAATAAGAAAACAAATCTATGGGTTTTGAGACGGAATTTTTGTTGCAAATTCGTCTCAAAATCTCCCAGAAAAATAAAAAAACAATCTATGGGTTTTGAGACAGAATTTTCGTTGCAGATTTCATCTCAAAATTTAGAGACGGATTTTGCAACTGAAATTCCGTCTCAAAATCTCCCCAAAAAAAACAATATATGGGTTTTGAGACGGATTTTGCAACGAAAATTCCGTCTCAAAATCTCCCAAAAAAAAAAAACAAATCTATAGGTCTTGAGATGGAATTTGCAACGAAAATTCCGTCTCAAAATCTGTCGAAAAATTTGGCGGGGGTATTCACTGTTTGCGCTCCTTTTTTAGCTACAGAATTTGTGACGAAATTTACTTTGTTACAAATTTGCGACTAATTTTCGTAAAAAATTTGTGGCTAAATTTGTCACTAAAATTTGTTATTATTCCGTCACAAATCCATTGCAAATTCGTAAAAAGTAGTGATAGAAATTTTTGTCTCAAAATTTCCGTCATTGAAAGTACAATTTCTTCTAGTGAAATGAACGAGTTTTAAATAAACATTAAATTAGTTTGTTCGCAAACATAAACAAACGAATCACACCACTATTCACGACTGTTTGTTAATATTAATAAATGAATATAAACAACAGAAGCCAAACATTGTCAAGAATTGTTCGTTATACGTTCTATTCATTTACACCTCTAAAAAAACAATTTAACACATTATAAACTTAAAATAGACATACATACATACATACATACATACATACATACATACATACATACATACATACATCTAACTAAAAAGTAGATATAGTGATACGTTACAAAAATAATAAAAAAGACATAAAGGTCACAAGTGCTAAAATCTTGTAAAAATTTTATATGAATATAGTAAAATTTAAGAAACATGGTTCTATGTCTAGCATGTCGACACGAATTTTGACATGAAATTTTGTGTTTTCGCTAATACGATTTTACATGATACAAACACAAATTCACAAATTGTAAGGTACTGAAAATCTTATTTTTTTTGGATAAATTGATCTTTTTGTTTTACTTGTTGAAAAAAAAGTTTGAATATTTTCTTAAAAATTTCTACAATAAAATAAAAATTTTTTGACTTAGCTGTAACTTCTCCCTTTTCTTATAAGATAATTATCCAATACATCGTCAGTGGAGTTTTTTGACTCCATAAGCAAGATTAGGATGATGAAACATATCTTATTTTATTTATTTTTTATTTTCTTAATATTTTTAAAAGACATGTTTCATCATTTTAATATCGCTTGTGAAGTTAAAAACTTCCATTGACAACGTATTGGGTATTAATCCTTTTTTGTGTTGGATATTTTATTTTTGGAATTTACACATTTTGTCATTCATCAAACTTTTTTTATTGAAAAGAAAATACAAATTAACAATATTTTGTTTGTATCAAAATGTTCAGACCCAATTCAATTCCATGTTCATCCTTTTGGTTGTATGATCGATGATATTATAAGGATCAAAGATAGACAATGGGACTTTAATTAGGTTTGAACATGTTTTTTGGGAAGAAAGTTTTTTGTGCAAATGCTTTGGCTAAGTTAGCTTGTGAAATTGTTGAAGAATATGAGAAGCTTCATGGTTCTCCATATTTCTTAATATC
The DNA here is from genome assembly GCA_031772115.1 of Heritiera littoralis. Lineage (NCBI taxonomy): Eukaryota > Viridiplantae > Streptophyta > Magnoliopsida > Malvales > Malvaceae > Heritiera > Heritiera littoralis. Next base: position 469,754 of record JAPDPK010000089.1, read on the forward strand.
CTTTTTGGATGCTGATGCTAGAGGAGTGGCCTTGTGAGGGGTTTTGTATTTAGTTAAGCTAGTTAATTGGGTTTTTTTTTATTTCCCTTTGTAACAAAAATAAAATTAATTTCATGTTTTTAACCAATTTATTAAAATTTAATATGAAATAATACTAGACTATACGAACGTATTTTTTAATATGATCATAGGTATCGTCGAATTAATTTTTTTAGCCTACAATGGGGAATGAAGGAATTGAACCTTGAACGAACCTTAAACCTAATCTCTTCTAAAGAGGGGCAATAACCATTAGGCCAAACCTTGGTTGTTGCCTAATCTCTTTATCCTTGAATAAAGATATATTCTTTTTTTTTGTTATAATAAGGATATATTCTTTTATATCAACTTGATATATCTAAATTTTTTTCTTAAAATATTTATGGATTGAACTCGAATTAAACAAAGAAATGCAACTCTTTTCTTTGTCACAAGAGACTTTTTTTTTGTGTAACTATATGTATTTTCATCTAATTTACTGTTTGAGATTAATCTTGTTTGGATTGAGAATAGTAAACAGTAAAGCTCTCACAATAGTGGCAACTTTAAGATTCGAACCATATTCAAATGCCTAGAAAAAAAATCCACTTCTACTTCTTCTAATCATTTGTCGGTGACTAAGACTTTTGCAAACATTATAGTTAAGTTTATGTTGATAATGATAAATATAAGTACATAAGTTTTTTTTAGTATAAGCACAGGTATCATCATTTGTTTTATAGTTTGATATTAATCTTATTCGAGTCGAGAGTGGTAAACAGTAAAACCTTCCCAAAAATGAAGATTCCAAGACTCGAACCCTATCCAAGTATCTAGAGAAAAAATTCACTTTTTTAATCACTTGTTGGTGTATATAAGAAGTTTGAAATAGAGTTGGATATAAATAAACAAATTAATTTCGAATTCATTTTGAAACTTTCAGGGTCCCACATAATCTTGGAATATTAATTGATTAAAATTGAAACTCAATCATTTAATCACTTTAATTCTTAATTAATATTTAATTTTGATAAGGTACCTGAAATGAAGTCTTGGAAATGATTAAAAGTTAGTGAATTAAACATTTCGAATCTTTGAAATGAAGTATTAGAAAGGATTAAAAGCTAGTGAATTAATATGAACATGATAGTGATATGACTTCTAAAAAAAAAATTATCCAATCCATGAACAATATTTCCCAGTTTATGAAAATTTAAAAGAACTTTATACATATCGATAAGAAAATGCTCCATTTGGCAAATTAGAAATTGAGAAAAAAGATTTATAAAATAATGGTATGGTATCATGATATGCATGTTTAAAAACTTGTTTCGATATGCATGCAGGCAACTGCAAAAGAACCTTTATCACGCATGCATATGCATACATGCATACATACCAGAAAGATGAGAGAAAGAGAGGATAAGATTAAACCAGCCTGCAACATTGATTAAAACCGCTCATGTTCAGAAGAGATTTAAAAATCTTGTTCTCTGACCAAACAAAAGAATGTCATTTTCAGAATTAATTTCCCATGTTGTGTAAGAAGCTAGATTGATTTTATCGCTTGCACGCGGCTTCTATATATTCAACATATAAGGAATTGGACAAGAAATGAGATACTGACATGAACCATATCCTCAAGCTGTGGCTAATCACCTGCCATTGTGTTGTCTATCAGCATTCAGCACTATTGAGTAGCAAAGTTCTGGAAAAGTTTTAGTTCCGTATACAACAAACATAAAGCAGACTCTATATAAATTTCACTTATGATAATGAATTACCGCACATTATTCTTGAAGAAAGCTAAAAGTATTGATGGTTTCAGTATTTGCCTGCATGCTCCGCGAGTGACCGCAGCTTTTCGAAGGAAGAAGAGAAAGGTCTATCATGAGAGAGAAGAACCTGTCAGCTTAGCTAAGGATGATTGCCTGGGAGCCAAACAGGGTTTCCAGCAAGAGTTATAACCTTGGTGAAAGAAACTAATTGTGAGGTTCAGGCAAGTCATCCTTGGCTACCAAACAAGACTCTTATCTTCATGTAAGACCTCTCTTCCTCATGAACTGCATGCATGCTCCATTTTCCTTGGTTCCTTTCGCTCCATGTAACCAAATGCTTGGGGAGGAAAACAAGGCCTAGCATGAAAGAAAAGAGCCAGTCAAGTTAGCCAAGGTGACTGCCTGGGACCGCAAAAAGGGTTTTTATAGAGATTTGAAACCGCTTGTAAAGGCGCAGGCAAGTCATCCTTGGCTACCAAACAGAACTCTTATCTTCATGTTAGACCTTTCTTCCTCTCTAGCAAGTATTCCAAGCTCAATTGCGATGCCAACACAACATTCTGAAGTCTGTATTTATGGCAAATGAAACAAAGAATAGAGAACAGATTCGTATTGCCACGCATAATTTTGATCCCTCTCAACAATTTACCTCATCCATGGGTTTTCTTTCAACTCTTGCTGCAATTCTCGCTGCCCATTATGGAATATATTCGCTTCAAATGTAGGGACCTCATGTTTTCAGCGATAGACTCTCCACAAAGCTTAAGGAAAGGTCTTGAAGGTTCTGACCCAAGCCACTGGTCACTGGCACTTTGGCCAGGCAACTTGCAGCTAAGCTTAGCCCCCCGAAAAGATATAAGGCTACGGCGGTTGTAGCATAATCTAGAAATGCATAACAATGCCCCTCTTAGCTAGGTTTCATTTATGCTGCCATGTGCATTTGTTAGGGTTAGATTTGACTCTAGCAATTCTTTTTGGACTTTAAGCTTAGAGGTTAGCTTTATCAGGTGAAAATTTAATGATCTGATCAAACCATGTGACTCTTGGCTAATGTCTTCAGGCTATTTCGTGTGATTACCTAAACGCCAAAATCATTCATGCGTACAAATCAGAAGTTCATTCAGTTTGAGCGCCTTGCAATCTTGATCAGAAATCATTTGATTCACAACCAAAATCAGATGAGTTTTTTCATGGTTTTCAGGAGATTCATATGAGAGAAACTGATGACTGGACCAAGGCCAAAGTGTGTGTATTTGAATTTAAACGGCTTAATAAAAGCAAATCAAATCGAGCTAATAATAGTTTTGAGCAACTATTTTAAGTTTAACCCAACTCTTTACAATTAACTACGATAAAATTCATGAAATATAAGCATTCTTCTTTCTCATTTTGCAAAGGTTCATATCTAATCTGTAAAATAATATTTACTTTAATTTGAAAAATCTTACAATTTTATTCACAAATATAAATTTGATTTATATATATATTATAATAGATCTTCACTATAATATTTCGATGAAGATTTTAGGTGTCACTAATTTTTGATTTACTTTCTATGTCCGAGGCTTTGTGGCCATTTCTTTTCTAGTGAATCCTCTGAAATTCTCAATGCATTGAAATTATAGACGAGTTTGACTTGGCTCAAAAGGAAGCAGCAAAATCTAGTGAAGGCACATCGGTCAAGACTCACTGATAGAAACCCTAAAAGACAGATCAATGCCATTTCATGTGTACCTTTTTCTATTCTTCAAATTTGATGGGGCACGTGATTCTAACGACAACACGTGTCCAATTTGAGATGCCCCATCCAATCCAACCAAACCAAACCAACTCATAAAAGTCAATGCCGTTGGCACTAAGCAAAAGATTTGGTTCTTATTGACTTTCTTAATTTATATATGCGTTCCTCTGTTCACAAAGCCATTTAGTATTTATTCTTACTTCTTTAAGCATCTCTTACTGTCCATATCAATAATTTGCAGATACTTCTTCTCAAATTCATTAATCATTACACATCCATCCCACTTTAGAATACTGTAAAGATCTACTATTTTATATAATTAGAGACTTGAACATATAGTTATGAAGCGTTTTTTTAAAATAAAATCGTGAGACTTTTAGTTTAAAGTAAACAATGCTTTGCAAATTAGATGCGTTTTGAGATAAAACTGTAAGACTTTCGAATCAAATAGATAATATTTCGCAGGTTGGGTGCAAGTCTTTGTTTCGGTCATTACCCTTAATGTTAGATGTGTGAGGTCTAGCTCACATTAGTTATTAAAGTCTTATTTGGAGTCAGTTAGGGATTTATTTTTTCTTTATATAAAGTGTTGCATAAACAATTTGTAAAAGTAGTGAGAGAAGGTTTTTTTTTGTGAGAGGCGACACAATGGAGAAAAAGTAAGCTTTAAGCTTTATGATATTTTTCTTATTCCAGAGAGAGAGTAAGGGGAGAAATAAGCTTGTATAATAATTGGGTATTTTTTTGGTAGATTATCTTGGTGAATCCAAAGAGATAAACTTTATTATTTTTAGGCCAATTGTTGGAACCCTGAGCTCTGGGCAAAAAGCCTAAGGTATTGAAACTTTGTAATTTGCTTATTTCTCATAGTGGATTTTTATTCAGTTTGCCCCGTGGTTTTTCTCTCTACATCGAAGAGTTTTCTATGTTAAATTTTGATGTCGTTTTATTTACATATTATTGCCTACATATTATTTGTGGCTCGGTAGCTTAATTTATTATTACCATTGGCTTGAGATATTATTGTTGATTGTTGTGGGTATTGTTATTATAACATTGCTTCCACGTATTGTCATTTGAGACCCAACAACTGGTATCAGAGCTTAGGTTAGTGCTTTGGGATCATGGAGAAAGGTATCGGATCCATGATAAAATTGACAGCTTCAAATTATTCAATTTGGAAGCCAATGATGGAAGATCATCTATACTGCAAAGATCTGTATGAGCCAGTATTAGGAGATTCTGCTCAGCCAACAGATATGAAAGATGATGAATGGAAAAAGTTAAATAGAAAGACTTTAAGAACCATTAAAAGATGGGTAGACATTAGTGTTTTTCATCATGTTATGTAGTAGACAAGTGCTTTCCCTGTTTAGGAAAAATTAGCATCATTATGCGAGAGAAAAACCACCTTGAATAAAGTTATGCTTCTTAAGAACCTTGCTACTCTATAGTATAAGGAAAGAAGATCTATCTTTGTGCATTTGGGTGACTTTCAAGATCTGTTTAATCGGATGACTACTATGAAACTGCAAATGAATGATCAGATAAAAGCATTGTTACTTCTAGACTCATTACCAGATAGCTGGAAGACACTAGTTGTGACTGTTCTTAATTCAACTCATAATAGCACAGTGACCTTGGAGATTGTAAAAGACATTATGTTTAATGAAGAAGCATGGCGAAATGAGATAAACACTGGGAATAAAGCTCTTGTCATAAAGAAAAGGGCAGAACTATAGACTGAGGTTAGGATTTTAAAGGTCGCAGTAAGTCCAAGAACAGGCATAAGTCCAGAGATAGGGTGAAGTGCTTTCATTGTGGCAAACTTGGTCACATAAAATGGAACTGCAAAATCTTGAAGCAAGAGCGAAAAGATGAGAAAAGTAAGAATAACTCAAGTGATGAAAATATTAAAACGGTGAATTCTAATAGTGAAACAATTTCATTGATTTGTACACATGGTAAGCGTAACCATGTAGGGGATTCTAGTATTGAGTGGATAGTTGACACTGAAACATTATATCATTGTGTTCCCAATAAGGAGTTGTTTACAACCTACAAATTAGGTGATTTTGTTATACCAAGATGGGAAACAAGTATGTCACGAATTGCTGGGATTGGTGATATAGTGGTACAAACAAGCACTGGTTGTACATTGACTTTGAGGGATGTCAGACACATTCAGATTTGAGGATGAACTTGCTTGCAATGAATGTCCTTAATAAGGAAAGATATGAGAGTCAACAGAAAAATGGGTGGTGGAAGCTTCTTAAAGAGTCTTTGGTAGCTACAAGAGTAAAGTTGTGTTGCACTATGTAAAAGACTTGGATGAAGTTAACTGGTAGTCAGATAAATGCGGTTGAGGATGATGCTTTAGCAAATTTATGGCACAGGAGGCTGGCACACATGATTGAGAAAGGGTTAAAGGTTTTGGCAAGGCAGTCCCTTATTCCCTCAGCCAAAGGCATTTCTCTTAACTCATGTGATTATTATTTATTTTGTAAGCATCTAGAGTTTCTTTTAGGAAGACTTCTAAAAGAAAGAAAAAACTTGAGTTAATTTATTTTGATGTATGTGGTCCTATAAAGGTAGAGTCATGGGGTGATAATAGATATTTTATTTCTTTTATCGATAATGCTTCACAAAAAACTTGGGTGTATATGTTGAGAAACAAAAGCCAAGTACTATGGTATTTTCAGAAATTTCATGTCATGGTAGAAAGGATGACAAGGTTGTCCTTAAAGTGTATTCGTACAGTTAATGGAAGTGAGTATACATCGAAAGACTTTGAAGCCTACTGTTTAAAGAATGGGATCAGGCATAATAGGACAGAACCTTAGACACCACAACATAATGGTATAGCTGAAAGGATAAATCACACCATTATAAAGAAAGTCAAATGCATGTTGAGAATAACGAAATTGTCAAAAGCATTCTGGGGTGAAGTAGTATCTAATTAATAGATCACAATCAGTGCCATTGGGCTTTAACATTTCAAAAAGGGTATGGACAGGGAAGAAAGTTTCATACTTACATTTGAAGGTCTTTGGCTGTGCAGCATTTGTGTATGTGCCAAAGGAACAGAAGTTAAAACTAGATAGCAAGGCTACTCCATGTACATTTGTTGGGTATGGTGATGAGGAATATAGTTACAAGCTATGGGATTCCGAGAAGAAAAAGACAATTAGAAGTAGGGATGTGATTTTTCATGAAAATGAATTCATCACAAACTTTGAGAAAAATGGAAAGACAACACGGGTTATGGTTGAGTATGACGACTCAACACTTGCAGGGATTCCACTTAGAGGTGCCACAAATGTTGGAAATGCACAAGATACAAAATTTAGGGATACAGATGAGCCAGCCACAGTTAATGATAGGATAGATGCCAATAATGATATTGCACAGTAAAATGCAATGGGTTTTGAGTAGGGAGAGCAACCCTCTCAAGCAGGGAGTGTTGAGCAGAGGGAGCCAGCCTTGATACAAATGAGTATAGATTCTCAGGTTAGAAGATCTACCACGAAGCATCGACCATCTACCAGGTATCCTAGTTTGAAATATATTTTGGTCATAAGAGATGGGGAGCTGAAGAGCTTCCAAGATGTGCATGATACTTCAGATAGGGAGTGTTGGTTAAAAACAATGAAAGATGAAATTAATTCATTGCAGAAAAATTAATGGCACTAATTATGACCTTATTGACCTTCCAAAAGGGAGAAGACCATTAAAGAACAAATGGGTGTTTAAGCTGAAAAAGGATGGTGACAAGCTAGTGAGATACAAAGCTCGATTGGTGGTAAAAAGCTTTGGTCAGAAACTAGAGATTGATTTTGATAAGATTTTTTTCTTTTGTTATGAAGATGAGTTCCATTCAAGTGGTATTGGATTGGTAGCTAGTTTGAATCTTGAGCTTGAGCAACTTGATGTGAAGATTGCATTCTTGCATGGTGATTTGCAAGAGGAGATTTATATGGATCAGCCCGAGGGTTTTGAAGTGAAAGGGAAAGAGCACATGGTTTGCTAATTGAAGAAGAGATTGTATGGCTTGAAGCGAGCTCCTAGGCAATGGTACAAGAAGTTTGATTCTTTTATGGTAAGCCAAAACTATAAAAGAACAGAAGTAGACCCTTGTGTGTATATGAGAAAATTCATAGATAGTGACTTCATTATTCTCTTGTTATATGTTGATGATATGCTGATTATAGGGTAAGATGCTTGTATGATGCGCAAGTTGAAAGAGGCATTGTCTAAGTCCTTTGACATGAACGATTTAGGTCCAGCAAAGCAGATTTTGGGTATAGATATCACTCATGATAGAAAAGCTGGAAAGTTGTGGTTGTCACAGAAAAAGTATGTTGAACAGGTGTTAGTAAGATTCAACATGCAGAATGCTAAGTCAGTTAGCACGCCTCTTGCTAATCATTTTCACTTGAGTAAGAAGTCTTGTCCGGTGACTAAGAAAAAAGGATACTATGTCTACTATTCCTTCCTACTTTGCAATTGGTTCTTTGACGTATCTTATGGTTTACACACGGCCTGATATTACTCATGCAGTTGGTGTAGTGAGCAGATTTCTTTCCAATCTAGAAAAGGCTTATTGGGAAGTGAAGAAGTGGATCTTTAGATATTTAAGAGGAATTTCTAATATGTGTTTGAGTTTTGGGACTACAGAACCAATTTTTGAAGGGTTTACTGATGCAGACATGACAGGTGATCTCGATGGTAGGAAACTACTTCAGGGTACATATTTACTTTTGCAGGGGGAGCTGTATCTTGGCAGTCCAAACTGCAAAAGTGTGTTGCCTTGTCTACTACAAAGGTTGAGTATATTGTAGCAACTGAAGCAAGCAAAGAAATGCTTTAGAGGAAAAGATTTCTTCTTGAATTGGGATTAAGTCAGAAAGAATATGTGGTAATTTGTGACAGCTAGAGTGCATTGGATTTGAGTCAGAACACCATATACCATGCTAGGACGAAGCACATTGAAGTACGGTACCATTGGTTGCATTCAATGATTAACAAGTAGCAGATGCAGTTAAAGAAGATTCACACAAATAAGAATATAGCTGATATGTTGACAAAGACACTTCCCAAAGATAAACTTGAGTTGTATAGTGACTTGGTCGGGATGAATACTTTGGCCAAGGTGAACTCCAAGTGATAGGTCAAGGTGATGGATCTCCTCCTAATGAGGCTAGAGGGGGAGATTGTTAGATGTGTGGGGTCCACATTAGTTATTAGAGTCTTACTTGAAGTCAATTAGAGATTTGTTTTTTCTTTATATAAAGTGTTTGCATAAACAATTTGTAAAAGTAGTGAGAGAAGTTTTTTTTTTTGTGAGAGGCAACACAAGGGACAAAAAGTAAGCTCTAGGCTTTGTGATATTTTTCTTGTTCCATAGAGAGAGCAAGGGGAGAGATAAGCTTGTATAACAATTGAGTATTCTTTGGGTAAATTATCTTGGTGAATCCAAAGAGGTAAACTTTATTGATTTTAGGCGAATTGTTGGAACACTGAGCTTTGGGTAAAAAGCCTAGAGTATTGAAACTTTGTAATTTGCTTATTTCTCATAGTTGATTTTTATTTGGTTTGCTCCGTGGTTTTTTTTTTACTTTGGAAAGTTTTCCATGTTAAATTTTGGTGACCTTTTATTTGTGTTTTATTGTCTACTTATTATTTGAGGCTTTGTAGCTTGATTTATTATTACTTTTAGCTTGAGATATTGCTATTGATTGTTGTGGGTATTGTTATTGTGACATTGCTTCCGCGTATTTGTCATTTGAGGCCCAACACTTAAGACCTTATAGCACACATGAATTCAACCTTAGACAAACATGCAAGGTTAACAGGATTGAATGTTCATATATTTATGACATTTTTAAAAATTCATCTTAAAAAAAATCAATTGCATACACTTTGGGAAGTTCTGAACAAAATCAAGAACTTAAAATGATCGAACTATAACAGAATACGCCTTTAACATTATCCTTGTGCATCAGACTGGATTCTACAGATTAGCCCATGCCAAACTCTCCCCAACAGCAACTGAAGCCTTTGTCAACTTTGGGCCTCAAGATGCCTACGAAGATGTAGGATTTAAGCCTTTATCTATGCTAACAGTACTTACTTAGGCCTCAAGAAGCCTACAAAGTGGTTCTGATCCAAAACTCAATCGCAGTCAAAGGCCGTCTGCCATTAAAGAAAAGTGACGATATTTCTCCCAAGCGGACCCCTCTTGTCACCCTATCGTCCTTTCCATTATTCTTGCGACTCTGAACCTTTTTTTTTTTCCGATTTTATTGAAGTTATCCATTTTACCAAAAAATAATTATTCTTGCGACTCTGCCATGCTGATCGCGTGCTCCATGTATATCAACTCCATGTAATCCTTGGTAGTTTGTAATTCTATTATCTTTTTCAGACATTGAAAGATATTCTGCGCTTAGCTGTTAGCTCTACTCATCTTAGTATCACTTACATACTATCTGAAACTTCTCATCTTCCTTATTTTCTATTCCAAGATCTGAACTTTATGTTAGTGATGATGGAGAAGATTTCTATATCGAAGTCAAGAAGATCTTTGCTGTTTCCATGTGACTTTTGCAATTCAAAGCCAGCAGTTTTGTATTGCAGAGCTGATTCTGCAAAGCTATGTTTGTTCTGTGACCAACAAGTTCACTCTGCCAATGCTCTGTCTCTCAAGCATGCTCGTTCACAGATATGTGACGTTTGCAAAGCCAAAGCAGCTTCTTTTCTTTGCTCAAATGATAATCTTATGCTCTGCCAAGACTGTGACTGGGATTCACATAACAGCAACTGCTCTGTTTTGCCTCAGCACGAGCGTTCCCCTGTCGAAGGGTTCTCAGGTTGTCCTTCAGTGATTGAACTAGCTTCTTTTCTTGGTTTTGACTTAAAACCGAAAGATTTGATGAATTTGATTCCTGGGTTTTCCTTCTACGAGCAAGAACTGATGAATTTGGAAGATTTTATGGTCCCAAACGAAGATTCTTCTGTTTCCTCTGCTTTGCTTAGCTCTGTTAAGCTTGACCATGAGGTGTACAGGCAACTGGTTGAGATGGGGAAGAGAGATTTGGTGAGAGTAAGCGGCGATGGAGCTGAATTGAGGCCAGGGACGGCGCCTACTAGAAGTTCTGAGGAGGGGAATTTAGCGAGTTTTGAAGTTGAAAATGGGGATGATGAAGAACTGCAGCACCAGCAAACCCCGTTTACCTCTATGCTAATGTTGCAAAATAGTGTTGTCTTAAGAAAAAACGACTATGTTGCTGAAGGAGAGCATATGCTGGACTGTAAGTCTTCTTATCTGGCTTCCCAGGTATGCTTCAGATATTTCTCTCTAATAATAAATTACTTACTTTTTGTAATAGTTAAGTTAGGGAAGGTGGGATTTGAACTTTGATCTTGGACTTCCTTTTAGAGTAAAGTTGTTCTTTGTACATGATACTGTGAGCAAGTTGTTTGAAGAAAAAAATCCCGAATATTCTACAAGACCATTGCATCTATCAATTATGCTTGAATTTTTTCTCTAAGAATTTTTTGCCTTCAGTCATGTCAATTGCCATGATTATGTAGTTGTGTTGAGGTCATGCTTGATCTTATAAGCTTAACGATGTTATTTAAATATCAATGGGTCCTTTGCACTGAATATTTTAAAGTATGCAAAGTGGACATTTTGCAGGCCTGATTGGCCTTTTTGTGGTCATGGTGAATCAATGCCTCAACGGCTGAATTTCATTGCTCAGCAGCAAAGGGCTTCACATTGTGAATTAATAAATGATTATATAACCTTACCACTTTCCATGGCCGATATTAAATCTTTACCCTGATCTTACTTGTATTGACTGTGGCATCTTTGTACATAAATGATGTACTTATGAACATTCATTTGCAGCTTCACACTAGAAAGAGTAGGCTACTTTTGTGTTAAAGCATGTTTAATGTATGTGGTTAATTATCCTTTGTTGTTCAAAATGATTATGCTTAATCTTCTCATGTGCCTCTGCAGATATGGGATTTTGAATCAGGAAGGTCAGGAGATTGTGAAGAATCTGGTCCAGAAGATGCAGGGTGCATAAGTGGCAAAAACAGTAAGGGTTTTGTGATTAAGAACTACAATGAGTTTGTGAAGCCAGGTTCCTTGTCGAAAACAAAAGTCTTTCAAGGCATGGACGAGATGATGAACCACTCCATGAGATGCAAGGATACTTTGTCTAGAAATGTAAGTTGTTTTTAGTAATGTTAACTTCCTTGATAGAGTTCTTATGAAAGCACAGCCCCATATTGTAGAATTTAATGTGTTCCCAGCTTGCACTGAGGAGACAGAATTGTGGCACCTACTGTCTCTATATGTTGAGATTGTGAGCTTAAATTTGGCTGACTGATCCTGATGTCCATTTGATAAATCAGCATATTAATTGTCTTACATCTATAATTTCTGACCTTATTTTTTATAGCTAAAACTTTGAAAACTGGTGCATAGATAAACTTGATTATGAACAATGCAGAACTGCTGCAAGAAACCGTTCACAAGCTACACACCAACAACTGAAGAGAGCAATAATGTCCTAATAGTGGGATCATCATCAGATTCCAAGGTTGTCGAAACCCCAAAAGGCGAAGGCACCAAATATTTACAGGTCATGGAGCATCATATTCTTGCTGGGAGTCAGTCTATGAATGAGCATCACATGGAACTGCTGGCACAAAATAGAGGCAATGCCATGTTACGCTACAAGGAGAAGAAGAAACATAGAAGGCATAAGATCTTTTACTCTCTTTTTCTTCTGTTTGCCATGGCTAACCTTTTCTTAATAAAGAATCTCCATCTTTTTCTAACTGATGTGGTAAAACATTGACAGATATGACAAGCATATACGCTACAAGTCAAGGAAGGTCCGGGCTGATACTAGAAAGAGATTCAAAGGCCGCTTTGTGAAGGCAAGTGAAGCTGCAGACGTTATTGGTTAACATGTTCCCTTTCTATTACTCACTGTCTGTAAATATTGACGTCCTATAGATTTTTGTAAGCTAGTGATGCATCACATATTAAATCCAGTACGCTCTGAACAATTTCTTTTGTCACTTATGTAAATAGATGCTGTAGAATAAATATGTTTTATAGATTTTAAACACGACTACTTTTTCCTTTTTGGGTTCAACAACCGGTGAAGAGTCTTTCCGTGATTCGAATTTTTCAAGTGCAATATTGCTGCTGCTGCAATTGATTTACATGCATATTTCAACAATCTTGTAGAGAATTGTCACTTACACAAAGAAGATTTAGCATACTTGAACACCCAGTTCAGGAACCAGTGAATCTAGTGTGCTAGTCCAAACAGATAGCCCTTGGAAATCGATTTAAGCAAAAACCGAGGAAAACTTCCAAGCCATGGATCTCACAATCCTTGGTTAGTGGTTGACTAAAATATAAGAAACTTCACTGACTCATGCTGTTGGTACAATTGTCTTGTTTTGCCAAGTTGGATAAAACTGGATTTCTCATCTACGAACCAGCCTGTATCCTGTCCGGGGTAACATGATGGATCTGGGAAGGTGGGATTTGTGGTATTTGTGGTAACATACTGCATGCAGGATGGTTTGCAGAAGCAAAACTATGATGAACCCTGGGGGTGTTGACAGCTGATCCATAGACAACTGCTGAGCTACCAATTTTTTTTGGCATATATTGTTGACTGTGAACCTGAAATTATATTTTACTGGTTCCAGAAGTAAACGCAAATCATACAAATTTTCACACAGGAATCAGTAATCACCGTTAAAATTCTAGGCATCATGATTATTGGCTTTCACCTTGCATTACAGAGATCTGTAGTTTCTCTCATGTTATTAACTTGTTGAACCAACAAGAAATCAATGCAAGTTTTCTGTAAATCCTATCTGAACAATTACAGCAGCATAAAACGATAAAGGGACTTGTCAATAAGTAACTTTTAACTGCATCCATGTTGTTTTCTGATTACATTGCTTCTAGCCCAAATCTCCATGTCATATGCAAGTGACTTGAATGTAGTCCACTTCAACAAAAGCTTGGATTATAATAAGTATTAGTATCAATGTAGAGAGTAGATTTGAAGAACTAAATAAAAAAAGTGAGTTTGCACAAGAAGGGTTGAATTTCATAGGAAAAATCATGGTTAAGGAAAGGTAAACCAAACATGCAACACCAGTTGTCATCTGGTCCAGCCATGGAGGTTGGTCCCCACGTGCACACTTTCAGAAACCATAATAATATAAACACATCTACACCAACTACCAAGCTGCTTGAAGATAGGTCCAGACGTAACCTTTAAATGAACCCATAACTGTCTTTGCTCAAGCTAAAATCTGGATACATAGTTGTAACACATGAGAATACAATCTCAAGTTTTTGTACTGTTGATACTATTGCAAAGGATTGGATTGGATGGTTACTTCCTGTAATTGCCTCATATGTATTACAGATGTATGATTGAGATTGCATAGTGGCTATGCGATGTGTTTCTTAGATTTTATCTGTTTGGAATATAAAACCAGTTGCGTCAAAGAAATGAATAAATATTTTATGTATGGGAAGTTTCAATGTGCTCCTTTAACTATGCAATGAAGACTTCTACGTCTCAGCCATGTGAGATATGCCTCGGTCCTTGAGCTTCCTATTCCCAGATTCTTTTTCCTCTTTCTCTCTCTCTCTCTCTCTCGATATGGAGTTATCAGCATTCCATTGCATCCTCGAAGCTGCTTCGTTCCTCTTCCACTCTCTTTCTTTACACACTGAGTTATTTCAAGATCTCTGCTGTGCATGATACACCAGTATTGCTTTTGTTGCTTTCTCTTCCATTTCTTACATAACTCTGGATGCTGTTTTTGTAAGTTAAATTTATTAATACTTTCATTCTTGTTAAAACTTTTCCTTCCTAATCAAGATTCTATCAAGAAAGAGATGAAAAATTACTGAGTTTCAAGATAAACTGCTTTTAAAAGAAAAGGAAAACATCTGATATATGCTTGTTTTAATTATGTCTCAGCACCCAACTATGTGTGCTCAAGTTCTTCATGTTCTTCCTTATTCAAGTCGACATGATATTTTCATTACTAGAACTCTTACAGAGATAATTTGAATGATCTTGTAGGATGTTATTTTTGAAAAGAATCCCCAGGGAAAAAGATGGGGTGCACTTATTCTGTGTACGGACTTGGAAGGAAAAAGAAGCTGAGTATCCCAGAAGTGGTGGTATTTGTTCCTTGTATGAGAATTCCAGCACAGTGTGATCTCCAAAGAGCACTCAAGGGTCTAATTCCTCGTGATCTTATCGATAGATTATCTTGTTTAAGGAATCGGATTGCATTGGTTGCAGAGGACACCGGTCTGGCCTTATGATCCTTTTGTTTTTTTCCTTTTTCTTTTCCTCTTTACTCCCTATGGCAATGAGAAAATGTTGGAAATTTAAAACTATGGGACCTGCAAAAGTACAAATCCCTTAGCCGGATGACATACAAGCATATTCGAATTATCAATGCTGTTGATTGTTTTGGTAGCCAATGTATTATGATAAGCCTTCTTATCCGAAGAGGAATTGTTGATGTTGCAGGTGGATCTGCTATTACTGAACTACAGCAGGCACTGGAGGAGTACTTGTCAATTCTAATTGGACTTTCTAAGAAAGGTTTCAGAGTCTGCTGCTCTCTTCCTTTCCCTTTGTGTCCTATATTTGTCCATGTTCCTTCGATGAATTCTTAACATGTGTGTATTACAGAACACGGTCTTGAGGAATTGGTGGAGTTCAGGTGGAAAAGTTTAGAAGATGGACGACAAGTGAGATTATCAGGAATCTATTATGCTTTCTTCTATGTTTCTGTCCTTGATATTCAAGGTCTTGTGAATTGTAATTAAGTCTGAAATACGCAGGAGACTTGTGTAGCAAATGCTTGGTTTGAGTTGTTATCTGTTGTTCACATGATGGCTATGCTCACCTTATCTGAGGCTGATTCACTTATGATCCCCAAGGATTATTCTGGTTCTGGCTTCAGGGTCGTGTCTACAGGTTTATTTTTCTAACTGATATGGCCTCTTTTAGGAGCCAATTTGGCAATTTCAACTATGATTTATTAACCTTAGTCTAATCACTGGCAATCATCTGCAATAATCACCACCAGATTGTAAGAGGGATGCTGTTGATTTGTTGCTTAAGGCAGCAGGGTACCTAGAATTTTGTGTCCAGAACGTACTCAGTCGCTTACCAGCAGAAATCAAGTATGTATAAACTTAAAGCTCTTCAAAATATTCTTTTACATCAAATTTTCAAGCTTCTTTCTTAGTAAAATGTTATCAATATTCCCAGGAAAAGTTTCTCAAAAGATTTTCAGGATGGTGTACTAGAGGCTATTTCCATCCAAGCATTAGGCCAGGTATTGATTACTGAGGTCACTGGAAAAAAGTTGGATTCTTTCATTGCTGACAGACTAAACATAGAACACTGACTGATGCTTCAAACAAAAAATGGATTAAACATCCATGCAGTGGTCACTTCTGTGTTATGATTTATTTACAAAAAACATTGATTTCTTGATGAATTCATGGAAATGGATGTTGATTCAGGGAACCGAAGTACAGCTTGGTTTAGCTGTTGAAAGTCAAAAGGCCACCTTATCAGTGAAGAGGAGGTTGGCCTGTGAACAGCTGATCTATTACAGTCAGGTTTGTTGTTATTTCTAATTTTTCATCTGAGAACCTTTGAGATTGTCACACTTCTATGCATCGCTCAATTGCTTGTTTGAATTCAGATTTCAGCCACTTCATAGACATAATTCATTGGTTAAGTTGATTCAACTAATAGATTTTCTTTCTTATGGTTTAGAGTGTTTTCTTTTTCTGGTCTAATTCAGGCTTATCAATGCTTGTCTGGATGTGACTTAACCCATGGATATGGAAAGAAACATATGAGGTTCATCAAATGGAAATTCCTTGAAGCAAAGGTTTAGAGCACAATCGATTCCAAACTCCAATACCAAGACATTCTCATCCCGGCATTTACTCAATTTTGTATAGGAATCTAATTTTTACGTAATTGTATCTTCAGGCTGCTGCTCTACTACTACCATGGTCTGGTCTGACAAGGGTAATGAACCAACCTGTCATATCAGTGCTGTATGCTGTTTTCTAGCTGCACAAGAACTGCTTGTAGAGAGCAAGAAAGCCTGCATAAGCTTTTGCCTTGCAGCTCCAGTAACCAGGTTGGTTTCAATCTTAGGATTGGGAGATCTTATAGTTGTCAGGTTAAATCTCTGGTTAATCTTCTCAATTTTTCTTTTCTTCGGCGGAAAAGGGCTCCTCCACTTTGGGGTGCTATGAAGCATTTGCATCAGAAAATACCGGAAGTTGCATCGAGGAAATCTCAGATGTATGGCTACCTCTTAGAACAAGAGAAGTAAGCACCTTCTGGCTACTGCAATTCTGCAACTCGGAGTTTAATTTATTTTTTCGATAAATAATCAAGGATTTATGCTAACCTTTTAATATTGGTGGTGAAGCAGGGCTCTCCAATCACTACCTGAACTACCAGATTTCCAACTATCACTGAGACCTGATGACTATGAATTACCTGGAATTGATCCAGCATGGGATTCCGATAAGTGGGAAAACCGCAGCCAGCCCCTAAAAGAGCATCTTAAAGACTCTGACGATGAGATTGAATTAGAATGAAAGAATTTTACAGTCTGTCTTCTCATTATATGTTTATTCTAGCCTACAAAACTGGTTAACGTTCTTATACAAGCTCAACTTACATGGTTAGACAGATTGTCACAAACAATGATGATTGCTAAAGTGTTACTTTCATATTGATCTCCAGCATTGGTTTGGTGGCAGCCTCATTGATGTTAAGACTTGATGGTGAACTCTATGAACCAATTGACTAAGATCAACAGAATTAGCATGTTCTTCTTTAAAATTTGTTCAAAGCAAACAATTGAATGCTACTCAGGCACTTGTACGAGGAAACTGGATAATGAATAATTATGAACTCGTAGTTAAATAGCAGATTAAGAAGCTCTTGCTGCATTCCATTCCCAAACTTAATTACAAAATATATTATAATCCTACAAGGCACACCAGCACTGTAATTTCTAAATAAACAGAATCTAACTCCTAAAAGAGAAAGAAACAGACGGAAATTTTCAAGACCTGATCTTCAAGAATCTGCTTGCTTTTCACTGTCTTGGTGCTCATTCATGGCTTCATACATGGCTTTATTGCTAGACATAACAGCAAGAGCAAAGTAAGAAAAGAAAGCCAAGTAAGAAAACACCATGGATATGGTCATTTGATTGCAGAACTTCCCCACACGATTACAAATAGCCATCCAACCCATTTTTTTCTCTCCATGCTTACTGATATAACCCACTGCCGTTGCCGCCGCGCATCCAGATATCGCCAACACCATAATTACCTGCAATCCACTGATTTGTTAAACTTGACACAGTTTTCCGTCAAACCAAGACCGAATTTGCTTACCATGTCATGCAAAAACAAATAGAAGAAATTCTTGAGATCTGACCCTGAGCGGCTCAAACGGTAAACAAAGATCACTGAAAGTACAGAGAAGGCGCATACAGTAGCGTTTGTCACAAGTAAAAACCTGCAACAAAACCAAGGAAAATGGGGTTTCTCTAATTCCTAAGCCATCCAAAAAAGCTCAAAATGGTGTCTGCTGTTAAACCACTGTTTACCTCATAGCAGATGAGTAGCTATAGTGAGCTTTAAAAGTGAAGCCAAAAACAATGATGGATTGGGAGCTTGTGGCCATAACACAGATTGCAGCCAATGTGAAAGCAGCAGCAAGAATCCTGAGCGTGATTTGAGCCATAAAGAAACTTCCTTTCGAGGTGTTTGACACTGGAAAGCCCAGAGATTTGGCTTGGAGCATAAATGAAGCTTTATCTCTGGCAACCTCAGGTGCCATGTGGAGAACCTTGCTTTCCCAAGAATGTGTAGAAAACAACCGGACGGACAGGAAACAAGAAGGAAAACCAGGGTCAGAGAAAAAAGAACAGGAACCAGGCAGCGACAGAGGAGAATAAGTATGCTAATTGATAAACTGAGAAGAAGACTTAGAGGAGGATCATGATTTTTGACACTTGCCAAAATCCCCAAAACAGATAGTATTATCTAATTGGATTGAAAGTTTTGACTTTTGATTGAGTTGTCTTCCCAAAATGCAAGCCAATCTAAGAGATACTTTTAGTTGTGAGCCGTGAAGTTTAAGCGAAAAGTAAGAATCTTTGCCTTCATGCGGGGAACTAAATTGAAGACTAATCTACAAGTAAATATGATCAATATCCGATAAATTAGATAAGAAAAAATGGTAACATATCTTTCAAATCTAAATTATTTTCTCTCTTATCTTCAATTATCAAAAATATCAAATTACATAAACAAATTCAATAAGTAAAATTCTTGCATGTTAGTGTGTTTATTTTTTAAATTTGTTTATGTTCATGTTCACATTCATATTCGTGAACAAGCTTATTCACAAACACTAACGAACATATTCACCAACATGTGTTCATGAATGCTAAATAAAAAAATTTATATAAACAATTTGTATTCACTTTAATATATATGATGTAAAATTAAAAATTTTTACATAAATATGTAATTTTAATAGTTGCATATTAAAATAATTTATAAATAAATATGTAATTTAAAAATTTATTACTATAGAACAATAAATAAGCAATAAATGATTTATTAAACGAATATAATACATGTCATTAATATTTCATTAATTAATCAAATGATTATGTTTTATAACAAATTTCTCGCTTTGTAATTTCACTATTTTATTAATATTTTTTTTTCATCTTGTTCTTTCCATAGTGCCAAACAAAGTCTTACACTTCTACCGAAACTTCTTCAAATTTCTGTCGTTTCAATGGGATATTTTACTTGTAGTCGTAGAGGGAAATTTTGTTTTGGTTATTTTTCTACACAAAAGTTAAAAATGATTAATGACGAAGACTTGGACCAACAGCAACCTGCAGAAATGCAATAAAATTGGTGAGATGTTGCAGTGGAAAAAATTTATTTACTTCTGACAACAAGGCCTTTACGTTGGAAGTTCAGAGACTGATTTCTCGACCGTGGAACTACTGCAGCTTGTTTACCTGGGTAGCGTAATGGATGAAGCAACTCTTAATTGCTGGTTTTTGAAGAAAAATGTATTTTAATAGGCACAATCATTAAGTCTTTTTGTGGTTTTTTTTTTCTATAATTGAAAGTAGATCTTATGTCTCATTCTCGATCACAAAAGCTTACCTAAAATCCAAATAAAAAACCTTAAAATTTAGCAAGAGACAAACGGAAAAAGCATATATGTTTTATAAGTTTTGGCACCAATGATACCATTTTGTTTCTTTATTCTTCCATTGGATAAATCATAATTGAGCTATTTTACTTGTCAAAGACGGCATACAATGAACATGGAACAAGACGAATATAATTTGATAAAATACGAACACAATATATATATATATAAATAAAAATTACAAGTTTACTTGAACTAAGACAAATAAATAAATTCCATTCATATATTGCACATGCCATGCCAAAAGCTATCCCATGCTTTGTATGGACCATAGTGTAACCAGATGGATCCAAGACGTTCTTCAATAGAAAGAGCAATGAAATCAGAAATGGTCCCTTCAAAGTTCAAAATGCATTTACAGCATAGTACATATGGCATTTCTGGCACAATAACCCCATTTCCACTACCTTGTCTATCGTAAATACTAAATATTACTTCTAACTACTTTCGGTTTCCTCTTTCCCATAATTAAATTTGGCAACACCGCAATTAGCTTTGGTCAATAAAATCTACCTGCTGTCCTAATTTATCTTCAGATTTTGTACAGACCGGATGTACAGGACTTTAATTCCATCATTTTTCAAGATTATGTTTAGACTCAAAAATTCGTATATGTAATTCGTGATCATATTTATAAACATAAAAATTTCATATCAAAATTCGTATTAACATATCAAATTCATAATTTTATTTTTGTTTTTGTTATCTACATATATAATTCTTACCAAATTTTAGTTATTATCATTTTAAAGTTTTTTTATTCGTTTTGTGTCTAAAATTGATAGATTTATTTGTACATCCTCAACCCCCAATCAAATGACAAAAAAAAAAATTTTAAAATAAAAATGAGAAGAATTAGGCGGAAGTAGGTAATAGGTAAGAGCAAGATGTAAATTGTATTTGTTAACATTGACAGAAAGCTGTTAACATCATGGTTAAATGAAGCCTTCTTTCAATAGAAGATTCGTGGGATCAAAAAAAACAGAGAAGATTCGAGTAGACATAAGATCAAACACAATACCCTCATAAGTCCATAAGATAATAACATCGAGGGCTTTGGTCCTTGGGCCCGTCCGTATTTCTTCTGACCCAAATGGCTATCTTGCCTGCCCGCCATATTCTCTGGGCCAAGAAGTCTAACCTTTTCTTTACTATCCTAGTAATATTCTTTTGGGGATCTGTTAGGGATAATTATTTTAAGAATCACATGTTACCTATTGTTATAGTTTACTTGGAAAGTATTTATCAGCATCCGCATATTTCAGTTTTTTAACTTTTTACATGAGCAATTGATCTTCACGTAAAATTAAAAAATAATGTAACTCAATAAGATTGAAAGTACTGAAATATGACTATAAAAATAATTGCCCTTAACATTTCCCATTTGTTTGTTTTACTATGGATGTCTTTGAATTCTAATGTTCAAAGGAGAAAATAAATGTAATCATTGATATTTGTAAAATTCTTACAACTTAATTTTTGGCATATAAAAACTCATAGATATACTTTGCTTATTCTGTGGATATGGTTGTAAACGTAAATCTTATATATATATTTCAAATGGATTTATAGGAAACACAAACTTGATGATTTTCTGAAGTTTATTCACCATATTCCTAACATTGAGCCATATCATATGGTATCAGTTTCTTAAGAATTTCAAGCATTTTTTTATGCATCTAACTCTTCATCTTTCAAACATAAATCTAAAATTCTGTCTGCAATCCCAAATTTTGCCAAAGCATACCTCGTTAATGACCTCTCTTAGTTTTGCTCTATGCACACAATTGTCAAACTTCTGCAGTCCATACCTAACTGATTGATTGTTGCATATTGCATCAAATTTGCATATTTCAACATCATCAGAGCCTTTATCTAAATAGATTTGCATATTTAGGTTTGTAATTTATATTATGCTGGTGGATTGAATTCACTGTCTTTTCTTTATGGTGGAAGAGATCAGCTGTTGCCTAGTCAAGAGAGACTTCAAAAAGCATTACCGGATTGCGAGATTCGTTTGCTGAACGAAAGTGGTCATTTTCTCTTGCTGGTATGCCTCTCTCTTTGGCTAGGCATTGAGTAATTCCAAACTGCAAGTTTCTTTCCGATACAAAACATTAGTTTTGCCCAATTGTTCAGGAGGAGAATGTTGATTTGGTCACAATCATCGAGGGTGCTACTTTCTATCGCCGTGGAAAGCACCTTGACTGTGGGTCGGATTACATGCTACCAACACCTTTTCAATTCTAACAAATATATGAATCGATCAGGTAAGCATTATTTTATTTTCTTTGTTTGAACAAGACAAATGTGTGTTGTGACTTCAATTTAATGATATCTTTTTCATCGTTTCTTTTTTTGGTGTAATCACAGGTATCCTCATCCGTTTTACGGTCTGAGACTAATCCTGTTCGGGCCGAGAGTGGTAAACGGTAAAGCCTTCCCAACAGTGAGGACTCCAGGACTCGAACCCTGTCCAAGTACCTGGGGAAGAAGTCCACTTTCCACTTCTTCCAACCACTTGTTGGTATCTTTTTTTTTTTTTTTTCTGATAAAAAAAAAATGTACCTCTAAAAATTAATACATTCTATATAATGCATCTGCGGAGTACTGTAACAAAACCCTTCGAGCAAGACAAGCTTGCGGAAATCTCGATTGTCAAACCAACCAGTTAAAAGTGTTGTCTGAGTTTTTGCAAAAAACTACCTATCAAAACAACCTCCACTACATCGTTTTAAATTCCAGTACTCCTACTTTCTTACAATAATTACTATATTTATTATTTATTCCTTTCACCAAAATCGTGGTCCTTCTTTAAAAAGTTTTCTCTTTTCCGCTGTCGCTTCAACACTCAGACGGCTAAAAGGAAAGTGGGATAAAGTTTGTCGCCATGGCGGCAACTAGAGCTTCTCCGTTTCTGGCCAGTTCGTCGGTGACGTCAAGAGCCGGAAGTTCTGGGAGGAACCGGCGTGTAAGCTTATCTCGACGGATGGCGCTGTCGACAGAGCAGAAATCGTCGGCGGTGGTGACAAAGAGTTTAACAGAGAACGGAAGGATGTTGCAGGAGGAGAAGAAGAAGGGAAGGAAGGAAGAAAGTGAGCTAATATCAAATGTTTACTCGAATCCGGAGGAGATAACGGACGAGATTGGAAAGACTTTGAAAGACTATTTCGATGAGTGTAAAGAGTTGACGATCAGATCGGACGGTGGGCTGCCACGCTGGTTTACTCCATTGGAGTGCGGGTCCCGCACTTGTGATTCTCCTCTCCTTCTGTATTTGCCTGGTTGGTTTTCTTTATTCTCTTGATAAGGATGGCCACTTTTAACATTAGCTAAAACGCTAATCAATCATCAGACTTTAACAGTTCGTCCTTGGAAAAGTGTTTTGCTTTTTAGGATTTACTTTTTTGAAAAAGCAAATTTATACTTTCAACTTTTCTGTGAAATTTAAAAACACAGGAATTGATGGCACAGGACTTGGACTTATCACACATCATCACAAACTGGGAAAGTAAGTGACAAAATTACTATTCTTTTCTTTTCTTTCCTCTAGATGGTTGATAGAATTTGAATTCCTTTTTTTTTCCTTATATTTTATTTATTTGCATGAAGGATTTTTGATATTTGGTGTTTGCATATTCCAGTTAAGGATAAAACCTCATTTATAGGTAATAATGATATACTTCCTTTATTTTCTCCTCTTTTTCCTTTCAATGCATATGTTAATATATAGAAGTCTTAAGTAACTTTTATATTTTGATTTGTTTATTCCTTTTTACATGAAAACAAAATGTTGCATATAGTAAGTCTTGAATTTGAATCCAAGCATCTCCATCTCCAATTATTTAATATTTCTCTTGTAACAAAAAAATTGTTGCATTTAATCATATATTCCCTATGTCCTTTTCCCTTTCCAAGATAGTGTACAAGCAAATCTTAATCATTACTCAATGACAAATCTTCCAAAGTAAAAGCAAAATGCTAAATATGCTCTGCCACCCTTTATGATAAAGTTTCTGCTTTATAATTGAGAAATTTTCTTGTTATTATCAACTTGATTATCTCACGAAATTACTTCAATTCATTGGAATACTTTTGGTAATTAAGATTTAAATGGTTCAGAATTTGTCTTTTTCAAAAAGTACAAAGCAAAAAGCTAATGCCAACTTGATCAGAAAGTCTCTTTGGAACATTAAATCAGAAAAAAGAATCATCAATATCCTGCCTTAGTCTTGTTTCATTTGTCTTATCTTTTAAGTGCTTAATGTTGCTTTTTTTCCTTCCTTAGACCTAGTGAAGCTTGTTGAAAGAACAGTAAGGTCTGAGTACAAGAGATCACCAGACAGACCAATTTATCTTGTTGGGGAGTCTCTTGGAGCATGCATTGCCTTAGATGTTTCCGCTCGTAACTCTGACATTGATCTTGTGCTAATTTTGGCTAATCCAGGTGCAAACTTGTGTTGTTATAATCCTGTTGAACTTGACTATCAAAAAATGATTGGTTCTGGAACCTGAACATAACAGATTGTACTTATAAAAGGGATACTAAGCAGTGTATGCAATAAGTAATGATGTCATATTTTAAGATGTATTTCAAACCAAGAAAATTGGCTAAAGATTGATGTTGATTATTGCAATATAATTTTAAGTCTTTGCTGTCTCGTTCCTGTTCTTTTTGCAGCTACATCATTCAGTAGGTCGCAATTACAATCTCTAATACCTTTACTGGAACTCATGCCCAACCAGCTCATGCCAAACCTCTCTTACATGCTGAACTTGGTGTCAGGTTTGGAGTCTGCTTTTTAAATTTCCATTTTGTGACCCTGTTAGTTACCTGAGGCTGAGGTATATAACTCTTTTTATTAAATCTAATAACCTTAAAAACAGAATGTTAATAATATGTGGTTGAAAAAGTTTAAAACAATGACATTATAGCATACCTTTGGTACATCTATTATTGTCATTTCTTATCAGAAGTAATTAAGAATGTTGGTGAGATGTGAGCAATGGTTCTATTTAGGTGATCCTTTGAGGATGGCCTGGGAAAATGTGGTGAAGGGACTTCTGCCGCTCCAAATTGTTGGAGAGCTAACACAGGATCTTGTTGCGACATCATCTTACCTCTCTGTAAGATTCAGTCATGAAACATTGATGCTGGAATAGCTATTTCAATTGACATTGCTTGTGGTGCTCTGCATTTACATTCTTTTGTCGCCAAAACATATATCAAAATGATAGTTTGAATACACTTGTATCTTTGAGCTTGCTACTTTTCATTCTTAAAAGGATGGTAGCCTCATGTTAATTTTTTATGGTTTTATGTTGATTCTCATGCTATACAATTACTCATAATGTGCTTTCAATTTCGTCCAAAAAGAATTAACGATTTAAGTCTCAGGTTCTGGCTGATATGTTACCTAGGGAAACACTTCTCTGGAAGCTACAAATGCTTAAATCTGCTTCTGCATCTGCCAATTCGCACCTTCATGCTGTAAAAGCTCAAGCACTGTTGCTTTGCAGGTTCATAATTAATCATCAGCGCCATCTATTGTTATTATATCCATTGATTTTTAGCTGATATTCTTGCCAAGTTTATGGTCCCTAATGTGATGATGCCTGATATTTTCTGTTTTTTGTTATAGTGGAAAGGACCAGTTGTTTCCCAGTCAAGAGGAAGCTCAAAGACTTCAGCACATGCTGCGAAAATGTGAGATACGGAAATTTGAAGAAAGCGGGCATTTTCTCTTCTTAGTAGGACTCTATCTCTCTCTCATAGATTTTTTAAATAATCAACAATATGCAAATGAATTTGATAGAAAATTTGGGCTAGAAAGAGGTGAAACAAAACTGATAACTAACTAATATGAATGTGCACTAAATATTATTTGCTTACATATGCATAGTAATGCTGAGTCCATATACAATTTTTTGCTTGAAATATTATTTCACAACTTCTGATGTGAATCATAATTCTGCTCATTCGTTGCAGGAGGACAATTTCGATTTGGTAACATGCATTAAGGGTGCTAGTTTCTATCGTCATGGAAAATACCTTGACTATGTGTCAGATTACATGCCACCTACACCTTATGAATTCAAGAAATTATATGAATCAAACAGGTAACAATTATCCTATAGGAAAACTTTTGAGCAAATTGCATTAACAGGAATAAATCATGAGAGACTTTAACTGGAAGAATAGCATTTAGTTTTTTCTGATTTATGCAAAAGTTGATGGTTGACAAGGATTTGACTTGTTCAGCCTTGCTGATCCATATGCCTTTACTCAACCCGGATATGACCACATTGGCTGTTCTTCATTATAGCAGATTTTGTTAGTTGTGCAGGCACTTTAATGTCTAATATTATCATCTCAAATTATTGTTATTCCTAGATGGGTATTTCCTGTCACTAGTCCTGTGATGCTCTCGACTTTAGAGGATGGCAAAGTGGTGAGGGGGCTAGCTGGAATCCCCTCAGAGGGGCCAGTCTTATATGTTGGCTATCACATGCTGCTGGGATTTGAACTGGCTCCGATGGTGCTTCAGTTTCTCATGGAAAGAAATATTCTTTTGCGAGGGATAGCCCATCCAATGATGTTTATTAAATTGAGAGAAGGCAAAATGCTTGATCTTGCGTCATTTGACATGTATAGACTAATGGGTGCAGTTCCTGTGTCTGGACCCAACTTCTACAAACTTATGGCTTCAAAGTCTCATACCCTACTGTATCCTGGAGGTGTTCGTGAGGCTCTTCATAGAAAGGTAATTATAACATTTCAGAAGGACATTCTCTATCTGAAAAATAGTTCAATGTTCACCCTCTTAGTCTAATGATCTTATGAAGGAAAATTGCTTCTTTTGTAATTCCAACGAGTTTCTTATATTCGTGGTTCTACTCTACTGTAGTTATAATTTATGAGTTAATTCATATAGGAATGTGAAAAAAAAGTGCTGATGAGCATGGCATTATTTGTGTTCGTTGCAAAGTTCAATGCTAGATGCATTTCCTAAAATTTGAAGGGCTAAGATATTCAGGAATGCTGAACCATACGTATTTTTTGCAGGGTGAAGAATACAAGTTATTCTGGCCGGAACAGTCTGAATTTGTTAGGATGGCATCTAAATTTGGAGCCAAAATCGTACCCTTTGGTGTGGTAGGAGAAGATGATGTTGGTGAGGTGAGCCTCAGACGTTTATAACACCATCTGCATAAGTTTCTAAGGCTAGTGTTTACCATAGCATATTACATTGGAGCATATGAAACATTTGATCTTGTGTAGCACTTTTAATTGACCAATGTTTTTGATGGGTTCCTCTCTGATGCATACCTGTTTACCTCAGCTTATTCCAAACCCGGTGCCATGGGTGTAAATATATGCATGCATATGCCTTGTAGTCTTCGACCATTGTTGTACAATAAGGAAAATATATCATAAGAAAGAAAACATAAGATAGCAGCGCCTTGAGATAAATAAATAAATAAATAACTGAAATCTAAAGGCTTCTACGTGCATGTATATTATATATGATGATTAACCTGCATCTCTGCTTTGCATCTGAAAAATTGTGTTCTTTCCTTTTCTTGGTATCATGTTCTATATCACTAGGTTCAGTCTCTCTCTCTCTCTCTGATATAGATAATTGCACATTTACTGTTGTCAGCTAGTTTTTGATTACAATGACCAAATGCAAATTCCTTCCTTGAGGACATTCATAAAAGAACTCACAGAAGAAGTTGTGCAATTGAGGTACCATGACTTTCTTCTACTGCTGAATTCCTTTAAATCCTCTCCCCTTAAGTATACCTCTCAATTTAACTTTTCCATAATTCCTATATATTCCTTCCCCTTGCATCATTCTCTGCTTGGTTTCCCAAAATTTTGGAATGATAGGACGGATGCGAATGGTGAGGTGTCAAACCAAGATGTCTACCTTCCAGGAGTTGTTCCTAAATTGCCAGGCCGGTTTTATTATTATTTTGGGAAACCTGTCGAAACAGAAGGTGCTGTATTTCTACTCTCTATCCTTGAATATCAATCATTTTACCTACATAAGCAACAATGATCTAGTTAGCTTCAGTCAGATTGCTTGCCTGAGTTTGCTGGATGTAGCAAAAAACTTGAGGGCATTCTGCTTTTTATTTCTGATCTTCTATGCAATTTGATTGACATGATTCTCTATATTTTGAAGGGAGAAAGCAAGTGCTAAGAAACAGGGAGAAATCTCATGAATTGTATTTACATGTAAAGTCAGAGGTTGAAAGATGCATAGCCTACTTGAAGGAAAAAAGAGAAAAAGATCCCTATAGGAATTTATTACCTCGGTTGTTATACCAGGTCACGCATGGATTCTCAGCTGAAGTTCCCACATTTGAGCTTTGATATATATCTCTGCACAACAAAAGATTGATTTTGAGTTGTCGCCTTAGAGAAGTTCAAGAACTTTTTGCGATGAAGGTTACATGATAACTTGTCAAAAAAGCACAGGCAGAGTTTCTACTGAGATTAGGCTGTCGACCAAATAGAGACTTACTAAGGAATTCTGGTGAACTCTTGATTCTGATGAGAGAGTCCATACGTGAAGGAACAAAAGAAAATTTGATTGGTTTAATTAATAATGAGGAATAATGCAGGCTTTGAGTCAAACCAAACTGATGGACATTCTCAGTATCTATTCTCAGTATTGATCTATCAAATACGCCATTTTAGCGGAAGGAATGCTTTAATTTCATTGGTTTTGCAATATGTATTCTATATTGGCTGGAATATTATGATGTTAGTATCACATTTATTTCACTGCTTCAGTCGTTTGTAATGAACCCTTTCTTTTTTTTGAATGCACACAATTAAATCTGTTCATGGATCGAGTTAGCTTTCAGGTTTGCAGGTCATGTTCGATTCAAGTCGGACTCTGGAACGAGATTATAAACTTCCCCTCCTTCACTGACTCTAGCATAGAGTAATTAATCAACCATCATTTCAGTCAATAATAAATCCATTTTATGAACTTCCCCTCCTTGGTTGCTGTGCAATAGAAACATTATTATGGTTCACAAGGGAAATGATCTCCAAGTAAGTTGGATTCAAAAGGATAATTGCATAATAAATCCAGAGGTAAAAGAGCTTGGTTCATTTAATAATGGCCTTTGCTATGATAAATTTTAACCCAAAATGGGGGGCCTCATATGCACCAGATATGCCTGTTTCCTTAAGACCTTTAAGGTAATGCCCAAACAGAAAACTGGGCTAAAGAAGCCTAGTTTCTTTAAAGCCTGTTGAACTTGGGCTTCTATTTTGTCCAAAAACTTTGGACATCCAATCCAATGGCCTTCAGGTACTGCTATCTTTTGACCATTATTATTCAGGCATGGTTTTTCCATCTTGGAGGAGTTGATATTCTGCTCTATTTCCCTTGTCTAGTCTAGAAACCTTTCATCTTTTGGTTCATGAAAGTTCTTCCATGAGAAAGTAAAAATATTCGGAGTTTACAACAAGGCTAGGTTGCCAAGTTTAACAATGGTTAACCCATCAATGTATTTGAGAATAGAGGTTGTGGAAAAGTCAACTATATTAAATGTGTAAATATCTATATCCCTAAAATTAAGGTTAGACAATTCCTCAATTATGAGGATTAGATTTAGACTGATTTAGTTTCCTATTTTACTGCTTAACAGTAGCTGTATATAGCTGTATATAACAGTAGAAGTTGTATTATTCAAGTAAGATTCAGAAATAAAATATTCTGAAATTCCACATGGTATCAAGAGCTTTAGGTTTTTTCTTGGAAATCAGTCACTTTTTCAGCCTTCATTGGTGATTTTTCTACAGTTTCTTCAGCCTTCATTGCTAATTTTTTTTACCTTAGGCCTTCATAGCCACTTTCTCATCGAGAACTTTTCTTTCTTGCCAAACCCTAAATCACCATATTTTTCCAAGAGCCGTTGCTGTTTTTTACCACCATGTCAGGTTCTACTTCAGTTGTAAATTCTACTCCTCGTACCAATAGTTTGATCAAGAACTCTGCATTGGTCACTGCAGAAGCTAATGTTGGTGGACAAAATGTCCCTGATTTGCGTAAGATTGATGACAAGCCTCGAGTGTGGTGTGACCATTGCAACAAACCACGCCATACTCGAGAAACTAGTTGGCATATCCATGGAAAACCAACAAATTGGAAGCCGAAGCAAAAGCAATCACAACCCTCTGCCAATGAAGCAAATATGGGTTCCTTCAGCAAAGAGCAGTTCGATCAACTCCTGAAACTACTAAAGTCCAATCCGACATCTGGTACATCTAATAGTTCATTGACTCATTCAGGTAGAAATCCATTAGCCCTATCCAGTGTCTTTAATTCTGCTCCATGGATCATTGATTCAGGAGCATCTGATCATATGACTAACCTATCGAATCTATTTAGTTCATACACTCCCTGTTCTGGTAATGAAAAAATAAGAATAGCAGATGGTATTTTTTCACCTATTGCAGCAAAGGTTCTGTTAAACTTTCTGAAAGTATTGATCTTAAATCTGTACTTCATGTTCCTAAACTTGCTTGTAATCTTTTATCTGTCAGTAAACTTTCAAAGGATTCCAACTGTCGTGTTATCTTTTTTAACTCTCTTTGTCAATTTCAGGACCAAAACTCAGGGAAGATGATTGACAGTGCTAGAGAAATAAATGGGCTCTACTATTTCAGTGAGGATTTCCTAAGTAATAAAAAAGGCCAAGGACTTAGTAGTACCAATTCAAATTCTGTTTCTGATAAAATAATGCAATGGCATCTTAGGTTAGGACATCCTAGTTTCCCTTATTTAAAACATTTATTTCCTAATTTGCTTAAAGGAGTGGATTGCTCTATTTTTCAATGTGAAAGTTGTCTTTTATCTAAAGATCATTGAGTTAAATATATTTCAAAACCTTATAGTCCATCAAAACCATTTTACTTGTTTCATACTGATGTTTGGGAACCTTCAAAGGTTACCACCTTGTTTGGAAAAAGGTGGTTCGTAACTTTTATCGATGATCACACTAGATTGTGTTGGGTTTACTTACTAAGCAAAAAATCTGATGTAGAAAAGCTTTTCAAAGATTTTTATTGCATGATTGAAACCCAATTCAAAACAAATATTTGCATCCTTCAAACAGATAATGGAATCAAGTACTTTAATGAATGTTTGGGAAATTTTTTAAAAGAAAAAGGTATTTTACACCAATCTACATGTCGGGACACACCCCAGCAAAATGGAATGGCTAAAAGGAAAAATAGGCGTTTACTTGAGGTAGCTAGAGCTATCATGTTTTCTATGAACATTCCAAAATACCTCTGGAGAGATGCTGTGTTGACTGCATCTTACTTAATCAATAGGATGCCAACTCGTGTCTTACATTTTGAAGCACCTTTGAATACTCTCAAAAAATACTTCCCAACATTTCGTTTATACTCTGAGTTACCTTTAAAAATTTTTGGATGCACTTGCTTTGTTTATATTCTCCAAATTTTTCGATCCAAATTGGATCCTAAAGTTGAAAAATGTGTTTTCATTAGCTATGCTCCAAATAAAAAAGGGTATAAGTGTTTTAATCCTTTGACAAAGAAAATTCACATAACTATAGATGTCACTTTTCTAGAAAATCAAGCCTATTTCAACAAAAATCTTCTTCAGGGGGAGAATAAAGAAGAAGATAATTTTTGGAAATTCTCTATACCACTACCAAGCCTCATTGAGTCACCAATTCAGTCTATTAAACAATTTAAGGAAATGACGTTAAAAATAATGAAAACAAGGACTCTCTTAGTCAACAGGTGCCAAGTATTGAAGAATCTGAAACAGGGGGAGAATTACTTCAAACGGATTCACATAATCCAAATATTGAGCTTCAGGTTTATACCAGGAGAAAATCTCATAGAAATATTACTGATCCAATTATTTCTCTAACACCTGTTCAGCCAGAATCTCTGAGGGATGGTTCTCCTCCTCCTCAAACTCAAGTTAATCCTCAAATTGCTCCTTTAGTTTCTTCCCCTCCAAATATTGATTTTTCTGATCTAGATGTCCTAATTGCTAACAGAAAAGGAGTAAGATCATGTACCAATCACCCTATTGCAAAATATTTGTCGTATCAAAAGTTGTCCAATTACCACAAAGCATTCCTTTCAAATATTTCTAACTTGCATGTACCAAGATCTATTCAGGATGCCCTAGGTGATCCGGATTGGAAGTTAGCGATGAATGAAGAGATGGACGCTCTTGAAAAGAATGGGACTTGGGAGATTGTGGAGCTACCAAGAGGCAAGACAACTGTAGGATGTAAATGGGTCTTCACTGTGAAGTGTAAGGCAGATGGGAGCATAGAGAGGTACAAGGCAAGACTTGTTGCCAAGGGGTTCACTCAAACTTATGGCATTGACTACCAAGAGACCTTCGCTCCAGTTGCGAAAATAAACTCAATCCGGGTACTTCTCTCTTTAGCAGTGAATTTCAATTGGTCTCTACAGCAACTTGATGTAAAAAATGCCTTTCTTAATGGAGATTTAGAGGAAGAAGTGTTTATGGACCTCCCACCTGGATTTGAGAAAAACCTCGAAACCAACAAGGTGTGCAAATTGAAAAAATCCTTGTATGGTCTTAAACAATCACCAAGAGCATGGTTTGAAAGGTTTGGAAATGTAGTGAAGAGCTCTGGTTATATTCAGAGTCAAGCTGACCACACAATGTTTTTCAAGCACTTTAGAAATGGTAAACTAGCTATTTTAATTATGTATGTGGATGATATAATAATAACTGGTGATGATAGTGCAGAAATTGGAGAACTTAAGAGAAGGCTTGCACATGACTTTGAGATAAAGGATTTGGGAGCCTTAAAGTACTTCCTTGGCATGGAATTTGCAAGATCAAAGGAGGGTATCTTTCTTAGCCAACGTAAGTATGTCCTAAACTTGCTTAGTGAGACAGGAATGCTTGGTTGCAAGATAGATGAAACCCCAATAGAGCCCAACTTGATACTTCAGCTTGCTGAAACCAAAGATGTGGTGGATAGAGAGAAATACCAAAGACTTGTGGGTAGACTCATCTATTTAGCACATACACGACCTGATATAGCTTTTGCAGTAAGTGTGGTAAGTCAGTTTATGCATTCACCTAGCTCAGAACACTTTGAAGCTGCCTACAGAATCCTAAGGTACCTAAAGGGAACGCCTGGAAAGGGATTGCTTTTCAAAAACCATGGACACCTACAAGTAGAAGCCTATACCGACGCAAACTGGGCAAGAAGTATTACAGATAGGAGGTCAACTTCAGGCTATTGCACAATTGTGGGAGAAAACCTTGTCACTTGGAGAAGCAAGAAACAGAATGTAGTAGCCAGAAGTAGTGCCGAGGCTGAGTTTCGTTCAATAGCCCATGGGATTTGTGAGCTAATATGGATTAAAAGACTACTTGAAGACTAGAAGGTTTCTAATCCCTCATCGATAAAGCTCTATTGTGATAATAAAGCTGCAATCTCTATCTCTCACAATCCAGTGCTCCATGATAGAACGAAGCATGTAGAAGTAGATAAGCATTTTATCAAAGAGAAGCTTGACAATGGAATAATTTGCATGCCATAAATACCAACAAGTGACCAAGTTGCTGATGTTCTTACAAAGGGATTGCACAGGAAGCAGTTTGAAAATCTAGTGAGCAAGCTTGCCATGGAAGATATCTTCAAGCCAGCTTGAGGGGGAGTGTGAAAAAGTCAACTATATTAAATGTGTAAATATCTATATCCCTAGAATTAAGGTTAGACAATTCCTCAATTATGAGGATTAGATTTAGACTGATTTAGTTTCCTATTTTACTGCTTAACAGTAGCTGTATATAATCCTTAGAAGTTGTATTATTCAAGTAAGATTCAGAAATAAAATATTCTGAAATTCCACAAAGGTATATACAGGTGATAAGGGTTAGTGCCATTTCAAGATGAGATGACAGAAATGAAACATGTGATAACAATGTACAAAGTCTGCATGCATCATGCATTTGTGATAAATTAGCTGTTTCAGTTGCTGATATCAAAGTATCTCGGATCTTCTGGATAATGGTATTCCACGTTCAACTGCCATTAGACAACAATCTTGTTAGATGGGAAGCTGAAAATCTAAAGAGACCAGCAAAGAGAGTTTGTATATATATACATATGTATTATATGCATGAAGAAGGTAAATTGGATTACCTTGCCCTCATCAGAATCCGAATGGCGTTGAGGGAACACAACTCTCAAGTCATTGTATAAATAGAATCTCCGTTCACCATCCCTGTCGAAGTCAGTCTTTTGTGGCACTGACCCTGGATCAGATTTACATCTCTGAAACGACTTCGAACATTTTTTGACAGAAGGGCATAGAAATCGGAGATGAAGAGCATATCGCAGAGAACCAGTACCATTAGTATTTTCATTGATCTTTCCACAACCATGGGAAAGTTTTTGGTCAGTTTTATGGCATGCATTAATGCAGGTGTTGTCCTTGCATTCCTCATTGTTGCAGCTAGTCATTTGTGTCGATTCCAGTAAATCCGAGGCTTCACCGCCTCTAACTTCACTATTGTCCATCCCACCTCTATTGTAGCATGAAGGAGGAATTTTCTGTGAGGTTGGCCTCATCTTGTCTTGGACAATTGTGTCAGAACTTATATGCCCTTGTTTTAGCTCAGCAGACTTTGGACTAGGAGATGCTATTGTGATCTTTTGGCGCACAAATGTCTACTTTGATTTGAAGCTTAAAATTAGAAACTTCATCAAATTAAAATATACATGCAGATATATGATAATAAGAATGATACTAAATTGCATTATCTTAAGACATTTTGATATTTTCATTTGGATTGAATTCATTTGTGGGAAGTACAACAATAGCCATCCATGACAGCAACTTAGTACCAAAACTCGATCCTTCCACTGTCTCTTAGTCAACCATATTTATAGAATAATGATAATTTGAAAAGTGTGCAGATTTAGTAATAAGAAGATATTTTCACTTGCGTCACATTCAAAGGTCTCAAATTGCTAACGAAGATACAATCCTAAAAGGAAAATGCAGATCAAAATTCATCTTACCTTCGTACCAGCTGGCATGTCACTCAGATCATAGTTGCAAAGGAAAGTGTGAAGAGGTGTTTTCTCTGGATTGCTAAGAACCTGCATATGAACCAAGCAAGAAGAAATGAACCCATTTCTGATGTAATACTCTAGACAGAAAGTCTATAGTTTTTTGGTTACAATAGACAAAATGAACTTTAAAAAAGTCCTAAAACAAACATGTTAGGAAAAAAAAAAAAGAACAGGCCATTAGGATAGCCAAATCACTTTTAAGGATATCAAGGTGAACAAGATCCCATATGCAAATCACAACTAGAGTGAAAGAAAGCATGATCCAGAAAAGGTTAGAGAAGCAGATAAAAGCTCAAACACAGACTACCAATCAGTGTCAGGCCTTTCTTGTTACTTAGAATGGTCATTTTTGAGTTCAAAGAGATTACAAAACATTGTAGAACCAGACCAAAGCTTCACTGATATCATCAGGATACTCAAAAGCATCCAACCAGATTCTCGTTAGAAGCATTTACCAATTGTATGCGCCCTTTCATAGGAATACGCAACCGGCTTCTTACAGGTTGTGATTCATCATTGCTAAGGCCTCTTTTCAGCTTCTGATCTCGGCACTTGTTTGACGATGAATTCCTTGAAAGATCTATGGATGCGTAATATAGTAAAAAACAATCCCCATCCACACTGGTTACTGAAAAAGGAAGTTTTTGTGATTGTGGTGAGAACGTCCCTCCCGTTATGCTTAGAACAGCCAGAAAACCATCAATCCTCTATCCATAGAAAACATATGCAGTGAGAAAATGAGTAAAACAGACATTTGTGAAGGAACAATTTCCTATACAAACGCAGAATTGAACAAGGTAACCCAACATAACTCAATAACTAACCTGACTGAGTTTTCCAGAAAAGAACCTTCCAGACAATAGTGACTCCTCAAATGAACCAACCAAGGACCTCCTAACAGGAAGTCCACTCAAACCTTTGATGGACCTCATACATGGAGATGTATGGGCTGGTTCCTGACACAAAGACCAGCTTACTCCAACAGCACTTTCCAGAGAAGAAGGGTGAAATTCTTTTTTCAAAAAACCAATATCTTCAAATGATCTGCCTGTAATCTCAAACTCTTCTCCAAATATAATACCAGCGTCAAACCTTTCAACTGATTGTTCTATATCCTTTAAGGTTGAACAACAATCATCCATATCCTTTTCGAGATTCCTGCATCCTCCTGCAGCTGCCATCCTTTCACTGAACTTTGGACCAAGTGGTGATAAAGAAACAGAAGGTGAGGTTGCAACTTGGGGGGATATAGATACTCCAGTTCGGGACCTTACCTTACTTGACTCTCGGAATTGATCAAGCCCAGTTGAATCAAATAAATTAGAAGAAAGCTGCTGTGGTTCCTTGTTTTTCAGTAAAGGACCATCTGTGAAAAATACAGAATCAGTTCCAGCTTTGTCATAAGGGATGTTTCCATGTTCCAAGCAGCTTGACAACAACCAGGATGATGCTATGAAATTCTTTCTGCTGCCAATATTTGCTTTCTTGTTGTCTTGTAAGACAGAAACCCTATGTTGATCAGCTAAGGAAGAGGAGTTCACTTGAGTGCTTCTGTAGCTAATGTCCAGAGGCTCACCGTTAAATGGATCTGAGAAAAGCATTTTATTTAACGGTGACAATAGTCGTTTCCTGACTAATGACCCACCGGACTCAGTTTCATTACCTCTGACAACATCAGAAGAATAATGAACATGATCAATAGAAACTCCGTCCACTACCTTACTTGTCCCTTGTGATTCAAAACCCACAATCCTAGAAACGGGATTTTGGGCTTTCTGTCCACTTCTAGGAGTGGCAAACGATCCAGCCACATTGGCAGAGCCAATCTTCAGACCATGAGCATTAGATGAAGCATTCATTTTACCTCCAAATTTGAAAGAATCTTCTGAAAACTTTGAAAGCTCCAAAGAAGTCTTCCTTTGAAAATCTCTTAGCGAAGAACACAAGGAATCCCCAGCAGTCTGGCTCAAATTTCGTCTGTGCATTCCATCTAAATCACAGGTGCTGACACCTCCAAACCGAGGTGGGCTTTGCAAAATGTATCCACTGGTGCTGCTTCGCCTTCCTCAGTACTATCATCAGAGGACACTCGTGGCAACCCCATTGCTAAAATTGTAGAGAATGGTATATCGAGTTACCCAAATGGAGCTAAATAAGTTATTCTCCCTCTTCCTGGCTCACTCTTGTTTGCCTTTATTACTTTCACACAATTCAGTATCTTCTAATCAGTTCTAATTGTTCAAACTCATCTAAAACATAAAAGAATCGATTTCAAGTTCTAATTCTAACGATGTCAATGAAGAGCAATAAAATGGTTCCAAAAAACTAGTTCCTTAATAACACTAGAGTACTATGTATCTACCAAAGGCATCCACATTTCAGCTGTAATTCTCTTACGAGCCTCCATTGAGAAAACCAAACACAAACTAACTATCCAACGATAATGAGTAGCACAGATCTTCTGACCTCCATACCAGCAAGCAACAAAACACATAGAATTCATGTTGCTAACAAGAATAGTCACCGTGATTGCCTGCGGAAAGTTTCCAATAAAAAGATTAGCTGAACAAGAAAAAAGAAACTGTAAACAAGCAGAATTCAGCTCAAATGCATTGATCATGGTATCTAAATTTAATCCAGCATAGCCTTAAAAATCTTCAATTGAGCAGCAGAATCTCATAAAAAGATAAACAAGCCGATGAAAACTATGAGATAAGACAAATTCAATGTTCCTTTAACAGCTCCTTCAATCAAAATAAATGAATCAATGCAAAACAATATTTTAAACCAAAATAAGAGAAAGACAGCAACTAAAGTACCTGAAAATCAAGACAAATCCCAATCAACCATGGATCAAAAGGAAAAAAACAAACTTGAAAACCAAAACCCAGAAATTGTTTTCAACCAAAATATGAACAACTAACAAATGACAAACAAAAAGGCCCGTAAAGACCTAAATTGATTCATTGAAACAATCAAAAACACCATTACAAAGGCAAACAAAGACAACCGTGTAGACCACTGAAAAGAGGTTGCTTCCACGGCACAGACTCACCAGCATCAACCAGAAGCGAAGCTTATTAAGTTATAACCATTAGCATATAAATTCACCAAGTCAAAAAAAAAATACCCTGATAGATTAAAGAAAACCCAAGCTTGATCAGCATAATTCAGAATTAAAAAGAATAAAAATTTTAAAATAATCAACAGGTTAAAGAGATTAACAGACGCACCGATAAACAAAGGTTGAGATCAAGTACTCTGCTAGATAAATCATTTGGATGATCTACCCATAAATATATATTAAATTGGAAGGCTAAATAACAAGATTGAAAATTTATTATGCAAAACAACAAAATAAAAATTGAAACTTTAATTCAAATTAAAAACAAGAGCTTTGATGCTAAAGTTTTCTTCTTTTGCGCCTTTTAGGAGGAGGATGAGAAGGAGAAAAAGAAAGAGAAGAAACTGTTAAGAATGTGAATGGGAGGATGGCACCCATCTCTCTCTGTTTATAATCCCAAAATTTGAAAATAAAATAAACAAAAAGAAAGAATTGTAAGTAAAAATCGAATTTACATCCTCTTTACATAATCCACCAGTTTTGCCTATCTTTTTCCTGTTTTAGTTTTTTTTTTTTCTATTTCTGTAGATACCTTTTTTAAAATTAAATAATTTTAAGAGTTTTATATTATTTTATGTTTCATGTCATCCATTCGTATTTATTAATAATCAGTGAATACTATTTCTTAATTAATAAATCTAATAATAATATTTATTTTCAAATTTATAAATTAATGAATTAACATATTGGAATACCTAAAATAATAATATATACATAAGATACATCGAGTATAAATCTTAGTTTTAAATTCCATTGTGCTCCTCTTTAATGATAACCTCTATTTTTAAATTTGCTTTTTTTTTCAAATCTTCAACATTTGATTTTTTTTTGGGGAAATATCCCATTTGGAAAGAAATTTGGGAGGAATTTTTACTTTTACTGTTGGAATCTATTTATGAAATGGTATTTTTACATTTTAGGCCACACTATAAAGAAAAGTTTGACTCGTAAGTTTTAAATTTAATAATTTTTAAATATGATACAAAAATAGATGAGTTTAAATTGTTAGGTATCAAATTTGATAAAAATTAAAAAAATCTATTTGATATTTGATATGTCAATTAAATTTGAAATTTTATATGTTTAACATGACATAAATAAACAAACCGATAAATCTATAAGTTTTTTATTTAAAATAACTGATATTTAAACAGAAACATGAGATTATATTAATTTTTATGTTTGATACCGTCCAAGTTCAAAGGTTCGAATGTCAGATAATTAATAATAGAGCCACTTGAAACACAAGTTGGCCTCTCTCTCTTACCAGCGAACCATAGGTCCAACAACCGGGTAGCTCTGCCTCTGATGGAGGGCACCCAACCCTACACCCACAGCATTACAAAGAATTGAGGGCTGTCTGTTTTCCCTTTTTCTAGTTTCTAGTTCCCCCACCAAACTTGCCCTTTTATTTTTCTTCTCATTTCTGTTTTGTTCTTTTTTCCTCTCTTTGAATTGTATTTATTCTAATATTTATATATAATATCAAGATTCAAAATTTATTAAGTTTTATAGGAGGAGAAAGTTAGAGATAGTCACTTTTAATAATTACTTTTAATATTTTTATTTTTATTATATAACATTTTTTTAATTTTACGTGAAGATGAATTACTTATATAAAAAAAAGTTAAAGTTTGTAAATATTAAAAAATACTTTTCAAATAACCTG
Organism: Heritiera littoralis; assembly: GCA_031772115.1. Lineage (NCBI taxonomy): Eukaryota > Viridiplantae > Streptophyta > Magnoliopsida > Malvales > Malvaceae > Heritiera > Heritiera littoralis. Next base: position 509,616 of record JAPDPK010000089.1, read on the forward strand.
TAATTATAGATAATTAATTTTTACGTAAAATTAAAAAATGATATGATCTAATAAAAATAAAAATATTAAATATAACTATAAAAAATAATTGTCTTAAACATTTTTTTTTCGAGAATATAACTGCTTGCGCCAATACTTAAAGTTGCGTAGTGGAATAATTTTCTTATTTCTTTTTTTTTTTTCAAAGCCATATGAATTTTCAATTACTTTGGAAATTTTGGAATGGGTCATAATAATGATCGGAACCATGTGAAATGGGCAACAAGGCTGCAACACTGTAACTTGCTAACACGTTGCTATAAGAGTAGAATTTTCTAGGACACGTGGCATGAACCCAGAACACCCATCTGGTTTGAAGCTCAATCAGCGGGGACAGGAATTATAGAGAGTAGTAGCCATTGCCAATTTTCTATCTTCTTCCAAGTCCTACACTGCACCTTCTAGTTCTAGTCCCATCTGTCCACAATCACAGAGAAACAGAAAGCTGCAGACCGTTGGGCGCTTAGAGAGAGCATTTTGCTGCTTTTTAGGCATTCCCACGTGCTGCATTACCAAAGGTGTTTAGTCATTACCTTGTTATCAATTTTATGACCTCGGCAGAATTGAAAGATCGTGGGAAAAACAAACTTGAAATTTGACCTGAGTACCTACATTATTAGTATCAGCTAGGTAATTTTATTATTACTACTATCATATGTAATTTGTTTTGATATGTAAAATCATGTTTATACGTTATAAAACACAAAATTTTCGTATTAAAATTTATGTAATCATGTCAAATATAATATTTTTGTGTATTGTTCATATCATTTTCAAATTTTATCTAAAATAAACAGATTTACACACTGTCTTATTGTGGAAGCTTGCTGCATGTCTATCAAGGAACTCAGTCTCACTTTCCAGACCGACCTTGATATACCAAGAATTAGCTGTTCTGTCAGAATATAGGTAAGAACTTCAATAGCTGTTATCATATTGACGAAGCTGATTAAAGCTCGAATTCTAGGCATGGGATGGAATAATTTTATCTGTTTGATGTTAATTCTCTTCACGGGCATCTTTCCAAGCTGTAAGAGATGCTTGCAAAAAGGCTGGAAGTCTAAGAACAAGATTTTGAACTCTAGAAACATCTTTGTCAATCACTGTTCTAAGGTTAGCTTCAGGCAAGAGTTTACTCGTCAATGGAGAGCATGCATTTTACCTCTGAATTACCCACTCTTGCAATGTTCAGATTCTGAAACTGCAGCACAGCAAATTACATTCAGATTGGAAAAGAATACAGTATACAAAAGCTAGCCCCTACAATGGTCCATGGCAATTAACATGATAGTAGCGTTGGCTTGCAACCGCGGCGTTTGCCTTCTGGTATGTTTATCTATACAGATCATTATAGCATCTTCTGAACTATAAGCCTAAAGTAAAATAATTTTACATGAGTACCCCGAGACAAACACGGCAGCGAAACCTGTTCTTAGGAGACCGTTGCAAGTGATGAAAGCACATTCCCTGTTGGCTAAAATGGTCTGGCTGCCGCTTCCATCATCTTTTTTAGTCTTGTAAGTCTTTCTATCTCCTTGAGAACCTGAAAATATCAGCGAAAATTAAACAGAAAACTCTTATTTTTACCTAAATTTAGTACCAAAAGAGAAGGATAAAATGTCTGCACGTATGTTTTCTCCACCTGCATAGTAATGTCTTCAGTTGACACTGAATCAAAGTCCTCGTAACCTAGCTCATTTGCTACTTCTGCTAAGAAGAAGCTGTTAAAAGTTAAAACATAGAGTATATAGTCTATGCTCATAAAAGGAACAAACATTACGGGGACGTACTTTGAATGGATATAGTTGCATCAGCTGTGGAATATCCTATTCTCATGTCTTCATAAAGAACCGTTAGCTGGGACAACACCTATTAATTAAGAATTCTCAGCAATTAGCGCAATGCAGGATGTCGGTGAGTGTTAAGAGTTCAAACAGAGCAGACTTTTAAATATGACTGCAAGGAAGAATGGGAGGGCGATACAACTAAAGACGAGAGCAAAGGCAATACCTCCGAATAGGATCCAGAAATAGCTATTTCTGATGACAGAAGTTGACTCTTGTTTTCGATTATTCCCTTGGCTACCATGTTCAAGGGCACATCAATCCATATCGAGATGCCATGCCTCAGAAGTGACCTATTTATAGTTAAGATCAAGTCAGTTAAAACAGAGAGAGAACTAATACAAACCGAAAGAAACAACTCATTCAACCAATGGTGCAAAGATAGTCATACAAATTTGTTGAATCTTGAACTGCACCATCACCAGCACACACCACTAGTCTACCCATGGATGATAACTGCTTCAAAACTTCAGTCTGCAAAAATATACAAGAATGACTATAAGCGAGATTCTTACATAATAATTAATGCCTCTGAGAATTTCACTAAAGAAAGCCTTCAGTAGATTGAAAACTGATGTACCCTTCCTATTAGCTGACAAATATGCATTGTTAATCAACATATAGAAATGCCAAAAAAAAAAAAAAAACACACTCGGACTCCGAAATCCCTTCTCATCACTCTCCTTCAAGGATAAGGCAGCAGATTCACCCCCAGCAGCTTCTGAGACCAAAGCATCACTAGATATGGAAGAACCAAAAAACAAGTTAAGCTAATACATCTTGAACTACGAAAGTTATTCATGATCATTCAGTGACAGAAGAATAAAATACCTATCAAAGTAATAATATCGTAATAAATCTGCTAGTAGTTTCCCCGAACTGGATTTAATGGAGTTGTTCATCCCTTTCAAGTCAAATAAATAATCACCAAAGATGTATCAGAACCAGATGCTACTAGATTAAGGAGTTCAAATTCATTTCTCAGCATTAAGAAGATGCTTACCCACAAGAAATATAGAAGTTCCTCTCAGATCAGCGGATATTTCCATAGCTTTCTTCTGAATTAGACTGAACAGTTAAAATGAGCACTTCAAACCACAAGAAAACACCAAAGTAAATTCTTTAAAAAAAAATCCCAAGCTTTGAAATTTTGCTGCTGTTTTGGAGTCTTTCATCCAAGCTCCAATAAAAAACAAGCTAAAAACTTACATCTCAAAAAAAAAAGTGAAGTAAAGTAAAGAGCAATTTTCTTAAAAATTTCCCTCTTTCTTTCCCCAGAATATCAAATGCAGGTATATGAATACATGAAAACTGACCTTCAAAGCAATGAAGGGATCTACCGTAGCAACCTCGGTGACTGAAACTCAAGAAAGAAATGAGCAAGGAAAAACTGAATTAGTAAACAAAGAATTGAAATTAAAAGTAACCCACAATACTGAACTCCACTATCCATAAACAATCTCATACATAGCAAGCATAATTGAATCCAGTAATAGTTCCATGTACTTAACAAAAGCTGCCGAAAGACAAGAAAAATCGAAAATCAAGACAACTTAATGAAATGGGTTGCTAAAAGATCTAGTAACAAAAGAAGACTCACTGGAAGTGGTGTCATCAGAGACAGAGCAGTTAGCGGAGAGAGACTTTCGAGGGGGAGGACGAGAAATGGTTAGATGTGGGGAGGGAAAAGAAGTCCGATGGTGGATAGTTGTGGAGAAAGATGGTAGGAATTTCGAGTGAAAAAGAGAAGAGTAAAGAATAGTTGCCATCTCCAAGGGTGGAAGCTCAGCTATCTGTTTTGCTCTCTGCCTGTCTTTGGAGTTCTTTCCCAAGAACCTGTACTGGGAGTTTATCTGTAAAAATCTTCGACGCCGAGATCGACTAAGACATGTTCAACTCGACCTATTATTTTATTAATAAAAATAATTGTATTTAATAAAAAAAAATCATATGTACATAATTTTTTAAAATATTGAAGAGACGGTGTTTAATAATTTAATAAAAAAGATTTGTATATGATACACTGATAGTATATAATTTTTATATATTTTCGATGCATCAGAGGTTGACACTTCATCAATTGTAAATTGTCAAATTAAAAAAAATATGTCAAGCACTTAAAAGTAAATATAAATAAATTTTTTTAATTTGCTCATAAAGGCTAATTGATGAGGTATCAACCTCTTATGTATTGACAGTATATAAAAACTATACACTGTCAATACATCATATATAAATTCATAAAAAAAGCGTTGTTTAACTTCTTATTTTGTTACTTTTAATTCATATTTGGATTAAATACTAAAAATGATCTGGAACTATTTTATATATTTTAAAATAAGTTCATATATTTTTATTATATCAATATCAATCTTTATTCTTTAGTTTGTAATCAAATAAATCATTACTTCGAATAAAAGAAACAAGTAAGTAAAAATCAATTAAAAATGATCTAATCAATTGAAATTCAATTAATTTAATTCAATTAATTTGATTTTAAGTTTATTTGATTTTTTATATCACTTAAATTGATACCTAAAATGATATATTGAATCAACTAAATAACCAATTCCTTTTTAAATATATTATAAATATTGATTTTAAGTTTATTTAATTTTTTTATATCAATTAATTTGATACCTAAAATAATATATCAAATCAACTAAATAACCAATTCCTTTTTAAATATTGTTAGCTTTAAATTGCCATATATATTTTGAAATGACAAAAACTTAAGTAAGCTTTAATGTTTTAATTCATATTGTAAATTTGCTTTATCACACATGATTTTCTCAATACATTTTAAGTGATCATATCAAACATTAAGACCATGATTTATTGATACATTCTTATTGGTCTTAATACTTTATAAAATGTTTTGAATATTTTAGAAAATTACTTAATGAATTTTTGGACCATGTTTTCATTAGAGAAAGTCAAGAAAAACTCCCACAAAAATGCCAATATGTTTTGGGTTGGATTAGAATCAAAGGTCACATCATTTCTAACCCAAACATGCAGGAAATAGGCTTTCTGGAAGCATGAGATTGATCCCCTAAGGGAAGGGATCGATCCCCTCATGGCAGAATGGCTCCCAACGGCAGAAAAGATCCATCAGCCCAAAATAATCAATTCTGGAATGAAGGGATCGATCCCCTATGGGAAGGGATCGATCCCTTTGCCCGAAAATAACCTGTAACGGCTAGTCTTTGTGAGACAACGGTCATATTTTAGTTTTGGCTCCACCCAACAGCTAGAATACATCCAAGGGACTATAAATAGAGGCTTAGAAGCTGAAGCAAAAAAGAGGAATTACTCAGCAACTCCAATACTCATTTTTCCTCAAATCCTCAAGCCTCAACAACAAATCAAGAGCTACAAAGTCTTCATCTTCCATCATTCACATATTTCTTGTATTGCTTAGCACAAATCTTGTATGGGCTTTTACTTGTGCTTAATCTCTGTAATCACTTGCCTATCTAGAGGTCCTCTTTGATTACACAATTTGTAAACCAATCCATTCCTTGTAAAAGGGGAGGTTTCTCTTTAGCCTAAGAAAAAGTGGGAGGTTTCTCTTTAGCCTTAAAAAAGGAGGGAGGTTTCTCTTGAGCCTAGAAAAAGAGAGAGGTTTCTCTTTAGCCTAGGAAAAGAGGGAGTGTAATACAAATTCAAAGATAGTGAATTTGGGGAAAATCCTTGGGAGCGTCTCAAGGTAGAGGACGTAGGCAAGGTTACCGAACCTCTATAAATCACTTGTGTACATTTCTCTATCCTTACTCTCTTTACTTATTTGCAATTATGTTTGTGTGTATTGTATTGAATTTATATTGCATAAATGAGTAGCCTAGAGAACTTAGAAAATATCAATATAGGCTAGAGAATTTACAAGAATCGAAAAACGAACTTAAGGTTAGCGAAAAACTGATTCACCCCCCTCTCTGTATAGCCTATAGAGCCAACAATTGGTAGCAGAGCTTGGGCTCGAGATTGATTTAGACTAACTTCTATTGAGCAAAACGATCATAAATGACTCACTTGAATGTAGGCACACCCTTAAGAGAAGAGGGACAATCATTAGTTAGACCTCCACTCTTCAATGGAGAGAATTACTCTTATTGGAAAACAAGAATGATGTTGTTTGTGCAATCAAATGATTATGAAGTGTGGAGAATTATAATGAATGGTCCTAGAACTCTTATAAAGAAAGTAAATGGAAAAGATATACCTAAGAATGAGGATGAGTGGGACACAAATTACATGAGAGTGGCACAATTGAATGCCAAGGCTATGCATACCCTCTTTTGTGCATTAGGTCCCAATGAGCATAATAGAGTGTCTCTATGTGAAAATGATAAGCAAATATGGGATAAATTGGCCATCACACATGAAGGGACCAATCAAGTGAAAGAAACCAAAGTTGGTATGCTCACACATGATTATGAGCTTTTTAGGATGAAAGAAAATGAATCCATGAGTGAAATGTACACTAGGTTTAATAACATTATTAATGGACTTAAGGCATTAGGCAAGAGCTATTCCAATCTAGAAATGGTTAAGAAAATTTTGAATAGCTTGCCAAAATCTAGGGAGGCAAAGGTGACCGCAATAGAAGAATCTAAGGATCCTAACACCTTGTCTCTACATGAACTTATGGGCTCCCTACTTACATATGAAATGAAATTAAAAAGAAATGAAGAGCTTTCAAAGAAAGTAGGGTAGCACTTAAGTCTTCCACTCATGAGATCATTGAAGATAATAGTGAAGAGAGTGGAAATGAGGAAGAAACGAAATGGCAATGTTTGCCAAAAGATTTAATAGGTTCATGAGAATGAAAGAGAGTGAGAATGATAGAAGACATCAAAGAAGAGGGGTAATGAGAGGAGAGTCAAGTAGAGAGAAAAAGACCCTTTAGTGTGTTATGAGTGCAATGAACCGGGTCATACTAAGTTAGATTGCCCCTTACTTAGGAAGGAAAAGGATAGGAAACCTAAGAAGAAAGCATTTGTGGCTGCATGGAGCGATAGTGATAGCTCCGATGAGGAAAATGTAGATGAAGAGGTAGCCTACTCATGCTTTATGGCCATTAGTGATGATGAGGCTAGTAATAGCTCTAGTGAAAATAATGATTTTACATTTGATGAGCTATAAAATGCCTTTAATGATTTAGCAAATGAATTTCAATGCATGAAATCTAAATATAAGAAAATCATTGCTAAATTAAAAATAGAGAATGAAATATTATTAAGTGCTAAGCTAGAATTAGAGAAGAAATTAGAAGAAGCAAGCTTAGAGATAAATGAGTTGAATAAAAAGAACTTAAATTTGCATAACTCATTTACTAGGTTCTATATGGGTCAACAAAAATTAGATCACATGCTTTAGACCCAAAGAGCTTTCTTTGATAAAGATGGGTTAGGTTATAATGAAATACGAAAGGAAACTCATCTTAAGAATTCTCTAGTGAGCAAAAATTCTATGCATAATACATCTCTAAATTGCTCACTTTGCAATAGAGTAGGCCACTCTTCACAAGCATGCACATATAGAAAAACCACATTTAGAGGAAGAGTTATTAGAAAAATGTGGGTGCAAAACCATGCTAAATAATGATGAATTGTGCTTGAAATGGATCCCAAAAGGATCAAAAATTGTTTGCACTAACTCTCATGGACCCAAGAAAATTTGGGTACCAAAACATGCATGAATGTGTTTGTTATAGGAGTGTTAGAGCATGGAGTTACAAAGAAACAATGGAGTTTAAATGCTCAACACATCCTCATGGAGTTTGCTTGTGCCGATGAGAAAGAGAAAGAGCTTAGGAATCCATCCTTAGCAAGGTGACAACAATTTCTCAAAGAATGGCTAATGGTGGATCCAACACATCAAGGCAAAGCACTCTCATGCAAAGGAGTATTGTAAGCTTAATTTCTTATTCCTTAAAGTTTTTATTTAATTAAATTATTTGTGCTTAGATGAGAAATTTGGTTAATAATCTTTAATGCATTGTGATTGAGCAAAAGCATGATAAATGATTGTTGAGTGTTTGATGGACAATTCTTGATGAATGAATGAAAGGCATGATTTATGATTTTGAAATGATTATTGGATTTCTGCATGTTGAGCAAGTTTTCTATGTGTTGATAATGTATTTACTTGCCTCAAATTACCAAATATGTCATTCATGCAAAATGCCATGTCATGAGCATTAATGAAGAACTTGTATGTTGAAAATCATGGCATGATGTTCACAAGTGTAGGGATTTGATATGTGCTTAAAATCTATGTGAACAAGTTTGTTTTGACATATTATGTAATTCAATGCATTGGTTTTGCCAAACATGCATAACTCTCAAAATGAGCTCTTTTGAGGCCAAAAATGCATTTATTGGTGAAAATCCTTCAAAATTGCAAAATCTATTGTTAAATGGTTTTTCATTCATGTTTTTCATTCATTCAAGTCCAAAATCATGTTTTACAAATATTTAAAACTTTACTTGACTTAAAATACTCAAAAACGAAGTTTTGGCACCTCAAAGGTTGGATTTTCTGTCAAAAATCTGCAGAAACAGGATGAGATCGATCCCTCAACAAGCAGGATCAATCCCCCTTGAACAAAATGCAGAATCTGTGATTCTGGAACTAAGAGATCGATCCCCCTCAAGCCAAAATGGCTTTTCTGCACTTTTTCAACCGAATTTGAGAAGGATTTTTCACTTTCTTGATCTCTTCTTTCTTCTCAACTTAAAATCTAGTATTTTAACTTCTTTTTGATGATCTTTACAATATGAAAATTCATTTTTCATTGATATCATGCCTCAAGTCCATCAATTTATATTATTTCCAACGATTGGTATCACTTTCAACTATCAATATCATTTTTTTATTGATCTCACGAGTGCAAAATCAGTTTTCTCATTAAATATGGTAATGAATTGCATAAATCATGAAATAATCTTGAAATATATTTTCAATGAATGCTTAAACATAATTTTGAGATTTATTTCAATAATTTATGGATATATTTGAGAATTTAATGAACTTGTGCCTAATGAATATTCTTCATTCCTTTTGTTCATCTTAGTCAAGCATGCTTATAGGATTATGTCCCTTAGCTTGACTTATCTATTCCACACTAGGTTTCATGATAATTATACATCTAGTGGATTGATTTCAAATGTAAATTCAACAATTGGTAATGGTCATTAGCCTATAATTTGTGATGGTAAATGGATCCTAAATGTTCAAATGCATGAAACTTTATCATCTATGTACTTCAATTTTTCTTATGGCCAAATTATTAAAGAACTTGGGCTTTAATGACAACATTCAAAGATAAATGCAAACTTGAACATATGTACTTTGATTAAATATCCATGCATTTATTATTTGAATCTTTCCTTGCTCATAATTGGTTAAGGACTTGAATTAGAAAATGAGCATAGGATTTTTGTGCTTGAAACCATGGAAGAAAATGTGTTTGCTTGAATACCTTTATTTTTTTTCCATATGGTATAAATTTGTGAATATAAATATGGATATTTGTGATCTGTGTTGTGTTCTTGCATATTTAGAATGATTGTTTTCTTGACATGAACACACTACACGTAAATATTGGATTCATGCAAAATGTCTAAGTCAACCATTAGTAACAATTGGTATTTGGATTGAAATAACAATTGGTAACATTGGCAACCATATTTTCAACAATTGGTAAGCCAAAACTAAATTGACAATTGGTATGAGCTTTAAATTGACAATTCTTCTTGTGCTCATTAGTTTGAAATAACAAATAGGGAAGAATCCATTTAGGATATTTTTGCATGAAACTCTTGTGTGCTAGAATTTGTTGTTAATTGCTATATTCTATGCACACTCTTGATTCAACGTGATTTATGAGCTCATGCATATGATATGTCATCTTATTTCAGCTCATAATCATGATGTATTGTCATGCACCTTGGTTGGACCTTAAAAAACAATTGATATACTTAGGTGCTTGATAGAATTGAAATAAGCAAGTTATAAAACTTAATAGATAATTTATAAACAGCTTGCTTTATCATTTACCAATTAAGAACTTCTTGCAAAATTATTTATAAACAATTGGTATAGGAATATAAGCCTTGTCCTTTGCATGCCTAAACATTTCATACTCTTTATGGACATTGACTTATTAATTTGTGCTATGAGTCCCATGTACTAACATTTTTTTTGGATGGAGCATATTTATTTGTTCTCACATAGCCATATTTTTAGGGGGAGCATATTTTTTATTTTTTCTTCTTTTTGCTATGACAAAAAGGGGGATAGATATTAAGGTATTAAGGGGAGAGATAATGGGGGAGAAACAATTTGAAAATCTCTTTTGGAAAATTCTCTTCAAACCATGCTTACATTAAGGAGAGCTTTATAAAATCCTGCTTTATTTGAGGGGGAGTATTTTATCAAAGAATTTTCAAAGCAAATTTACATTAAGTTTTGTCATATCAAAAAGGAAGAGATTGTTAGCTTTAAATTGCCATATATATTTTGAAATGACAAAAACTTAAGTAAGCTTTAATGTTTTAATTTATATTGTAAATTTGCCTTATCACACATGATTTTCTCAATACATTTTAAGTGATCATATCAAACATTAAGACCATGATTTATTCATACATTCTTATTGGTCTTAATATTTTATAAAATGTTTTGAATATTTTAGAAAATTACTTAATAAATTTTTAGATCATGTTTTCATTAGAGAAAGTCAAGAAAAACTCCCACAAAAATGCCAATATGTTTTAGGTTGGATTAGGATCAAAGGTCACATCATTTCTAACCGAAATGTGTAGGAAATAGGCTTTTTGGAAGCATGGGATCGATCCCCTAAGGGAAGGGATCGATCCCCTCATGGCAGAATGACTCCCAACAGCAGAAAAGATCCCTCAGCCCAGAATAATCAATTTTGGAATGAAGGGATCGATCCCCTACGGGAAGGGATCGATTCCTTTGCCCGAAAATAACCTGTAACGGCTAGTTTTTGTGAGACAAGGTAATATTCGAGTTTTGGCTCCACTCAACAGCTAGAATACATCTAAGGGACTATAAATAGAGGCTTAGAAGCTGAAGCAAAAAAGAGGAACTACTCAGCAACTCCAATACTCATTTTTCCTCAAATCCTTAAGCCTCAACAATAAATCAAGAGCTACAAAGTCTTCATCTTCCATCATTCACATATTTCTTATATTGCTTAACACAAATCTTGTATAAGCTTTTACTTGTGCTTAATCTCTGTAGTCACTTGCCTATCTAGAGGTCCTCTTTGATTACACAATTTGTAAACCAATCCATTCCTTGTAAAAGCGGAGGTTTCTCTTTAGCCTAAGAAAAAGTGGGAGGTTTCTCTTTAGCCTTAAAAAAGGAGAGAGATTTCTCTTGAGCCTAGAAAAAGAGAGAGGTTTCTCTTTAGCCTAGGAAAAGAGGGAGTGTAATACAAATTCAAGATAGTGAATTTGGGAAAAATCCTTAGGAGCGTCTCAAGATAGAGGACGTAGGCAAGGTTGCCGAACCTCTATAAATCACTTGTGTACATTTCTCTATCCTTACTCTCTTTACTTATTTGCAATTATATTTGCGTGTATTGTATTGAATTTATATTGCATAATTGAGTAGCCTAGAGAACTTAGAAAATATCAATATAGGCTAGAGAATTTACAAGAATCGAAAAATGAACTTAAGATTAGCGAAAAACCGATTCACCCCCCTTTCAGTATAGCCTATAGAGCCAACAAATATATTATCTATACTATTATATATTTTTGTCTCCTCCTCTCTCATTGCTTGACACATGAACATTTAGTTTCCTTTCCTCAACAACTTTTTTTTTACTTAGGTCCTTTTATTTATTTTCTCAACAATTTTTTTAGTTAAATCCTTAGTATGTTTTTTACATGGCTCTTTAATTTTTTTTTTACCCAGTCCTCTATTATTGTTTTATGGTATTGCTTTATATTTTAATTTATTTGCTTCTTCTACTTGCATATATTTAATTTTCGAATAAAAATTATTATATAAAATAATTTTTTTACCTCTATCTTTTTCAAAAAAACTACTTTTACTTTGCATATTGTACTTTGGAGTAAATATAAATAGTTCAATTAGTTATTCTTAAAATAAAAATGCTTACAGATGGGTTAAACCTTACACTTTGATTAATAATATGAACAAAACATTCTTAGCTAATTTTTTTATTTCTTTGTTAAATTGTCTGAAACATTATGCTGTACATATATATTTTGGTGCTTTTATCTTTTATTGTTGTTGTATCATTATCTTAATTTGTTTGTTTCTGACACAAATTATCTGTTTGTAATACTATCTAACTTAAGTATTATGTATTTTTTTAATCCAAGCTAATCCAAATTTCTCAAAAAATTATTTTTGGACATTTTGTTTGATATATAAACTCTATCCTTAGTAAACATGTTTCTCTTTTGTACTAAACAAGGAAATAAATATTTTTATGACCAACAACTCTTATCTAATAATCAATTTTACTAACTTTAAGAATTGCAAAATAAAAATAGACCCGTAACATCGCGCGGGTTTATATCTAGTATATAATATAAATAACTAATTACAAATAAAATTTAAAAACTTATATAGATTTAAAATAAAAATGAAGAAATTATTTAGATGTTATAAAAATATAAGAATTTATTTAAATAAAATAATAAAATTTAAGTGATTTTTTTATTGTAAAATTCATATTTATTTATTTAATGCACTGATATATTTGTTATGTTAATAATATGCGAAAATATAATAATTTTATCTTTTATAAAATAAATTGCTCATAACTCACAATCCATTTCCATTTTTCTCATTTTGATTTCATTGTTAATTAAAATTTATTATTACAAATGCTTGGATCTGCTCAATTACTCTATCTAAAAAGAGAAAAGGAAAAATATTTCCTTAAAAAGAAGGAACTTTATTTTGTTGTATTTATTCTAGTAACAAAATTTTAAAATGAAATACTAAATAAATTTCAAATTTTCAATCAATACGAAATTAAAAATATCTAAAAATTGTAATAATAATTACATAATTTTACCAAAAAGAAAAAGAGATTCCACAGAGTAACTAAATCATATTTACAATCCTAATCCAACTCTTTTGGATAATTGAGACTCGAAAAATTCAACCCAGCAGATGGGTTCATCGGATACGAGGTTTTTGTCATCTCCCACCTGCATCCACTCAACATGGTTTCACTTAAAATTTACAACCACGATGAAGTATTCTTTCAGAGAGATTTAGAAAGAAAAACTAGAAACCTTTCCTATACCAAAAAAAAAAAAGGAAATAAAAAAACTGAATTGTGGAAAAAATAATCATAGGAAGCTCCAATCACCTCTGATTTGGCCAGAAGGAGATGCCACTTCAGAAGCACTCGGCATTGGTTTGATGTTTACCAAGGAAATGGGCGTTAATGGTGGCGATGCAAGTGCAACCTCTTCATCTGTGTGTCGAACTTGTGGTGCTTCCAAAAGCCTGGAAACTTGAATTGCCATTGCTCTTTGATTTCTAGAGGGTATAGAGAAACTTCGAGGGACAACCAAAGGCGCAATCGGAAGAGGAGATGCAACACCTGATGCCGTAGAAGGAATACTACTTGTAGAAATCTCTTGATTTCTTGAGACTAGTGGAGCAGAGTGACCAGCCAAGGCAGAAGATTTTAATGGCTTGGCAGCTGAACTAATAGCAGGAGGCAATGGAAGCCTATGGAGCTCATTTATTCTGGGTGAAGAAAGGGGAGAAGCACTTTGGGATACTTTTGGAGGTGATAGTGGTTGAGGAATTGGCAAACGAGAATATACTGAAGAAACTACATAGGGAACTTCAATAGAGGCACTGGGACTGCTACCAGATAAATCCAGCTGGGTGGGTACTTGTCCTTCAGACAGAATATGGGGTACTTGTGTCGAGGTATTACTACTGTTGCTCTCCCTGAGGACCAACTCAGATTTCGAAATGGTAAACTCTGATGTTTGACTATCACCGGATTCCCTCTCATGTTTCTTTTGCTCTAGTGGGGAAGAATGCCACAAATTCTGTGGACGTCTAGCTACATTTGTTGGTTGTGTGTGGGTAGTCGAGCTAACCGTTCTTGAAGAGACTGCAGACTTCGAATCATTTGGTGTTGGAAGCACATATGAGTAAGACTTCGTTGTAGATGACTGTGGCAGTTGCTTTTCTCTTTCAGCAGGATCAAGCTTCCTTTCAGGAAATATGGGGGCTGAATGGCTACAGACTCTATGCTTCCTACTTGGGACCAGAATATCCCCATTGCTTTTCACCGGGTTTACCTATAGGCGGTCATTAATAAAATACATGCTTTAAAAAATGCAATATTAAGAGTAGCAAAACTAACAAAGTAGAAAATTCATAATTCTAAAAGCCTACGTTGTTTCACAAAATAAGGCCAAAAATCACAAATGCATGAATGGAGATTTACCTCCGCATTTTCCATCTTTGAAGTTAGGGGAAAGGAAAGATGTTCATCAACCTGGAGAACAAGCCACCATATTTTAGGAATAAAATGAAGGTATCAGCAGAAAAACACAAACAAATCATGATATAATTCAATGTATATTGATAGTCACATAAATAATGTTTAGGTCATCCCGCTGTCAGAAGTAGAATGAATTGAACCACTAAACTGACCAAAACAAACTGCGATTCCTATGGAGTTCCGGCCAAACTAATGCCACTAATAATTAAAAATGGAGAAAAAAAAGGCAAAAGAGACATAAGGAAAGTTCAAGTATATAAGTTTTCGACCTCATCTGTCCATGCCATGTATGTTTGAGGGTGCAACTCCATAAATTAACCATAAAAGCTTGAAAAATGAAATAAGAAATTAACAATGGCAAAAAAATCTGACCTCCGTTGAATTCCTTGATGCAGAAGTAACATCAACCCCCTTCTCATTCGCTCTATAGTCAAAACTTAATTCGCCATCTTCATTTGGGTCATAGGCAATCTCACCATCATCATCTTCAAGGCCAGAAAACTGGTAATCGATATGTTGCTGTTCTGTAACCTGTCTAACATAAGGCTCAATCGCCTCAAGTGATTTAAGTCCTTTCCTAAAGAAATTTAACTGCACTCACAAGAGGAAGAGAAAGCAAAAAAAAAAAAAAGAAGAAAAAAAAAAGAGCAGGTTATCAGTGTTGAACTTATAATAAGGCAGAAGCTGCTGACATTTGAAACTTTCAGGAATAAGTTAAGAAAACCTGAGCAGCATGGTGACGAGCAGCTTGTGTTAGAAGACTTCTGAATTGCCCTTGCTTCAGAGATTTCAATCGGAAAACACAAAGGGTTGCCATTTCATCACATTCATCACGGGCTGTTTGCAATTGCTGCAAAGTGAATGTTTCACCTTTTCCACCTTTAGGTCTTCCTTTTTCTTTTTGTTGTGCCACCATGTATTTATATACATTTCTGAAGATCATGAGCCAAATTCAGAAAAAGGTTTATTGTAACCAAAGCAAAACAAGTCTGCAAAGAAAAGTGATTGACCTTTTTTCATCACACTGCCGCTTCATATCCTGCACCCACAAACAAGAGAAAAGCCACTAAGCATGATACTACTACGAGAATATTTATGAAAGTAAGAGAAATATCATCAGCCATGGAAGAAATGACATTGACAACTTCTGATTTCTTAATTAAATAATAGAGCCAGATGAACAAACCTCAACAGTCCTAAGCTCATTGAGAAGTGACTCTGATGGGTTTGTAATTGTCAGCCCTACATGTGAGCGCTGAAGCAGCAAGAACATCAAGAAAGATTCAAATAAGGGATTATTCCAAAACACAACATAAAAAACTGGTGGAAAAAGTTTAGTTTGTTCAATTTAGAAATAAGATTAACACTCACATAGTTATCCACAAGTTTCTGGAGTTCAAGTTGCAAGTTCCCCAACATTAACAAAATTCTACCTGCAAATAAATGCTGTGTCATTACAGCACAAATTATTATATCAAAATAACATGGGCCAGGCACACCATCTTCTGACACTCCCTCAACCAAAAAGAAGAAAGGCAACAGTTGACATTGAAGTATGCAAGCACAAAGTTACTTGATGTCCATTTAAGAAAGCATAATTAAACATTAAAAAATATGATATAGGATTTAATGATTTTATCTAAAGGCATCAAGCCCAGCGCATGGAATAAGGCACTTCATTCTGCCCAGTAAAAGTTGCTACGTTCAAGTAGAAATTCTCTCATGAATGTCTATCTACGTGTGCAAGTTGGGTAGAGAAATCCACAAATATACGTACTGAATTACATAATTAATATGGTAGGATGAGAATCACACAGGAAAATAACATATATCAAGTTGTCTAAGTAAACCAATAGGCAATTCTACTGCTACTGATTTCTGTGTCCTCACTCAAAGTAGGAATATTTCAAATCAAATGATCAATTCAGGGTCGCAGTTTAGCATTTAAGGTCTTAAAATTCCAGGTTAGATCTTAGACAACATGCCTATTAATGATCAGTGAAAGCAGTAACTTAGAAGCAAAAGACTCTACTTACGGCTTTCTTCGTCATCAGGTAGCACTCTGTTTTCCCGCAGACAGGAGCCCATTTCTTCCAGTGACTCCGAGAATTCTGAAGGTAGAAATTTTGTCAAAGGTAGATCCATCCAAAATTATGTTCCAAAAGCTTAATTTTCTTTGGTTTTACCGTAATCTAACACCTTAAACAAAGTGACACCCAGATTGTGCTAGAGTTTATAAATAATAATTCATTTATTTTGTGAGATGTTATGTGCCTATAGATTCATACAGATTCCATGTCAGCAAACCTTAACATAATAGGAGTCATAAATACAGAGATATTGAACATTTTTTGTAAAAAACTAATCATGTTATTTCTGAAACCAGCTGTTTCTTCAAAAACTACAACTTGCATTTGCCTGGAAAAGCACTGTACATCATGTATATGGCATAAATAATTTAAAAATACCAGGATGACAAAACATGGTGATGCCTAACAATAAATACGACAATATAGCACGCAGCATTTTTACCATATGCGCTGTTTGCCATTGCTGCAGCTGCAGAAAGTAAGCTATCATAGCAATTTTTCATGTCGTGCATGTCCTGTAAATGCATCCAAATGAAAAATAAAAAATCCAATTATAATCTTTCGAATTGACCAAGACAGCCTCCAAGAAGCATTGGTCATTGAGGGGAGGATGCTGTAAAGCAGTTCAATAGCAATAAAAATGTAAAAGCTTTCATATTTCACAGCTAAAGATTATGAGTTTGTTTCATACTATTCCGCTCCTAATTATGGAAATTATCATATTAATACCATCTACTAAGTGCTCATACACTATTATTAAGCATCGAAGCCTAGAACTTCTCTATAGATGTGAATAATGCTATAGATCCTCAGTCCAATCCTTAAGCATTTCACATTTACTCAACATTGAACGACAGCCTTTGGACTATTTTGACATTTCCTAATATCAATCAGAAATTAAATCAATTCATAACTTAGAATCTTTGAAAGATAATGAACCAAAATTTATGCCATTCTCCCATAGCAAAAAGTTCTCCAATTATATATTTCTAATTTCTTACAGAAGTATAAACTCGCTCCACTCCACTCAATTCGGTCCAAATTTCAGTTAAAGTTACCACTTCAAATATTGAAACAAGAGAATCGGATTCGATTCTTAATTTACAAAATAGCATTAACAGGTACTTAAATCAAATCAAAGCTAAAAAATAATTTAAAAGAAAAGTACCTGAGCTGCTTGAGCGAGTTCATCCAAATGAGCCGAAGACAAAAAATCAAATTTATCCTTGCCATCGTTCTTGTGAAGCGCAAATCTTCGAAGTTTACCAAATGAAGACATCATTTCCAAAAAAATCGTAACGCAATGAACCAAACACAAAATGGAAAAAGAAAGAGAGAGAGAAAATCCAAGGATTCTTTCTTTTCGTTTCCTTCGGAGAAAATATAAAAATGAAAATCGAAATAGCGATTTCTGCGAATTTTAACTCCGAAAAATCTGAGCTACAGAGAGTGTGAAGCTGATTAATTCGCTTATTTCAACGGCATTGAAAGTGAAGCGTTTCTCCTTTTAGATTTTTTATTTTGATTTTTTTTCTTTTTTCTGGTCAAAAAACTGACTATAAATATATCAAAGAGAAGAGAAACGTAGAGCCGTAAATGAATATGAAGACCGAAGCAGTTTCTCAAAAAATAAAAATTAAAAAAAAAAAGAATGAGGCAAATTTTAAGAATTGACACGTGTTGTGTAAGGGTTTTTTGGTAATTTAAGAAACTGATATCTTGATCCAACAGAGGAATTCTTGAATCCGGTGGAGTGCAGATTAAAAAAGTCCGGAAGTACGGATGACCGTGGCGTGGAGGAACGAGAGTGGTTGATGGCTGTCACGTTGATAATTGGATGCGGTCAAAGTTAGATATTGATGACAAGGAAAGTAGCGGTTCTAGAGCACAAAGTATCCATCATAGTTTGGTCAGGGTGGGTGAGTCAAATTTTTTTTTTTTAAATTTTTTTTACCCTTTATTTTAAAAACTTTAATTATGACAAAATTTCAAGTAAGGTTAATTTTAAATCATTAAAACAGATGAAAATATTTGTGATTTACACCTAAAAAATATAATTAGGTTTTTAATCATAGGATTATTTAGGTAATTATCTATTCCAATTATATAATGGAAATTATTATATTGATATTCAAATAATTTTATCTTTATTAATATTTGAACTTTATCACATTTTGAATTTAGAAATTTCAAGTCAAATTTTTAGAAAAATTCATGTAAAAGCAAAATTTATTGGGTGATTCAAGTAAGCTAATATTAAATTTTACAAATACATATATTTTTTATATATTGTATGTTAGAGGTAAAATATTGTAGATAGAGGTGTTTCTTGACGTAATTCATGAATCAAACCTGCAATGCTTGTCGGATTTGAAACTTCGGGACATCTTTGAACACTTCAGTTAGTGTATGTTAGAGTAAAAGAAAGGAAAAAATAATAGGAAAGTTTGAGATTAGAAGATAAAGGAAAGCCAAGAGCGGAAAGTACAAGGGAGAATCCACTTTGTGTGTGTCATTGACTTTCATTTTATACATGTTAAGCAAGAATTTGAAGCTTGACACGCTGTATTTTGACCTTAGAATATTTGTGTCTAACATTATCAATAAATTTTTTAAACTCTACCTAGAAATTAAAAAATTGTCACATATTTTTTTATTATTATTATTTTTAGATATATAGGCAAGAGAAATGTTAGGGATAATCACTTTTAATACTATCACTCTCATAAAATCACATTACATTAAATGTGAAAATTGAAACTAGTAACTTGTTGCTTTTATTGGCACTCATATGCTTTTATTGGTAGAATAGAAAGTAAGTAACTTATTGTAATAAATTACAGGCACTAATAATGTGACATGGTTTTATGAGAGTAAAAATGTTAAAAGTGATTGTTCTTAGTATTTCTCATATAGGCAAACCTACTAACACTATAAGTAGAGTTTTTTTTTTTTTTTGTTTATAGGAAGTATAAGGGGAGGGAGGAATCAAATCTTGGACTTAATTTTTCTTAAAGAGAGATAATAATCACTAGGTTAAGCCTTGATTGTTAGTAAAATTTTTTATTTTAATATTTTATTTGAGGGTTTTTTTTTTGAATGGTTGTGTATGTGTTTATTCACTTTTCCTTAACAAAACAAAATTAGTGAAATGAATTAATGTCCTACAAAGAAAAGCCAAGGAAATTGGGAAAAGATGATGAGTAAAGTCTTTTTGAGGTCACTCTCACTTGATGCATTAACTAGTTGGGCCAACCTCAATTATAACCTGAAGACTTTTTTCTGGTTCAATTTTGCAACCTTTGGAGCCAGCTTTTGCCCCAGCCACTAGGCAAAGGGAAAACAAAAGCTAGGCTACCAAAGATTTATGACTAAATGGACAGTTGGGGTGGCAAGCAAATTACGTTAGGTAGGAGTTAAAACATTAATATCATAGGCTTGATAATTTGTGCGTTTGTTTTATTTTAGATATGAATAAAATATAAAAATTATTATATTATAGTTCGTATTAACACGTCAACTACTAAATAAATTTTTAAAAATTAAAAGAGATTTTTGTTAAATTTTTAATCCGCATTATTTTCGGATTATTTTCATATCGTGCCGTTGTCTAAAATTATAAAAACAAATTAATTAATATAAATGGAAGGTCATAGTAATTTGAGTGTAGAAAACTTGAACAGAGTTTGTTAACATTTGCAAGTACTTATCTATCCACTTTCATGAGATTGGTAAATAGGCAGTACTGTATCCGTAATGCATTTGTACAATTGTTGATTAACATAGTCATAACATAAGATATATAATATAACATAAATAAGATTTGATAGAGACGGGAAAAGGAAATGAAAGAACGTATTTTGAATGAGGATTGAGGACTTTCCTTGGTCAAAAACGCTTGCTTTCTTGAAGCCCAAGGAAGAGAGAAGATTGGCAAAGCCGCAGCCATTTTCAAATGGCCGCCTTCCTGAACAGTAGACTTAAGAAAAACTCAAAAGACACGAAAGTTATAAGCATTAAAATTAAAATTTTAAATTTATTAAATATTTCATAAATCATTTGAGTTATATCTCAAATTCAACTTAAGCAAATATGACATCAGGCTCTCGTACTTCCGTCATTTGCGACTGAGGGAGTCCCTGCAGACAGAAGTCATCCGCTGAACTGTGTCTCCATCAAATCTAACAGTTACACTTGCAATTGTTTCTCTTTTTGTTTCGGTGACTAATGGTTCATAGATTTCCTATTTCCCACGTGTCTGCCAAAAAGTCCAGAGAACTATATCAGTTGATGGTAGACTTAATACTTTATGTATATATTTTATTGTGTCAAAATTCATATCTAAACGTCAAAAAAAAAAACATTATTTTTAAGCTTTTTTCCAAAATGATATACAAAGTTTGTCAAAATTTAATTTGTGTTTTTTTTTTATATCGATTTTTTACCATACCATGTCTTATTAGGTCTAGTTAAGATTTTCTGTATATTACTTATAAGTATGTATGTATTTCATTTCAACACAAAATCAGAAGCTAAAAGCATTTTGTCTTCAAGAAAACATCCCAAATCTTAAACAATTTGAAGATTTCGAAGTCAGGCTAAATAGGTATACTGGGAATCTCAGAAACTAGACTACTGTTCTTTCAACATATATACCATTACACCAAGCCAGGTCTAACAAGTTAATATTTTACAACCTGCAGAGTTTGAAACAGGAGTTAAGCCAGACAGCAAAAGGATTAGTAAATGAAAGACAACAATGTTTTCCGCTGAAAGTGAAGACAGAATTCAGAAGGAGATAAGATGACATAAGGGAACTGTTGTTTCAAGAGCTGAGAACTCTAAATCCAGGACAAAAGCCTTCATTCTTGACTCTTCTAGTATCCAAAGAAACCTTGTCAATGAGCTTTCTGATGCTGTCATGAGGATTAGACTCTTAAAATACTTTTAAACTTTGCTGAACCAATCTTGATTCCATTCCCTATCCTGCCTCTCCTCCTCAATTGACTACTTGATCCCTGCTTCAAGAAAGGAAATAGCATTTGTTAATTTGAATAGGTAACAGCCTAACAGGACAAATCTATAGGTAAAATGCGCTTCTTATCATTATCTAAGCGAAGTTGTATGCGCAATTCATACATGTTACACTCTTCTTATTTTTATGCATATTCACTCTTCTATGAATAAGAGATTATATATATTGAAGATGAGTATAACAAAATGTGAATGCTACAATAAATATGTTGATATACAAAAAAAGATAGAATGAGAAAATAAAAACATCAACAAAAATGGAGTGATAATTGTCAAAGATAACATGAATTAAAGTCGTTTATATTGGTTTTGATATATACGACGTAAATCTATGGATATTTTAGTTAAGAGAATGGAGGCTATAAATGATAAAAAAAAAATCAAAATCTAGGAGAAGATAGAATAGGACTTATAAGGAAGTTAATTGGTAAAATATGTTGGCACAAAAATTAGAAAATCACAGTATTTTAGAAAGAAATGAGTGAAAGAAAATTTATGTTGACAACTTAGTTTGAACTTTTATATATTAATTCATGTAACATGTTCTAATACTTGGATAAAAACTATGGACATGATGACGAGGATGATTCAGTTCAACAATGCCTTCATGGCTTCATCTCATTCATTCAAGTTGTTCATGGGAGTCTAATTCCTATATAGAACTTCATCCTCAGTCAATTTGCTAATGCCGAGTTCGGTTTGCATGTCTGTGAAGAGCCTCTAGCTAGAGCATTTTAACATTATCTTTTTCATGATTAGCCTGGAATGGCTTGTTCCATACGCATGCGCACGCACAATGCAAATAAATAGGCGTACGAACAATTGAACACCCTCAATAAAATCAGGTTTCAGACGTTGAAAAACAATCGAACATCCTCAATTTAATGGTAACTTGAAAAGGTTTTTCAGAGCCGTAAATTCATACCTTATTGTTATTCTGAACATCACCCTGTCGCTTGCCCTTTGTTTGCCCTGCATACTATGATCTGCAGAAGAGAAATGTCATTAAACTGTCTGTTGTAATCGGTTTTACAAAGAATGCAAAAGCTCACCTTCACTGTTGTGATCGTCAGACAAAGATGGAACGCAATATACGCTGAAGCTTAGGGATCGAGGATACTCAATGCTATCATTTTTGTCATCACAGGCCTCAGAATTCACCTACTTGATATTCTCATGTTGAGCATCACCTTTTGCGTGGTCTTCTCCTTCGCCACCTGCAGGCAATGGTTTGGGCAAGAGGCTAATATCCACAACAGCGCGATCATTCCTCCGATGAACGGGGCTCAACTGATGGCATAGCGAGGCGGCTCCGTTTTCTTTAATGCCAAACCTTGAAACACCACAACCCATGGAAGGAGGAGAGGCATGCAAAAGGAACAAGGGGCCTCACCTTATTCAGTTGATCATGGGGAAGAGTCTGCTGCAGGTATGGCCTTTCTGTTAGAAAAAAGAAAAGAAAAGAAAAGAAAATGCTTCCATGGAAAGAAAGAACCAGAGAAATGAAACGAGAGATCCAACGAGAATTGTGGGATTAGCTAGATAACCACAGGAGGCTGAAACGATTAAATTTCACATTAACTTGTTAGCAATTAATAATGTTGTTGGTCAGAACTTTCCATTTTTAGTTAGCACTGGGATTACAAATAAAAACAAATTTATGTTTTTCTTTTCTTAGTTAGAGATTCTACAGCAGGCTAGATCAGATAATTGCCTCTTGTATAGGACAAAGCTTGAAGAAAACAGATGTAATAATTACTGATTAAATTTGTAATTAGCTATCATACATTAAGAGGGAGGGTTAACTAATAAATCAAGCTAGGTTATTAGGCCTTGTTTTAGGGACAAAGAGGAAGTTCTAAGACCTTAACGAGGATATCTCAAGTTCAAATCTCACCATATGTGTGAGTTTTATGTCCACTTGAGATCTCAAGTACCAGTTTGAGTTTTTGTGTGCATATAAGAAAATAGATGTTTTTTTGAGGAGGAGTGAAGAGCTTTAATTGTGATAAAACTTTGAATAGGATTAATCTCAGACTATTAAAACAGATGAAAATATCTGTGGTTTACACTCAAAAAAAAAAGAAAATAGGTAAAAAGAAAATAGGTGTCTTGCCAACGTTAAATGACTAAAAAAGAATTGTGACATGTTTAATATTTGGATACAAAATGATTGAATTAATCAATGCGTTTACTAAGTTAAACTCACTTCTCTCCTGGCTTAGGCATCTTTGTTTGTGGAGCTAGCACTTAAAAGAGCATATGGCCTTTGATAGAGATACTAAAGAGCTAACTATAAAGAATATTTAGCTCATTTCCACCCTTTGAAGTCAGTTTCAGATACACACTCCACTCCACCAGCTTTTATATGACTCATGAGGAATAAAATACCAAGCTATGGACTGTAGTGGCCTATGCGTATGGGGTATCAAAGTTCTAATATAACTAAACGCGTGAATTTTAGATATGACATAATTATATGATATAAAAGTGGTAAAAAAAAACAATATAAGTTATGAATTTTGCAATTGAAAAATTCGATTTGATAATTGACGTGTCAACACAATAATTTGTGTTTCCATTATTTAATACGACATAAACATGATATTCATCCTCAATCCACTACCAGCTTTTAAAACTGAGAGATGAGATAACTAAGTTTGAATGCATTATGGTAACATATATTGTGAAGTTATTGAAAGGATTATCAATAGGATTGGGTATGGCATTTGAATTTTGATGCAGTAACACTAATTCTTTGAGAATGCAGTAGTTTTTTTATTCTCAGTCATTGATTTGAATATGACTGTCTTTACTGCTAAGGGTTGAATATGACGGTCTTTACTGCTAAGGGTTACCCTGATTCCCATAGTTCTGCTAAGGGTTCTGCTATCTAGTCCCTAGCTCTAGGTTCTGCTTCTTGTTGACAAAGCAAGTTCACTGATTGCTTGCATAATTGTGTTTCCCATTTTTGGATACAAGAAGATTTTTGTTGCGAACTTGCTATACAAAGCCCAAACCCCTCCCCCAGATAAACCTTTCGCGTCATATCATTGTACCATATTCAAAATTATTACATACAATTTTTGTTTTGTATTGTATCATTGTATTCCTATTTAAGATCATCGCATATAAATGAAAGGCTGCTTGTTCAATTGGAACAAAGCTTGTACTTGTAGATATATGGCCTACCACAACCACTAGTTCCACCTTTCCATTGACAAAAGTGGAACCGTTAAAGTCAGCAATCTACACCGCAAGGAAACCCCATCTCTCTTTGCGTCTTCAACAGGAAAGACGTGATAAGATTAGGATTCTTAAACCACTTCCACAAGGAACTTTGGTCGGCTATTCTGTAGCAGCCTAACCTCTCTCAACCAAAGAAAATTGACTACTTGTAATGGAAACACCATGACAAGAAGAAAAGAATATTTATCATCACTGATCGTGCCTGGAGCACACGAATAATGACTTATTCAGCTCTTTCTTAACAACTTAAAACTCAGAAGTTGACTGATTCCCGTACAAAACATGCTAATTACGATAATTAATCTCATCGTCATCGTCCGACGTTCAGTTTCATGAACAATAATTGAAACTACCCAATTATTAAATGACAGCAATTTGCCATATGTCTGCAAATGGAGGTGAAAAACAACTCAATCCCACAAATATTTTCCCTCCCAGCATGTTTGTTGAAAGGTCAAGAGTTTTCATTTCAACAGCAGGTATTTGAGTTAGAAAATCATCTTGCTGCTGTCCTGTGTTTGTACATTACATGTGGTACGCATGAGAGTTGTCATTCACCCAACTTGCATTGGGTCCTACCGAGAAAAAACTGATGCTCTTTCAGGAGATTGCACGCTTGTGATAATCTGATGGAGCAAGTTTCTTTCTTTTATCATGTCTAACCAACCAATCCATTTTCTGCAGTTTATAATGCTCAAATTGCGTTGCTGCAGTGGCTTTTGTTACCTTAGGTCGGAGAGTTGAGGTTGGCTCCATTGGCTGACAAGAAGAATCTTATTCTCATCATCCCATGAGAAGTTCCGTTATCCAAGTCCCGAAAAAATGCAAATCCAATTCACAACACGCTCACATTTACGAAAAGATTATTTTCGTAACTTGAACAAATGACCTTTAAATCATAGACAAACAACCATTATCGTTGCACCAAGATTCACCTTCCGAGCCTGCAAGTACTTGGAAAAAATCCCTGTATTTCTTGCCTTCGTTCCATTTCCCAACCCAACACAACAAAACCAAAACCATTCTTTAGCAGAAGAACACATTAATTGAACAGAATCGTTTTGATTGAAAGACACTGATGAGAGTCAGAAAGATATGATAAATGGAAGCATATTTTAAAAGGGTATTGTGTTCTTCTGATGTTGGGTAGGGAGAATCAGCCCCATGTGCAGATGCCCTTGCCTCCAATCTCCATAGTCACAATGTCATGATTAGATAACGCAGAACCCCTTTTCTCTTCTTTCATTGGATGCCTCTATTTTCAATGTATTCTTCCATGTTTCTACGCACTTTCGCTCATCTTTCTGTCTCAAAAATCATTTGCCTTTTGATAATAAAAGCTTAGATACTGAGCAATGATTCGTGCCACCACTTTCCCTCTCACTATAATTGTTTCATATTAGAAGAAAACTAATAAAGCAGGTTTGGGATTTGCTTGCAGAACACAATTTCTCAAGTTCTTGAAACAGTTAAATATGCCTTTTCTTTTTCCTTTTTCCCATTTCTCATTTCTTGCACAACAGTTAAAAAGATCTGATACAAAGCCTACTGTTTTCACTACTTTCTCATACAACAATTTGAATAAGAAGAACTAATAAAAGCACTGCTTTCTTCCTGATCTAATCCATTGGAAGAAACCTCAGTAATTCCACTTGAACTTGGTGAAGTTGGTTGAGGAGGACCAAACACAGAGCAGTCTTCTGCAGTAAAATCAAAACAACTTGGCATGGTAATCTGACTTTTGCTAGAAATAACTCCATGTTTTTTCACTTTTCGCTTCCTCTGAAACACCCGGAACACCAACCAATCTCCAGACAATTCCCTCCCGGACACCTGCAAGTATGGCAAATCCATAGCTAAGATAACAATCTTATATTTGCAGAAACATGCTGTACTAAGAAGTTTGTTTGTTGTTACATTACCTGAACTGAATCAAGAGTTGTCACAGAGCTAACGAGGCGATACTGACGCAAGAGCCATCGGGTGTTGGTCTCATTAGAACGCTTCCTTTCACAGAAGACCAAAGCTTTTCTCATCCCAACTACTTGATTGCTTCCAGAAGCTAAAATCGGTTTTTCTTTGCCTATGGGCTTCCAGTAACCAGAACCAGATACTCTCTTGCATTTGTTGTTACTGTCATTACCATATCTGTTGCTAAAGAAATACTTGTGTTCTTTCAAATCACCTGAAACCAAGAAAAATTAAGATCATTTAGACAAGTTTCATCACACGTTATGTAACTGTTGACAGTTTTGTTTACTAAACCCAGTTATACCATAACTTAACTACCATTAGCGCATGAATCCTCATAGAGTAACAGTACCAAGAGAATTTGAAGAGGAATTAATGGGAAACTAACCAGGCAAGCTCCAAGGATCAGTCTGGAAAACATCGAACTCGGGAATGACAGAAGCAGGAAGCGGAAGATTTAAGGCCTTTCTCTTCAAGTAATGAACCACAAGCTCTTCATCTGTAGGATGAAACCTGTAGCCAATGGGCATCTTGATTCCTCCATTTACAACAAAGCTTTGACTTTCCATGCTCAAAATTCTCAGAAATCTCCTCAACCAGCTAGCTTAAGTTTGTACGTTTCACTTCTCGGATCTATCAACCAACCAAACTTGAGCTAGCTTAGCTGATTGAAATTAAATCAAGCAAAGCAACCCATGTGGGATTGGAAATGTGCAAAAGAAACAGCAAAAAGAACAAAAGGAAGACTTTTGTGGGTTTAAGGGCTCCTAGGGAGGACAAAGACAGGGTGCTCCTTTTATATATAGAAGAGAAGAAACGCTTAATGCTTAGACTTGATGGATAGCATCTTTATTTTTCCAGATTTACAAATCGCCTATTAATGAAACGTAATGAAAATTCAAATTCGACTGCTTTGCATTCAGATTCAAACTTTAAGATGTCAATTCTTATTATATATCAAATTGTAGTCCATATATTTTTTATCTGTGTTATTCTTATATAGTGTATAAAATGGTCAGAGTTGAAACAAACTTCTCTCGTTCTGAATCGGAACTCCTTGACTAAAAAACCATTGCTTTGCGTTTGACGGGTCGTTACTTACAGAAACGTGTAAGAAAACTTCTACTGTTTTTGGTCAAGGAATCCCCGTCTGCTCTTTCTACAGTGAGTCCCTCGAGTGCCACATTTCTGTAGATTTTTGTTTAAGTGGAGCATCTGATTCCAAGGGTCCTCCAAAAGATCCAACGGTACAAATTAGCTTTGGGTAATTCTTTCCTCGTCGATTCATTTCATCGCAATCGTTTATTTGAAATACTATAAACTTTGCAGGACAGAAAGCAGTGGACAAGAAGCACAGGATCTTACATGCTGAGAAGAAAATCTTTCAACTAATTCAAAGTGAAGTGGGGGATTCTTGGGTTACAATTCTTCAAGGTTGAGTATCTAGAGAGTTTGTTGTTAGATTTTTGTTTTGCATCGTTACATGTTTCTTTTTGTACGTATTATTTGTATATAGATTAATATTTATGTCATGTAAAATATAAAAATATTAAATCAAAATTTGTGTAAACAGGTCAAATGCAAATTCTTTTTTTAATTTTTTATCCTATTCGTATTTTTATTAAATTTTAACTCATGTTACTTTTAAAATTTTTAACTGAATCATTTTTATGTCATATTATCATATAATATTTAGGGTTCGTTTGGTTCGCGTATTTCATTTTTTCGAAAATATTTTTCACATTTTTCAATGTTTGGTACCTGTAAAATATTTTCGGTCAATGAAAAATGAAATTCGGTCAATGAAAATCTTTAAGGATTTTGAAAAATTGTCTTCCCCTTTTCAAAAGGGAAAGATAATTTCCAAACCTATGTCACTCTTAAGAAAAAAAGCTCCATTGAAACTCAACCTAATCTATATTGGGTTAAAACAACAAACAACAGAAAATATTTATCAGCATATCAACCAAATAATAGAAAATATTAGTTTTTCCAGAAAATCAAATTTTCAAAAATCATTTTACAAAAATCATTTTCTGAAAAGTCATTTTACGTGAACCAAACGGAGCATTAGATCATTAAATTTACATGTCCGTATCAAAACCTTTAACTTAATCATACATGTATATTCTAGATATATGAATTTTTTTACACAATATTTTGAATTTTAAATCTTCAAAATTATCATACTTTATAAATAAAGATATGATCATTTATATCTGATGAGGGTCTTACTAAAGGTCATTGGGCCTTAATATAAGTTATACTGAAGAACATTGGGCCTAATGGTAGTCTAAGCCCAAGAGGAAAGAGAACTAATAAGTGCCCCTGCGCTTTCCCCTGCGTGCGCACTCTGATGCTTATGGAAACCTTGTTGAGATCCTGTCTTACTTAAGCATTGAAGTGCGCACGCAGGAAAAAGCCCCTGCTCCCTCTGATCATTTTCTTTTTTGCAATGTTCTTAGAGACAGATTAAAAGACAGATCCAGATTCGTACGTCATCAAAATTTATTATTGTGAACAGACAACAACAAATTGCGTCGTCTGTGGCAACGACGAGCCATGTGCTCATTGCTGTTTCATTCTCACTTCAAAATTTCCAACTGAAAATAGGTTAGCTTTTGATTCTTTACAATTTCTTATGAGTTTATTCTGAAGTATTATAAATAAAACTGATTCTTTAAGTATTTTTTAGAATCCGTATTAGTTCAAAAGTCTGAAAAATACGAAGAAAAATATAAAACTCATTTTCATTTGCAAAAGACATTTTGTAGTTCAGATTTATCAGTTTACATATTATCTTGCCTCGAAATAACCCTTGGGCTTTGTAGATCTACCCGAAATATAATCAGTGATTGAGTATATCTTATTGAAATGTAGACGATTTTTTGAAGATACCCGTTAAAAAATTAAAACGAGTTAAAAGACGTGTCTTCTGTGTCGTTCCTAACCTCTGTAAACAAAGAAGAAGAAGAAGAAGAAAAAAGAATATTCCAAGAATATTCCATCTCTTTGGTGTGTCACGGATCACTATGCCTTCTTTTGGGTGGGAAAATTCCTGGAATATTCCCGAAATATTCCCTCATTTATTTGTATGTCACAATGGGATAAAGCTTTTCACTTTAGAGGAATGCTCATGAAATATTCCTTTCAAAAATAAAAAATAATTACATTTAAGTTGTTAAATTTTTCAAAATTATGATTTTGACCACAATGTTTTAAGCTTATGCAAATAGGCTTTTAAAATATTTAATTACATCCTAAATTTCATGATTTCATCAAATTTTGTGATTTATAGCTGAAATTGCTCAATTATATTTTCGATAATACCGTGTCATATATGATAAGACTTAAGAGTACTTCCAATAATACTTTATTCTCTTTTTTTTCATTTATAATACCAATAATGGTAAAAATTTACATGTGTAATATCATAATTTCGGTCATTTAGAATTTCCTTATGATGCCAAAACTCAGTAAGCTAATTAAATTTGTCATTTATTCACGAATTATCTTGAACATTAATTTTCTTTTATTATCTTGAATGTTTTAAAAATTTATATGATTGCCTTCTCAAACTTGCAATTCGCATAAACTGGAATACAAATGTATTCATAAATATTAGGAAGCATGAAATTGTAGTAGGCATCTCTCTCTTTTGCTATCTCAGGATAAGTTGTATTCTATGATGAATATAGTTTATAAGAGCAAAATATCTACATTTATTATCTTTGGGTTATTGCTATTCATTCTTAGTATCATGACACAATATGTTTATACCTTACATTATTTGCTAGCTTGAATGTCTTATCTTATTATTATCGTTGGTTTTGGCTATAATATACATGATCCTAAGTACATAAACCATTATGTTCTATATATTAGCTACCATGCAGGTTTGTATAAGCTTTGCTTGTTAGGCATTCCGTTATAAGTCCTATTCATCAGGCACTCTGTTATAAACCTTGCTCGCTAACAAAAGCACTTGAGGAGCAACATA
Organism: Heritiera littoralis; assembly: GCA_031772115.1. Classification (NCBI taxonomy): domain Eukaryota; kingdom Viridiplantae; phylum Streptophyta; class Magnoliopsida; order Malvales; family Malvaceae; genus Heritiera; species Heritiera littoralis. Next base: position 540,402 of record JAPDPK010000089.1, read on the forward strand.
AACAAATCAATCAAAGAAATCTTGTAACAGAAATGAGAAATACAATACAAAGAAAAACTCCTGAAGTGAAAAATGCATGATGTAGGCTACGCATGGACTTGAAACAAAAAGTGCACGATGCAAGTCATGCATGAAGGCAAAAAGTGGAAGGGCGTGAAGCGAAAGATGCGCGAGGTAAGTCATGCACTCAAAGAAAAAAGCCTGTAGCGAAAAATGCGCGATGTAGGCTACATATGGACTTGAAACGAAAAATGCGTGAGGTAAGCCACGCACTTAAAGAAAAAAGCCTGAAGTGAAAAATGCACGAGATAGGCCATGAATGAATTAAAAGTCCCTAAGCCAATAGGCAACACATGGGTTTGAAGCGAAAAATACGTGGGTAAGCCGCGAATGAAATAAAAGTCCCTAAGCGAAAAATGCACGAGATGTGCAATACATGGGCTTGAAGCGAAAAATGCGCTAGGTAAGTCTTCAATGAAATAAAAGTCTCTAAGCGAAAAATGCGCGAGATGGGCAATACATGGGCTTGAAATGAAAAAATGCACGACATAAGCCACGAACAAAGTAAAGGGCTTAAAGCAAAACATGCGCAAGGTAAGTCACGCATAAGAAGAAAAAGGCCTGAAGCAAAAAGTGAACGAAGTAGGCTATACAAAGACATGATTTAAATAAAAAAAAAACTCTTATATACTCTTCCACAGGGTATACCTTGTGAAAGAGTTGGGAGCAATTGATGAGGATCTTACTAATGGTCATTGGGCCTTGATATAAGTCATGTTGAAGAACATTGGGCCTAATGGTAGTCTAAGCCCAAGAGGAAAGAGGACTAAGAAGGACCATGAAAGATCAACTAGGTTATCATTTAAGTTATGAGTCTTAACCGTAATTACGTGTCATATTACTCCTATAAATAGGTCACAGGTATCATTTTTAAACTCTAATCTCTATTGGCTTATGAAAACCCTGCTAAGATCCAGTCTGACTTAAGCATCAGAGTGCGCACGCATGGGAAAGCCCTTGCGCCCTTTGATCATTTTTTTTTGCAGGGTTCTTGGAGACAGATTAAGAGGCAGAGGGAGGTTCGTACATTATCAAAATTTATTGTTGTGAACAGACAACAACAATATCAAAATATAAATATAGTTTTTCCTTTGTTGATGTATTGTGATGCAAGTTTTGAGGTTAGAAGTAAAGGTTATGCCGACATGAAAGCTTAAAAGTGAGTTTTTATTCCCAAGCTACTAGATTTTGTTTCATAATTTTCTTGGTTAGATTTTTTTGTGGGAATATTATCATTTATCTTTTGACTTTTTAGTTTGGTAATCTCCTATTCCCACTCTCCCAACATTGCTCACTAGTAATGAGAGTAAAGGAAAAGGGATAAATAAGTGGTAGTGGTGAAAAGAATCAAAGATATAAATATGAGAGAAAAGATTAAGAAATTATTTAATACATTGTTAGGTTTTTATATTTTATAGTTGGATTAATAGAAGTAACACATATTTTTTAAGGTATATTAAAAAATAAAAAAATAAAAAAAATGAAAGACATAACAATCTTTTAATTATGTTTGTAGAATTGAAAATATTCAATATCATTGTATCAAATATGAACTTATCAAATAATCAAAGTAAAGTGATTTATGCATGATTAGGCCCAAGATGAAAGAAGGGGAATGAGTAAAACTCATGAAAATCACTAATTAAATACTTATAATTTGACCTTTTTCCTACTCCAAGTTAGGTAAAAGACTGATTTTAGGGTGGACAGCATAGATACAAATTAGCAAAACTCTTCTTTTCTTACAATATTAGATCTTTGGACATATATATAGTAGCAGGTAATTAGAAAAGAACTTGAAATTTCTTATAACATGTCACTATATGTATTCATGCCATGAAATGTCACATCTAAGAAAGGTTTTATATAGTCTTTTACTTTGAGTGCTATTTTTCTTCAGATGTTGAATCCAATTCAAGTATTCAAAAACATGCGAAAGTATGAATGTAAAATCATTCACTAAAAACACAAAACTTATAATTTTGGACAATCAATAATAAAATAATTATAATTCACTTACTCTATTTGTTTATTGAAAAATCATGAAACCCTAATTTGTATTTCAAAAGAATAATAGGTAATTCCAACCCAAAACAACCACCATTTTAAAGAAGAGTAATTCCAACACGAAATGACTTCAATGACTTCAAAACGATATTTATAGTCAACATTTCATCTTCATTCGACTTTGAACAATCGTATAAATTTAAAATTCAAATCTTTTTATTTACATTTTCCTATCTTCTAGAAAATAATATAATTCACCGTCACGCAAAACATAAATTCCAAAACATACGACAACGGACACAATAAAACAATAAAAAAAAAATAAAGCCTTCCATTTCCCTCCTTTCTTAATCAAACCCTAGGTCAACCATGATAATGACATTGATGATGGATAGAAACCCACCATAAAACAACCCATGTCTTTGTTTTAATTAATGCAAACCCTTGGTTTTTTCCTCACTTTGAAATGTGGAGCTTTTGAAGAACACAACACCTCTAGATGCGTGTTTGAACACACTGATTTTGATTTCTCCCAAAGAAACCTACACTTTTAAAATGAATTGAGTGTGTCAATAATTAATGAGATTGGTCAGGTTTGTAGGAGACTCTCTCTCCTAGGGCCAGTCTTGAAGTTGACAATTTGGCAAGCCAAGAGACATTGGGATATATAAATATGAATATATTAATTTAATTATAATGCAAGACCATGATTTTGTGTGTCTGTTTTTTGTTTACATTATCATTATAAGCTTCTTTATTCTTCTTTAACACTCCTAAGAAACATTGCCGTAATTACTTATATTTGTCCTTTGCTTAGTCCAGCTGTTTCATCATATATTTCTAAAAGATCCGTTTGGTAGGTGTCTTACCCCACATTCATTTCTATATATGATTGTTGTAATCACAAAGATGCATTGTTTTTTTCTTCTTACCACAAATTAATTATTAATTTTTCATTTCTTTTATATATACTAGTCTTATTACTTTTTCCTCCAAAAAGATGCATTTAGTCCATGTTCATGTACCATATAACTTTATTTATTTACTTTATTTAAAAATAAATCAATATTTGAAATTAGATTTTACACAAGTAATTTCAATTTGCAGCTTGTCCCTGGAGTTTCTAGAGTCTACAATTTCACCAATATAATATATTATTATGTTCCAAAAACAAACATCACTATGTTCATTAGTTAAGAGCTAATTTAATTTAGCATAACATTTACTTTCAAAAAGATGCATGCATGCTTCATATATATATATACATAGATAGTATTGTACATGTAATTTTTATAATTTGGTTTTTATCTTCAAAATCTTATGCAATTTTAGAAAAAATTATATGAAATGATTAATACTTCATGTTAGCACAATCTATTCTATTTAAATTAAATCACGTAATTACATTATTATAAAAATAGATCATTTATTACACATTACAAGTGATAATTAAATGAAAAATATTTTTTAATAACCTCATCATATATTTATATATATATATTATATAGTATTGCACATGTATACACTTGATATAGTTTGGTTTGCTGTTCAAAATCCTATGCACTTCTTGCATGTTTTTTATAGACAATGTTTTTTTTATTAAGTCTATTTTATGTGATATTTAAAATTAAAAATGTTTACAATTTAAAAAACAGTAGTTAAAAATATTAGAGTATTCATGTTTTTAGTAGCCATAATTAATGTTTTTACATATCCGTAATCTATGTTCTTTTTTATAGTTGTATTGCATGCTGAAAATCTAAATGTATGTGAATATGCCAACTAGAAGTAGGTTGGATGTTTGGAAGAGACAGAAAGAGGTGAGGTATAGTTTCCAAGCAAAGTAATTTCCTTACATGTATTATTGCTATTATGCAACCCTAGCTAAGGCCAAATCTCAAATAATTCTAACTTTTCCTTATTAATTGAGACAAACAACAAGAACGACAAGTGAAGTTATGGGCATAAAACAAAGGGAAATTCAATACAAAGAGCCGAAGGAACGTGAATATATGCATTTCTACTCTAAAATTGGCCTATCTATTATTGCTTAAAGCTATCTACTGGCTCTAGTGCTCGGTTTTAAACATCAACCTAAGCTTTAATAACCGTAAAGAAGAGCAACTAAGCCATAACCCTAGCCTAGCTTGAGGCCTGGATTATTCTCCGTTAATTAAACTACTGAATCCCTAAGCTCGAAGCTAGATTTTAAATTTATATGAAAAAAAGTTATATGAATTGGTTACTTCATGTTATTAGCGTATATTTTTTTCATTCGAATTATCTTGCTTAATAGATAAATCAATCATTTATTACATATTACATGGAGTAATTAAGTGGATCTTTATTTTAATGATTGTACTAATAAATGTTTGATTTTTTTCGATAATGTGATTATCTGGTATGATTTAAATAAAAAAATGAGTGCTGATGTGAATTAACTGTTCCTTTGTTACGATCTCACATCGACTCCGCAAACAATTGTGGAGAGGTATTTAAGTTTAAGGGGTTCTCCTACCTACTAGACCTAACATTGGTGCTTTCGTTGAGAGTCGACGTAACGGAGGGGGTGACCTAAAAAAGGGCTACCTGGTGCTTGATAAGGTCCGGAGTGAAGCCATTTAGAGTGGGCCACCGTGGAGCGAAAGGGACGACCTAGAAAAGGGCTACCTGGTGCCGAGAAGAGTCCGAAGTGAAAGCCATCTAGAGTGGGCCGCTGTGGACGTCGGCTTCTCATGGAGTGGGCAATGTTACGATCCCACATCGACTCTACAAACAATTGTGAAGGGGTATTTAAGCTTAAGATGTTTTCCTACCTACTAAATCGGTTTTTTGGATTATGTTCTCTCTTTGGGCTTGAGTAACTAACATCCTTCCATTCAATCCTTCCCCAAATTTTACGCAAGGTCGGAGTCCAACTTGATTTGCTAGGATCTGCAGTGGACCACTTGATTTATTTGCGTCTGCATCACTGTTGCTGGATATTTCATAGTACAATTGAAATATAGAAACTAATTAACTCAAGCAATCACATAGGATATTTAAGTTGGTGACATATTGGAGACCAAAATCAACATGTACTATAAGAATCCAGAATTCAAACATCAGATAAAACATTTCGAAGGACAAGCTACATGCCATAGATAAATACCAGAACAGCTCATATATTCAGAGGGGAATTGGTAAATCATCCTTATCAAGGATCCTACCAAAGAAGATGGGAATTGTATGACCCGACCAGACTGACCAGTCTCTTTCTGGTTTGAGCAGCCGCCCTATCTGTCTCTTGTCAATCCATTCAAAGTCACGTATTTTTGGATAAGATGGAATTAAACCAACACGGAAGCGCAAACCTATACTTGTAATTTTGCTCGACACATACACACAAAGTAATGTAATTGATTTTGAGTTTTGATTCAAATGATCGTAAACGAATTTTTAAGATATGAAAGTTCTATAAGTTTGAAATTCTTGCTTCTTGTAAACCAAATGCCTCGATTGTAAAAATTAAAAAGAGAGTTATGAACGCCTAATCTGGGTGTGATATGGCTGCCGGTTAAGAACGTCCACAGGAACCACCTTCATTTTTGATCTCTTTGCTTTAGGCTGAAGCTTGAGGAGTCCTCAGCTTTTCTTTTATCATTTCTCTATGGAACCCAAAAAAAAAAAAAGATAGAGTTGGATAATGGCAGTGCCTACAAGATTTTTGGGCTTAAGATGTCTTAGTCTGAAAACAATGAATTGGCCTGGGGCAAGATGCTTGGACTTCAACAATGGCCTCTCCAATCATTTCAACCAACCCAAACATATAAATTTGAAAACAATTTCTTATTTAATTTTAACTTAAATGTGATTTTGACATGTTTGTGATCTGTCTAACTTTAAATGAATGATAAATTTTTTTTGACAAAATTATTAAGGATGAATTATGGTATTTTATAAGTTTTGGATTTGAATCCAAAAAACTTCATTCTTATTTTTAATTATTTAATATTTTCTTATAATAAAAAAAAGATTAGTTTTTTAAAATAGTTTTCTAATTAGTTTTAATCAATTTGAAAAGAAATCTGTTAATCAATTGAATCGTTACAATTCTACATAACTCTGTTGACATGGATGAAGAAAAGATGGAATTGGAGGTTGGCCAGAAAAGCAGGTAAATGCGTTGTAAGCTCCAGTCCAGACGTCCAACAGTTAGCCGATGACTAGAATGTTCCAAAAGCTTTCGGAAAGCATACAAAAGATGAAGCACCTTCCTATGACGAATCGAATCGAATCGAATCGATTCTTCAATTTGGTTATTCCATAGTCACAACAAGAATCTTGCCACGCCAGCCTAAGGTTCCTTGTTTCCATGCCTTGTTTTTCTTTTTCTTGCGATTCAAGAAGGGATTTTAGCTTAGCTTAGAACTAATGCAAACCATGTCTGATGATGCAAACGTCCACATCTCCAGAAAAGGTTTCTAGTCTAAGCTCAAATCTCAGCAATTGCATTTTTCCTTCATCTGGATCAAAACTCTCTTTAGACTACATCTACATCGATTAAGGGAGCTCGATTGGCATCAGTAGCGATGGAATTTTGGAGAAAAGATAAAAATGATGAAAGAGTAAAATTACCCTTTCGCTATTGATTTTAAATTTTTTATTATTTTATTAAAAAAACATATATCATTAATATTTTTTTTTTCAATTTCATCGTCCATCTAAACCAAACTCAAACCTGAAAATAAGAACTAATGCAAACCATGTGCGAAGATGCAAATTTTCACATCTTGAGAAGAGAGAATAAGAATTAATGCAAACCATGTGTGATGACGCAAATTTTCACACATTGAGAAGAGACTTCAAGCATGGATTCGAATAAAGTGGTCACTCACGCTTTGCATTAGTCCTTATCAAGGTTAACATTCCATTTAGCTTGTAGACTGCGGCTGCAAAAGGAATCACTGGTTTCATGACCAAATCCATTGTTTCAAATATGTAATTTTCATAGTTATAAATGACAATGTCTAGAAACTTTGTCAGATAGACCAATGGTTCAGAGTTTGAAAGATTTTGCACCTTAGAAATAACGATTTATTTACAAACGTGTAATTGGGTTACCGCCCCAACAGGAAAAAAAAAAAAGAGTAAAAATTGGAAAAATTATAGTGTTAAGAGAAGAATTAGTGTTGTATTAACTCTGGAATTAGCTTTAAGAGAAATGAGAGTTCCTGCTGTGAGAACTGAAGCTTTGACTTTGCCTCGGTCTCCATGTTCCCTTCGCTTAAACTCTCCTCTACTGCCTTGGCAGGCTTAATCATGTCGGCAACAGCCTGTGAGATCTCCTGCACGAAATCAACTATCACTCCATCAATTCCCATTAAATGTTGCATGTAAACAGCCTCAGGCACATTGCTGCAATAACAAGCAAAACCCAAAGTTAGAACAGCATTAAACGTAGCCTGTGTAAAGTTTTAGATCAATATTAACAGGATGGAGAAGGAATGCAAGATTTGAATGACAACTGTTGAAACGGTCAAAAAAGCATATCAGAATTTTATGAGTCCTAGCAAGGTAAAATATTTCAGCCATCTCAAAAGTGTTGACAGTGTTGGGTGCTATCGAACTTTTTCAACTTCAAAAGCTAGTTTGAGAACCTTATTTCTATCTTCACATAGGTCTTGAGGGAATGGTTTTTTGTCCGAAAAATAAGAAGTGTTGAGTGTTACTAAGCCTTCTCAACCCCAAAAACTAGTTTGAGAATCCCAACAATTTCTCTCTTTACACAAGACTTGAGAGAGTGCTCTTTTGTCCAGAAAGTAAGATGTTGATAATCTAGACAACCTGAGCTTTTATACCAATGACATATTATTGGGCTTTCTCAACACAAAAACTAAATGAGTGAGGTTTCCTTTCATACTTATAAATATACACGCAACCCCTTTTACAACTAAAAAAAAAAATGATTTAGCTAAACATGCATGTTGCAGATTTGAAGTTTAGGAGCTTACTTCAGTTTGCCATATGTCAGGAGAGACAGCTTAGACTCTTTGATCTTAGGCACAGCACCTGGATTTCCGAAAACTCCTTTGATCTCTGAAACAATCCCTTGTAAACCTCCTTCCAAGCAGACCTTTATGGCCTCGTCCAGGGAATTCCTCCTAACATCATAGTAAAGTTCTGTCCCACCATTTGTTAAGAAGAAAACCTGTTGATTTTCCAAAGATAAACATGAATTAAAACATTCTAGCAGTAACATGCACAGATCTGTATGTTGCATTAAAACTGGAGCTAGAATCCTTACAGGATAGTTGTTCTGCAACTTCCTAACAAGCAGAGCTGCATCAGGGTGAAAGCTAGAGAAGATTATGGGCCTATCTTTAGCAAACTCAAACACCACCTGTCGCAAAACAAAATTCACAGAGCAATTAAGAACAAAAATCCTTTAGCATTCCCTAAAAAATGAAAAATTATATATAAATCTCATGCTTTACCTGCAAGATGACTTGTAGAACATGGATGAGACGGTCTTGCTGATAAACAACATTGTCATCAAATTTCAACTCAATGTTGAAACCTAAAGAAGGATCAACTTTCTGGAAAGCTTCTTCCAGTGTGCAGAGTGAATCATCAGTTTCAACATTCCACTTAACAAATTTCCCATCTTTTGTTTTCCTCAACAAACATTTCCCAACTTTCCCGGCTTCTCTCTGGGGTCCATAGGAAAGAAGTTCCGATAAAGACAACTCAGTGACTCTCTTCTCAAACACAGTACCCTGGAATACCAAATTAATTTTCAGAAACACAGTAAATAAAAAATCAAACCTTGGTAATGAATGAAGACACATTTTATAAAGGAAAATATAAAGAAAATGAAGTAGAAGATAAGTTAGCATACGTTTTCTTCAGAGAGGATAACGTCGTCATGGAAAATGACAGGGCAGTCATCTTTTGTCACCTACAAAAAACCACAATGGCTTTCTTTAATTCCCCGTAATTGGCTCGGCGCCATTTTTCGTCACCGCCACGCGCTTTTTTAAATTTCATAAAATCAAAATCTTTTTTTTTGTTTTATTTAGAAAAAGAGAAAAAATTAAAGAAAATTAGTACTCTTTCTCTTGAAAGAACATCTTATCAACAGAAAATCTAAAAATAATAAATCTTTTACTTCAAGATATATATATATAAATTTAATTTTATTTATTTTTAGTTCTATTTGAGTTATTTAAATAACAAATTAAATAAAATTTGGATAGTATAATACATTATTCGTTCTGTTCGTGAATTTAATTGAAATTTTTAAATATATATTTAATTTTATTATTTTGTTGTTATAATATATTATTTAAAAAATAATAAAGTAAATTTATTAGGTGAAACTTAATTATTTTATCAAATCGGATTTGAATTCTAAAATCAATCAAATTTGAGCCAAATTTCAGATTTTAAACTTTCAAATTGAACCCAACTTGATCCTAACACTAAATTGTTTCTTCAAAACTTGATTACACACTTTAATGAATTGAACAAGGATTAAGGAAATACAAACAAAGGGTCTTAATTAAAAAAAAAAAGATAAATAAAGCTAGTAAAACCTATTGGAAACACGCTTCTTGGCACGTGGGAAGAGAAAGATCCACCCACCCACGGCCACAACCTAGATTTAGATTGAGACAAAACACCTTGTCGTACGCGGCGAGCATACGACGCCTAATTATACAGCAACGTGATTTCATATGTTCTAAGATTCCGGTTCATTAAAGCCGACAGCAACCCGAAAACAAATAACAAAAAGAGAAAGAGGAAGTTTTTGAAGAATTTGAACAGTTACCTGAACGTCAAACTCAATGAAATCAATGGGAAATTTTGCAGCAGCGTTGAAGGAGAGAATGGTGTTTTCTTTAATGGCTTTCATTCTTGAATCAGAGCTTTGTAAAACGTTCATGCCATGCCCTCTATGCCCTATTACCAAGAACTTCGGTATCCTAAACGACTTGTTCAACTCCAAACCTACACCCAAACAAACAAAACTCTCATCAGCAGAGATTCATAGTTCATACGTGCATACAAACAAACATATAGTCATCGACAGCGAAACAAAGAACAACCCAGACGATAATCATGATCAAGAAACAAGAAAGAAGATCAGCGAACGTACCTTTGGAGAAACGGGTGGAGCAGAGAGAGAGAGAAGCGTTTTCCTGGACTTGGTCGAGGTTTGGCACGTCGGCGACATGGACAGCTTTAAGAGCCATTGTTGTAAAAGCTAAAGCAGAACAGAAGGAGGATATATTTCAGATTACTGGCAAGGATTTGGAGAAGAAATGTCTATTTAACGAGGAATTCCCACCGGTCGAGGACAGAAAGGATCTCCCTATAGAATATTCCCTCCAATTTTGCATAATATGCCATGGGATATTCTCGTTATTCCTTCACCAACAAGGCGTCAACTATTCTCAAACTACCGGTTGACACGTCAGCCCATTCCGTGAACTTAACGGCTTTTTATCTTCTGCTCCCGGGTGCAAGGGACTAGTTAAAAAAATTTTCCATAGAGGCTTCTTTTGCTGACGCGCCGAGAATGGTGAACTCGTCAACGCTCTCGCTTAGAAGCCCCGAAAAGGAAATTTGCCACGTGATTTTGGCGGCTCTTCCCACTCGCTCCGGAAGATTGGGCGGAGATCTAGAGCAAATTAATTTCCATTTTTAAAATAGGCTTAATAGCCAGATGCGTTACCTACGTTTATCACAAAATGAAATTAAATTTTCAACGTTTAAATGCATAAAAATCAGTCCTAAACATTAAAAAAAAATTGAATTAACACAAAAAAAAAAACGATACTTAGTTTGAACTTCGAACCCAAAAATTAAAACAAAAACATACAAAGGAAAATACAGAAATGTTAGATTTATGATTCAGTCACTCAACAGTCCTGGTCGCACAACTGACAGGTACCTCTTCTCTTTAAACCAGAGACACGATGTGAATATTTAATTGATTAAAATTTAATAAGAAGTAACTTTTTATTGGTGTATGACGAATTAACACGAATTTTATCATGAACTCTAATACGAGATTTGTTTGTTTTACATTACAAAAGCACAGACATAAAATATATGCACGCATAAAGTAAATCTTAAATTCAACAGCACGGTGACTCTGAAGGCCTTTCTTTGGGGCCTTGATTTCAAGGCCTGAGACCCAAAGAAAATATTTCTGAGGCCATCAGAGGGTTTGGTTGGGCAAACCCAATAGTGGGAACATAAAAGTCAGGCCACTGTGCTGAGCCCTTGAGAGTCTGTCCAGTTTTCAATTTTCGTGGACAATCACCTATTCTATTCACAGCACCTTCAGATTTCTCGGTTCAAACCCCACTTGTTGTACTCGAATGGCAATGTGGCTGAAAGACTGAATCTCCTGTAGTATTGCCACTGCCACCTACTTCCAAGATCAGCATGCTGAGGCCCTAACACAACCGGCTATCAGTTACTGCAAGCATATTGGTACAAAACTCACTGGCCATGGCCAAACATTTGTGTTCTCAGACTGTCTGGACACCATTGATGCAAATGTAGGTTCCATCCTGCCTTGTGTTGTTTTTATCCAACAACACCGGCTCCTTATGGCTGACCCCCATTGCCACTGTGACCTGTCCCCAGTGGCCAATGCGGCAAGAGCTTTCATGCACATGGGCAGCAAGAACTCTAGGACCCTAACCAATTCTTGCTCTGGTGCGTGGATTACCCCATGTGCCCCATAGCCTAACGGCTACTTTGGAGTTCAAAACATTTGGAGCTCAACTCAGCTTTCCCGTAAGTATGGTGGTTTCAAGGTACAAAGAAACTCACCGTAAGGATGAAAAAGTAAGAAAGAAGAAACAGAAGATGAATAAAATAGAAAAGAGAAAAAGATGAAGTACATTAAAGTATTAAAAGGAGAAGGTGACAATAAATGAGAGGGAAGGAAGAAGAGGAAGAAATGCAAGGGAGCATTAATGGTGAAGACAAGGGTATTAAATATTTGCCGAGAGCCTGAGAGGGTAACTTAATGCTTGCGTATATCGCTGCAAATGTCCGTTCGTCCTCTAACCCCATCTGCCCTCTCTCTCCTTATCTCCTGCAACCCACTCCCCCGTATCCCATTTAATGCTCATTGCTGCAATGATCTTTTACAAAACAGAATCCATAAGACAAAAATCATCCAGAAAAACAATGGTTTTACAAAGGCCAAAAAGCATATGCAGTAGACAACCCAAGAGATAAAAACATGCAGGAAATGCTAAAAGGGGGTTGATAACTTGATATTATAAAGATTATCTCATCTGCTTTACTTCATTAATTGAACTAGGAGAAGCAGCAGTATTTGGGCTTGCTGAAGAGGGTTCCTTCAGTTGTGATGGGGTTGCTTCCTGGGTTCTGTTTGGTGGTGGTGGAGCTGCACAAACTGGGATCACTGATCTGATTTTAACTGCTGGAGCAATCCTATGTGGGTTAAACCCTCCGGTGTACATGCTCCGAGCCATTTTAGGTGCCTTGGAACAAATTGGTGTCATTTGCGATGGATTTGGAGACCCAAAAAGCCTGCTGACAATCTGGCTTGCTTCACTTCTTGTGTCGTCAAGCACGCAAGCATTGAGTGTCCTACTACTAGTACTTGCCCCATAGACATTACAATTTGAAACTAAATTGCTAGAACTTGAACCTTCCTTTCCAATGGACTTGTAGATGACATCTTGTTTGACACCATGCCCTTTTTCCTCATCCTTTAAATGCTCCTCCAATGGAGGATACAGTTTCACTTCTGATTTACCCCTGCTTTGTATTGAAAGGGGTCTGGCAGATGGACTGTCTCTAGATGAAGTTGGTGGAATTGGTGGTAAGATCTTTGAAGCTGTTCTAGGTGGCGGTGGAGGCAGGAGAGATACAAAACTGTTTTGTTTTTGTGTCGAACCATCCATGGCAGAATCCATTAACAGATCCATAAGCCTCCATCGTTGATGGATTAGAAAGTTACCAGAGGTGGAAGGAGATGGAGAGCCAACGTCCCTGTTACCCCTGACCACTCTTCTTTTTGCCTGGTTATAATCCCTCCTCCTGAACTGTTTGCTGTCATCTTTTGGCTTGAAGCTTGAGAGGATTCTTGACACAACTGCCTGATCCTGATCCTCATGCTTGTCGTCTTCCTTGTTTGTCAATGAATCCAAGTTTGGCACTGTACAAAATATGTACAATAATCATCAGCTACCATACAAAACTACAATAACAATCCAATTTCAGGAATCGGAATTTACTTCTTTTCAAGGCAGACCAGGCTGCAATTGCGGCATTCTTCTCAGCTTGCTTCTTTGTTTTGGCAGGCTCACCAGTGAAATTCATCCCGGCAAGCTCCACAGTGCAAGTGAAGATTGGGACATGGCCAGGGCCTGATCTTACAGTGGTGTACACGGGGAGGCTAAGCCCAGCTCTATGAGCAGTTTCTTGAAGGAGGTTCTTGTAAATTCCAGTCTCATCCTTCATCAGATTACAGAAGCAATGATAAAAGGGTGTGCTTTAATCTCGTCTACCATCAAGAAAACTATGGAAAAAGGCTGACAAACATGGAAGATCACTTGTTATAAATGAAGGAACTTACAAGAACTCTTGCAGTGAGAGACCTTGAAGGACCCCTTGCAGACAGGGTATTGAGAGCTACTTCTGCAGCAGCGTGCTCAGCCTGTCTCAGTGTAGAGCAGTAGCTGGGGCTTTCAAAGATCTCGCCATTGAAGTTTACAGAAGCTTTGAATCTCGGTGCATGATCTGGTCCTTCTCTGATGCAGGCATAAGAAGGGAGGTTAAAACAGCTTCTTTGTGCAAGTTCCTGCAGTTGGTTCTTGAACATATCTGCCATGAAAGGAAACCATCCGACGTAAAGCAATTAAATCCATAACATTCCCATCGACCTAGAAAATTCAGAGGTCAAAAGGCCAAAGAGAAACCCACCTGATAAAAGCAAATGAAGCTAAATGAACTCAACTACTGCAGAGCAAGAGAGTCATGGAACTCACCTACTTCACCTGATTTATCCCTCCAACATTACTATGGGAGTTTCATCTTTCAGGAAGAAATATCAAATAATAATACAATCAGTCAAGAAGAAATGGAAAGGTGACTGAGTTAAGCGAAACTGGTTAAAAATGAGAATTCAATTCGTGTCCACACTGAGCTGAAATGAAAGCAGCACCATACAGCCTAGCTATTTTCAGAGTAGTTCAAAAAAAATATTACACGCCAGGAAAATAGTATTACATAACAGTTTTTAACTAAGAGCTTCCCCAACGCAACACAGTTTTCTAGCAGTGAGTGACCAAAAACCAGTAGATAATATTAGGAGAGGTGCCCTGACAATTTAGGCTAGTATAGGTGAAGTCAAATTACAGAACTCTCCCTGCTTCTCTGATTGCAACAGAACATTGAAAGTCTTGAGATGAGATTTAATGATTTATCACAAAAAAATACTACCTTGATGCTGGTCCAGTCCAGGCTTTTTTTGACCTGGATGGTTAGCTCTTAAATTTGCCTGCTGGATCACCTTGACAACTTAGTGAAGCTCATGTGAGCTTGAGTCAGATTGCTTCGCTATGAGCAAAAAAAAGATTGCTTCGCAATGGAACTGCCTTCTTTCTCTTTTCTTTCTCCAGACTTGAAATTCAAAGTTATATTTATGCTGGTTTTTAAAGTAAACGACAAGTAGTGTTATAAAAAAAATGCATTAATTGGCAGCTAAGCTGAGTCTAAAGCAGTCTAGCCTGGTCCACATTAACTCAGTTTCTTGTCTACGGGAACTTGAAATAGATTTTGTAATTGGCAGTCCGGAAAAACTGTTTCAAGTCATCCAAGTTTTTAAGGTTCTTAAGTATGGAACAGATGTGAAGTAAGCTGAATATGAACCTCACTTTGACAAGACCATTCATGCCCTGACATTAGAAGAGTGAAACTAATGCCTTTAATTCTGATGTCGGATGTTTTGCATGAGCATGACAGGCAATCTTAGAATTGAAAGTTGAGATTTTAATTTGACCGGTTTTTAAGTCAGGTTTATCAACTCCAGCTCACATGCTTCTAATTACTAATATAGTTAGATTTGGACAATTCATATTTATATTATATAAAATCAAATTCATATCATATATAAAATAAAAAAAATTTATATCCACACACTTAAAAACTTTTTTTTAAACTTTTGTCGCATTCATATTCAGAGCCGTATTGTTTTATGTGTTGGTTGAGGTTTGAATGAAGCCCAAATCAAAATTTGCCTGACCTGAGGAGTCTGCTTGTTGGCCCAATTTATTCAATACAGTGAGAATCCATCGGCCATTGGCAACTTGGGAATCGGTAGGCGGTAGCACACAAGTCCAGAGAGGTCAAATGAGCACTATTATAAGACATTAAAATGAATCCACAAGGTCCATACAATTAGATACTAACTAATTCCACAAATACAAAATCAGAACTGAAAAAACTCACTCTCGTACAAGATACAACACACCAGTTTTCCGTCAAAGCACAAGGGCCAAACCAACACTTTTGAACACCCTGCCAAAAACAAATGTCCCCATAATCCACCTGATTGAAGGAGAAAGTTGAGGAACCTTAGCAATGAAACCCTTTTCCATATCCTACAGTCAATATCACAGCATAGGTTATGGCTGGCGGTTCTCGGTTGTCAAGCTGCTGCTGCTACTCCCAACAGCTCGGTTTGTTTCCCCCACTCTAGCCGCCAAAGCAAGAACTTCGGGTGACATTTCCCAGTTACCACTTTTTCTACCCCAACTAGATCGTCTGGGATGTATAACAGCACGGTCACCTGTCTCATCTACTGTAGTTCTAATATCTGGAGACAATTCTCCCAATTCACCCTCCTTAACATTTATACGGTCACTTGTAAGTTGCCCTTCACAATGATCAGTGCCAGGCCCCATATCGGCCCACACTGTTTTCCTACCCATTTCTATGTCATCCACAGCCTTCCCCATATTTGGACTCATAAAACCACCAGGCCGTGTTGGTAAGACAGGCTCCCGGGGAACCTTTGCCCTGAAGTTGTTCTTGGATGAGGGACTGCTGGAGCAAAATATCTCCTTGAAGTTCTCAACCACTCCTTTGTTATAGGGGTTTGCTCGACAATCATATCGATATCTGAAATTCTCATAAGTTGTCTGCAGAAGCAAGACACAGTGTCACACCAATCTAACAAATAAACTATGGTAACAGTGTATTAATGAACTTTTTTTTGCAACGTGATTATGATAAGAGAAGCATGAGTTTCTTACCTGATTTGTACTGATCAGATACAAATGAAAGGCAGTCAAACCACCAACAAACCACATTGAGATGAAAGTGTAAACTATTAAAACAATGGAAGTAGGGGTTTTAATCATGGCTCTCCAAATTGTCATCTCTTCTGATGCCATGGTCCTTCTAATGTAGACCCAACAGAATGCAAAAACATATATACAAAGAAGGGTTGTTGAGGAGACAAACATGAAGAAGAACCGATAATTTCGCTGCACAAAAAAATAAAATTAACCGTGAGATTACCAGACACTATGAGAAAGGGGAAATCAGATAAACATCACATTTCACAGCAATGTCAACCACTATTAATCTGAAACTTTTGCAGCCACAAAAATGTATATGCTAAGCTAAGTTCCTACATGGATATGAAGTGCATGGCTTAGGCTTTTCTAGCATGCTTATTTGTCACAAAATGACTGAACTCTAAATAACTAGAATGAAAAAGTTTCAGTAGCAAGAATGCCCTCCTCAAGGAGTTTCAGCAAGGTAAATTCAAGCATGTTGAACATTTGTCACTTTGAGCTTTCATCATACAATTATAACCTCCACCAGATGCACTATGAATAGGAATATAACAAAAACATGTCATTGTCCTCTTCAATGTCAATTGTGTTATCCAATCTGTAACCAATACTAAAATCTGTAAACACCACTTAGCATAATGCAGCATAAAGAAATGGAAATGCAGACACAAAACAAGGCTTCTTGTTTTGAACTTTTCCATTTCCTTTGGATGATGGGAAAGAAGATCCTTCTTTGGATGTTCAAGAATAGGAGATAGTTTTAAAGAAAATGACAACATACCAGTCCGATACATTGCCCAACCCAAGGACAGTGGTGATCAAATCGTTCTACACAGTTATTGCAGATTGAACAGTGTGAGCAGCGAGGAGGTCTATAAAGCATGCAAGTGTCACAATACTTGATCTTCACAGTTATTCCATTGACCTCCACTTCTTTAATGCGTGGCAATCGTAACTGTGGAGTTTGACCAGCACCAACATCTACATTTCCATCAAAACCTTCTGGTTCTGGAGGGTGTGCACTGCGTGGAATTATACCAGGATCTCTTCCAGATGTTAGCAGTAGAAGAACTAAATCCTGAAAGAAGAAACAAACACATTTACAAGATTCAAGATCTTTTTCAGAGAAATCACATGGATTCTCCAAAACTCTAATAAATGCATGATAAAGTTTATAAACACCAGGGGAAATTTTTTGTTTTGAACATTTAAGACACCATTTATATCTTTTGAAACATGGTAGCCATTTCCACGGCCATCAAGAAAATCAGGCTAGCTGACATTCCAAGCAATTCTGAATATCAGTTACATCAATAATCCAGGCAGTCAAACACTATCAAGACCTCATTGCTTAGGATGAAAGTGCATGTTGTAGAATTCTCTTGCATTCTTATAGCATTTGCAAATGCAATCTTGATCAATACAACTATCCACTATTCATGATGCACTAAACTACCATGAGAATATGCAAACATAGGCAAAGGAGACCATATAAGCTATGATCATTAAAAACTTACAAATTTGAGTCAATATATCTAACCAAGAACAAAAAGGGAGCCTATCAACCATCAGGCACATTGGTAAATCAGAAATTTCATGAACTAAAACCAAATGAAAAATAAATGCTAAAAGGAAAGATAATTTCCAGTTCATTCTAACTAGAAACCCCACCTAAGATGGACCATTCCATCATCTTCCTAACAAGTAACAATAATTTTTCCAAAGACAGCAACTCATTCAAAAATGAAATTGTAAAGAAAAACTCACATAGACAGTGAAGACAACAGCTACAACCATGATTGAAATACCCAGGTGATGAGAAAAGTCATCCATCAATTTCCTGGCAACAAACACACAGAAGATGGACACTGGAGCTACTATAAGTAAAATAGTCAGGCCTAATGATCTTACATCTGGTCCAAATATAAACCTCCCTTGACATAAAAATATCTGCAAGCATTACCAAAAAAAAAAATGAATTTAATGTTTTGCAAAATTCAATGATAAAAATGTTGTCTTGTTACCACTATTTGGAATAAAAATTACTGTACAAATAGAATAAAAAAGGGGAAATGGAGGATTTTGAAGTCTGGAAAAGGGAATAAGATCCAAAACCCTTAAAAATGGAAATAATAGTAAAAACGGGAAAAGCTTTAAAGCTTACATTGCTGCCTTTCCAAGTTTGGTAAACCCGTAAATCACCCGAATCGCCGCCGATGGAACTCGGATCCGATCGCTGGGGTGGCGGCACCACATACATTTCCCTCTTTTACTCTCAAACTCTCAGGAAAAAATAAAAAAAAATAAAAGACGAAATTTTGAGAAAAAAAAAAAGAGGAGCTATTAAGCTGAGAAATGGAAGGCCATGGCAGGACTGAGTCAGGGCGGGGCAAGTTAATAGAGTATTGGCGAGTCGGGGACGGGTCGGCGACAAGGCATGAGCTTTTTTCAAACAAAGTGGTAGGGACGCTGGGTTTTTTGTGGGTTTTCTTTCTTTTCTTCTGTTTTTATTTTTTTCTTTTCGAGTGTTTGGATTAATACAGAGAGATTCTTGATTGATCGCTTTCCTCCGTATCTGAGCTTTACAGTGAGGAATATGATGACGTGGCGACTTTTTATTGGCAGTGGCTGATTGGACCGGTTGTGATGGGTGAACTGAACCAAAAGTACCAACCTGTGTTCGTGAGGCCCGACCGGCGCTAGTTCACTTTTAAATTTATTTAAATGATCTTTATTAATAATTCGTTTGCATTTTTTAATGAAAAATTATTTGAAACAATTTTAGGGCAAGCAATATTAATAGGATTATATACATATTTTAAAGATATATTAAAAAATAAAAATTAGATAAGTAACCAGCATTTTATTCTCACTTATTAAATTAAAAATTTTCATTGTTAATGTATTAAATATGAATTTTTCTTTTTTTAATATCATTAATAGTAGTACATATCTCTTTTAATGATGCAATTGAGTCAAATATAATAAGAAGTTTAAATTTAACTCAAAAATGGACTCTAATTCAATCGGATTTTACTTTTGAATATGAATTTAATTAAAAATAAAAATTAAATTATATGAATTCGATCAATTAAACTTGATAATTTTAAATTCAAATCTTAATACTCATAAGATTTTCTTGTATACATAAAACAAAATGAGAGCTTGTTGAATTTTATGTTGCATTACCATTTTCTACACATGCATACCTAAGTTTCTTTTTTTTTTTTTGGTACATATGTATACCTAAGTTTCTACAAAAGCACATTTGATTTAAAGACTTACCTAATCCCAAATGACTCATTTACTTTATAAACAACTTCGTTTTCTAAACTAATTTCTTTAAATAACAACAATTCCACCATGCTATTTATGAATACCATTATGGTATGTCAGTGACATGTTTGGAAATTTTATAGGCTAAAATATTAAAAAAGCCCTTAAATTTTGTTACTTTACTTAAATAAGCTCTTAAACTATTATTGTATCCAAATAAGCCCTTATAATTTGATTTGTACTCAAATCAGCTCTTATTTCAAATAAAATATTAAATATGAATAAAAATTATTTCAAACTAATTTAACCTATCAAAATTCAATTAATTTGATTCAACTAAGTCACTTTTGGATTTAAATTATTTTTTATAGGTTGATTTATTCGATTAATTCGATGTCTAAAATTACAAATTAAACTAACTGAATTAATTAACATTTTTTAAATATATAATATATAGTATAATATACATAATTAAATATTATATAATATATTCTATCTAACTAGCCTTTTTTTATGTAGAAAGTTAGATTTTAAACGTAATCAAAAAAATCGATTAATCACTTTTAGAAAAGATTGATTTATATTAATGGCTTATTTGGGTATAAATTAAGAATGAAGGGCTTATCTGAGTATAAATTAAAGTCTATGAGCTTATTTGAACTCAAATAAAAGGTTAATGGCTTATCTAGATGCAATAAAAGTATAATGACCTATTTAAATAAAGTAACAAAGTTTATGGACCTTTTTAATATTTTAGCCAATTTTATATTGCTTACAATTTGGTCTTTGGCTTAAAATAATAAGTTTGCTTTTCACTATCACCAAAACTATGTATTCTAATACAAATTTAGAGTAAAAAAATTGTAAATTTTTTTTTGGTTACGAGAAAAATATTGTAAATTAAAATTTGTCTGTTTGGTGCATTCTCAAGATTAAGATTAATGTTTGTTTCATTAAGATTGAGATGCCTATGTTCTATTTTTTTTTGTATATAAGATAGGTATTTAGTGGAGTTCTTCAAGGTTGGTAAAATGAGTTACTATTGAAGGGAAAATTAGTTTTATATTAGTAATAATGGTTTAATGATGTAATCTCTTATTTCTTCATTTTATGCTATGTCAAATTTCTTTTTATTAATGGACTAACTACTATTTCCAGTTTATTATATAAGACCATTGAATTTGGAAGACCAAACAACAAAAAGTAGTACTACAAAACTAGTAGTAAAGTACAGATGTTTACTAATTTAAAAACAACAAGATTTAATTTTAATAATCAAACGACATAATTCACTTTGAATTAATCAAATCGATGAGAAAGAAAAAAGTTTCATTTTTTAATCAAAATTAAATTTTAATGAGGATTGTTTTGAAAGCAGTAGCCACATACAAAATGTAGGGTCAATTAACCTCACCGAATTTTAGTCAAGTTATATTTATACATGTAGAAAATATTAAAATTTTTATTTTTTATATTGAAGCCAATAAATTTCATAAAAATATAAAGTAAATGATCAAAAATAAAATTTTTATTTATTTTTATAATGATAAAATTTAGGTTGCAAAGAAAATTTTAAAAAATCTTTATATTTTGGTAAAATTATAAAGGTTAGTTTTCGATGCATTGACAATGAAAATTTTTAATTTCACAATCATGGTTAAAAAACTGTCATGCATCCTACATTATTTTCTAATTAGTTTTTATTTTTTATTTTTTTACTATTCCTTAAGGGATATGTATCATCTTATTAACTACGTTTATGAAGTTTAAAAACTCTATTAATAGTATATTTGGTAATTTCTCTAAATATAATCATATGTTAATAAGTATTAAAAAATAAAATGTGATGTATATAATTTCTCATAAAGATATATTTATGTATAAATGTTCTATATAAAAGTAAAATCATACATTTTATTATATATAAATATAATGTTAATTTTTATTTCTTTTTTATTCAAAAAAAATTGTATATGTCTAAGGATATCTTTTGCAATTTAAAATATAAATAATAAAATCACTAATCAAGCAATTTTCAACTTAATTTATATATTTAAAAATGATTACTTCATATAATAATTGGATAATTATTATATTCACTGTCAGTAAAATTTTTTTGACTCCACAAGTGAAGCTAAGATAATGACACATGTATTATTTTATTTTTAATATTTTTAAAAGATATGTGTCTCGTCCTAATCTCGTATGTAAAGTCAAAAAACTATTTTTAATATAATATAAAAATATTTATATAATATGGATTAGCACACATATGTGACCTCACTGAATTTTGTTTCTGGCTACGCCCCTGTTTGAAAGTAAAATTTTAAATGCGTAAATATTATGCATTCTTAGAATTATTAAAAAATTAAAAAAATAAATAGAAGAACTCAACCTTAAAACCATTGTAGTGAAATAATTTTTCTTTTCCATCTACCATGACTCCATAGTGGAAGTAGATGACTAATTCAATATACATTAATAAATTCATGCAACTTGACAAAAACAAATAAATAAATTCATGCAACAGCCATGATTGCAGCCTCAGTCCTCCCCCGTGGAATTCATCGCCATGATGAACCAAGGCGCCATGGTAAACGAAATGCAAAAATGAATATTGGAATTTGCAAAAGTTAAGTGGGCCTCCTTTTTTTTTGGTACAGCTCTTTTTTTTTTTATGCAAGTGTAGGTGGTTTTATTCATTCTATGATTTAAGATTAAGGTTTAATAGTCAAATAAGTCATCAATCTTTAGCTCAAAATAGAATTCAGCTCTTAACGTTTTATCGCATGAAATTCAGTCCATAAACTTTTATTTCAGTGGAAATAAACCCTCAAACTTTTATAATTATGCAATTAAGTCAAAATCTGTTAAATGACACTGACTGCCGTTAGTTTTGCATACGTGGTAGCTAACGTGGATAGTTCAGTTAGCTGTCACGTGGCATGCCACGTATGCAAAACTAACAGCATTTAGGTCATTTAACAGATTTGGCCTATTTTCACTGAAATAAAAGTTTATGGACTGAATTTCATGCGATAAAACGTTGAGAGCTGAATTCTATTTTGGGTTAAAGGTTGAGGGCTTATTTGGCTATTATGCCTAAAATTTATTTTGTTCGGATTGAAAATAGTAAACGATAAAATCCTCTTAACAGTGAAAATTTTAAGATTCGAACTGTCTAAGTACTCAAAGAAAAAATCTATTTTCATTTCTTTCAACTATTTGTTGGTTGAAGTGGGCCTTTTACTCGTGTAGGCTTTAGTTGCAATTTTTTTCAACTGTAAACCTTATTCTCATAATTATCCCCTAAATAAAATTACATCTTAATCATACTTTTAAAGGGTAATTAAATTTGTAAGCATAATGTTCGATTGGCACGTATATCATATAGATTCTTAGAAATTAAAAGTTTAAGAAAGTTTATTTGTTATTTGTTTAGTTTGTTATTATCATTTGTATTTACCAGTTTATCAAGTTACCAGTTCATAGAATGTAATATGCTGATTATGATTGTAACTTTTAATGAAAATGTACTACTCAAAAAAAAAAGTTTAACTGCGTAATTCTTTTTAGGATGAGTTAAATAGATTAAAAGTTGAAATATTCTAGATAAATTTAATTCATGGGTTTAGCTGGAGCCAACCATAGCATGGCATAAAAAAAAAAAATTCATGATGAAAGTGAAAGATTTGAAAGAAATTTCTAATAAATAAAATATGATATTTGGGTATAATTGAAAAATGAAAAGAAAGCAATGTTGTTGAATGAAGATGTTCATTGCTTTATGTAAAGATCATGTGGACCACTCGCTTCTTCCACCATTTAAATGGCTAATCACTTTAACCATTAGGTTTGTAGTTTTATTTTTTACATTAAAAAGCATATGTGTTCATAGTTAGATGATTTATCGATTAAGTTGGTGAAAATCTATAGAGGACACAGAAAAATATTATGGAATGTGGGAAATAAGATTTTGAAACACGCTTTAACATTAAAGTTAGTCAGGCATAAGTGAAAGGAAGAAAATTTAAAAAATAAAAATAAAAAAGAAGATATTCTATTGAGATGAATTTTTATGTGTTTTATACTTATGATGTGATGATTTGATAAATAATGCAATAATTTAAATAATGATTTTTTAAATATTTGAAATCATCCATATTGTCAAGTGACCATAACAAATGTAACAATAAGGGTATGTTTAGTATCGCTTTTGTTTCCTGTTTTCTGTTTTTGTTTTCAGTTTTTTTGAAAACAGAAACAAAAAACATGTTTGGCAATATGTTTCCGTTTTCAAAAAATGAAAACGAAAACAAGAAATTTCAAAATTGTTGGAAACAAGAATTTCTTATTTTCATTGTTTTTGGAAACATGTTTTCATTTCTATTACTGTTTATAAATAAGTAAACAGAGTTTATATATTAATACAATATTAATATTTTTTATAATAAAAATATAAATAAAATTAAACAATTTTTTAAATAAAATAATATTAAATTTTAATATAAAATATTAATTAATTAATATTTTAAATTTAATATATTTATTTTAATATAAAAAAGTTGAAAACGTAAAAAGCAATTAAATATAAATTACATTGAACTATAATATTATAATATTATTTAATTTAAATTTTTATAATAATTTATTGAATATATTATATATTTTAAATAATATCATTTATTATAATTTTGATATGTTAATAATTAATATTATTATCTAATATAATTAATTTTTATTTTACTAAACAATATTATTATTTTACTAAACAATATTATATTTAATATTATATTCTATCTTAAATTTAAAATATATCACTACTACTATTAAATAATTTAATATTATTAAATAAGTAAATACTTAACATTAAATAATATTATTTATATTCAATATAATACATTTTAATAACTATATAATTTATTATAAATTAATTAGTTAAATATTTTATTTAATAATGTAATATAATTATTACAATTAAATAAAAAATTATTATTAAATATAATTTATGATTATTACAATTAAATTAAATAATATTTATTTTATTTAATATTATATTTAATTATAATATTATTTAAATTATATTAAATTTTTATATGATTAAATGAAAATATTTAATATTAGTATTAAATAATATAAAATAATATTATTTAATATCATCTACAGATTATTATTTAATAAATATATTATTTTTTATTTAATTTTTTAAATTTTATTTTGTGAATTGAATTATTATATATGAATCAATTTAAATATTTGTTTTTAAAAGGTAATAGTATTAAACAAACATGTTTTCTATTTTCAGAAATTGAAAAGAAAACAAAAACAGAATTTTCAAAAACAGAAAACATAAAACAGAAAACAGGAAACGATACCAAACGACCCCTAAGTATATGTAATTTGGACAGGAATTTTAAATTTTATTAACACCATTAAACTTGCTTGAGACTGCACAAAAGTTATAATTCAAAGGAAGTTATTAGAATTGACTACGAGATTAGTGTAGAGAAGGCAAAATTAAACAAGCTAGCCTAACAATGTGAAAATGATGATAACTTGCACGATTCATTTCCCTAAAATGAATCTAAAATTGATTGAAAATGGCAAAATTGTCAAAAGTTGATATCGACTTGAATTTGAAACTTCATGTCTCAAACTATATAATAAAACTACGTTTGAGCCCAATTTGTTTTGCCGACAAACATTTCCCTAAAATGGAAAACATGAGAATTTCGCATAAGAAACTTCACCAGGCCACGAATGGTTCCATGGTGTAGTGGTTAGCACTCTGGACTTCGAATCCAGCGACCTGGTTCCACTTCCGGTGGGACCTATAGTTTTGCCCCTTTCCTTTTCCCGGAGGCAAAACTTTGGATCCTGTCTGAAGTCTGAAAGCCGGCCAGACAGACATCCAAGCCAAGCCAAGCCACTGGATGACAACAGAGACATCTCAGGAGCAGGAGAATATTCATTAAGATGCAAGGAATAGGTTAGTTTCATTTGCATGGACGTTGTATTCTTGAGTCAGTCAACAACAACAGCCTCATTTTCTTGCTTTATTTTGTTTATTCTAAACAAAAAACTAAGCCATGCAGTTCAAATTCAGGCTTCTAATGTTTGTACTTGCACAATTCCATTGGGATTTGTCGATGATCAATACCTGTTAAGAGACACGTTGGAAAAGCAGCTGAGTTTCAACAATGACCTCAATTTCTCTGCCATGTTCGAGCAGTTTAACTCTTCCAGATTCCATTGATGGCAGTCGCTCCAAGAGTTTCTTCAAGCTTATGATCCACCCTGGACTTTGTGCACCCAGCTGGAGGCAATAAGAAATGCTAAATTCCTTATGATTGTTTCAAAGGAACACGAAATATAGTTTGCCAGAATCGTTTGCTGCTTGAACTAAACACACAATCTAGAAGAACAATTTCTGAAATTTTACCTGTTTGATCCATCAGCGGCATTGTCTGCTCTCTGTCGTCTTTTTTCTCTCCAACTCTCTCCCCACATCTTGGCCTCAGCAACAGCTCGATCCCTGTCCAGCGTCCTAGTTATTTTCTTTGGAGAGCCCTTGTTCTGAGGCTCTTTGACACTAACCCTTTTATCTTCATTCGGGTTATACGGATGGGAAGTCAAATATTCGAGAGCAAGCACTACATCACTGATGGAGGGTCTGGAATTAGCATTTTCTTGGATGCACATGAAGGCCACCTCTAGAGCTTGCTTCAAGGTAGATTTGGAAAAGTGACCTCTCAGCAGTGGATCCGCTAAGTTCTGAATGTTCATTCCATCATTCACCATGGGTCGTGCCTGCAAAAACTCATTGCAGGAAAGCATCATTAACAAGGAGAAACAAATCAATCTAAAAGAATTCCGGAATCATCTCCGCATTGGAATTCAAAATGCATGGAATCTTCAGCATAGTAAACAGCAACTCAGTGCACAAGACTCCCTCATTGTGAGGTTTGAAGAAGGTTATATGTATGCAGCTTTTCCTCTGCATTAATAGAGAAACTATTCTCGCTTGAACCTGTGACCTTCAGATCACATGAAGGTTAGTACTACAGAAAAATGCATATATGCCATAAGTCCTCACTTAGCCACTGCAAATGTGCATATTATATACTTCAAGTTTATGTCTAATTGCATTTAGGTAATTACTGTTCAATCACCAAGACACATTTAGAAGCACATATTCAGCAAAAACTATCCTGTTCAAGTCAGGGTGCCATGCAGGGAAACATGAAGTAAAACAGTTTCAGCAAAATGGTAATCTAGACTACGTGATTGTGAAGAATTACCCAATCAACAAGGAATCGCTCTTTGCGAGCACAGCTATCATCAAAAGCTTTACGACCAGTTATCAGCTCCAACAGGACTACCCCAAAACTAAAGATGTCAGACTTCGTAGTCAATTTTCCACTGTTGAGGTACTCAGGGGCACAGTAACCATGGGTTCCCATGATCCTGGTTGAAACATGAGATTTATCTCCGCTTGGACCAAACTTTGCGAGCCCAAAATCAGAGAGTTTTGGATTGAAGCCCTCACCTAATAGTATGTTAGACGATTTTAGATCTCTAAATATGACAGGAGGATTGGCTTCTCTGTGAAGATATTCCAAGCCCTTGGCTGCACCAGCAGCTATTGCCATTCTTGTATTCCAGTCCAAAGGCTTCTGATCTGGTGTAAGATCTGCAAAAATCATTGCTTACCTATTTCAGTCACTGAAAATATGCAGAATATAGTCAGGATATTAATAGAAAATGCATGAAACTATTACAATGGAGGTGATTTTCCAAGGAACCCTGCTGCATGTACTCATAGACAAGAAGACGCTGATCCCCTTCAGCACAGTAACCAATCAGATTGACAAGATTAGGGTGACGCAAAAGAGAAAGCATGAGAACCTCCACAAGGAACTCCTTTTCCCCTTGCAGCCCTGTCTTATCAAGTTGCTTAACAGCTACAACCTGCTAATAACAAGTAACAACCACAATGCAAGGGATTAAAGAAATTGGGAAATATAGGGAAAATTTTCCAGGAAGGAAATTGGACTGGCACTGAAAAATGTACCTGACCAGTACTTTCTAGTTGCCCTTTATAAACAGCCCCAAATCCACCTTGCCCAAGCAAGGATTCTTGTATAAAATTTTTTGTTGCAATTGCCAGTTGTTGATAGGTAAAAGTCTGAGCCCCATTGCCAGCATTAGGCTCATCTTTGGGAACTGATGATTCCTGTCTTAAGCCTCCACCAGTTTTTGATCCTACTGAACCAACTCCTGTTTTTGTTCAGGCATGGTTAGATGGCCAGAATAAACTCAATCATACCACTTTGATTAGCATGAAATTCCAGAGATCTTTAACATTGGAATCTTATTAACCAGTTTCCAAAACATCTCCAATTAGTTTGGTTCATCTAGGAAAGCAAACAAAGTACCAAAAAAAGCAGCAATGGCAAATCTTACAATTACTACCTCAAGAAAAAATTAGAACAAGCAAAAGCCAAGGCATAATCAACTCAAATTCACATGATTTCAACAATAAATCACATCTACCTTGTGCAAAGCCAAAACTTTATCTCAACTGAACCTTAAATCTTAAACCCTTGAATTAGTTTGGTTAATCAATTAGCTCTGTAATGCCATCTTGACTGAAACACAATCTCAAGTGTCAAGTTCCAAAGAGCAACAACATACCAAAGCCAATAAAACCCAACATGCCTAACACTGTTACCAGATATTTAGCAGCAATGGATTAAGTAATCTTGCTAAGAGTAAACTAAACAGAACTCTTGTATAAGCAGACAACAGTATTAAGCAATCTTAACTGATTAACAAATCATATGAAACGAAGATGAAGACAAAGATATGTAATCTCAAAAAGAAACTAAAAACAAAAAAAAACTGAGGCATATGTCAAACAAAGAATGCAACAAAAAGAAAAACACAGAAAGAAACTGACCAGAAGATGATTGAGGCTTGCATTCCTTGCTAAGTTCTTTTTTGTCACCACTCTTCAGCTTCTTACCTTTCCTCCAACCAAAACAAGGGCAATACCCCATTGGCTCCTGCTAAATCAAACTCCTAGTAAAGAAAAAGCTACCAATTTTATAATTAAAAATTTGTACCTGGGGATCATGAACTTAAATTATAAAACTCATTTCATGAGATATGCTGCCATAATAATCAACCCAGCAATGACTTTTAAGGTAATTTGCTAGCAATAAAGAATTTTTTATTTGTTTCTTTCCTTATTTGACTGAGAACAATTAACTGGATCCCTATTGTTTTTTTTATTTATTCGGTATATATGTAAAAGATTTTAAGTTTAGTTCAATTTTTTCACAGATACATTTATGTTAGACTTAACGATTCAATATAATCAAGTGAAAAATGAACTTGCTTACCATTCGATGGTTTAAATATTTGTTTGGATATAAATAAATAAGTGAATAATTTACTTTTTATTGCCTTTTTGGCATTGGCTTTTCTCCCTTGCCAAATTCATGCACATTCTTAACTCTTAAGTTTAAGCCAAAACACTACTCAAAAAAAAAAAAAAAAGTTTAAGCCAAAACAAAGTAACATTTTTTTTTCTAATTATTATATTTTTATTTACATTTATAACATCATATTGAATTATTGATATATCCTTATAGGCAAAATTCTGGATTTACCTTTAATTAAACAAAAATCTTAGGCAGCCATACAAATGAGATAATAAAAAAAAAATTGGATAAGATTCACTTAATTAATATTTATCTCTACATTCATATCAAGATTTATATTTTATGAAATTTAATTACTAATTGTGAACACATAACTGTTTAATTGATTAATTCAATCCGTAATGCTTAGTAATTTAAAGTAAAAGGAGGATAATAGCAAATTGGACTGTAAAATCTATCTACCGTCAAAAGATAATTACATACTAAAGAAAATGGATCTACCTATAGAAAAGGTTCAAGTCAAGTGTCGGCAGTCTTGGCCAGTCAACAACCTTTGTCTCTTTTTATTGATTTAAGTGACACAGATTTTGCTTTGTTTTTCTTTTTTTTAATTAAAAAGTCGTAAGAACTTTTTTTTTTATATAAATTTGTTAGATTTGACGTAAATAAATATGTTTGAATATTAAATAAAACTTAATGATAACAAGGATTACATATGAATGAATGAACCCAATTTACAATTCTTTGATTGAGCTTCACTGAGATTAATGATCCAATGGAAATAGTTGCATACCTAATACAACAACAAATACCTTCAAGATTCGCTATGGACAATGGAGTTAGACACACCACAGTAAGGATGGATTTTCACCTGTTCAAATAGAGAACGGAACGGAAAATCCACCTTAAGACTAAGAAAAGAAGAGTAATAATGATCATTAGGAAGAACATGAGTTGCTTATTAAAATCCCTAGAAAAATTAGCTTTCAACAAAGGACTCAATTACAAATTTTCCCAAGAAAATTTATAAGAAAATAAAGAGTTAAATAAGAAAATCAAAGCAATGAAGTTGAAGCAGAGAAGAGGAAGAAGAAGAAGAAGAGAAGAACATCACCTCTGTTCAAACCCGTGCCTGGGAAGACACTTAAGTCTTGGGTGTTAGGAGGAGAAGTTACTCTAAAAAATAATAAACCTTAGAATTTAGGAAGCCCACGAAAAGAGAAAAGATATGCTTTAAGCTTTGTCAATATAAAGATTTCTTTTCCTTTTAGAATAGCTGAGATTTGAGTCCCATGCGTTTACAAGAAGATTTCCTTTTCCTTTCTTTTCCTTTCCTTTCCACCTTTTTCACTGTTAAAAGGGAAAAGAAATGCAGTGGGAGACGCATGAGGGCATGATGTGAATATCAGAAATAGAGAAATAATACACGGAAAGAATTGCAGCCTCAGGAATTACATCTATATATATAGAACAGTTTTCACAATGTTTTTCCGAGAACTACAAAAGGCACGAAGCTGGTTTTCGTCTGTTGTTCCAACGCCCGACAGTTTGACACCATATTGTTCCAATCTATGGATATCGCGCGGAATGGGAGATTGCCAGAGGCCCTCCCACCAAGCTGGAGGAAGAAGTGGTGTGAAAGCACACTGATTCGGCTGCCCCCGGCAACTCAATGGCCCTGCAAATCGGTTCCATACATGTCCCCAACCCACCTGAAGCTTCAAACCTTCTGCCAACAAATTACCCTGGAAGCTGCTTAGGAATGAGAAACTTGAAGCTGTAGAATCTTCCCCTGAAAAGTGCAAAAGATACCACATCACGAATGGTAGAAGAGATGATCCAGCTACTTAAGCCAGAGTGAAGGGGGGCAATGTTACCTATACTGTTTGATGCAGCTAATGCAGCAACTAACTGAGCATAGGTAGTCGCAACACGTCTGTGAGCCCCGGAAACAACTGCATGCTTTGCACGAGATGCAAGAAAGAAATCCACAAAAGCAACCCATCTGGGTGCTGGGCCCCAATCTTTCACTCTAAAATCCAAATTTGGTGATGTTTTAATAAAACGAGAGACATTACCTCTGAAAAGTCTATAATCAAAATGAAGAACCTGAGAAAAAAGTGCATATACATCATCAGTATCTCTTCATATACACTGACATATGAAGGTTATTTATCAGACATTACCAAGTTTATTACCTCGGCAAATTCACTTATATTTGGTGTAATGCTTTTTACAAAAGAAGGGGTATCAGATATTAAAACCACCCTGGGTCTTGACCCTTTCTGTAAGTTGCGTGTTGCTCTTTTGAGGCAGTTCAATGCAGCCTGTGCAGCTCTCACTGACCTGAAACACCGAACATGAGAACCAGCAGCATCGCTAAGCAATTTAGATACCAGCCAGATCATTACAATCTCTTTGAGGCTGTCACTAAGTGTACTTTAAAAGCACATGAGATTCTGATATCATAATTTGTGTGAGGATTTTCAGTTTTTACAATTTAGGTGGTTTTAAATATTTATTTAATTCAATTACTGGGATTGTTTTCTCCAATACCTGTTCATAAGCATCCGCATGTGCAATGTAACATCAGGGTCCCTACCACCACCCAGAGCCCAATTTATTGCTTCCTCAACATCTCTTGAAGGAGAAATGAGAATTCTCATCAGTTCTCCAAATACATTAGGGCGTGAATGAAGAGATTCTGGCTTTCCAAATAACTCGTAAGCAGCATTCCTCATTTTAGGATGTATATTCTTCAAGAAAAACTGAGCTGCTACAGCATCTGTGGTGCCTTGATACCTGAAGTATTATAGGTGGTACTCAATTATGCATCCATAACTACAAAAAAACTAGGACAATTTATATCAACAGAGTTCACACTCTACCATATGATAGGTTGGCGCCACTTCCTCCAATTGCTACAGAGAGCATTTGTTTTTGTCGGCTTCTCAAAATCATCAGTTCTCATTACCAGATGCCTTCCGTACTTCTTCACACAACCATTTTGTCTCCATAAATGCTTCACTTCTCTCAAAGTAAAGGTGAGATTGGAATACAAAATGTAATCCCCAAAAGGATATTTACCCCTGAACAAAGAAAAGTGACATACAAAATGACAACAAGAAAAGCATGAGCATAGCTGCAACAACATACAAAATCATTATGACATTTGCCAAGACACTACCATGCTTTCCTAGTTAGTACATCACGTAGAAAATGCATAAAAAATGGTGTCCCTTTTTAGACATTTACCCTCCTAATTTCTAAACCATTTATGTCATAAGAATTTTATATAAACCTGCAATTTGTTTATATATTTTGTGATCGTGTTGTCTAAAAAATCATACATGAAAATTGTGACGTATCAACACACCAAACACAAAGTACTTAATTTTGCATGATCATGTTCATGTCGTTTTCGTATCCTGTTTAAGATTGTCAAGTGTAATTTTATATTAGGATAACGCTAAAACGATAGTTCCTACTAGCCAAGTAAAATGTTAGACAAATAAGAACATATAAACACAAAACAGAAAGGATTGAGAAAGAACCAATATGCCTGGTTTGCCCAATAATCAGCGACCGGTTCAACATTACGCTCAATGCTGCAGCAGTTAATAGCTTATACATTTCATTTCCAAAACCGGCTTCGGATGCTTTTCCTATCACAAACCCATGTCTACAGAACTGCTCTGGAGGCAGCTCACGAATTCTTGGAGCGCCTGAAATCAGAAAATTTACATGTAATTTTCCTCGTAGTTCTGTCAAACAGTTTTCGTATGGCGGCAAATTATAACATCAAGAAATGAATTTTTATTTTTGTTAATTTCAAATTCCACAGCAAATAAAATTTCAACTTACCTCTCCAAAATAAAATGAAAATGGAACTATGTACCCAAAAAAATGAAAATGGAACTTTCTTTTATAATATAACAGTAGAAATCCAGCTAAATAAAATTAGGAAAGAATAAATTAATCGAAAATTGATTACCATTTATAGAAAAGTGACGTTTAATAATCCTTCTCACTCTAAGACTCTCCTTCAAACTCCTCCCTTTAAAATCCTTCCCCATTTCCTCCACCGTGGCACAGCTCTTCGCCGGAGCTTTCTTCGGCGCCTCAGCCGAAGACAAAAAGCCGTCTCTTTTACGTTCCCGGAGCTCCAACTGGGCAGGCAAATCCAGCATTGCCCCATTCGCCGTCGTCGGCGGTGCATCAACGGATCTTAACTTCAGCAGTATCAGCCAGCGTATGAAAGTAAAAGCTACGCAGAGAAGCAGAAACCACCTTGCCAAAGCTCGCTTCCTCCGAGAACCGCCATACCTCATCATTTTTTTTTTCAACTTTGGAGTGAAGCTTTGTTTGGATCGAATTTGTAGTCTGATTACGAGAGTCCGTCGGTCGCCACCGCGCAACTTCTCTTAAGAAAGACTGAAAGAGTAATATTGCCTTTTTTTATTCACCAAAAAAAAATAAATTGCCTTTTTTTTTTAATTATCTAAGGTTGAGTTGTGGTCATGTCACCTGCCACGTAAGTCATATGTGTCTTGTTTTTTGTGATTTAACATTTTCTTTATCATGAAGATATTTATGAATTAAAGAATAGTTATCTTTTATTTGTTTTATACTTTAATTATTTTATTATTTAGATCTATAGAGACATAAGAAGATATTTACGAGATTAAAGAATAATTATCTTTCGTTTTGGACGTCATGATTTTAATTTTTAACACATGATGTGTTTTATTAAAAAAAAAAAACCCTTAAAATCGGCTAAAATTTTCTTTATTTTAATGTTAAAAAAGAAAAAAAAGTATTAGATTTATACCCTAATATTCTTTATTCACACCTTCTCTTTAAACTATTCATTAAGAACATATCAAATTCAGTTAATAATAACCTTTAGTTCTTAAATACACATGAGATTATGTACTTTTATTATTTTTAAGGTAAATTAATACAATGATAAATAATCTTCTTTAATACCAACAAGTGGTTGGAAGAAGTGGAAGTGAACTTCTTCCTTAGGTATTTGGACAAGGTTCTAGTCCTGGAATCCCCACTGTTGGAAAGGTTTTACCATTTACCACTCTCCAGCCCGAACATGATTAATCTTAGATCGTAAAATGAATGAAGATACTTGTGCTTACAAAAAAAAAATAATCTTCTTTAATTACATTAACTTA
The DNA here is from genome assembly GCA_031772115.1 of Heritiera littoralis. Taxonomy (NCBI): domain Eukaryota; kingdom Viridiplantae; phylum Streptophyta; class Magnoliopsida; order Malvales; family Malvaceae; genus Heritiera; species Heritiera littoralis. Next base: position 574,725 of record JAPDPK010000089.1, read on the forward strand.
GGGGTTATTTGGGAATGTTTTTATTTTTTGTATTTTCTAAAACTGAAGTAATACTATATTTGGTTTGTATGTTTTTATTTTCAAAAAGTGAAAACAAAAAATAATATTTTGGAATGTTTTGAAAATCATTCAAAACATAAAATTGATGTTTTCAATATTCTGAAAACAATTTTGTTATTGTTACAGCATAGGTACTATTCATTCGTACGTACGGCTATAGCATCCATTAAAAAGGGTAAAAAATGGAAAACTTCAACCTATTTAGGTTCTATTAATACTCAAACCATGCCCCTTTCAATTATAAAGCTTTTGCCACCTTCTCACATTACTATCTACTAATAAAACCTGGCAACAAAAATGTTATCCAAACATGTTTTCAAAATTAATAAATTGAAAACAAAATGAAAATAAAACAAAACAAAAATTTCAAAAACACAAAACACAAATCACAAAACACACAACAATTTCAAACGAACCTTTAGAGTTTGTAATTTAGTATTCGTGTTGTGTATATTTTGCAATGAACACGTGCAAAATAAAGAATTATGAAATTATAATTTTGATCAATAAGTCTTATATATAAATTAAATCTTTTAATTTTCAGTCAAATTTATATATATTTTTGTCAAATTTTAACACATTTTTTTAATATTATTTTTAAATTATATCACATGTCTTATCTAAATTAAAATGATAAGATCTTCCCAATTTATGGTGCAGCTTATCTCAGACAGACCACTTGGGAATTGTCTTTCAACACCCCAGACCTTACATAAGGTTGAGCTCCATCAATCATCATCCATGCCGAAAGATCTTCGCCTCAGCTTTTGATGGATATGCATGCCTCCCTTGAGATTCATGGAACTAAAACCTTAACAAATGTTAGCTTGTTAGTTACTTCCAATTAACTTTTGTTTCCATGCAAACTCGAAATTAGTAATAATAGTAAATTTTACCAAGAGCATATAAATCAGCTGGCAGTAAATTGTTTTAACTTAACCAGAAGTTTCAAGTTCAAGCTCTGATTATGCAACTGTGTTAAAAATTTTTAGGGAGAGTTTTGCCACCCTTTGGATCCTGCCTGATTCGAATCCGAATTAATCTTATATCAAAATGATGTGGAGATATCGGGTGATTTCGATCAAAAAAAATAGTAGTACTATATTCTTTAAGGCAATCTCGATAATTTTAAGCACCATACTTTAACAAAATAAGTAATCGATATAAAAAATATAAAAATAATATAAATTAAAATTTAATAAAAATAATTATGAATGTGACAACGTTTTAAAAATAATTTATATTTAACGCGTTAGTACAAATTTTGATACAATAATTTATATGTTTGTATATCATTTTTTTTTGCCAAAAGAAATACTTCATTTATTGCTTCAAAAATACTCAGTAACAAACACAAGCATCAAAAACAGATATAAAAGAACTTTAAGCAAACAAGTTTATATATGTTCTGCATAACATCCATATTACAATGGAGGAGTTGGAATCCCATCCTTGTCAAAAATCCCAACCAAAGAGAATGGAAACAATCTACACAGAGTAGACCAACACATCCCCTTCCTTGCCATCTTCGCAAGCCAATCTGCTGCTGCATTAACCTTTCTGTTCACCAAAACTAATCTATGATCAGGAATCTTCTTAATAAAACTTTGAATATCAGCAAAAACAAGCTTAATCCTCCAATCACAAGCCTTCTCCTTCCAGTAAAATAGCTCATAGACTATTTTACTATCAATCTCAAACACCACCTTGTCAAAACAACCAGCTATTGCAATCTTAATTCCTTCTCTTAGAGCTATAGCTTCTACCTTAACAACACTGGACGCCAAAAAACAATTACAATTACCATTGATCAACTGTCCTCTGCTATCTCGTATAACAACCCCAAAACTTGCAGATCCAGTTTTATCTAAAAAACTCCCATCACAATTAACTTTAATCCACCCATCAGGAGGAGAAACCCATCTATCCTCAATTTCCCTGCCCTTCTTACTCATCTTAGAATCCACAACATCAATAACAGAACGATTCACCCCTTTATATTCAAATAATGCAATCTTAATTCTGAAAATAATACTCCTTACCATCAAATCTTTTTTGCCATTCACAAACTCACATCTAGCTTTCCAAATGTTCAAGCAAATAAAAGCTACATCCACCATACTCTCAATCTGATCTACCTTTTTCAAAACATTAAAAACATCTATTAACCAACAATCAATTGTAGTGACCTTCTCTCTGCAAATCCTCATACCATAAAAGCACTCAAACCAAATCAATCTAGTCCAACTACACAACAAAAGCATATGCTCCACTGATTCATTCTCCTGCCCACATATTTGACATATAGGATCTAATAAAATCTTCCTTTTCCAAAGAGCCATTCCAACTGAGATTGCATTAGTACACATTCTCCATAGAAAAATCCTGTTCTTACTAGGAATTTGTAGCCCCCAAGCGATTCTCCAAAATTTCCCATCGATAACATGTGAAGAGGAAGGATTGACTCTGATTACATTAGCAAAATTTTGCTTCTTCAGCACAAAATACCCAGATTTTACTTTAAACATACCATTTTTATTAAATGGTCACACCAAAACATCTCTTCCTTCTTGCTGACTTATAGGAATTTTCTTAATAGCATCCAGCACTTCCTCAGAAAGCCATTCCTTTATAGAATCTAAACACCATTCCCCATTTTCTCTATCCATAATCTCAGCCACCTTTTCTGGTAATTGACTATTAATAAAGCCAGGATGGTTAAGTCTCTTTCCAGCAAAATCTGGAATCCACGTATCCCTCCATATTGAAACCTCCTCACCATTCATAACTTGCCAAACTAAGTGATCTTTCAATACATCTCTCCCAACCAGTAAACTACTCCAAATCCAAGAAGCTTTTCCACCTTTTCGGGCATCCATCAAACTAACATGGTGAAAGTACACCCCTTTTAATACTCTGACCCATAAAGCTTCAGGCTCCTGCAACATTCTCCAAACTTGCTTAGCTAATAAAGCATTATTAAACAAGCAAAGATCCCTAAACCCAACACCCCCCAAGCATTTTGGCATAGTCATTGACAACCAACTTTTCCAGTGAATTTTCCTCTCTTCAGCTTTCTGCCCCCACCAAAAACTAGCTATAGCAGAATTAATGCTATCACAAGTTTTCTTTGGAAGCTTCAAACAAGCCATTATGTAAATAGTAACTGCATAAGCCACTGCTTTACTAAATACCTCTTTACCTCCAAAAGAAAGAGTCTGTTGCTTCCAGCATTGCAATCTTCTCAATACTTTTCCTTGAATATAGTTCATAGCTTCACATCTACTTTTCCCCCATAAAGCTGGCACCCCAAGATATGTCCCTAGATTATCCTTCTCACCAATACCCATACAATCCACAATATCCTTCTTCAAACTCACTGGAACATTTGGACTAAAAATAATACTGGACTTCCCAACATTAACCATCTGGCCTGAAGCTTTACAGTACTCCTCAATACACTCATCATCCTTTGACAGTTAATTGCACTTACTTTAAGAAAAAATAAAGAATCATCTACAAAAAACAAATGGGTTAGTAAAGGATAGTACCGACTCAACTTAATTCCTTGAATAAGACCTGCCTGTGCTTTTTTTAGGACCATCCTTGATAGGACATCCCCAACAAACAAAAAAAGATATGGTGATAAGGGGTCACCCTGTCTAATTCCCCTAGAAGGGCAAAAACTAGGAGTAGCCTTCCCATTTATGACTAAAGAATAGGACACTGTTCTAACACACTCCATGACCCATCCTACCCAAACTTCATCAAACCCCATCTTCCTTAAAATAGCCTCCAAAAAGTCCTAATCAACCCTGTCATAAACCTTATTCATATCAACTTTTAAAGCAGCTACATACTTTTTTCCTTTCTTTCTCAACCTTAAATGATGAAACACCTCTTGTGCAATAATAATATTATCATGAATTTGCCTCCCTGCTACAAATGCACTTTGATTCTCTGTTATCATCCCATCCAACAAAGGCTTCACCTTATTCACCATTACTTTAGAAATCACCTTATATAGAAAGTTACATAGACTTATTGGCCTATAACTCGAAACTGTATCAGGATTATCAACTTTAGGAATAAGCACCACATCAATACTGTTTACTTCTCTAACCATCCTTCCTGTTTAAAAAAAATTCCTCACAGCCCCAATTAAATCTTCATTAACAATATTCTAGTACCTTTGATAAAAACTACCGCAGAAACCATCTGGCCCTGGCGCTTTATAAGCACCCAACTGAAACACAGCATCCTTAATCTCCTTATCAGTAAATTCCTTTATTAACTCCACATTATCCTGATTAAATATCAATTTTGGTACATCATTCAACACACTACCCATCTCCCTTTCCTGTTCCTTCTTAAACAATTTCTGAAAAAAGTCTACAAAATGATGAATAACTTGAGCTTCCTCATCTAGCCAACTACCATCATCAGTTCTTACTCTAACCACTTTATTAGCTCTCCTCCTCTGCATTGTTGACTGATGAAAAAACTTAGTATTATTATCACCCCACTTTAACCAATTCACCCTTGCTCTTTGATACCAATATAATTCCTCCCTATCCCAAACTTCTTTAATCTTCCCATTTAAAACCTTTATTTTTTCTAATTCCTGAAAGTTTACCTCTCCCTTCTGTAATTTTTCTATTTGTTTTTTGAACTCTTCTATCTGACTCCTATTATTCCAATCAATTTTTTTCCTCCATTCCAACAATAACTTTCTACATCTATTTAATTTTCTAATTACTTCCCTTACACTCGCAGCACCACTATATTCTCCCCATCCTTCCTTAATAACTTGCTCACATTCCTCACTATCCATCCAACCAGCCTCAAACTTAAATCTCTTAGCCACCCTCCTCTCCCTCCATTCAGTTAATATAACTATAGGAGAATGATCAGACCCAACTGCTGGTAAATTTATAGCTAGCATACAAGGAAATTCTTCAAGCCATTCATTGTTAACTAAAACTCTATCTAGTTTTTCTCTAATCACCTCTCCATTTCTTATCCCACACCAAGTATATCTCTCACCCTTTGTATAAACTTCATTTAACCCACACACATTAATCAATTCCTGAAAACACTCAATCTTTCTTCTCTCCTTCCTTCGACCCCCCTCTTTTTCTGTTTCATACAACAAATCATTAAATCCCCCTATTAAAACCAATGGGCCATGGCATTTACGCACCTTTCCTTTTATCATATCCCACACTATCCTCCTATTTTCAAAAACAGGATCCCTATATACCCAAAAAATCCTAAACTTTACACCCTTCCTACTATCACTCACAACAGTATCAATACAATTTTTATTTCCAGTAACAATTTCCACTTTCATATCCAACTTCCACCATAGAGACAGCCCTCCACTTAAACCTTCAGGTTCAACATAAAAACTCTCATCATATTTCAATTTCTTCCTAATAGATTCCAACCTACTACATGAATTCTTTGTTTCCATTAAGAAAATAAAATCTAGATCGAATTTCCTCCTAACATCCTTAAGATTCTGAACTGTCAAGTCCGATCCAATACCTTGACAGTTCCAAGAAATATCAATCATGATTGATTTGTGGCTGTTAAAGGCCAGCCACCACCGCCTTCTTTAGAATTCCTGCTATCCCCTAACACATCCATCACTCCAACACCACTCGTAATCGGAACCTCAAACAAACCATCAATTTGGTCAACCTTACTAACTATAGCTTTAGAACACTTCCTACTCCTTCTCTTAACTCTTCTCCTCACAGTACTGTTTTTAACAATTCCAATTTTATTCCTTACTTCCTCTCCTAATTTCAACCCCTGACTTAACCAACCCAAACTAACATTATCAACATCCTCCATCTTCATTTTCTTTATACTACCCTCAGCCACCTGATCACTATCCTCCCTCATCCTCTTAAGTTTCAGTTTACTAAAATCACTCACTAACAACCTCTCTAACACCTTACCATGAGGATCATTAGTATTCACATAACTCTCTATTTCACCTTCTGAGGGCAACTCCACAAAATAATAACACTTCCTTCCTTCCATTATCTTCCTCTCCAAACCATCCACATATTCCTTCTCTGTATCTTTAGTCCCTTTCTCTAAAATCATCCCCTCATCTTTCTTCACACATTCTAATATCCCCGTATTACTAACCCCAACCTCCCTACAAAAAGTATCTTTCCTTTCCACAACCATCTGTAGGTTCTCCTTCTGAAACCCATCATACCCGACAACCCCTGTTTCTACTTTCAAAACAGAAACTACCTCTTTCTTATCTTTTTTAAAATCTTCTATTTTATTATCAACTCTAATTGAAGGAAGATTACTTACTTGCCCCTCTGCTGAGTTGGACACATTTAAATTCTTCCTGCCCATTTTAACTGCCTCTAACTGTCCCACGTGCAAATTCCCGCCTATTCCACTATCCTTCTGACCCAACTTTCCCCCACTCGCCACTACCTCTTCACCTTCCCTTGTAACTGCATGCGCCACCTCCATATCATAAGCACCCGATACAACCACCGCATCCTCTCTCACCACTCCACCATGATCAATTCTTCTATCAAAATTGTTATTGAATCCAGGATTGCATCCATACCCTCCTTTCTTTATTGGCATAGCTCGGAGATGTGCCCCAACCCTAATCTCGAAGAATCCTCTTTAAACATAATGGCATCTTCTCCATAGCTCTTCAACAAGTGTCCCAATCTTCCACAGGAATAACAAAAATCAGATAATCTTTCATACTTGATCTGAATCCATAGTCTATCCCTATCCTGCTTTGGCAACCAAAAGCCATCAACTAATGAATTGCAAATCTTCATACTAACTCTGATTCGTAAAAAACATCTCCCAATCCCACCTGCAATTCTCTATTCATCCACTTCTCTAAAAACTCCAATTCTATTCCCAATCATCATCGCATTTCTAGTCGTCATCAAATCAATTGGAAGATTAAAAACCTGGATCCAGAAATCAACCTCCGAAAAATCGACCTCTTCCGCAGCCAAACCCCTTGGCCATTTCTTCATTACCAAACAACATCTCATAATTGACCACGGACTATCCCCTATAACTCTATTCAAAACTTCCTCTGATCTAAAAGAAATTCCATACAAATTAGTATTCACCTCACTAATACATGGTGCGACATCCAAACTCCATAATCCTCTCATCACTGCTATTACTCCTCTCTTATTCAACACCTTATCAGATATAATCTTTCCTAAAACCAAAAATCTTGACAACGCAAGACTCTGATCATCACCTCCCTCCAACCTAATCTCTAGATCCTCCATCAGATCTGAAGTATGCTAAGAACTAATCCTCTCTTAAGACGTAAACAGGAAGGACACCCTAGTTGCCCTAACCTCTACACAAAAAAATGAATATAAAAGAAAACCTAAGTGACCTCTTATCCAAAGAAAGACTTCAGAGAAAAAACAGAGCAAAACAGGCAATAGAAAAGGAAAAAACAAGAAAATCAAAACACAAAGGAAGAAAAACAATCAAAAAACGAGAAAGAAACTCTTAGAAAAAGAGAAAAACTCCCATCGTAGAGAGAGAAGCTCTCATGTTAGAGAGAGAACCTGTTTTTATGTCATTTAATAACAAAAAATATGCAGAATCGTAAAATCTAATTTTTTGGTTACAAGTGTTAGAAACGAACCCGTTTCTTATTGGATCATGGGACTCATCATCATCATTATCAAAAGAAAGTTAAAGTCAAGCCAGGTTAACCAAATATAATCAACTAATTAAACTCACAAAACGTGGCATACATTCGCTGCTTTCAATGATCAAGCAGCCGATGAAACAGGGGAAAGCAGAACGTGGGAAGCACAACAATGGTGACAAAACCAGTCAATGGTCATTCGTCAACCCTCCCAAAAGCAGATAACACAACACCAAACCAAACAAATCCCACAACAATTTCCTGTCCGTACATTCCCTCCACCCTCGACCAATTCAGTTCCGATTCAAAGAAAAACAAGAACTCGAAACGAATTGCAAAAACAACGCGACTAATTCTCCTTCCTCTTCGCATCTTTCTCTATCTAGTTTTCTTCAGACCTTCATTACTGTTTCCTTCCTACAACGTTTTCTTCTTTTTTTTGTTCTTTTCTAAGAGCTTTGCCATGGAAAAGAATCACCAACCAGAGAAGTCCTCAAGTTTTAACAATGGAGATGACAACGACAAGAGCTCCGTCGCCAACAATGCGTTTCCGGAGTTGGAGTCGCCGAAGTGTTCTAAGGAAGAAAAGTCTGCGGCAGCTGAGATAACCCAGATAGAGATGGAGAAACCGGAGGAAATAAAGACTGGAAAAACTGAAACTGAAGAGAAAGAGAAAGAGAAAGAAGGAGAAGAACTAGGAGAACCTTCTCCTCCGCCTCAAATCGAATATACCCTGGAGACCGCCTCGGATGATATTGAACGTTTCTTGTCAAATCTCTCAACTCCAATGGAGGAGGAGGCTGAGGCAGGTTTACAGATTCCAGAGTTTATCGAGAAGTATTTGGATCTTGTCGAAGAGAAAATCTCCGAGGGATGTCAGCTTCATGAGGATGATTTATCGTTTTTTAAAGCTGTGGACGATTTCAAATCTGTATAAAAATCTATCTGCAGTCTGTAAATTGGATTCCAGCCAGGGTTCTTTGATCAATCGCATTGGTAGGACTCAACAGCGAGCTATGTGCTATTTAGAGGACGAATTCAGGTCTCTCCTGGAAGAGTCAAGAGCCCTGGAATCTGACCAGAAATAGGGGGTTGCAGATCTGGCTGGGGAAAATCAATCGGTTGAATCAAACGAGGAATCCAACTTTCCAGGGTATTCTCAGGAAGTTTTGGCCAACTTGAATAAAATTGCCGAGAGGATGATCTCCGGAGGATATGAATCCGAATGCTGTGAGGTTTACATGATCACCAGGAGGAATGTGATTGAGGAGACCTTGAACAAGCTAGGATTCGAGAAGATTAGTATTGATGAGATTCAAAAGATGCCTTGGGAAGCCTTGGAAAGGGAGATTGCGCCATGGATCAAGGCCTTCAAACAATGTGCCAATGTGTACTTCTACGGCGAGCGCAAGCTCGCTGACACGATCTTCTCTAGCTACCCTTCCTTATCTGACAGCCTATTCAGCAACCTTACACGAGGCGTGTTCATTCAACTTCTCAATTTCGCCGAAGCTGTCGCCATTAGCAAGCGTTCCGCGGAGAAACTCTTCAAGTTTCTTGACATGTACGAAACCTTGCGTGATAATCTTTCCGCCATTGATGCTGTGTTTCCTGAAGAATGCGCGAAGGAGCTCAGGGCCGAAACAACCACGGCTCGTTGCAGGATTGGCGAGACTGCGATTTGCATCTTCTGTGATCTTGAGAATTCAATCAAGTCTGACACCGGAAAAACCCCAGTTCCTGGTGGAGCCGTTCATCCTCTGACTCGCTACACAATGAATTATCTCAAATATGCATGCGATGAGTACAAGGAAACCTTGGAGCAAGTTTTCAAGGAGCATTCTAAGATTGAAAGAGCTGATTCAACAAGCAGGCCCCGGGATTACCAAGGTGCTGAGTCACAAAACCACAACAATAACGAAGAAAATCAGTCACCGTTTTCTGGGCAGCTGATGAGAATCATGGATCTGTTGGATTCGATTCTGGAAGCCAAGTCCAAGCTTTACAAGGACGTGTCATTGAGCTGCATTTTCATGATGAACAACGGACGCTACATGTTGCAGAAAATCAAAGGATCGATGGAGATCCGTCAAGCCATGGGGGACACCTGGTGCCGCAAGAGATCGTCCGATCTTCGGAACTACCATCAGAGTTACAAGCGAGAGACTTGGATGAAGCTTCTAGGTTGTTTAAACCTTGAAGGAGTGAACGTCAACGGGAAGGTGGCGAAACCAGTGCTGAAAGAGAGGTTCAAGAGCTTTAACGCCATGTTTGAAGAAATTCATAAGACTCAAAGCTCGTGGGTGGTGTCCGACAAGCAGCTGCAATCTGAGCTAAGGGTTTCCATATCAGCAATCGTGACACCAGCCTACAGATCATTCTTGGGAAGGTTTTCTGGATACTTGGATCCCGGAAGACAAACAGAGAAATACATAAAATTCCAGCCCGAAGACATAGAGACTTACATTGATGAACTGTTTGATGGAAACCCTGCATCCATGGCGAGGAGGAAAACATAAATGAGCAATGGAAAGAGAAGAAAATCCAGCCCTTTTGTAAGGATTTGGGTAGTTTTTTTCTTTAGAGGGCAAAGCTGCTTTGGTCGTTTCAATTACATGTGCCATTACGGTAAAGAAAAATGCACTTTGATTAGCAGGTATAGAAACATATTGCTCTGTTGTTCCAAAAAATCTGTGAAGCTGCTGTTTTGATCCCAAGGAACGGACCTTTTGAATTTAAGTTTTGTAATTTATTTTTGATTTATTCTTACATTTTTATTGGATTGGCAATTTCTAACTCACAATACACTTGAATCCTAATTCTCTGGATTTGTATGAATTGTACCCTATGCTTTTGTCACGAATCCCACTATTATGTAGATATGATAATTCTTGTGTAAAATTATATTTGTATAATGTAAAATAAAAAAAAATTGTATCAAAATTCATAAAGACATTGTCAAATATAAAATATTTCTTTTAGCGTTTAGTTTTTATTAAATTCAGATACAGTTTTTATCACATTTTAATCCATATTTTTTTAATGTATTTAAGATTGTCAAATTTATAAATTATAATCATGAAATGATATTGAGTTTATAAATCAAATGCTTTTCTTTGTAAGATTAATTTTTTTAATTAAAAACGAACTCGTGATAAATAAAATCAAAACCTATGCATTTTATCTGATTAAGTTTTTACCTAATATTTTCCTAGAATGTCAATTTCGTGTGGAAATTGGGAAATCATTCTTTGCGAAAAAATCTCAAAAAAAATTCTCAAAATATAAGGGTAAATTCGAGATTTTTAAAAATTAGTGGAATTAAACTTACTTACGCAAATATGCAGTAGCTGCGAAGAAAAATATTTTTTGCGCTACATTTTTTGCTTTTTATACTTGAAAATTTAGAAGACAAAATTTTTTTTGTATAAAAAGACGACTATGCCTATATGAAAATTTTCTCATTCATCATCTTTTCTCTTTCGCATTTTATTTCTTTTTGTTAAGCTCATTTTTCTCTCCTCTAAACACTAAATTTTCTCTCTTCTTTCAATATAAAAAAATGAAAATTTTGAGTAAAAGAAATTATTATGGTAGTATTGAAGAATACGAAAGAATGAAAACTGAAAAACTAGAGAGGAAAATCAAGACAAAAAAAAAGTTGCAGAGCTCACTTCTTGTGCAAGTGAATTTGCACGAGGAGTACAATTCCACGCAAATTTATTTACGTGGGAATGCTTTCTCAACGCAAGGTGCATTGTGCGAAGAGCACGTATTTGCACAAATTAATTTACGTGACATAAGCACTTAAAAAAATTTAAGTGCCATGCAAGTTGATTTGCACGAATATATGCTTCACACGCAAGCTGTCTTGCGCGGAAGACTTGTCTTAGCACAGAACACCTTGCGTTGGAAAGGCAATTTTACGCAAAATGATTTTGCCTAGAATTGTGCTTTTCGCGCAAATTTACTTGGGCAAACAATGAGCGTTTTTTTTTTAAATTTATATATGATGCATTGATAATGTATAATTTTTATATATTATTAATACATCAGATACTGATATCTCATCAATAAATTATTTTGAACAAATTAAAAAAATTTATTTATATTTGTTTTTAAAGGTTTGGCATATTTTTTAATTTACCAATTGATAAGGTGTCAACTTCTGATTCATTAACAGTGTATAAAAATTATACACTATCAATGCATTATATACAAACTCTTTTTTTTACGAGTATAATTGTTTTTTTCAAAAAAAAATTTTCATCTTAAAAAATTTTGTAGTATAATTAAAAAAATAAAGTGCAAATAGAATTTCTCAGCTGCGAATATATAATGGCTGTGGAAATAAAAATGTCATTCACAAATCAAAATTTTAACGATTGTAAGGAGTAAAAATGATTCACAGAAAAGAAAAAAAAAAAAAAGTAAAATGAGGTTCCATTTAAAATGTCTTTCGAACCGTAATCCGAAATCCCCTCAACCCAAAATGGTATTGAACTGAACTGCACTGCCCGCTCTCCTCGTCTCGTCTCGGGCTAAAGCTGGCAGACAAAGACTTCGCAGTTTCTTACGCCACCGGTTCGACCAAAAGCTCCAGTTCGCACGGTTAACCGGACGAAGCCTTCTGCAAAAAAAGAACCCTACTTTCAAACAAACCTCAATCGTTCAAATAAAATCGGTTTTTCCCTAATTCCCTCTCCATGGTTGTTCCACTCCTCCGCCGTTGATTCTCGCCTGCGTCACCCGCATTCTCCTTCTACAGGTTCTTTCTTTTTTTCTTCTCCTCCATGGTCTATTTTTCTAGGGTTTTCTTCATTTAATTATTATTCTGGCGCCACAAAGTCTTGCCTTTTCAGTTGAAGCCTTTTAATTTGTTTCGTTATTTTTCCTGAGCTTTATATTAAATGCTTAACTAAAGCAGTCTTTTTTGTAGCTTAGGGAGTTAAATTTAAATTCCCGATGTAGTTTTTCAAATAGGAGACTCACTTTCAAAGAATTTAGAAGTTAATGTTATTACCATAGAACCTGCATGCACTCTTGTGGGAGGATCATATGGAACTTACAATTTAATAGAGTTGTGCTTGTTTAGTTCTATATTTGGTAATTTATCCAGCTAAATGCAAATAATTGTTGTCCTTTGAAGGTGTGCCCTGTTTGTCCTTGTTGCTCTGCCGTCGATAGCAACAATGGGCAGTTCATTTAATCCAAAAATCTTGGTGGAAAAGCTAGGAAAGCTCAATAACACCCAAGCAAGCATAGAGAGTATCCTTTCGAACAATAATTGCGGATTATGTGCTTGTTTGCTTATTTGGGAAAGTTCTTTTGTGGCTGGTTTTGCTTTCATTGTGAGCCCAGGTCTTTTCTGACACTGTTATGTGTAATAATTGAGCATATACTTATTTTATTATGTCTCAAACAAAATTTATTGCTGATTTCAGTTTGATGTTGCTATTTGGTTGCCAATTGCTATGTAAGTTACTGCAAATGAACTTATAAAGTTTATTTTTGTCTCCTTAGCTTGGTAAGCTTTATCACATTGGTGTATTTTCCATATGCATAAGGCAAAACAAGTTGTTGAAACTTGGGACAGACAATTTCATTGCTCTCCACGTGAGCAGAGATTGGCCTTTCTGTATCTTGCCAACGACATTTTGCAGAATAGCAGGCGTAAGGGTTCAGAATTTGTTGGTGAATTTTGGAAGGTTCTTCCTGAAGCTCTCCGTGATGTGATTGAAAGTGGGGATGAGTTTGGACGGAATGCTGCATTGCGACTGGTATAGTCAACTTAACTTTCATACAGGTCTTGTTTTCTTCTGCTCTCAATTGAAATCTCTGTTAAGGTTTGACTGTGTATCACCGCCCCTCATCACGACCTAAAGTGACAGAAACAAATTGCTTAACTTTCTTGTTAAGTGGAAGACCTGAGTGGTTGCAGCTAGGTTCCTTAGAAATATGACATTGTTATCTAGACAGCAAAGTTAATTCGATGATGCTAAGTTGATAGTGATAACTTGATGATATTATGCTTCGGTTGCCAGTTTTATATCATGTGGATAAATATGTCTATAACTAGACTTAGGTTAATTTCATCGCCTTTTTTACTGTTCATTGCAATCGGATTGGTTTAAAGTACTTGCACTTTTCCAATGGTTGCAGTTAAATTATCAAGGTCCAGTGGTTGAGCTGTTGTTTTATTACATCTATCTTCTAGGTCTAGTTCATTGGCTTGCCATTTATTTTGGTGTTCAACAATTCAATTTGTGACTGTTGAAATGCTGTTAATGGCACAATCAATCGACAATGCATGGTGCTCTATTTTCACTTTATTGCTACATTTTGGTTGGTTGCTATATTATTTTCATTCAATACATATATTTGTTTTAAAATTTTACTGTCATACTGTTTCAGAATGGTTGTTTTCAAAATTAGCGTTACATCTCTCATTTCTTTTTACTGTTGGAAGTGCAGATCAGCATATGGGAAGAGAGAAAAGTATTTGGTTCTCAGGGACAAATTCTTAAGGAAGAGCTTGTTGGCAGACAATCAGAAAATAATAATAGGAATGGCAGGCATATAGGCCTCAAGCTGGTAAGATAAATTCAATGATGACTGCAGTTTTCTGTTGTTTTGTGGCATTTATACATTTCTCTCATGGACTAATGTCATTTCTCCTTTATATTCGTCCTAGCAGAAGCAGCCCGTTAGAAACACAGTAGACAAAATAGTTTCAGGCTATCAAGCTGTTTATGGTAGTCAGACTGATGAAGATGTTATATTCAGCAAATGTAGGAATGCTATTAGTTGTATCGAGAAAGTAGATAAGGAAATTAGAACTGATGTCAATTCAGGTATGATCTGCATTGCTCATCTTGTTAGCATCCAATGGTTATTGTACTTTTTGTTGCTTCATGAGTAGTTAGTACCTTCAACTACTGTTCATAATCCTTGTTTCAACTGTTTCTCTCTTTAAGAAAAAAAAAATTGTTGTTTGATCAACATTCATAGCATCTTGAGACTAAATATTTCTCATCTGAACAATTGTTACTTTCCATGGAGACTTTGATTGCATATCGGGGCACTCTATTTCTTAAATTTTCAAATTTCTCTGAACAGGGCAGTTCCATGGATCTGCACTTGTGGAGGAGGTTCAGGGTCAGCATGCTGCATTGAGAGACTGTATTGAGCAGCTAACTGTTGTTGCAGCGTCAAGAGGTGCTCTAGTCTCACATTTGAGAGAGGCTGTTGAGGAGCAGGTTACTTAGACTTATCCATTTACAAAAACATTATTTGTGGTAGCGTTAAATTAAAGCCGATTTACGTTTTTTGGCAGGAATTCAAGCTGGAGCAAGTTCGTACTCAGCTTCAGGTTTGATACTATATCTTTTAAATATACTCGTTTACATTATGAACTATTCGCTCCTGTATTCAGCTTAAATACAGTTAACAATTTTCTAACTTTTACTTGCATGCATCCTGACCATTTTCATAATGTTTTACAGGCTGCCCAGTCCCAATTGGAACAGGCTGGTAATATCTGCAGACAGTTAATAAATTGTGGCAATCTCCAGTTTGTAGCTGAGCAAAGTTCAAAGGAATCTCACACATCCAATGCACCTCAACAAGTGTCTTTTCCTGATAATTCTGGGCACATTGAGGAAGATCCTCAAAAATCTGCAGCTGCTGCAGTGGCAGCTAAGTTAACTGCATCAACATCCTCAGCCGAGATGCTTTCTTATGTCCTTTCTTCCCTTGCTTCTGAGGGTGTCATTCACAATCATATGAAAGAGACTTCTGGTGATTACCCTTCTGAGAAGAGGCCTAAGCTTGAGAATGACCAGCCTTACATACCATCTCAGAATCCCC
The DNA here is from genome assembly GCA_031772115.1 of Heritiera littoralis. Lineage (NCBI taxonomy): Eukaryota > Viridiplantae > Streptophyta > Magnoliopsida > Malvales > Malvaceae > Heritiera > Heritiera littoralis. The sequence continues at coordinate 590,341 of JAPDPK010000089.1, forward strand.
AGCAAGCCTCAGTTCCACCATTCCCACATCCCGAATCTCAGCAACACAGTGTTGTGGCCACCACCCAGCAATTAACCCCAAATGAAGTGCCACCTCCTCCATCATCGTCTCCACCTTCGCCACTGCTGCCGCCAATGCCACCATATGCTGTGCCCCAGTACATGCCAACTGCTGGATCAATAAATGGTGTGCCTTGTACCTACGGCACGACCCCATCACAGCAGCCTTGCTTACCTAGTTATTCAGTGGTTGGGGCTGCAATGACCGGCAGCATATCCCCATTTGCCACACCAACTAATTCTTACCAGAGCTTCCAAGGTTCTGAAGGTTTTTATAATCCGCCCTCATCTGTGCCGACGGCACCAATTTCTCGGCAATAGAACTTGAAATATTATTGTCATATGATTTAAGAAGTTTTAATTCAGAAACTAATTTTCTCAGCACCAGACCTATCTTTGTTTGGTTGCCATGTACATCATTTGCAGATTGTAAATGTTCTGTAACTTACATTCTTACATTGTGTTCGAGTCTTAGGTATTTAAAACTATTTCTCGCATGCTTGAATCTGATAACAAGATTTTATTTAACTTGATTGGTTACAAGATTCACCAATCTAGTTTGTTTTTACCACAACTATTTCTTGGCTAAGATCATTGTGGTTGTTGTGAATGGAAGTTTTCATTCCTTGTTGGGAATACTTGGATGAGGATCTTGTCTGGTTAAGTCATATGAATGACTGTAACATGTTGTAAACATATACTGACATAAAAATGTCTTACTGGAAAATGGTTATTTCCTTTTTTACTAATGTTTTGCTTGGTAGAAAAGATAAAAAAAAGTGAGGATGAAAAATTTGTTAATTTAATAATTAAATTTTATATCTATTTTTTTTATTTTGTAGCTTAACACTTTTGACTAATGGCGAAGAGAAACATTCACGTGAGTATGACGAAGCTATGTCTGGCTTTTGGATAGAAAGTGGAAATAAAGAATGTGGAAAAAGAAGAGTGAAGTGGAAAACAGAGTTGAGAGCATTGTCTGATGTCTGAATTCTGATGCCAATGCCTCGCTCAAACATGGGCAGCACGAAGAACGGAAAAAGCCCATCATAACACTTCGACCGTACGTGGAAGCTCTTGCATTGCATCAGTTGTTGCTGGTTGCCGTTAATTTCCCGATTCCACCTTAAGCCTATGTTTGGATTGAGGGTGGGGAAGGGAAAGGAAAGGAAAGGAAAGTAAAACAAAGGAAGGTTGTAAACCTTTCCTTTGTTTGGGAAGATTTTTTAGCAAGGGAAAGGAAAGAGAGGGGGAGTGAGCACCCCTTGCTTTCCCTTGAGTTACTCAGTTTTTTTAAAACCCCAATTTAGGGTAAAGGGGAAGGAAAGGAAACTTGAAAAAAATTTTAACATGTAGAATATCAAATTTAACCTTATTATCTTATAAAATTTAAAACAAAAAGGGTTATAATTGGAAAAAAAGCATTACAATAAATCATTTCCTTTCCTTTCCATTGTTTAACCAAACAAGGATTGTTAGGATTACTTTCCTTTCTTTTCCTTTATTAATTTTAGCTATCCAAACAAGGGGTACATGTACCCTTTCATTTCCTCTCCTTTCCTTTAGTTTGCATTCCTTTCCTTTCCATTCCTTTCCTTTACTAATGTTTATCCAAACATAGTGTAAGATATTATGAGATTATGTTATTTTATATAAATAAAATTTTGAAGTTACATTTGTAAGTTATTTTTGTGGGATTGAACCTATATTTTTTGAGACATTTAAGTTAAAGCAGACAAAGCACATTTTAGATTATTCATCTTAATATTATTCTCCTCAAGCATTTTTTTTTTTTTTTTTGTGGAGAATCGCATACATCTCAAATTACTTATCTTAGTACTATTCTCACTCAAGTACTATTTTATGGAGACTCGCATATAACCTGTAAACTATTGTTCATTTGCACTCAAAGTTTTTAGAATTTTGTCTCAAAGAATATTTTATAATTATGGATTCAAATTTTTATTTATATATAATAACAAAATTTCACAATATTTTACCGTGAAATTGAAACGTTACAGTAAAAAAAATATTAGAAAGATTGATCATCATGAGTTCCGAGGCTTTGGGATTGTAAGGAAAACTAAGTTGATGTCTTAACTTACAACTAAAAGCCATAAGCTGCTTGGAGACAAAAGCAGTTTTGGGTTACCAACACAACAGACGAGGACCAAAACCTTGTTAGAAGCTTAGGAGTTGCTCTCCCTCCCACCATAGATCTCTCAGAATACAACTACAGATCTGATTCTGTCATCAGTTCATTGTCGACGAGGAAACAAAAACTTAAGTATTGCAAAAGTGTTTTGTCTTCCATGTGTGACCCACTGTTACAAGAACATGGAGCAATGAGAGTAGGCAGCTTCAGCGGCAAAACAAAGATGTTGGGACTGTCAAAGATGTTTAAATATCATTAGGGGATGTTTGTTTATCAAATTACACGATTAAACAATTGATGAACAGTTAACCTAAAAAAGAACTGAAATCCAGCAAGAAAACAGACATTCCCTCATGACTAAACTGTGGAAACACAAGGCATGACAAGACAAGACAAAAACAGTGTCAGATCCCAACACCCATGCACCAACCAGAGATCTTTGAAACCCTGAATGAAAATTTTCGCGAAAATCAAAGACTTACACTAACTTAAACTCAAACCCACGCACCAAAAGGAAAGAGTGTGTGGTTATTTGAAACTGAAAACGACAAATGGAAGGCTGTAGGTCTGGTTGTGGCAACAGTCAACTCTACATAACGTCAGCTGGCTGAACATCAGACAGCAAAATGTGGAACAAAAGCTGAGAAAAGCCGTCATGTCATGTTGCTTTAACGGCTCAAAGGGAAAAGAGTGTGGGGGAGGAAGCGATAAAGTGGGATTGGTCTCATTTTAAAAAGGAGTGTTAGCGTCAGCCTTTGCTTGCTTTGAGAATCAAAATTAAATGAAACTAATAACTTCATTTTTATTTTGATCTGAAAACAATAATAACTTCACTTTGTTCTAAAATAGTAAACTACTTACTATACTAGTTAGCTAGGGATGCGAGGGGGCAAATTAATGAGGTAACTTGTAATTTAGATAATTGGATTTCGATATTAATTAAACCGATCAAATAAACAGATAAATTTTAGTTCTATTTGATTTTTTATGTCTATAATTTATTTTATATTTATTTTTTGGTGCTGCAGAGCAAAAATATATAATATCTATTATTTATTCAAAAAAAAATATAATATCTATTACAGCTAATATCCATAATATCATCCCTTAATGAACAATTTCTAAACCCTTTGAAGGAAATCAATAATATTTATCGTACTGGCATGTGTCAAATTTGCTAAGAAATCGATGCATGCATTAATTTCTCTATAAACATGTTTGAGCGAACAACTCTCGTTTCATGCCAACAAATTCTAAGAAGCTTGTAGAACTTTGGACGGTGGCTGATAATTTTTTGATTGAGTGTCTAAAAAAAATCATAGCTTCTTATAAGATTTGGATTCGAATTCAAACAATTTCATATTTTCCTTATAACAAAAAAAATACCCTGGATAATGGATTTCAATCAAATTAATTACAATAAAATAATGTGTGTATATATATAGTAACTAATGCATTGCATGGTGGTCTAGTCATTTAATGAATATTATTAGCATATGTAAAATATTCCATTCCATCTAAAGTGATTATAGCATCAAACTTAACCGTTTATATATATAGACAATATGTTATGTATAATTAAATAATAAATCAACTTTTTTAGGTTATATAATATCTAGAGAATTGACATCATAAAACACCGACCACATTAAAAAAAATTGACAAACCAATTATTATAATTCGTGGAAACCAATGTTAATATCGAGCACTTTGGTGATCCCCCTTCCCAACAACAATGTCTGCCATTAATTACCAACAAGAATAACTAATTAATCAACTCACAGTTAACAAACAAACAAACAAACAAACATTGGCAAAATGAACTTGTGACATTTCAATAATGGTTAAACAAATGTTTAAACTATGAATCGGCCATGCACAGTTGTCGTGAGCACACCACAACAAGCTCACTGGATTTTCGCCCGCCGCGGAGACATGTTTTGGGTTGCTTTTTACCTTCTCCAACGCCATTATCACTTTGATTACCATTATTAGTCACACCATTCATGTTTCAAACCAAAGCTTTGGAAATGATAAAATCCGTGTTTCGGATTTGTTTCACCATAAAAGGTTAAAAGAAAACGAAAAGCAAAGCCATGGATAAACGTTCAATTGAACAGAAAGATGAAAAAGCTGGCAATGCGATCACGCACGCCCCATACATTTTCAGTAGCAAAGCTTCTGCCACGCTAGCTGCATGCCGCAGCAGCTAGGCTAAGTCAAGTACATTTTCATGTTCTGATTCTTTGATTACATGCTTATCAAACCCCCACCATTTGATCAACTTTTGTCCATCTATCAAACGGCTGTGATTCATCTCATCATCTTCATCAATCCTGTCCACTGAATCCTGTTCTATTCCCCTTCAAGCTCTGCTCACTTTTGACCATTCTGATCTCTGAAAGCAGGCTAGGGTTGAAAAAATTAAGCTCTTCTTTTTAGTACTACACAGCCAGTGGCGCAACAGCTACTTGAATGTTATGGCATTTCAATCTTTCAATCTTTTTAAGCCTTGCATGCATTATATCCAGTGTGTGTCACAGTCCAGGCACTGCCCAACTGCAACAACTTCATACTTCAAGGCCAGTCATCTTTCTCAAAAGCATGCATTTTTGCATCCCAAAAGCTTGAAAGTTGAATCATCAAATCATCTTTTTCATGCTAGTACACGTTAGTTTTTGAGTCACCACACCATCCTTTTTCACTTTCTTTCTGGCATCTGATCTCTAGCAATGGAGTAGGATAAAAATGAAAGTATTCCAATAATATTTGAAACCTTCTTTTAGAAGAAAAAAAAGGAAGAACAAGGAGCAAAAACTATCTCAACTTGTTCAAAAGAAACATGATAAAAATTATACAAGTAGTAAAACCTACAGTCACATTTAGTAAGTTCGGAATTTAAACCCCAACATCTACAATTCTTTTTTTATTTATTCTCAAGTTTCAACTTTTTTTGAACCAAAAAAAATTGTACAGTGTACAAAGAAGCATCTGCTTAAAAGGTGATACTTTTATCTTTAAAGTACCAAAGTTTTGCAAGTTTGATATTTGAGTTTTAACAGCCGAATTTTTCATTCATCTAAAAATAAAGATTTCGATTAAAAAAAAAGAGGTGTAGGAAAGGAAGTAAAAAAAGAAGCCGACAAGCACAATCGAATAATATTGTTTTCTTTTTCTTCACCCACACCATAACATTAACATACCCCTTGCCTAAGCCTTGCCCTCTTGCCCTGTTTCCTTTTCCACTTCTCATCCTTTGCAATAAAACCAAAACCCAATGCCCCAATGGCCCCCCACTTAAACGCCAAAACCAGTACGGGACATGACATCCAACTCTTTAATTTTAACCTAAAAAATATGTGCTTTTGTTTCAACTTTTTCTCTACTTTAACCATTTCTCCATTCTTATTTTAACCTCATAATCATGAGTAAAAACTAGCCAGTCCTTGTTGCATAAATGCTGGACAATGCTGCATATATACACCGTGGCATGCGTGCTGTGAGTCATGGTAGCAGCATAGCATGTGCTCACCTAGTGGAAAATCTATCAAACAATATATAAACACATATAGAGAGATCAAACTGATTTAACTTCATAATCAGGATTAAAAAACTACCACTTAATTTTACTTTTTTCAATGTACATTAAAAAATATGTGTCACTTTGTTAACTTGATTTGTGGAGTTTAAAACTCCATTGGGATATAATATAGTTTCTATACATTGTCAATGCATCAGAGGTTGACACCTCATCAATAGACACTTATATGCAAATATAAATAAATTTTTTAAATTTGCTCATAAGAGCCGATTAATGAAGTGTCAACTTCTAATGCATTAACAGCATATAGAAACTATACACTATCAGTGCATCATACACAAATTCTACATATATATTTATTTATATATTCTAATGATGAAGAGCAACGATTTGAAAATTTAAAGTTTGAAAGTCTCCCGTCTTAATTTTGATATTGGAAGTGAGTTGAATACTTTTCTTGAAAAGATAGATGAGCTTTTATATAATTAAGGTTTAAGAATCGCTAGGCTTTTTCAAGGAAAATAGAAAAAGCATAAGCTAGCTATTTCTAGATATTTAAAGCATTCAAAGTAAAAAAAAATAAAGATATTTTAAAGCATTCATGTATCTCCTAGGTAAGGAATTTAGTCTAAAATGAATAAAGATCAAATTCTTTCTTAGTTGAGGCTATCCTCTAACAAGATGCCTAACAGATAATATAATTATCTATATGAGTCCCACATACAACAATTGTTTGTAATCTAATTACTATTTATATGTCGACCATATTCTTTGTTTCATTTCTTTTAAGATTTTTTCTAGAAAGGAAAGAAAAATGAACGAAACCGCCCAAATCCAATATAAAATACACCATGAATAGAATCATAGCCCTTGAGAATATTCACATTCGAGCTCATCATCTCCACCACTTGATCATATTAATAATGAAAAAAAAAACCATTGTAATTTTTATCATCCGTTTTTTTCTAGTTTGCTTTTTATTAAGAGTTAGGTTTTATTTGGATTCTATTGTACCATTGAAATTTTGACATGACAAGGTCTAACCTTGAAATCCTATCCTAAAACTAGACAAAATAAAGTGAAAGAAGAACAAAATTAAAGGGTGAAGAGGTGAAGAAGTTAATGGTGATTTAGGGCTCGTATTAAAAAGATATAAAAAGAAAATTAGTCATAATACAACTTGAATCAAAACACAAATATATTCAAGTGAAAAAAAAATATAAAACGAAGATTAGTAATAATACGACTCGAATCAGAACACGAAATGAAGATTTGTCATAATAAAACTAGATTCAAAACACGAAAATACTCGAGCAAAAAACTTCAAAATTAATGAGTTCATCAAATTTGGAATATGCCTCATGTAAACTGGAAGCACCCACGGAATTCACCCATTTACCTTTTGAAATACTTGTCTGCCCTAAATTAAGGGAAGTTAACAAAAATAAGTCAGTTGAGTTGGTGGACATTTTGTTTCCTGCATGTCGGGCAGTTGAACAATGAACACACCCCAAAATAGAAAGAACCCAAATGAGAGAAGTACCTTAATGCTCTAAAACGTTTTCCTTGTCGGCATCAAATCTATGTCCCCAAGAGAGAGCACACTTCCCACGTTTTTTCTGCTAGCTAGCTTCACCATTGATTGCAATTATTCCGGCACTCAAACGGAAGCATTAAGGTAAAATGAGCATGAAGGGTCACGTCAAATGCAGTAATTAAGGTATTTAATTAGCAAAATTAATCTCTTTCCCTATCATAGCAGATTCTTTTGATGACTAATGAGATTTAGATATGATTATTAGCATAATTTAGGGTTCTATTTTGTATATTTGGCAACATTGTCATCATTATTGAAATATTATATTGGTCCATTCTATTGAATTGAACGAGTTATTATTAGTCGGTTGTTTTAACTTGCCAATTATCATTAATTTTTTAACCGAACTTGAAATCGATTATATTGTTGTGCAATACTACGCAACTAAACATATTTATATATGGCAACATATGTCATAAAAAAAAGTAATTTGATCATTCTTAATTATTTCAGAATTCTCCCTTTCCCTTGCTTTTGCTGTCATTTCTCTCACCCTCGCACGTTGATGCACTGATCATGGAGTGTGACGATTGCAAGAGTGAAGAGACCAACTTTACTTACTACTTTGAAGTTTGAATGCAATACTTACTTTACAAAACTATCCTTCACCATTAAAATAACAATAAAATTAACATGATTCCACTCAGAAACTTGCCCATCTCTCCCTCTTTCTCTATAAATACCAACCAGAACTTCCCATCAATCCTCACCAGCAAGCTCAAACACATTTCTCACTCACAGTCACTTCACACAAGCCAAAATCCCCAAACTTTTTCTTTTCTTCCTACAGAAACACTCAGCTTTACTTGAAAATGCATTGCCAGACAGGTTCATGGGGATCTTACATGCCGACCACCAGGACTACTGCTGGGGACCCATTGGAGAGGATAGAGAGGTTGGCTTCGGAGAATGCGGTGGTCATCTTTAGTATCAGCAGCTGCTGCATGTGCCATGCCATTAAGAGGCTGTTCTGCGGCATGGGAGTGAACCCAACTGTGTATGAACTGGATGAAGATCCAAGAGGGAAAGACATGGAGAGGGCTTTGATGAGGCTGCTCGGAAGCTCTCCTGCTGTTCCTGTTGTGTTCATCGGTGGGAAACTTGTGGGTGCAATGGATAGAGTCATGACTTCTCACATCAATGGCACTCTTGTCCCTCTTCTCAAAGAAGCCGGAGCTCTCTGGCTTTGATTCTCCTTCCTTCTTATCTTTGGCTTCCATCATAAAAGTTGAAAAGAAACCCCCACAACCGCCCCCCCCCCCCAAAAAAAAAACAAAAAGTTGACTGGTATAGAAATGCATGGCAGAGGAAGAGGAGTGTTGGTTTTGGAATCTCCTCCATTTTGGGTACAGCAATGACCACTGATAGTCTTAGTTTCTAGCCTTCTTTCTCTTCTTCTTCTTCTTCTTCTTGATGTTTGGTTTGCTTCTGTGTTTTCACTAATCTTGAACTCAAGAGTGAATGTAATGGCTCCCTCCTCTGTACAAATCAAAACAAAATAGTGATTTCCACTGAGTTCTCTCACTTGAATCTCCACTTTTCTTTTGTTTCTGTCCATCATAATGATTTCCATTTTCCACTACAACAATCAACAATGTATGTAATGTCAAGAGTTTAAACTCTTAACGGAGGATTGTCCGATCTATAATTCCGTTGCTTTTGAGCTCATCCATGGAAAATCAAGCAAAAGCAAGCTAGCTCTAATAATTTTACTCATAGTCATGGGAACCCACGGGTTTAGACCAAGATTTGCCTTTTCTGACCAAGCAAGGAAAGTGGGGAGCTTGTACAAGAAATCTGGTTTCTTACCGCCTCAAAAACAGAAAAAAAAAAAAAAAAGAAAAAGAAAAAAAAGCAGAACTTCAAGACTTTTGCCTGAAATTTCGCCAGCTTCAAACCTAATACACTGGAACTAGTACTTCGTTTGGAAGCATCCGAACCCTTCATTTCGTGGAGCCCCCCACTTCTCCATGGCTCACTCACGAGTCATCATTGCGTTTAACTTGACCTCTGGGGTTCAATGTCCGTACAATATTCTTTTCTGTTAGACCTTATAATTTTAGACATCACACTATTAAAGATACAAAAATTATATGAATATAATATATAAAATGACACGAATTAAAATTAAGTAAAAATTGTATATCAATCTTGTAAAAGTTAAAAGTAAAATAAAAATAAAATTTTATGTTTTTCGTGTCAACATAAATTTTGACATGAAAATTTTGTATTTTATACGACATAAATATTTTATATGATACGAAAACGAATTAAAAACACGAATTATCAAATCTATTTTTTTTCTCTTTAACACGTGTGATTTGACTGGAATGCTGATGACGACGTGGGGCCAGGAGGCTTAGAAAGAAAAATGAATAAGAGAGAAAAAGAGATGGACATGACTTTTTTTTTTTTTTATGTGATTCATGTTTGTGTTGAATTAAATCGATTTTAAATTTTGATTTTTTTTAAAAAAAATCATATTTTATGTTACAATAAATATAAAAGTTTTATGTTTAAATTCGTGTTAAAATATTTAAAAAAATTATAAAATTTATATATAAATTTTATTGAATTTTCATAAATATTTTGTCTAATTCGTAGCTCTATCCAAGAGAGGCAGGGCAGGTGGGCCCGGGATGGGAGTTGACCAAATGGTAAAGAGCTTTTGGAACTTTTGATGAAGGTCGGTGGGTGTCGGGGAAGGCACCTCCCTTGGGCTCTAAAGGCTAATTCTGCTGTTGCTTGAGATTCTTTGTTCTTGCTGACATTAACTACTAGTAAATGAAAAAAATGCCATCTTTCATTCTCACTGTCGCTGACAGCATCCATCCCATTCTTGGAGCTTTAGATTATCTATTTGTCCCATTTAATAATGCTAATTATTGTTCTAATCTACCTCTATTTCTTCTCAACCCTCTTTAATCATAGAGTGACTTAACTTGCGTAAGTTGCATGTTCCATGTTGCAATTTTAAAGGCTACCTTGAGTTACAATCCAACTTGCACCGTTAATCTTAGCGATGACAATGATAATAAATATATCTCTCAATTCGTGTATTTATATCATATTTATTTTTAATTAAATCGTGTAAAATACAAAAATTAGCATATTACAATTTATATCAACATATTATGCACCAAATCAACAATTCAATACATACTGTTATCATTGTTACATGTTTCAAAAAGGGATGGAATTTTGGATCCTAAGTTCTGAGTGCATGATGCTAGCCATCTTCCCTTAATTCTTATTCCCATTAATAGATGATGTAGGATAAGCTAGGGAACACTCCTTTTGATTCGGGCTGTGAAAAGATGAGTCACAAGTTTAGATCAATTTTGGCCCACATTTGGACTAGAAGCTCACCTTTGGGACTGAACTTGTATTGACATTCCAAGGAATATCGCAGCATGTTTGACATTGATGAAAGTTGAAACAAGTTGAGCAAAGGCAGGTATGGATGTTGTCATGTCTAAGCTAATGCAGGTAAAAACCCTTTTGCATGAAAATTGACAACACAAATGGACCAATGGGGGAATCACTTTATATTCTATCTATCCATAAAATAGAAAGGGTGAATAGCAATATTCAATATAATTGTAAAAAAAAATTATATTTGATGCATCACCGTCGTACAGAAGTTATATACTATCAATTATTAAAAAGTATCACCCATTAATAAGTAAAGTTAAAAATTAGTATTGAAGGATTTGAGCTTATTCATTATATGTAAAAACGAATTTGAACAAAAATTAAACTCGAAAATCGGATAGGACCAAATTTAGGCTCATTTAATTTTTTTTAATATCTCATCTAAACTTAACCCAAATCTGACCCAAACATAAACAGGTAAACAGATTATTTCGTGCATAAAATATAAATTCTTCTTGAAATAAAGAAAAAGGACATGATTATTAGGAAGTCTCTGTTCAGCCCAACGCTCAAGCAAATGGGCTTTCAAGTTGGGAAAGCTTTGACCCAAATCCTTAACTTTTAAATATTTTTATTTAAATGATGTTTTTTTAAAGTAATTTAAATAAATTCATGAAAAGCTATTCTTTTACCATCTCGATTTAAAATTTTTTTTTTTGCTTTTTAAATCAATGTCCTTAATTCCTTATCGATTTTAATTTTTCTATACAATAAAAATATTTAACTTAAAATAAATATAAATACCGAATCTCAAATTTTAAATTAATAAAATTTTCACACGTTAAGACTATTAAGATATTATCATTTAATCCCAATTTTCTTACTCGGCAACTTCTTCAAATTTACTAAAGGAAAGCGCAAGCGCAATTTCCCTCCGTGTCACTTACTCTCACTTTCTTACCATGTGAACGACGCGTTTAATTTCCCCGCCTTAAATTTTGGTCAAACTGACTGGAAAGCATCAACTCCTCTACAATCAACTTGAGCTTTGTTCTTTCCTACTGGCCAACAAAATGCTGCCACGTAATAATCCCGAGAACCGTCCTCATAGAAATTGCAGGATTCTTTGAAGTAAACGAGAGATTGAAACAGAAGAGTAAAACTTGTCTTCTTACAATGTCCTAAACTGACTATTTACTGACAGATCCGACTCGGCAAGAAACAAAATCCAATTTGAAAAAATGAAAAAGACAAAAGGAACTGAAACAAGAAAATAAAGCTAACAAGAAAATTACTGTAAAAGAAAAAAGGAAAGCGTGAAGATCGGGTCTAATCTGGGATTCTTTGAATCTGTAAAGTCTGGATCATCTGTTTATTTCATCTATGTTAAAGGTATTTTATTTTTGTTTTGGATTATGTTCTTAATTTTGAATCTGTTTTTATTCTTTTTTAATTTGGTAAAGTTGAAGTGTTGGAGTGGAGTGAGGAGTGATTTTAGAATCTGTTACTTTTCCTTCCATCATTTTCCAGCAAACCCGAACAGCGTTTTCTGTTTTTGTTCTGTTTAGTTAAGTTTCTGTTCAATTTTCTTGCTTTTTCTAGGCAGCTAAAACAGGGTTTTTATTTGTTTGGCTTTTGGTGTAGGAAGTGAAGGGTTGTAATTAGTAGTGAATTTGAGAGTTTTGAAGGAAGGTTTTTTTTTTTTTTTTTTTGAATTTGGTGGAAAAGTTGGAAAATTCAAATGCCGGAGGAGGACCTGGTAGAACTCAAGTTCCGATTGTATGATGGATCGGATATCGGTCCATTTCGATACTCATCTGCTTCAACCGTTGCTGTGCTCAAGGAAAGAATTGTTGCGGAATGGCCTAAAGGTCAGTACTTCCGCTTTCTCTATAAAAATTTAAGCTTTTTGTTTCCGTTTGAGTTTGGTTTTTACTGCATTTTGCAATGGAAATGTAGAACTAACTCTAATTATAAGTTTGTTCAAAGGGCAGTTTCTAATGACTGAAATTCACAGTTTGCTGCTAAGTTGCATAGTTCTTATGAAGAAGGGTGTTTTGTTTTTATATTGGTCATGGGGATGCATAAATTGGTTTGTTGTATCCCTTAGATGTATGTATATTTTATAGTTAAGGGTTCAGTGAATGATGCTTTGCCTTTTGAGAAGTTTCTATTTTGACATTTGTTCATTTCCCTTGTGAACGGATTTTGTGTCATTCGTTTTGGAGATATTAGAATGAACGTGCTACTTTCTCTTCATGCCTTCAAGATAATTTGGTGGGGAAACTGTGTGTTTGAAAGTTTTCGTTTTTGAAGTTATTTTCAACGTGTAGCATTTAGGTTTGATTGTTTAATGGTGCTTAAATGGCATTTGTTAGCTGGTTGTATCACCTTAACAATGTACACGTTTTGGGAAATGATAGGTTGTCCTGCCTGTATAACTTAATCCAACGGTTGTCATCTTGCAGCAAAAACAAAGTTCTCTTTTATAATTGCCTGTTTAATAAAACTGATTGATGGCATCCTTGGTCACTGCTAGGCTTTAATTTTAATAATAACTGGTAATTGGTTTGTACTAATCCCCAAGTTTTCTAGCATTGAAATGAATGGCAATGGATATGGTGTTCTCATAGTAGACTCCTTAAGTTGTTTAAATCCCAGCAGCTCCATCTTCTGTTTTCAGATCCTATAAGTAGATTATTGTTCTTTGACGTGATTTATTTTATTTTGGATGAGGCTGATATTGAATGCTTATGCATGACTGAGGATTTCTATTCATGGGTTTTCTCTACATACTATTCCATGTTGCTTTTAGGTTCCTTGTTCAGACTATTATCTCTTTCATGCTTTTGTTGCATATTGTACACACGAGTAATGAAAATTTTTGTGATTGGACAAGTAATGCTTCGTATTTCCTTTCAATTTACGTTGTGTTCTCTTTTCTTTTTCCGCTTTATTTGTGAAGTTGTGGTAGATGGTGAGTTTTGGAATGGATAAATTAGTGTTAGTGTACCTATTTCTGAAATGTTGAAATCTATATTGTTTTCATATGTCTTAGATAAAAAAATTGCACCCAAGGGAGCCAATGACATCAAGCTGATAAATGCTGGGAAAATTTTGGAGAATAACAAGACTGTTGGCCAATGTAGAGTACCTTTTGGTGATCTTCCTAAAGCCGTCATCACCATGCATGTTGTTGTGCTGCCGTCGATAACAAAAGCGAAAGCAGGTACTCTGATCTTTTGCACATTTCTTTCTGCTGCAAGTAATTTAATTATCGACTACTGAGAGTAAGAGTTTGAATCAGAATGGATGGTTTTATGTTCTGTATGCTTTTTTTCCTGCCTCTGCTAAATGTTAGAATGTGGTTAATTTTTGCATTTAGCAGAAAAGAAGCTGGATGAGGCCTCCAGGAAAAACTTCTGTTCGTGTTCCATATTGTAAAAAAGCTTGGTCTTGATTCAGAAGCCGGTAAGATGGCTTCACGTCACGGGTTCCTGAGATCTGCTGGGCTACGGACTGGAGTTACTGGAAGCACAAAATAACTAGTAAACACAGTGCCATCCCTCATTGTTACATGCTTTCTTTGAGGCATTCTTGAGTAACAGTGATGTTGGTGATGATGTATTCGCGTCTTTATAAAATGGGCGTTTCTTGTATTGCTAGCTGCCTTTGTTCTCTTCATAATTTCTCTAATGGAAAGCTTATGGATTCATTGACATATACACAATACTCTTCAAGCCATGATCTTGATTCTATCTTGTGCTGAACCCATCTGAATTATAGTGTAAACAAATCTATAGTGTGGTTCGATAACTGAAGTGTTGATGCCATGTTTAGGCATATCTCGGGGAGGAGCATCCAAGTATATGTTTATATGTATGCGTATGTGTATGTGTTTTCTGCGTATTTATTTACGTATGAAGTCAAAAAGCTTGAACAGAGAAATACATTTATACGGTAAAAGGGCTTTTTACCATTATTCAACAGAAAAAGTTAATTATACAATGAATAGAATTTAATATTTTGTCCTAATCCTAATTCCCAAGGGCTTTCTGCTTCACTTTCAGCATTCTTGGCATTTACCCTGAGTGTTTGTTTGAATCACGTTGAGAAAAGAAATAACCAAGATTGTAATAACAACAGAAATCTGGAAAGAGGAAAAAGAAACAGGTAAAAGAGGCAAGGAAGACGATGATTCAGCATAGCCATGCAGAAGCAGCTAGAATTGCTCTGTCTTGCCACCCTATAAGCAAGCAACCTTTGTCTTCAGTCAACCGATAACCATCACAGGAATATAAACCCAGCAAAATCTTGGATTGAGTCACTGCATTTGCACTTAAGGAAACCCCTTTGAACCCTCTTCCTTCCATTAATCTTCTCCATTTCTCCAGCCTCTCGTGCCTAATTATTCTCTCACTTCCTTCACATGCTACTATGTTTCTTATCTCTGGTGCAAATATATACTGCTCAACTTTGGCTCTTTGAGCAGAATCTGGAGGAAAAGTGGCGTCTAATGAGTCAAATATTGCTGAATAATAGTGCAATGCCTCGAGGAAACGGCCCAAGAAGTAAGGGCCATTGTGGCTTGCTTCTTGTTCGACAAGGGTTACAATGTTAGGCGCTTGATCACGGATCATTATCAGTAGGTTTCCGAGGCAATTTCCAGGGACTCGATGGAGCCTGTTAACAGCATTAACAGCTAGAGCCTCACCAACGCGCCTGTTGAACATATGGGGTTTTATATCTTCAAGTTGCTTGCCAATCGGGTGGAACTCAAATGGGATCTGCAGGGAGTGAGCTAGTTCCGTTAAGCATCTGCCTGTCTCTTTGATGGTTTCCATGGAAGGTCCAACGCCTGTAATCCTGAGAAAAGGAGCTCCACTGGGTCGGGCAGCTAGAGCTTGCATGAAAGCCGGCCATTGATAGCCTTGGAGGATATCCAAGTCTATGATATGAACACGTTCTTCTGCTTCGAAGGCCTCGAAAATGGCTTGATTAGCAGTGAAATGTGCAAATTTTACGTACGGACAGGCTTGGTAAACAATTTGGTAGATCTTGAGGACTTCTAAGGAGTTTGATTGGAAAGGAGAGTATGGGTTTGTAGTACTGGAAGAACTGGGAGAGGTGGTTATGGTGGTGGCAAGCCTTGCGCTTAGGGCTTCAGTGAAGCAGGACGCAACCCTTTGCATGGAGTCCCCAAAAGGAGTTACCACTCGATTCAGGTGGTGTATATATTTTCTTGCTAACAGGTAATCCTCTTTGGCCACTGCTTCTGCACATGCAAGGAGGAGGTGAACCAATTGAAGCCCACTATCTTGCTCCTGTAAAGGCAAATCCTCATCATTTGGAAAGATATTAACAGAACGAGTTGGAAATAGGAATGAGTGGATCAGGATGAAAATTCGTGCGCGTGAATTTATATTTTAGTTGGTGTAGCCTATCTCGGTATTAGGATAAAGGCTTTGGATATGACGGTGATGATGAGTCAATGAATGGACAAAAGAAGAAAAAGCAAGAGATCAGATACCTGCTCTGGGCCAATTGGAATGGGAACCATCAAGGTATGGCCAAGGTTCTGCAGATGTTGTTGTGGTGGTGCTGCTGACGATTGCTGCTTCTCCTGTTGCCGCTCTTGTTGTAGTTGTTGGGATAATGGAGAGACAGAGTTTACCTGATAGTGTGGCTCTGGGGTCAGTTGAGAACCTCCGGCTGACGATGATGTTTCACTTGTCACTGACATGGAGTCTAACATTGCTGATACTGTCGTTGGCATGTCAAACATGTTATTTGATGTTCCAATACCTGAAATCTTTGTTGTTGGGTACTCGCCATAACCGTCCTTTTGATAATCATCCAAGAATTCTTCTATGGCAGGCAGTGAAAGCCTCTCAACTTGCGTGAACTGATTGTTAGGCGAGTTAAAAACTTTATGCAGCGGGCTCTGCCCTTTCCCCTTGTGCATGCTGTTGAATGACCCAAGCTGGGATGAAAATCTAGGTGGAGAGAACCATGAAAGGCTCTGCCCTTGCATTGCCTGAACATCACTGAAATTATAGCTTGACATTTGTGGAGATGGTAAGTTCCTCACAGGAGATGAAATCATGAAATCAGAATCAAAATGATCAGAGAAAAAAGTCTCCCATAGAGAACTGTCTGGGGACTGAACCTCAACATCTCCATCCAACTCAAACTTGACTGCTGGGAAGTTGAGGCGTGGTGGAGTTAAGCTAGTTTGCTCCAAATCAGAAGATGGAGCAGTTTTCTTAGACTCACCATTCGACTCACATGAGTTTTCACTCTTGATGGAGCCCAGGCTGCCACAAAGAGAATTATTCATGCTTATTTCACTTTGATCAGCAACAGTTTTCCAACTCCAACAACCCCAAAACAAAGGGTTGTGCGTATTTTCTTTTAAGAATCAAGGCTCTTTCAAATGAAGTGGCTAGTTTTCCAACACTGCTCTCTCATAAGTTGCTTAGCTGCTAATGTTATGAAAAAGAGCTAGAGACAGCTTTTCTCTCTTCTTATTCCAAAGAGATTTCTCATTGTCCAGACAGTCTTGGAAAGAGAAATGGATTAGAGACAAATTGCTACGCTGAGCTAATCTGATTGGAGGTTTTTGACGAATCATCTCCTCTCCCAAGTTTAGCTGGATTTTATAGGAGCCTCATTTGTCATCTAGGATTACTTCACTTGCTTTAACAGTTTCCTAGTCAACCTTGCATGGCCCTTTTTTTTTTAAGCATGGATATTTTCATCTGATTTACAGTTTGAGATTAATCCTGTATGGAATCGCGAGTAATAAATGGTAAAGTCCTTTCAACAATGGAGACTCCAAAACTCAAATCCTGTTCAAATACTTGGAGAAGAAGTTCACTTCCACTTCTTCTATCCATTTGTTGATAGCTTGCATGACCTCAGCCACTTTTTCCGTGAGCCGGCCCATCTCAGAGAAGGATATTAAAGAATGATTGGAACCTTTCTTGGTGTATAAAAATGAATAGATTATCACTAGACTAGATGTGAATATGGGATTGGAGACTGGCAGTCTGGTCTGGCCTACAGAGAATGATGAGAGGAAGAGAAAATAAAGAAGAAAAATACAGGGAAATGGGGCCCCTCGAAACATGACAATCTTGTGAAAATGACTTGAAACAATGCAAAATCTTGTGAAAAGGACTTCAAAATTGCATAAATAACAAAGGGTTGCATAGAATTTTAACTTTTACACCGAGGATGCTCCTGCAGCATCTGCATTGTGATGAGCAGAAATTGTTGCTCTAACACTACCAAGGATGCTCCATTGCCGATTGCCTTAGCTGCTTTCATCCTGTGTGATAGTACTGATTTTGATCTTTAATGTCAAACAAAGAAATGTTACATATTTCATCTTCAACCACAGTAACATTGGTCATTAGGTTTTATATATTTAGTGTTGACAATTGAGTTCTGGAATCACTTGCATTGTTACATCCTTAACTTTCACAGGTTCTTGTGTCTATGGCTCAGTATGCAAGGGTTGTATCTTGTAAGGGTATACAATTAAAGAAAGTAAAAAATGATAAAGATTTAATCCCTCAATCCCATATCTGAAAATAGTGAAAATGTATGCTGTGGAGTCTTTTATGGTTTCACTCATTTTAGGAAATATCTGTATTAACTTCAAGGTCTCATGATCTGATCTTGCAAGAGATTCTTTTTGTGGAACAAAACTTTGAGATCTTCAGATATAGATTTCCTCATGTTATATCGTAAATGTAGAGATCTAATCGTGAAACTTTCGGTTAAAGTGGATAATACCTCCTAAGTTGGGGAGGGGGGTTGTTTATGAATTCATGGTGAGGATGATAAGGTTGAACTTTGAAGGAAGAAAGTGAGAGGGTGGGGATTGAGAGGAGGGAAGAGGAAAAGGACAAGAAAGAAGACATAGGCAAGGTCGTCCATTTGGCGTCGGTGGCGCCGCCTACTCCTTGGATTTGCCAAAGGAATGAAGCGCTTGTCCAAACCATTTTTCTTTATAGGCGGCATCTCTCTCTCTCTCTCTCTTCTCTCATTGCATGTCAGCTTTCAAGAGGATCTATAGCCATGTCTTCACGTACAATTTTCCTGCCATTAACGTGGACAGATTTCTGCTTGGGAAGCTAAATCAATGGCGTATATATATATATGTCTGTCCAATCAGAACCATCTGAAACTTTCTCTCCTTTTCCTTTCTTTTCTTATTGATCTTTAAAACCATCGTTTAATCATTGCCTAAATCGTCTGTTAACAATGTCTAGATCGCTTTGAAAGTAGTAAAGCTCACAGAAATGACAAATAAAACTTGTTTTATCGCTTGGTTTGATCTGCTGAAACAAATCCATTGGCTCTAGTTAGAAAGCATAATCGCTATAGCTAGCAAACAAAGTTGCACGTGAAACAGTAGAAGCTAAAACAGAGAGGCAAACTTATCTCCATGGACTGACTATCTGTAAGCTGAAACACATGGCCTGGTCAAAACCACTGCTTTGAAACCACAGACACAACCTCCCATCCATTGCACTTTCCAAATTCAATCCAACCTCAAAATTTAACCATGGAAACAATCTCCATGCGTGTTTGCTACTACGTCTAATATTCATTTATATTTGGGTTATGCAAAATTATTTTTGTATCACGTAAAATATGAAAGTTTTATATGTATACGTGAAATACAAAATTTGATTTTTGAGTGAGTCAGCTAGAGTGTGCCCAAATTAGATGACAAACACAACTTGGGCTCTAAGTCTGCTTGAAAATTTCAACTGATTATTGGGTTGGGTTTGCTAATCAAGCATTTATTAAAGCAAACTAAGCTAGCAATGGACTAACAGCCCATAACATTACTGAACTTATGCTGCTTTGGTTTCTAACCCATGCATACAGTTAACAGATCAGGCGAGCTTCGGCTGTAATTGGGTTAGCTAAACTGAGGTTTCCGAAGCCTGCCCCATCTTCATAAATACAGTAAATAAATCCTTTAAACGGGGCAAATTTGATCCCAATTTTCTAAAGCAAAACCGGTACGTGGACATTATACTAATTTTTTTGGCACGCATAGTGTGGAAATGCGAACCATATTCAACTTACGAATTATTATTTATGTCAATCTGTATGTCTTACAGCTTTGCTCTATAAAAAACATTTCGCAATTATAAGTTTAAATCCTTATATACTTAACATAACAAATCTTCAAAAGTTCTTCATCGGTGTAGAGTAAAACTAGTTCGAACGGTAGCCGCCAAGGCAGCAAACCCTTGGATTTACGTTAAAATTTGGTTGCAATTCCGAGGAAGTTTGGAATTGAAAGTAAAAAATGTCCCTATGTCCATGATCCCATGTCCCAATCCTCTACCTAAAGCATTCTAGCAGCTATAAATGGGCAATCCATTGGCATTGCACTCCTTCATAGCTTTGGCATGAGCCAAATGTCAGCAGGCAGCAGCTCATTTCACCTTGTTCACGGGTATCCAATGCCTTCCATCAAGCAAATGGCAAGGCCAGGAAGAAGCCCGAGTCAGCCTAATTGCATCTAAATTACCCCGCAGATCGATGCTTTTGATTCCATAGTTCTAGAGGCAACAACTCAGCAGAAGAATTCCAGCTTCGACCAGGAAAGGAGAACTCCGAACAGGAATAATGGAAGGTTAGCTGTCAGCAACTCAAACATTTTCTTTTGGTGTATTCATTTTGCAAATTCAACAGATTCATGATTTTGCAAGAACTGGAATATGTTGTTTCCAATTACAGTTGATGGAACCTTATCCAGTTATCCTCACTGTTTCTTCAGCTGAGCACGTGAAGAAGTTTAATGCTTTCCCTTTAGCCTGCTTGTAAAAGTGCTTTCTTCTTAAATGCCTGATTCATCCTAAACAATCAAGAATCCATGCATGAGTTGTAACTAGTAAGCAACAAATTCCGAGTTCATGGGTTAATCATAGGGCTTAACAACAACGCATCCTTCTAGCCTTTCCTCCGCATTAATGGACCGGCTGTTTCTATGACTTGAATCCGTGATCTTCAACAAAATGGTAACTTTTACCATTGCACCAAAGTTCACCCTCGGTTTGTTGATGTTAAATTATGACTCAGGTTACCCTGCAGGACTTTCAAAATACATTGTATGATTGCAGAGATTCTTGGTTCCAATCTACCATCGAGTGTTTACATGCTAATTTGGGCTTATTATGAACTTATGCCTTTGAAATCAAGCCCCACAATGAATGTGACAAATGAATCCACTAACCCTCATAAAGAAGCTACTCTCTTCTCTCTCCTACCCATCAAGTCGAGATATTGCCAAAAGACATTCACATGTCTTTGTTTTCTTATGAAAAAGGATAATTTTCCTCCACTTTTGCTTACAGTTGGATCTCCACCAGCTACCACTGCTACCCTCTATCTGCACTACAAAACTCGTCTGCAACTACACGATAACGCTTTGTAAGATATTCGGTTAAACCAACATTCATAGAGAAAGTTATGTGGAAGTTTATCTCTCATCTCCCAAATTCTGCTGCCATGAATCCAATAGTTCTCTTATTTCTCTCTTCTTTGTTTATTAAGGCATTGTCTTTGAAACCTGAGCCAGCAAAAAACAATGCCCAGATCACTGTAATGGGCCTTGTTTATTGCGACATTTGCTCCAACAACAGCTTCTCCAGACACAGCTACTTCTTACCAGGTGAAGTATCTCAACAACATATGATTATTACAAGTTTTGTTGTTTTGCTCTTTGGATAGTTAATAAGTTATAAATAAAATGAAATGAAAACATGGCTCTCATTATTCAAATGTTGCCTAACCAGGTGCAGAAGTCCAAATAGACTGCAACTTCAGAGCATTTGTTCCAAGAACAAGAGAACAGATATCATTTTCAGTCAACAGAACTACAGATAAACATGGAGTTTACAGGTTGGAAATACCATCAGTTGATGGGATCCAATGTGCAGAGGCAGCCATTGCATCAGCTTGCCGGGCGAGCTTAGTTGGGAGCTCATCTACTTCCTGCAACATTCCTGGTCGCAGAAGCACAACAGATCAGATAGCAATCAAATCCAGACACCCCAATCTCTGCATCTACAGCCTTACTGCATTGAATTTCAGACCATCAAAAAGAGATGTTACCTTGTGTGGGAAGTAAAGCAGTATTTCTCTAGTTATTCTCACCTTACAGCATCCATATCTGGTTTTGTTTTAGCAACTGTTCGATTTATCTCTTTTTCTTAACACACTAATCCCGGTTATTGAAGATAGATCGAATCTCCTCATCCTCAACTATCCTATGAAGGTTCTTTCCATTTCTCAGTCTGCACATAATACAAGAAATGGAGAACCTGCAATACCCTTTTGCCTTTGCATCCAGCCTTACTTGGTGCTCCTTAAAGCAGAACAAAGGGCCACATATTACTAAGTATTTTCATCCTCGCATTGCTTTTATGCTTTGTGTGAGCAAATTCAATTGTGTCAAGAGACTTTTGTCAATATGGAGTCCAAGTCCAGCATGTGGACATACATGAAAATTTACCACGTTTTATTCGGATTGGTCTTTGTTTACAATGTATGGAATGTATTGAGGTGACTAAAGATCCCAGCAATAGCCTTTAGAAATCTGAAAACCTGAACAGATTTGCCGCTAAACAGGATAAGTGAGAAAGATTGATGAGATAATTAGAGAAGAAAGGGTTATATTGCAAAAAATCTGATTCATCTGGACAATGGCATAAGCTGCAGCTAACTTTTATTACTTGTGCCAAAGGGCATGATCAAGCTCAAATCATGAAGATGCTCTTATATTCACAAAGTTCTACTTTTTCCCAATACCCTCCATTGTCATGTCAATGTTTGTTCTAAAATCTTTAAAGGTAACAATCCTCTAAAGTAGCAAACAGAAAAATTGTGGCCAATCACAGTCCAGCTCTTAATTCCTCTGAAACACTTTCCTTCCTGGTACCATCTAAGTCAGATGCTTAGAGTTATTTGTTTCCTACAAGCCTTTAAACTGTCTGAAAAGGAAAAAAGAAAAAAAAGACTCTGCAGACATGAACTGTAATTGCCAATTTAGTTCTTATGTTGTTATTTTCCAAGGTTTTGCTGCTGATAAAGTTCATGTACCTCCTAGTTCCACCATCAAAATTTCATGAAAAGACCTGAGTAATTAATTCTACTCCTACTTAATCATTGGAGCATACTGACGCCAAATGTTCCTTAATGTTCCATAAACTAGAAGCCTTTGATTCATGACTCTCTAATATATGGCTAAGTTCACCTGCTATTGGAGTAGATCATAAGCTCTTGATAGCAGTATAAGAGTCTAGCTGTAGCCATGCTACATCACATTTAAGCCTTTTCTCTGAAGGGTTTTTGGATATCCCAATCACAATGCAAGTCCAAAGAAAAAGACATTCAAAACTTTCATAAAACAATATTTTTAAATCCTCATTTCCTGAGTGCAAGTGGTCAGTGTAAAGCAAACAACATCTCCATATTGTGGACCAACAGTTCTTTGCCACTGCAGAAGTCAGATGAGCATTGCACATGATCATCCAAGTGAAGAATGCCCATGAGCAGATTGTCCATTGACATGCTTAAGGTGGAGGACCAATGTATTCTATACCAGATGCTTTATCATAGAGCAAAATCACAAATTAGAATACTGCTAAGGGCAAAAGCCCAAGAAGTAAATGCCACAAAGTCCTCCAAGCCCTGCTTGCACAGCCGCTTCTGGTGCAAGTACCCTTGGCATCTTCAAACTTACTTTTACTCTCTTATCCATTCATTTTCTGCCTCTTATTCTGCTTCTAGGACTAGAAAACTTACATTTCATGACAAATTAATTGAAACAAAGCACTAATTTTTGGCTCCTATTATGGTATTCCCAATTGTTCTTGGCAAAGTTTCATGCCAGAAGATAGGCAAACCCATACTGCTTCTCTATGAATGTAAGGGCTGTTAAACTATCTTTGGGTTTTGTCTCCCGACCAAACCTGTACCACTGTAAGAAGTTAGCCTTAGACTTTCCCTAGTATAGGCTGTTTGTTGATAGCTGACTGACTTGCTAGAAATATTCTTACTAATGTTTCATAATGGAGGTGTTTCTGAGCAGATGCATAACTTGGCTTATTACTATATTACATAGCAGGAAAGCAACAAAAAATAATGCATTTAGGAGGCAAATGGACCATCTTTCTCCTTTTTAGGTGAACTAACTCCTGCTTCTGACCTATGTATTTGCTCCTCTCCACTTGCCTTGCTTTTGTATAATAGAGGGTGGACTTTTTCCATCCTCAACCACTTAATCTGCAATGTGCTTCTTCAGCATGTTATTCAGGTTATATAAATATGCAAGCAAAAGGGTTAAGCCTATGGAGAGATCAAAAAAGACGTGAAAAGGAGTCATTTGGAAAGATATGACGGCACGAGAACAGGAGGAACACAATGTCTTGGATAAAAATGGGTGAAGAAGAAAAGGTCATGTGGATGACTTAGAATGACTTAGAATAAAGGTTCTGAATATGCTGATGACCATAAATATGCAGACAAAGACTCGTATTATGAATAAAGAATGAAATATAGGACATTAACATTGAATTTTAAGTAAAAGATACATAATTTCTGGGCAATACAAGTTCATACTGATGTGCCTCAGGCTCTCAATATATAAATTTCCACATTGAGGTAAAAACGAAAAACCAACCCACACAGCACAGAATTTTCACCCTGTACCAAGTTTACTTCGTAGTTGATCATGCATGATTTTTTCTTTTGCTGATCTGCTGTATGTCTGTGGACGAAACGTAGTAATATACCATAGAGAGAATTGAACAAGAACAGTGAAATTGAAGACAGAGTATAACAGCATTCTGCAGATATTTCTTGATATCTAAATCTGCATCTGTTCTTGGAAGACCTCCATAGCAGAAGCTGGCAACCCTAAAAGAACATTGATGCTTTTCCTCTCTTTGCCATGAGAGAGGAACAAGATCACTTCCTTCTCTGGCAATGCAACTGGCCCTGATAGAACAGGCTCTCCCCATCCGAAATCTGTAGTGTAGAAAGATAGCCTAGACCATGTAGTGATCAGCAGAGTGGATGACAAAGATGGCCTAGCTCTGGTCACCTCAAAATAATCTATGGCTGATCTCATGTAACCATCAGTAACCATCTTAATTGCATCCTGAATCAGGCCCACGGCATGTGAAAATGGCTTGTCCAATAGCCCACCTGCTTGGCATACGGAATTTGTCAATACAATTCCATTGCCGAAGTAGCCTTTTGGCAGAGGTGGGTTGAATTTAGGCCTGCCATCAACGGCGAAGAGAAGCTTTGTTTGTTGGTCAGACAGCATGTTGAGTGCCTTTGTTCGAGCCCTCCACACGAATGCAGAAAGAGCCTCAAAAGTAGTACATTTTTCAAGAACCCTATCTTCCATGGCAGTTTTCTTTAGCTTTTCAAGCTTGTCAGGCTCAAAGCAGAAAGATCTATAGAGCATCTCATCTTTGTAGAGAGCACCGGTGTTGGACTTGTCCTCTATCTCAGCAAATTCCTGATGCAGGTGCTCTATCTTGGTTGGGATTCGGGCTTTCAGAATGGCTCTGTCTGAGAATGGAGGGATGGTTAGTGGCAAACCTCGGGCTGTTTCACCCCATGAGTTGACAAATTCCATAGCACCAATGCCGTCAAACATGCAATGGTTCATGCACAGGCCAAGGACAAATCCTCCGCATTGGAATTTGGTCACCTGGAAAACAAAATTTATCATTCAGATGTACAGGTTACTTAGACCTGTTCAACATGCTGCTGATATTCATTGACATTACTTCTCTAGAGATCATTATTGTTCATGAAATTCAGGTTGATAAATGCTTGAGGCTTATCATGCAAAGAAGTAAATTCTCACATTAAAAGAAGAAAGGTAAATCCAGTGCACAAAATTCCTACTTTGTGAGGTCTGGAGATGGTCATATGTACACAGCTTTTCCTTCGCATTAATGGAGAAGCTGTTTCCTTACTTAAACCCATGAGTTTTAGATCACAAGAAAACAACCTTTAGAGTTGCACCAATGCTCACCCTCACATATTGAAAATTAATCATTATGACTACAAAGTTTTCAATAGATTAGACTTCTAATCTACATATCTAGGGGAGTAACATTCATACTTCAAGAATATTACTACAAACCTAAGGTGTTTCTGGAGAAGTTTGAAATACCTGAGCCACTAGAGGTGGAATCTCGAGTATGTTTTTTGCACCAGGAATGTCAAAAACCAACTTCCCAAGAGTCTCGGGGTCAGGCTTTGTTATGTCTCCAATCTCCTCCATCTTACAGTTTGCTTCAGCTTCAACAAACACAGCCCCTTCCCCGGTGCAGTCCACAATCAGTTTACCCTCTGAGCTGATTGTCAGCCGCCCAGCAAGGGGATAGTAATGAACAAGAACCTTTCTCAATGCATCCTTGATCACTTCACCAGCATTTTCATTCCCTTTCGTATCTGACTTGAAGCAGTATATTGTTCGAACAATGACTGCAATGTTTTGGTCAAGATTGGAAAGAAAGTATAGGCCCTTTTCTGTCTCTTCAGCTGGACAAACCAGCGTTGGCTCTCCTTGCTTCACACTAAGCTGAGACACATTGCCGTTTGACTTCTCCATTATAGCAGAACCTTCAATAATCTCCGCAACCTGAATCATAAAGTAAATTAAATGAGATGAAATAGAAAATCTGAGAAACAAACTAACCAAAAACCTTGGTCCATATCTACTTATGAAGACAAACCATGTTAGAAAACTGAAAGAGTTAACTGAAGAAAATGGTATGGTCTCAATGCAGGCAATTCCTGTAACCAAATATTTGAAAACTATGAACACAAGGGTTGCACTAGCTCAATATCAGTTACAGATTTGTAAGGGTATGATTGAACTTGGTAGATATATAAAGGAAAGCAAGTTTAAGGGAATGAAAATGACATGAAAGGGTAGGTGGCTATGTTTCATTGGAGTTGGCACATGCTAAAAATAATGAATAGTACGGAGAAACGAGGATATGTCAAAATTTTTGTTTCAAGGACTGAAGATTTGGGTTGGGGTAGGCCACTGGTCAAGGGACCTAACCACACCAGACATAGGAGTATGACGTGTGCAAGGAGGGCCTGACTAGGCTTTGGTTGGTGGGGTTGGCATCCAAATTTTGCTTGTCTCTCTGACATTTTTTTTTTCTGATGAAAACTCATCTGATTTTCATTAAAAGTAGTAAGTTGCCTTCTGATTCACTCATGATGACTCCAAAGATGTTTCTTGCTTGCTTTATCAGTCAAATTATATCTTTGAAATAAGAATCATATCACTTAAACAAAGTGGCCATTATATTTCTTGCTGTTTGTGTCACTCTATTTTGCAGAAATTTATGCAGAACTTAGCCATTTGCAGATATGGGAAACCAGCAAGGCATGGGGGTGATTGGTGACAGTCATAATTGTCTTGGTGCATTTGTTTATGGTAATAATGAAGAGTTCTGGGTGGAAAACAAATCATCATGACCCTGCATCCTGATCAGATTCTTTGCATGGCAGCTTACATTCTTAAATCAAATAAAAGAAAAAGAAAATAGCAATGTGAATCATTCTGCGTAAATAATAAACTAGTCCTTTCTAACCTTTTCAAAATGTCGCAAGAAACCAAAGGTTGCTTAAAATATACATTATCTTGATGGAATAGTTATAGGTTAACTACTACAACAGAATTTTCCAAATGAAAGATGGCCAATCTACGAGCAAGATATTGCTGAATGGTCATTAATTACTCCGCGTCGGCGCACAAATTGAATGAAACAAAACATATCTTAATATAAAATAATCGTTTCATACAATTTTTTTAACGATGTAGGTTGCTAGTTTTATTTTATTTATTTATTTCATCATGGGTGAAGTAAGCGAAAAAGAAAGTAAACATTGTTTTTCGACACCAAATTCGTTGGGATGTTGCAATCAGTCCTGCTAAAAAAATCAGATCAACAAGAAATCCTAAACTTTGAAGTTTGAACAATGATCTGCTTTTCTTACCATTTACGAGCATTGACATTTGTCACCAATAGTTGGCTTCAATCATTGGGAAAAAAGGTAAAACCTCAAAGCTGGATATCTTCCAGGATGCAGTATGCTATTGCTGGATTCTAAACATTGACAAATTCCTTCACTTCAAACAGGTAGTTACAATATAGCTCAGACTTCAGAGCCTCACACCTCCAGGAAATGCAACAAACATGTGCATGACAACTTCTATAAGAATACATACCAAAATCAAAATCTTGCGCTTTACGATTTGCTTGGTGAAAGTATATAGCAGAAGGAAGCTTTTTCAGATACAAATAACATAAGAGAGAATCACTCGGTAGGCTGCCTCTGTCCGATGGGAAAATAGATAGCTGGATGTGATATAAGCAAGTCGAACTGACATGAGTCAGTTTCGTGTGTTTTCTTTGCTAAATTATCTTTCTTGTGGGCAATGCAATCACAGTGTGAAAGGCTAAACAATCAACAAGAATTGCAAAGTGTGAGTCAAAAAGTCAAGCCTGGCCACACTTGCTTAGACAGGCAATTCCTTCTTCCAAATAATCTTCCCGGCTGATCCAAAACTCAGGTGCATCCTGCACAGGTTACCTCAAGATTCAAATATTCTTCAATGATTTCCAAAGTGTCATCAGATATATGCTATTTCATGCTCATATCAAGCCTTTAAGCATTTTTTTTTTCTTTTGGCTGTGCAGCAACATGCGTTGGATAGGAATGTGTGGATGAGAAAAATTCATATGGATGATTTAACGTGAATTCAGATATTAGTTTATGTAGCCTACCCCAATTTATTGGGATAAAGGCTCTGATAATGATGATGACAATGAATTTGATGGCCGTGCAGCAACATGAGCATGAATGAGAATGAGTGAGAAATACACCTTCATAATCCCGGCAAGAACTGCACCTCCAAGATAGACCATATGCTTTCTTCGTGGTGGGTCCTCAATCCGCAGTCGCAGTTTCTATTCAGAAGCATGAAAACAATTTAAAGATGAGCATCACAGTTTTTTAGTCATTTACTTGTTTGCTGTATCTAGCTCAAAAGATCATTTGACCTGCTCAATCATTGGCATGAAAGAAACTCAAAAAGAGTAAAAAAACAGAAGATTTAGTAGTTTCTGTTACATATTTTAACAGCAACATAGGTTACCTTCAACCCATCCTTATTTCCCTTTAGTACCACTTCAAGATATCGATCTAGTATTTCCTTCTCCAGCCTGAATCAAAAGAAAAATTCCTATCACATAAAAGGCGCAACCATACTGGAGAGTGCAGCCACAGGAATGGTGGAAGCCAGGATTAAAAAAGACAGTGAAATTTCCGGCATACAAATTTCAAATGTATCTTAGAAATATAAGTAAAATGTATTACCGACTAGGTAATCCAGGGTACATGGTGCTCCCTCCACTTAAAACTATATGCTGATAGAGCTGTAAAATATAAAGCCAGTAACTAATCATCAATTATATGGGGTCACTAACTGTTCATTATTCATGATGATCCGTTTTCAAATATATAAATCACTGTCCTGACTTCTTTCTTTGAGACTTCATTGTTATGAAACTAAACAAAGCTAAAGCAAATGAAGAAGATGCCATTGTGAATGGGAATAAAGAGGACTAGAAAATAACTCCATTGATGAGTGAGAAGTAGATTACGGATTTTTCATAAACCCAATGCATGGGAATATTGCTTAGCGAGGTTGTATCCTCCATTTGAAGTGCAGTTAATGAAAAGAAGATAATAAAGAGCAGCAAACTTCTTGAAGAAAATGAGAACTAAAATAAGAAAAGGCACAGAGACACATGAAGGAAAGGCTGCATAATGGTTTCAAGGAAAAATGATAATAAGAGGCTTCAAGGAAAGTCCATATATTGTAACAAATTTACAACATAAAGATTCAGCACTTTGTTAGGGTAATTTCAGACAGTAAAAATCATAGTCCTGGAAACAATTTAATACCATCATGCGGTTGTCGATATCCATCTCCTGAATGCAGCGGAAAACCATGTCAGCCATACCATCACCTTCAACATCAATAAGTTCCTACAAAAGGAAAACTTTTCTTACTTTTCACAATCTATGGTCTATCAAAATATCTTGGCAACTAAATGATCTCAGTTCTACCACAATGATTCATAAGAACTCAAAAGTCAAGCCTAAAAGGCAAAATATTACTCAGACAATAACTGCTTTCTCAAAAGCACTCAACTGCCAACAGATTTGGCACAACAATTCAAAAATTACACAACAACTGCAAATACCAATTGACTTTGAAATAGCCTAATACATTCAGAGAATCCCACAAAATAGGTAGCACAGAAAAATGTTAGTATATAGAATCAATGACAATAAAGAGAAGTGCAGTCTTACTGGAGTGAAAAGTGCCTCAGGTGCCTGGAACCTTTCAGTGCCTACTTTAATGACTCTTCCATCTGGCAGCTGTTTCAAATGAAAGTTGTCAGTATTCTACATACAATACTTTTAATTAAAGTTTTGCTATTTTAAAGATAGGGACACTGAAATGTTAGACCAAATCCAGAAACATGCATCAAATTTAACAAGTGAAATCATCAAATAAAATATCTGATGGATAACAAGGCAAATGAGGGACAAAAGGTACTTGTTCAGAGTCTTGATTAAGTTTCCTGCATAAGAGTTATAGACCAAGTACTTACTTTTTTTTTTTTTGGTTCACTATAGACCAAGTACTTACAGTATAATTCTTAACAAGGATGGTGGTCTCAAGTCCCAGCTGATATTCCCTTTTGTAATCATAACTGCTTGGAATACAAGTAATGTCACAGTCAATTTTATAATTAGCTTCACAAAAATGGAGAACAACATAAAATGTTTGTTCACCTTATGTAGCAAAGTTTTTCTTTGATTTCCCTTACAGTCTCAAAATCAGCAGTTCTATTCATTGCATACCTACAGAAAGAATTGAAAGAAGATCACTTGACGATCAATGGCAAGGTTAGTCTTATGATCTGACAAGTTTTTCTCACAAAGAATTGGTCCTCACCCTCTACGGGAGAGTAAATCAACAAGATAGGATGTTATATGCCGACCCGCTACATTCATCCGCTTTGTAAGATGAGGAAATGAATAGCCATCAACAACAGGAACCTGGGAAGAAAGGCTCAACTAATTATTCTCAATACCATATGCTGCAAGTTCTCCTAATACTAATTCTAAAAGGGTTGTCAAACAGTTTACCACATGGGTGACACCGTCACCAGAGTCGATAACTAATCCAGTCAGAAGACCTGTAACAATTTAAGGTAATGCTTAAGCACATGCACAAAAATAAAATACAAGGTACAAAAAAGTAACATTAATAGTTTTGACAAAGATTCTTGCATGTCAGAATACGAGGCTACAATATTCTTGGTAATAGGCTATAATAGCTTCCATTGTCATCGAGCAGAAATAGCAGAACTTCATACCAACTGCCCAGTTGTGAATATTATACAAACACAAACATACAACAAAAATTAAGCCTTCAATCATCTCTGTAGGCACCTTGAGCATACAGAGTTAAAACAGCTTGGATTTGAATGAAGACACCAGAAAAGTTGTATTTTTCAAACATGGTCTCAACCTGCAATCTCAAATCAAACCCAAGTCATGAGATCCCAACAACAATGTTCTTCAAAATTTCAATCAA
Organism: Heritiera littoralis; assembly: GCA_031772115.1. Taxonomy (NCBI): domain Eukaryota; kingdom Viridiplantae; phylum Streptophyta; class Magnoliopsida; order Malvales; family Malvaceae; genus Heritiera; species Heritiera littoralis. The sequence continues at coordinate 621,829 of JAPDPK010000089.1, forward strand.
TCAGTAAACAGATAAATTGGACTACAAACCATTTTTTCACGGTTTTTTGAGGGATTAAGAGGCGGATCAGTAAGTAATATCTTACACTCTGTTGGATTAATCTGTTTACAAAAAAACATAGAACATATTTAAGGCCAACAAAACAAAAAAATAACGTGAATTTGAGCTGAAGAACATAAACTAGAAGAAGAAAAGAAGACCTTTAGTTCATCGTAAAAGGCGTGATCCCAAACATGACACATATCATCCCAATTCTGCACAATTCCATTGTTAACCGGATATGATATATCCAATTGATGTCTCAAATCAGCACATGCTTCTCCAACAACAATATCCTAACCAGAGTTCAAAATTAAAAAAAAAAATCTCAGAAAATTAGGTTATATACCAAAAAACATTTAAAGCTATAAATTCTTTAAAAAAAATTAACGTGATCTTTGAATTCCAAAGCTTTGAAACGAGGAAAAAGAAAAGCCAAAACAATGAAAGATGAGTTTTTGGACCTTCAACTCTTGTTCCATGAGAGATTCCTCGTACCGTAACAGAGGTCTGCCGACCACACATGGAAACACCGATGTCGGAAAATTTTCCCCGGCGAAACCACATTTTACGTACTGTAATCGAATATAAAACAGATCTAGTGATTTAAACTAAAAGAAATGAAATACAAAAAAAGAAAGGATTTTATCGAGAAAGCTTTGACTAGCTTAAAAAGATGAATTACGCCGGTGCCGTTGTCGCATACGACGACGCTCCTATTTTCCATAGGGAATGGAATGTCTCTCGGTTTGCTTGAAGCAGAAGCCGAAGGAGAACGGCGTCAAATTGCGGGAAAGAAAGAATCCGGCGGTTGGTTTCCCGGTTGACATCAGCAAATAGCCTTATAGAACCTTAAAACGACTTCGTTTTTTAGGTCTGTAAAAGCCCAATTCTTTTTTTGGGCCAATTTAATCTGTTATTGTTCGGAAGGCTTTATTTTAAATCGGCCCAAATTGCGCCTACTACGACATCGTTTAACCTTCTACTAGGGTTTTTCCCACCTTTGCTATATTTATTTCATGGTAGTCGACAGGGAAAGCTGGAAGGTCGAAGGGCCCCGAGAAAACACAGCTGCAGAAAATGGTAAATCCTTCTCTTCCTCTTCAATCTCCTTCTATCATCTCTTGGTGGAATCAATCTAGCTAAAAATGTGTTGTTTTGAATCTGTAGGCTCCAAAACGAGGTGTGAAAGCCCCCATGGCTGCAGCTAAGAAGAAAACGGTACCTTTACTTTGCCCGTTGCATTATCTTCATAGTTTTAGGGATTCCATTCTATATCTTTGTTTGGGTTTTGGTGTTAGGATAAGGTAGTTAATCCGTTGTTCGAAAAGAGGCCGAAGCAGTTCGGGATTGGAGGGGATTTGCCACCCAAGAAGGATCTGACCCGGTTTGTTAAGTTCCCCAAAACTGTTAGGATTCAGAGGCAGAAGAGGATCCTCAAGCAGAGGCTTAAGGTCCCACCTGCTTTGAATCAGTTCACCAAGACCCTCGACAAGAATCTCGGTACCATCCCATTTACTCCTTAAGTGATTACATTTATATGTGAGAAATCCATGTTTCTTTTTATTAGTGGCATAATTTCCGGGTTTTAAGGGAAGTTTCAGGAAGCTGATTGCTGATTGTTTGCATTCAGTCTTTGGAATTCGGAAAATGCATTTTGCTTGAGTAGGAAATGGCAACTTAAGGGTGGCATAATTTAATAGTGTTTTCATTTTGTTTTATCTTGTGACATTTAGAACTATAAGGGATTTGTGTTTGCATATTGTTTTGTCTTGGATGATGTAATAAGTTTGGAATTCTTTCCTTTTTCTTATGTTGCTGCAGCTTCAAACTTGTTCAAGATGCTTCTCAAGTACAGGCCTGAGGACAAAGCAGCAAAGAAGGAGCGCCTATTGAAGAAGGCTCAATCAGAGGCTGAGGGAAAGCCTGCCGAGGCTAAGAAGCCGATTGTTGTGAAATATGGTCTCAACCATGTCACCTATCTTATCGAGCAGGTGTTCCCACTTCTGACAATTTATTTGCTATGAAAGTTTGTTTCCATTGCTACTTATATCTATGGTGGGTCGTTTCTTATTGTCTCAAAGTAAATTTTCCTTGCAGAACAAGGCACAGCTTGTTATAATTGCTCATGATGTGGATCCCATAGAGTTGGTTGTTTGGTTGCCTGCATTGTGCAGGAAGATGGAGATCCCATACTGCATTGTCAAGGGAAAAGCACGCTTGGGAGCGGTAATTGCCTCTTATCTTGTATTCTCAGATCTTTTTAAGTTGAGTTGTGGATGCAAAACTAAATTTTTGTACCTTCATGTATGATAGATTGTTCATAAGAAGTCTGCATCAGTTTTGTGCTTGACTACCGTCAAGAATGAAGACAAGTTGGAATTCAGCAGGATCTTGGAAGCTATCAAGGTGGTGTAAAGTTTCAATCTGCTGTATATTTTTCCTCCCATTGAATTGTTGTATGGTCTAATTCCATTTGGGATTCTTTTTGCTTGTTACAGGCCAACTTTAATGACAAGTACGATGAGTACAGGAAGAAATGGGGAGGCGGTATCATGGGTTCCAAATCCCAGGCGAGAACCAAGGCCAAAGAAAAGGTACTTGCCAAGGAAGCTGCCCAGAGGATGACCTAAGAGCTAATATAGAATTCGTTTCTTGTTATGTTACCATCGTCCGAGGTTATCAGCCTCTTTCATTTTTGGCTATTTTAAAGTAGTTCATGATAAAAGCAGAGTGTTTCTTTTCTTTAAAGGCAGGTTGTAATTGAATATTTTTCGGTAATGCAGCTAATGCTGCTTGAGGGTGAGTGGCATTATTTTAATCATTATTCATACTTGAAGCTGCCGCCTTTATTCATGAACTGTTTACTGTTAGACTTGATGTTAACTGGCCCATCATTTAATCATTTTATTACAGCTGAATCATGGTGTTGTAATATAATTTTGTATCCTTTCACATAGTCGAACCTCATCTGAATTTTTTTTAAGGCTTTTAGCCACAACTGTATAATATATAGTTGTGTTTGTATCATGAGAAATTATATTCTGAAAATTTCGTGTCAATGTGATAAACACAATTAATTTATATTTTATTCGTGTTAGTTCTTATATTGTATGATCTTCTAAGTTGTGTTTAGAATTATTAGATTTATGAATATCGAGTTTAAAACTCGAGTGATGACTTTGTACTGTTTTTAGTGGTGGAATTTAATAAACCCATGATTAAGTTGCTAACCTGCGTTAGACTTCAAAAGCAAGAAGTGTTCTGTGCTTGAGATTCCTTGTCATACTCTGTCTCTTACTTAATAGTTTCACACTACCCATCAGAACCTTATTCCTTGGAATAATACTGCAATCCTCTTATTTTTACACCAGTTATTAGAGGCCACCCAAACCAGCTGATTTAGCTTTCTTGAAATTGTTGAAAGTCAGTTATGGAATAGATTTTCAGTTTTGTTCTTTGCCCTTCTGTCCTTTCAACTATACTAGATAATTTTCGACAATATATCAAAAGAGTAGGAAAATTATTATATCAAAAATTTATATTAACATGTCAAATATAAGAATAATTTTTTTATTTTTATTAAATTCATATTGCAATGCTTATAATTTTTTTTAATTCTTGAAACAAAATAACCAACCCAATTACGTGAAACTTACCATAAAATTTTTATTGGTATACAATTATGATTTTGTTTTAAATGCAAATATTAGATTTTTTTTATGAAGGGATTTAAAAGGGTTATATATTTTTTAATTAATTTTTAATATAACTTAAAAATATTTTTCTAATAAAAAAATCTATTATGATGGATGAGATCATTTTTCATTCAACTACTATAGGAGTCCTCTTAAAAAAAATTACTTTTTCGCAAAAATTTTATCCAAAAAAAGAGAAAAATTGGTTATTTTTAATAAATTTTAAAGATATAGTTTTTAATAAAAAATTAGTAAATTACAATGTATAATTTATTTTTAAGCAATTACTTGTTGTATTATAATGTGTCCTATCCTATCTTTATACTATCTGTTATTTATTTATTTATTTATTTTTGTTTTAGATCTCTCTGTCAAAGAAAAAAAAATCAAAGTGTTTGTTCGTTCTGATCAAAATCAGACCCAAGCGGGCCTTCAATTTTAGAAACCCTAGCAATTTCTCTCGCTCTCTGCAAAACCGTTCTCCCTTCAAACCCTTCTCTCTCTTTCTCTGTCTCTCTCTGCCTTCCCTTTTTCAGAACCTCAAACGCCGCCGTGTCGCCGCTGCGATCTCCGCCTTTTAGATTCTCTCAACTTTGATTCCATGGCTGACGAAAAATTCGATCTACCTGATGATCTCCTCCCCTCCAAAACTGGCTCTGACCCCTCCTCCCTTAGAGGTATTCTACATTTTCTTTTCTTTTTTTCTTTTCTTTCAATTTTCCTTCTCTCATTTTTCCACCGATTTAAAATTTTTTGCATGCCTATTTTATTGGTTTCCCATCTCAATTCACTCTCTAAGTTTTTCTAAATTTTTTCTTTATTTGAAGTTTAATGATTGAAGTCAATTTATTAATTCTAAATTTCATATTTCTTTAATGATTTATTTATTTTTACTCTTAAGATCTGTCTAATTTTCTTGAAAATCCATAAAGAAAGAAAGAGAGAAAGAAAGATTTTTTCTATGTGGAGTTATATTAGCTCAAACCTTCCTTTCAAAAGCACCAGTATGAAAAAGAAGATTACTTCAGTTGCTTATCATAATTATTGGAAAAGTTGAACCGTCAACGCTGAAGTTGATGATAGTACTACAGTATGTTTTCTTCTAATTATTTGGAAAGATTTAATTCAACGAAAGGTTCATTTGTTTCAATTAGGAAACTTGGCAGTTAAATCTCAAACAAGCCTGACATCTCTGTTAAATTCACTTATGTATTAATCGGTTTAGTTTCTGTTATTGTTAGGTGAAGCTTGGGATGGGAACTTGGATGAGAAAGGAATCACGGGGTTACTTGATGACACCAAAGGTAACTAATATTTGTGTTATTTTGAAATTATGTATGTTAAAAAACCTAAGCGGCTCTTTATTTTCTTTTTTTTTGGTGCCCAATAGATCAAGCAACTTCAGAGAACAGCATACCTCTGTCCCCGCAATGGCTTTATGCTAAACCTGCTGATGCTAGGATGTTAGCTCCTGGAGCTTCTGGGGTATGGATCTTTAATTTCTCTTATTAACTGTTTTTAGCGTACTTGGTTTCATTATCATATCAGTGCTTAATGTGTTGGTTTCTATTTTTATTTACTCTTATCTAGTTGAAATATGGGTAAATAGTATATCTGATTACATAAAAATTAGTTAGACTAAATTTGAAGGAATTGGTATAATTTTTATTATGACTTTAAGCTTTAGACTATTTTTTTATTTTGGTTTGTATCATTTCTGCGGTATAATTTGTTTACGCTAACAGGATATAAGAGCACCAAATTCATTATCCCATGGAACCTCGGGTGATCCCAATTTGAAAGATAGTTGGCGTTTAGAGGGCTCTCAAGACAAGAAAGACTGGAGGAGAACTGCACCTGATCTTGAAAGCAGTCGACGCTGGCGTGAAGAGGAGAGAGAAACAAGCTTACTTGGCCGAAGAGATCGTAGAAAAGAAGACCGTCGCCCTGATATTTCTTCAACAAGGGATGTTCATGAAAATAGGACCTTGTCGTCTTCAGAGCGATGGCATGATGTTAGCAATCGTGGTTCAGGGCATGAATCTCGAAGAGACAACAAGTGGTCTTCGAGATGGGGCCCTGAAGAGAAAGAAAAGGATTCTCGATCTGAGAAGAGGATAGATGCTGAGAAGGAAGATGCCCCAACTGAAAAACAAGGTTTTGTCAGTGGGCGCGTAGCTTCTGAGCGTGAGAATGATTCCCGTGATAAATGGAGGCCACGGCATCGTTTGGAAGTTCATACAAGTGGGTCTGCTTCTTACCGCAGTGCTCCAGGATTTGGTTTGGACAGGGGACGAGTGGAGGGATCAAGTGTGCGATTTGCAGCGGGACGAGGAAGGTCAAATGCTAATGGAATCCTAAAAAGTGAGAGGCCACAATCTGCTTCCGTTATTGGATCTCTTCCTGTGGACAAAAGCAAGACATTTTATGCATATTGCTACCCAAGAGGAAAACTCCTTGACATTTACCGTAGGCAAAAGACTCTCTCAAGTTTTGACACCCTACCTGTTGAGATGGATCATTTATCATCAATAACACAAAAAGAAACTGTTGAGCCTCTGGCTTTTGTTCCTCCTGATGCAGAGGAAGAGGTATGAAGCTTCTAATCTGATTTATAAGAGAAAAGTATGCAAATTTTTACCCTTCTATATGGTTGCCTCAAATCTGCATGCATGATTCTTACAGGCTGTCCTTGGAGATATATGGAAAGGAAAAACTACAAGCAGTGGAGTGTTCTACAACTCATTTAGAGACACAAGTAGGGGATCAAATGACAGCATTGCTGATAGTGCTTCATTTATGTTGAAACTTACCTATTAAATAATTATAACATCTAGAGAAGCTGAGCCTTTTTTTTTTCCATTCTAATCCAGGTCTTACTTATGTGATTTCAGGTGAAGGGAAACAAAGTTTCTCGGTTAACAGGGAGGACAGTGTTGAATCTGGTGAGAAGGCTGCTGTAAACAATACTTCTCGAGGGAATCATGCTGAGACAATTAATGTGTCAGATTTGCAGATGGTTATGACCAAGGGTAGGAAACTTTCAGTTTTAGTTTTTGACTATCAGCAGTCCATTGAGAATATATTCATGATTTGTTCTGATTGTCATTACAGAAATGAATAGTTCAAAAGAAGGTGGACAGAGATGTGTGACACCATCTGGTATAGATGTAACCAATGCTTTAGTGTCAGATAGTGAAATTGGCGGGTCCATAAATGATATGGATGAACTAAGATCTGTTGGTAACCAACAAGTGGCTGATTTGAAAAACCAAAAGCACTGTAAGTTGGAGGATAGTGAATCATCCATGCAACTTGGAGTGGGTAGAGAGCTTCCTGAAGACTCAAGTTCTCTCTTTGATTTTCGGTCACCACTGCCTACTCTAGGCCATAAGCAAATAAATATTAAGGGTAATAATGAGGCACATCCATTGGAAATTGTTACCCCTCCCGAGGATCTGAGTCTGTGCTATCTTGATCCTCAAGGTGTAATTCAGGGACCATATCTGGGGATTGACATAATTACATGGTTTGAGCACGGTTATTTTGGTACAGACTTACCTGTTCGATTGGCAGATGCTCCAGATGGATCACCTTTCCAAGAACTTGGTGAAATCATGCCACATCTAAGAATGCAAATACCTGATTCTCTTGGAGGTAGCTTGGAAGGGACAATATCTTCTTCTGCTTCTGCTCCTGAGTTGAAGGGGTCTCTCATTGGACATGAGCAGCAGCGGGCTTTGTCTGCTTTTGAAACTTCTGTTACTAATTTTCAGTTAAGAGGACCTTCTCAAAGTGATCATTCTGAGTATCTGTTTTCTGAAGATAAAAGCCTCCATAAATTTGCTGCTGCTCAAGAAGAGGGTAAGTTTAATTGGTTTGGCATACTGTTGATTTTTTTTTTTTTAGTTGTCTGTTAATGATGCATGCCTTCCCATCTGTGTGATACAGAAATTATTTTTCCTGGAAGGCCCAGAAGTGCTAGTGGTAACCCTTTGAAGGTTTCTGGTGAAATTCAAGGTCCTTTTGGCAATCCTGCAAGCCATTTGTCCATTACAAATGAATTTTCAAAATCCAGTGTATCTTCTCATCGAGATGATGAGTTGCATCCTTTTGGCTTGTTGATGTCTGAGTTGAGAAGCACCTCTGATTCGAAGCGACCTCAATCATCTAATATGGCTTCCAGCATAGGTGATAGAGGGCAGTTTTTAGATCTTATGCTTGATAGAGAGTCCAATTTTACTGGTCAGAGTGTTGTTCGTACAGTGGCTGAACAAACTTCCTTTCCAGAGGCTTGGCCTGATGATTATAGAAGAAATGCTTTATCTAATCCTAACATCCATCTGGGCACTTTTGGTGCCCGGTCCTCATCCCACAGAGAGCAAGAATACAATGGTTTTGACCTGGTACAGCAGCTATTGTCACAAAAGTTGCCCAATGAACCACTTCAAGAGAAAAATAATTTCTCTCATCCCTTTCCACATTCAGCTGGATTTGGTGTGGAGCAAATTCATGCTCTTGATCTTCTGCAGAGCAAGAATCTCAATAATCAGCTGTCAATCCATCATTCAGCTCCACAGGAACATCTTTTGGAACTTCAGTTTCAACAGCAGCGGCAGTTAGAACTTCAGCTACAACAGCAGCGGCAGTTGGAGCTTCAGCGGCAGCAACAACTGGAACTTCAGAGACATCAGCAGCAGCAGCAGCAGCAGCAGTTGGAACTTCAGCTGCAGCAGCAGCAGCAGTTGGAACTTCAGCGGCAGCAGCAGCAGGTGTTGGAATTTCAGCGGCAGCAACAGCTTCGTCACCATCAAATTAAAGTGTTGCAGCAGCAACAACAGCAGCAACATCTGCAGCAGCAGCATTCACAAGCTCAGCAGCTGCGTCTTGATCAATTGCTACAGAGTAAGATGTCTGATCCTGGTTATGGTCAGCACATATTTGATGCTGCTAGAGATAACCCACTTGATCCGGTTCGGTTACAAAGGCATCTCCTGAATGAATTGCAGCAGAATTCCCATGCTTCAAGGAACCTGGATTCATCACTGGAGCAGATCATCCAAGCAAAAATTAATCAGAGTGCGCTCCCAGGGCAACAGGCTGATTTTTTGGATTTCATGTCACAAGCACAGTATGGCAATATGCTTCCTCCAGAGCATCAGCTTCGACTTCAACAAGAGCAGTTTCAAATGCAGCAACTATCTATGGCACTGAGGCAACAATTAGAAATGGAGGGGGATAGACGACTTGCTGATTCATGGTCTGTAGATGAAGTTGGTCAGTTTGTCAGGAACCCTAACCGTCATCACCAGGCTCAGTCAGTGGGATCAAATGCTTCTGATCTTTACCAACAGAGTCTTTCATCTCTTGAAGAGCAATTTAGCAATCTTAAACTGAATAATGCTTTGCAGGAGCAACAGCACCGAGGGATTTTTGACCCCAACCCTACAGCATTTGGCAGGTCGACTCTTCCCGCAGCTGCTCCTGGGATGAAAGTAGACAATGTAAATTCTCTGGATCTAGCTGAGCATCTCTATATGCAATCCAACAACCAACTGGGTCCTTTTTCTTCTGGTAACCACTCTCTTAGCCAACAAATTTCGGGTGATGTATATGCTTCTCATCCAGATGCAATAGAAAGCTACCACTCTAGGAAACAGGGGCAGCTAGAAAATAGTTGGACTGAAAAACAGATACAACAATTAAATCTTGAAGCGGAGTTGCAAAGAAGGGAGTCTGAAGTTGATTCAAGCACTTGGGCATCAGCTGGGAGGGTTCATGAAAACTCTAAGAAAGCTTTAATGGACCTTCTTCACCAAAAACTTGGCATTCAATCCACAGAGTCATCAGATGTAGATTTTCAACATTATACTTCATCTTCCAAAGGGCAGGAAGCCTTTTGGCCTGTTTCTGAATCACAAACCTCAAATGCTCCTTTTAATAATTTGCCGAGTCAGGAAGTTCGTTTGAACAACTCGATTTTGGAAGGCCCTCAAAATTCAAGTGCCTTGCTGCAAGATCATTTGTTTGGAGTTGCTGTGAGTGGTTGTGTGAACCATACGGTTAACGGTGAGAGATCACCTCTTGAAGCCAGTTCTGGCTCATTTGCAAAAGGACAGTCATTCTTGTTGGGCATTGAAGATCCTTCCCGTAGTAGTTATGCGGATGCTAGCTTGATGGGAAAATCAGCTGTGGATAAAGAATCAGCAGAACAGGAGGGAAAGGGAAAGAAAAATGGATTGAAAAGCATAATTGCAAGGAGCCGTTCTGTGTCAGGGTCTGAGGACAATATGGTAGAGCAAGTAGAGACAGCCTTAGACTGTGGTGACATACAAAGTAGTATCCCTAGCTGGCATAATTCTCATAATGCTGGTAAGCTGTTGAAGCTTTTTTTCTCTTTTTGGTAAAGTCAAGTTTTTTTGTATGATTAAATCTGACAAGTAAATGGTGCAGGTGGGAGTAGCAGGTTGTACAGTAATGAAATTGAATTAGATAAATCAGTCGGAGAAGCTGCGTCTAATGATAGGTGAGGTTCTTTTCTATATGGTTTATAAGATGTTAATAGTTAATGTCCATTATCATACCTATACTTGTAACTGGCAGAACTACCTGACTGAAGCTCAGGTGTTGCTTGTGTGTAATAGCTGCTGCCACAATGAGTATGAGTTGATGTTGGAGCTTGTGTTGTTAATTTTATGTTCTTAGTTTGATAATTGGCACAGCTAAGATACACTCGCCTCTTAATGCTGAGCTCTCTCTCTCTCTCTCTCTCTCTCTCTTCCCCTAGTGGCATTTGACTTGAGTGCTCATCTTTTCCTTGTGCAAGTGGCTTTATGGTTGTTAACTTAAAGTCTAAACTATTAAACCTTATTTGCGAAGCCATCTAAAGGTCCTCTTGTTATTGATAGGTTACCTGCACTGCTGCCAAAAGGGCTTGACAAAGTTTCACAGAAAAGCCCACCCGCATCACAGGTTTCGTCATCCCAGGATGTTTCGTCTGATCAGAACTCACTGGCATTTGCCAAGCAGAAAAATTCTTCAAGCCTTCCAACTTCTAATGGTATGATTTCAATAGAAATGATGAACAAAGACAATGAAAACCTCTATACCTTTTCTTTACTTGTACATATTGGTCACAAAATCATGTGTTTCGTATTCTGTCTTCAGAAGTAAGACAGGAGGCTGTGGCGAATCCAGGTGCAACGAGGACTGGAGAAACTCAGGCATCCGGCAAGAAAGATGTCCGTTTCAGAAGGACCTCGTCTTGCAGCGATGCTGCAGTATCAGAAGCATCATTCATAGAGATTCTTAAGAAGCCGGTTGCTCACGGGACTGAGGCAGTGAGCAGCGCTGCTCCGGAACAATCTGATGGTGTTTCGCAAGCTGGACGAAGTGGCAAGAAGAAAGGGAAGAAAGGAAGACAGATTGATCCAGCCCTACTCGGTTTCAAGGTTACAAGCAACCGCATAATGATGGGTGAGATCCAACGCCTTGACGATTAACAACATCATGTACACTTACCATGTTGTAAATTCCTTGTAAATTTGTTTCTTTTACCAAATTTTTTACAGTAAGGGTAGGTTATTAATTGATTTTTTTTTTAAATAAAGGTTTTTGGTTTTAAGAAGCAACACGTATATTTGTATGTTCAGTTTCATTTTCCTGCAAATGAAGGAGGCTCACCATACCGTGCAAGATTTCTTTAAATGCTTAATCATTTAAGTCCTGATTTTGCTAAATCTTGCGAGTGAACCGGATAATTTTCGGCATAACACAAATATGATTATGTGTATATGACAAAACTAACGAAAGAAAGACTATAAAATTATATATAAATACAACAATTTAAATAAATTATACTTAATGTGTCAATATAAATTTTATACAAAATTTATGTATTTTACTATAGAAATACGATTTTGCATAACATGCATGAATTATCAAATTTATTTGCAAGTTGGTCTAATCTCTTCCCCCCCCCCCCCCCCCCCCCCAAAAAAAAAAAAAACAAAAACCTCAAAAGCAAAGAAAATATGAGAGAAGGAAAAAAAAATCTCATTTAACTCTTATTTTTAATTCAAAAAGAATCTTAACAACAAAAAAAATAAAATAAAAAGTTGTCGTTTAACTTTAAAATAGCATCTTTTTATATAGAATATTATTTCCAGACTTGCTCAAGAATCGCCGTCAAAATCTAAAGACATGCTTGAAATTTGATAGGGTTTGAATAAAAATATAGTATGCATTTAACGGGTTTGAGTAAAAATTTTAGGTCCATTTAAAAAAACGGGTTGGGCTCCAGGCTTGCTTGTTAAAAGCTCAAACTCGACTTGAAATATAAAAAAAATTAATTTTTAAAAAAATATATTTAGTAAGTATTTTGCAATTATATGTACAAAAAATATTATTAATTAATAAACAAGATTAAATATTTAATATGGAAATCAATATACAAATTTTGACAAATCAAATTAAATTTCAAAGAGACTAAAAGAATAAAATAAATAAATAAAAATTAAAATAATAAAAAATAAATAAAGTAATATTCAGACGGGCCGGACTTGCAATATAAAATAAAAACGGGTCTGAACTAAAAGTCAAACCCGAATTTTTAGATTGGGTTAAGCTTGGGCTTACATTTAAGCCATTATTATAGAACTTAGATCCAATCTGATCATAATCACCTCTAATTGTTTCAGGTAGATTTATAATGCATGCATTTAAAATTTTATTTTCGAAGTACTTTCTACAAACATTGAATCTAAATGGATGGAGAGATTTTCATTTGAAAATAATCTAATAAGATATTTTAAATTAATTAAAATCAAAAGTAAAAAAGTTTTATTAAAAAATTCAAAGTTAAATCAATGTTCAAAGAACTCCATAAAACAGAAGAAAAAAACAAAATTACAAGAATGGATGGTTAAAACTTGGCTTTCCCATCCAAGCAGTTATCAACCTGAAACCTTCACCTATTATGTCGGTCTTGAACCTAACAACCCATCTTTCTCTTTCTCTTGCTCTGCATTGTTTCCATTCACCATATTCCTGAATCATTCTAGTTTTGATTCCGCCATTGAAAAGCACTGTGATCTGTTGTTGAAGCCCTGCCTGTGATCTCCAACCATGGTTTTGGCAATGGAACCTGACAACATCCTTGTCTTAGGAGACATGCCGAATTACACCCTGCCAAATTCCACCTTCGTTTGTGCCTCCCTCTCCGGATTACAGAATACCAACGTATTCTACTCTTCCGATCCTGTGATCTTCACTCTCCCTCTTCTACTGCTGCAAATGTTCCTTGCCTCTGCCGTCATTCTCCTCACGTTTTTTCTCCTCAGGCCCCTTGGCCAGACCTGCATGCTTGCTCAAATCCTAGTAAGTTCTTTCCTTTTCATATCTCCTCTTCATGGTTTCTTTTCCTTGCAACACAAGCCAATGAAATAGGTAAGAAAACCCATGTTGGCATGAGTTTTGTTATAATCACAAGAATTTTTCTGTATCCCTTTTGTTTTTAACTTTGATTCATTGTTTATGATCGATCAGGGTGGAATCATTGTCGGGCCATCACTTCTGTGCCGGATTCCGGGGCTTATCAGCATCATATTTCCCATCAGAAGTTTCTTGCTGCTGGATATAGTAGCTGCCATAGGTTTCATGTTTTACTTCTTCCTCATTGGTGTACGGACAGATTTATCAATGCTTAAGAGAATAACCAGAAAGACATTTGCTATTGGGTTTTTCACCGTGGCAGTGCCAATGACATTAACCATAGGCAGCTCCATTTTGTGGATGCATTTTGTGGATCCTACCGCGAACATGATTGATAAACTTCCTGCAATAGCAGAAGTAGAATCTGTGCTTAGCTTTCCAGTCATAGCATACTATCTTACTGAGCTTAGGATTATAAATTCAGAGTTTGGCAGAGTGGCATTGTGTTCTTCCATGGTTAGTACGCTGTGCAGTTTCTCTATTATCACGTGTAATTTTCTGTGGAATCAATCAGGAGATGACATATTACTCTTCTTTCAACTTGTTTGCTACGGTGTTGCCTTTGCAGCTCTTGTCTGCTTCATTCTTGGCCCTCTACTTCTCTGGGAGATGAAGCAGATTCTGGCTGGACACCCTCTGAAGCAGGGTAAATTAGTTGTGCTGTTCTTAGCTGTGCTTATGTCAGGGTTTTGGGCACATAGATTTGGTTTAAACATATACTTTGGTCCCCTTTTATTCGGGTTATTGGTGCCATCAGGGCCGCCACTTGGGTCAGCAGTGGTGGAGAAGCTTGATTTAATAACTCATTGGATGCTAATGCCGTTGTATTTTCTGAAATTTGGCCTGACAGTAGACATGTTTGGTCTCAGTGTTAGAACTTACTCCAGAGTTCAAATCATTGCCTTGTTGGGTGCTTGTGGGAAGTTCTTGGGAGCCTCCCTGTCTGCGATCAGCTGCCAAATGCCACTCAGTGATGCTGTCTCGCTTGGCTTTGTGATGACCTTTCAGGGCATTCTCGAGCTTGCTTTGTTTGCATCAATGAAGAACAAAACCGTATGTTTTCAAGACATTGTCATATACAAACTATCTGATACAGTTGCATTTCATGTTAATGCTACAACACATGTAGATGTCCATTGCAGATAATAGATGGTGAATCCTATGGCGCGATGTGTGCATCATGGTTGCTAACAACTGGAGTTATTACGCCAATGGTACGATACTTCTGCAATCCTTCGAGGAGATACAGGGTTCACCATGGAAGAACTGTATTGCAGTCAAGACCAGACACAGAACTAAGAGTACTTGTCTGCATTCATGACCAAGAACATGTTCCATCTGCCATTAACCTCCTCAGGAGCTTAAGTCCTGACAAGCATAGTCCAATAGCTGTTTACATGCTTCACCTGATCGAGCTTGCTGGAAGTGCAACCCCACTTCTCATTTCCCATAAGAAGACCAGAAGAGTGTCTTCTAGGACAGGTAGAGCAGCACCTGTTATTAATGCCTTCAAGAAGTTAGAGGAAAACCTTAATGGTCATGTCTCAGTTTTCCCCTTCATTGCAATATCTCCTCCTCAAACAATGCATCATGATGTTTGCGCAACTGCACATGACAAAGGGATTTCACTTATTATAATTCCTTTCTACAAGAGATTTCATGCCACTGGTGCATTGCAGTCGTCTAAAAAGACCATCAAGATCGTGAACCAGAATGTCCTTGACAAGGCACCTTGCTCAGTTGCAATACTCATTGATCGCGGGGACATCAAAACCCTGGGTGCGATTTGGACATGCTGGTATTCCTTTGAAGTTGCTGTTGTCTTCTTGGGTGGAGCTGATGATCGCGAGGCATTGACTCTGGGAGCTAGGATGGCTGGACGTCCAAATATCAATTTGACAGTGATACGAATCCTTTACGATGGAAGTTTTCCTAATGATTGTATGGAGGGGATTAGACTTGACAATGAAGTTCTTGAAGAGTTTCGAACCAATATCTATGCAAACTACTGTGCCAACTACATCGAGGAGCTAGTGATGGAGGGGGCAGGGACTGCTTCTGTTCTTCGCACCCTGGAGAATCACTACGAACTTGTAGTGGTAGGCAGGCGTCATGATGATCACTCACCTCTTTTGTCAGGGTTGAGAGAATGGAATGAAAACATGGAGTTGGGTGTAATCGGTGATCTGTTGGCTTCTTCAGATTTCTTGGGCAACACCACAGTCTTGGTGGTTCAACAACACACCGGTCATGGCCATTGAAATGAAATAAAAGGTGTTTTGAACCGAAATCTTATAGACGAAGAAGCTGAGAGAGATGGCATTCCATAAGTCTTCAAGAAAGCAAGCATTTGCACATTATAGCTGTAAAACTGTCCAAGTAATTCTGATAGCAGAGGTCTCCTAGTTTTAGTTTTAACTTCTTCTGATTGTAATCACCACATGAGACTTAGACCATTCTTTTCTTCCCATTCTTTTTGTTTTAATTACTGCTAGGATGAAGAAGAAACCACAACACCTATATCCTTGAAAGCATTTGAAATCATGCAACTCAAAGATGTTCTAAACATTTTATGTGTTACGCTCTAAACATCCTTCCGAACATCGTTTGTAGACAATTCTTTTTCTTTATTGCTTGAAGCAAATGTACAATTGACTCAGGTTTTGGAAGGAGAAGAAAACAATACTACAACTTTGATAAATAAAGCTTTCTAACATCCGGTGTATGCTCCAGACATATCCTTACAGGAATAAATGTTGCAATCTAATATGCCTTTTTCCTGAATAGCTTGAAGCAACTGCTCAATTGAATCTGGTCTTGAAGTAGAAGAAAGGAATGTTGCTAGTTTGGTGAATATAGCTTGCATTATTGCAGGGGAGGTTTCTCGAACCCATTGCATGTGTTTAATCGCAAATTGAATCTCGTTGGCATCAGCTAAGCATTTCAGCATAACAACATGGGAATCTGAATGTACTATATCAGACTTGAGACCACAGAGCAACTTAGAAGCAGCAAGAAACTGACCTGCAAGAACCATCCGAGATTTGTAATAGACAATCTAACAAGCCATGTAAGTTTTAATCGACAATTTTCAAAACGAAACAAGTTAAAACATTACTACTTATGACAAAGTCCATTCAGAATATAGTTCTGAAAAGAATATTTTGAAATAAAATCAAGGGAAACAGTTAATATACCAATGTCATGCATTCTAAATTTCTAATGATTAAGAGAACCTGTATAATAAGGTTGGAAACGTACCTTTCCTGCAGAGATGTATGACAAATATGCTCAATATGCTTTGTGCAAGCATCGCATCCTGTTCAACAGATTTATTGAAGGTTTTAAAAGCAGATTCAAATTTTGATTCTTGACAAAGCCCTTCAAGAAGGGATGTGTAAGTGGTGGTATTGGGTGCTATCCCTTTCTCCGCCATGTGCTGAAAAAGGCACAGAGCCTCCTCAACTTCCCCTATCTGTGAGAGCTTTCCAATGAGGATATTGTAAGTATACAAATCTCCTGCACACCCACTAGCGAACATCTCATCCCATAACCTTTTGGCAGGACGCACCAAATCTTCTCTGCAACATGCTTCCATAAGGGAATTGTAAAACAAGACATTTGGGTATAACCCCTTTTTCTTCATCTCCTGCAGAACCCCATAAGCCTCTCTTACTCTCCCAGCCTTGCATAAGATTGAAACCATCACATTGTAACTCTCCATATCCGAGAAATAATCATGAGAAGACAAAACCTGATAAACTTCCAACACTTCATCAACCTTGCCATGCTTGCATAAACTCCTACTCAAATTACTCAAGGTTAACAAAGTCGGTAATCTAGCTTTTCCAACCATAAAATTCAAAAACATAATTGCTGCGCCAGGATCAATACTCGAAACTGATCCTATCAATGCATTCAAAACATCATCTTCAATGGGAAAATTCCCACTCACAATCACTTCACCAAAATCCCTTGCTTCTCCTATCCTTCTCTCTGAAATCAGCCCTAAGATAAACTCTCTATAATCATTACTCCTTGGAGCCACCCCCAGCTTTCTCTTCTTCTTCAAAACCAACACTCTCTCAGCCACGCTGTGAGTCATTCTGAATGCTTCAGCTACAATCCTATATGCTATAAAATCAGGTTTGCAACCTCTGCTTCTCAACTCATCCAATACCCACAACGCCTCTGATTCTCTTGATGACAAACAGAGTCCATGAACTATCAAAACAGCGATAATCGATCCATTAACCTCCCAAGAACTCCCCTTTTTTACTTCATCTAACAAACTTATAACTTTATTCAGTTCACCATTTTTACATAACCTCCAAATAAACAAACCAAATCCAATTGTATTAAAAACAACACCTTTTTGAAGCATTTCATCAAACACTTTCTGTGAATGAGCAAAGTACCCATCAGAAACTAGAGCAGCCAAAAGTGAGTTACATAGCTCAGCTCCAAGTTCTGCACTCAACGACTTCACTTCATTAAAAACCCAAAACGCATTCTGGGTTTTCTTTCCTTTGATCAAAGAACTAATTAAATAGCGATAAACCGAAGAATCAAGGAGGAGTTTCTGGGCTCTGACTTGCTTTAAAACTGTTTCAATGGCACTGAATTGGCGGGAAAACGAGATAGATTTGAGAATTGACTGATAGGAGATTGAATCGTGGGAAAATCCAGGCTGCTGAGAGGCCCAATTGAAGAAACCCAGAGCGAGGGAATGATGAGGCGAGAGAAACGAGTCGATGACGCTGGCGACCAGTGACGGACTCAGTGAATCACGACAACCGAGTCGGTGAAGTGTCTGCTCGAGAGACGGAGTCCAAGTCCGAGTTGGGATTGCATGGTTGGATGCGGAAATCAACGCTCGGCCTATTCTAGTTGCCAAGTCAGTCACCGGTCTCATGACTGAGTCACGAAAGAGTTACGAGCCAGCTAGAGACATGGGGCAATTGGAGAAAGAATGAAAGATGATAGATTGATATAAAGGAAAAGAAGGCTTAATATAATAACTATCCACAAGATATTTGTTGTTTTGTGTCTTCTTCATTGAGGCTTACTTTCTATACAAGCTTCTAGCTTTGTTCAATCCATGTAACATTCACTGTACAGATGTCTACTTACAGGAGATATAATGAAAGATATACAAATCCCAGTAGTAGCTTTTACAGTATAGCGGCTGACTAATGCCTTTTCTTTTCCTTTACAGTATCAGAGCATCGGTAACTAAGCAAGGGAGAGAGTAATTTTTACATAGTTTTCTGTTTTTGCTCCCCATGTATATCTTTTGGATTGATATCTGATATTCCTGTACAAATATTCTATCAAGAGTAAGATCTAACTAGCTTGAAATTCTGAAAAGTTCGAGCTTTGAATAAGTTTCCAAAGAGATAACCCATTGTTGTCTCCTGATGAGGTGGTTTCGGAGTGAGACTTGAGCTATGTTTCACCTGCAGAACAGTCTGTCCAATCTGTTTCCGGACAGAATCAATGATCTTGGGATCGACCGGATTTCCTATCATGTCTGTAACGTAGAAGGTGTCCTTCGCCTTGCCACCTTTGGTTGAAATTAATGCTCTCTTGATACACAAGCTGTTTTCCCGGAATATCCGAGTGATATCAGACAGGAGTCCAAGTCTGTCTTCTGTGCACAATTCTAGCTCCAGTCCCTGTGCCATGAAATGATGCAGGGCATTACGTCAATACTTACTATGCACAATTCCGCCTGTGTGAATGAGTGTGCATATGTGGGGTGGTAAGAGATGGTGCCCATACCTCAGATGCTCTCCTCTCAATGGCTGCTTCAAGACATTGTATAACACGGACACGCTCAGCTTCTGAGCTAATAGGAAGCCCATCTACATGTCGAATGTAAAATTCCTACAACCAAACAGAAATTTTCTGTTTAAGGGAAAGAGATAAGAGTTAATGTCATTAGCACAGTTGAGTCTACAATTCTAAGCACATTAACTTGTGCTCAACTGAGTAGAATTCCAACAACACAAAATGGATTACAACATCAGCATCATCTTACACCAGTGGTTTCAATATAGCATCAGCTAGTCAAATTCTCAAAGCCGATCAATGCATCACTGGCTGATGGGGAAAGCTATTATATTAAAATGGATGATTTAATCAGCATTTTTAAAAATTCTCACCTGATAAGCTTCCATCCTCCCTGTGTTGACCATTCCATGAAAAACAACATATTGCATATCTGTAAGAGTGCAGACAATATCAAACAATAGTTTTGGCCGATCTTTTGATCTCATGGTAATAACAGTGTAATCTTTCTCGATATTCAAGAGAGTGACATGGGGCCTTGTGCTCCCCTCCTTTACTGCCCTTACTCCTGCCATGTCAACCCTTTCATAATCTCTGTCTGCAAACATGATTTGATGCAACCTTCTCTCCCTATGCATAAGACCTGAAGCTGAAAGTGTTGTTTTTGCTGTTTTCAAGTCATCACTTGTTTTGAGAACATTACAAAGTAATTCCTCTACTGTTGAGAGACGTTTTGGATCACTGATTGCACAGCCTGTAGAATCATCTGTAACATGAACTACTGCTGCAGCCCTAGCATTATGGGTCCAAATCTCGGCACTAACAACATTACACTGGAGGTCTGCAAGAACTGCAAATACTTCCGATAATAGACCAGGCCTATCAGTGCCAGCAAGTTCAATTGACATATGCTCTTCTGAAGGCATTACCCCTACAGAGCCTCTCGGTGAAGGTACAAAGCCAGCACTAGTTTCAATTCTCTGCAAAATTAAGGAATAAATTGAAAATAGTCAAATAAAAAGCTTTGTCAAACATTTACAATTCATGAGGAAGAGTTGTCCTTGCCAAAACCATGAAATATGCGAGGTAATGAGTTTTAGTCTATTCTATTGCAATTCAACAAAAACTAAAGAAAATTAAAATCTGCGGGAAGCTAAAAGAGTAGTATGAGGTAGATTTTTACCCTTTGAATATAGTCAACAACTTCCTTATCTCTGATTTTGTTGCCATCATTGTCAACAACATTAAAAACTGAAACATGGCAACATAGTAAAAGAAATTAATATAGGTAACTGGTTAACCTCGGGTTTAATATAAATTACGAGCAGTTTTGAGATAAAACCTTACCATCCATAAACCATCCTCCATCAGATGATATGTAAGCTTTTGTTATTGTAAGATTCATATCAGTGAGCACTTGGGAAACTTCCAGGAGAATTCCGTGTTTGTTGACAAAGTCAACCTGAGCAGAAGCTTCACATTTAAATAATATATCTCGAACAAATAAACATACGAACGACATCAAAGCACCTGTTCAACCAACTGAAAGGACCTTGCTAACTGTTGGAACATATTCCTACCGACTTGACCAATTGCCGTCCTTGCCCCTCCCATTTTTTTTTTCCAAATTCATATCCAAAATCCAAATATAACATCCTAATGCATATGATAACTTGATAGAAACAGAGATCTAAGGAACTAATAAGCCACATATGACAATTGAACCTAATAACAATAAAGCCAGAGCCTAAACAACAACTTAGCAAGCCAGGAAGCTTACCTGGATAACAGTGGCATCCTCACAAGCATTATTGTCAATCACGACTCTGCGACAACAAAACCATACATCTGGATTTAACCCGACGTTTCTTCAATCCAAAAAATTCTTACTAATAAAATAATAGAGAGCCATTTAGAAAATATGTCAAATTTGCCACACTTTTTCTCCGAAAGTCAATTGGCACACTTGATTCTAGATTTCAAAGTGAAGAAAAGCTTATTCAGTTCTTATGAAAAATTATAGATATATAATTTATATTTATATAACTGCAATCTTCTTTTCTTCACTTTCCTATGAAAATTTTCGTCAAGCAGAAAAAAATCAAACGGTAACATAACTGGTAAAAAATGCAAACATTATCCTCCGAAAAACTTGAAGCAAAAACAGAAAATTTGACAGACTCTCACCAAATTCAAACAGAAATTCCACTATTTCATCCAAAACTCAGAAAACAAATTTCAAAAAGGAAAAGAAAAAACTAACCTGGGTCGGTTCACCCTCCTGATAAGCTTAGCATATTCATCATCCATTTCTCAAAAAAATTCAAATTTCTCCAAACTGAAAACCACCCCAGCACCCAAAGACCCCAACTTTCTAGGAATAATCGATTAATTCACAAATCCCAGAACCCAGAATTTCCCAAAGGACACCTTTTATTCTTCTTCTCCTCTGATAGTGTACAAGATTGAAAACGAACAAAGGATCGCCTTTCCAATATAAAAGGAAGGTACAAGAGAAAGAAATATAAAGTAAGGACCTTAGCCATTTAACAGACACGACATTATTAATTGAAAGTTGAAAATAAAAAACTCTTTTTCCTCGCCTGCTGACGATGTAATGTTGTGGTGACGTGGAAATAAGTGATTGGTTGGACGGGCTGCCATCGCTGCGTGCTGACGACTGCTGCCCTTTAGGCCCCTTGTTTTTTTTGTTTACTGTGGTGGCGCTCGGGAATTCATGGCACCGCGTGAGGAAAGAATAGGAGGGTGACGTGGCAAATTTGCACGTGAAGGAAACAGTTTCGTCGGAGCTTCGCCGGAGTTTTCGACGGCATTCTTAGCCCACGTTTAGAAGAGACAAAAATTGATCTAATCCAAAAAATCAGTCCGATTAATCTGAAATCAAATCCGACTGATCTGATTTAACTAAAAAAGTCAATAATCAAATTCAACTCGATTGAAATTCGAATTGATTCAAAACCAAATTTATCTAAATTCATATTAATCCAAATCCGATATGATCCTAACCCGAATTGATCTGAACCCAAATTCATTCGAATTTATACTAACTCAAACCCGACTTGATTTGAACTCGAATTGATCCAAACCCAAGTTGACTTGAACCCAAATTGATCCAAATCCAAATTAACCTAAACCCGAAAAGATTCTAACTTAAATTTAATATTATCAATTAATATTTAAATGTTAAAATTAATTATCAAAATATTTTAATATAGTAAAAATATAATTTTTTTCAATAATATGAGTGTTATATATATTTTTTAATCTAGTTAAACTTAAATATTCATTTTTATATTATATTTATTTGAACTTAATGTATAATTATGCAATGGCTAATCTATAATAGAGTATAAAAGTTATATCACATATACTTAATGTATTCAATTATTCAATAAAAAATCAAGAGAAATTAAAGAGATGTATAGTACTATATTATGATTTTTTTTTGTTACACTATATTATGATATTTAGTAAGGATTATTTACTCACTTTGATTCATAAAGTTATTAATTATTATTGATAATAAAAATAAAATGAAAAAATGTAATTAATTTATGAATATTAGTAAATATATTATAAAGAAAACTATCATACAGATTATTAAATATTTTTATTATTTCAATCCCAATTTTATTATAAGTCATGTAAGAATCAAATTTTATTTTCATGAGTTTTGTAATTCTTAGAAATATGGTCTCAATTGATTTTCATATCAAACAAATCACATTGAGAAAACCAAGACTTAACCTAAAAAACATGTCCATTCGACCCGAATCCAAATCCAACATACTCAAATTGACTAAAAAGTTAACAATCCAAACCTGACCTAATCCGAACCTGAATTAATCCAAACCCAAAATTGATCCAAATTCAAATTGATCCAAACCCAACCTTATTTGAACCTAAATTGATTCAAACCCGAAATATATCAATTTTTTCTTGACCCAAACCCGACCTTATCCAAACCCAAAATGATCCAAACCCGAATCCAATTTTTCCTTAACCCAAAATGATCCAATTCAAAATAACCCAACCCAAATCCGATCCGACCCGCCCATTTGCCACCTCTACCCACGTTTATTTATTGCCTAACCGTCTTCTGTTTTTTCTTTGTTCTTTTCCCAAATTACCCCTTTCGTTCACTTAGAATTACCAATGATTTTTTTTATTTTTTTTAATTTATATTTGATATATGATCCATGTATAATTTTATACACCGTTAATGAATTAGAACATGTCGTTTTATTGATTTATATATTTTAAAATATAAATTTTTAAAAATAAATATTTTTAGAGAGTTTATATTTGATATACGATAAAATTTCATGCATTGTCAATTAATTATATTATGGCATTTTATTGATTAGCAAATTTTAATAATATTTATTTTAAAAATTTTTCATTTTTTTAAGTTTAAAATTATTGAAGTGACATATTATGATTCATTCATAGTATCTGAAATTTATAGGTATTGCATCAAATATAAAATCTATTTTTAAATTTATTAATTAATTAGACATCCTGATTCAAATATATACACGTGATTCAATGACAATTAAGAGTATAAACGAGTCAAGCTACTTGTAAGCTTCTCGAGTTTGACTCGATAATTACTCAAGTTTAACTTATTATTTTTGAGTCAAGCCAAATTCAAATTCTTAATACTCGACTCGAGTAGTTCACGAGCTTTTTCTAATATATATTTTTAATATTTTATTATTAATTTATCATTTTACTTTCATAATATATAATTAAAAATTGATAAATCGAACCAATTAAATCAAGTTGGAGTAGCTAGAGTATTCTATCAAATCAAGCTTGAGCCGAACTTCGAACTTTGAGTTTGTGAGTTGAGCCAAGTTCGAGCTTGATATTAAATCATTTCGATTCGGTTCGATTACACTCCTAATAACAACATATAAAATATATACACTTATAGCACATCAAATATAAATTTATATATTTTGTCCTTTTAAAAATATATATTTTGTTTTTTCTTTCTCTAATTAATTTTCTTTCATTATTCAAAGAAAAATGATGGAGACACTATATAAGAAATGGTTGCCCATTTTCATTTTAAACAAAGGTTTCTTTTCCTAAATTAATAAAATTAATTTATTATACTCTATTTTCTTCCACACCAAAAATTTTTATTTTGTTCTTTAATTAGTCTATCAATTAAACTATACAATGAAATAATTATTATTTCTATAAAATTGATACACACATATATATATGTATATTTATAAATAATACGTTTAATTTAAAATTTTAAAAAATTGAAAATTACTTTATTGCAATCATATGTGGGTCATATATAGACAAATCGAAATTGAAGACATATGAAACTAGGAAATTAAATCCATAAAGAGTAGTAGAAAACACAGTCTTTCATGTTATCTTATCCAAAAATAGATGTATAGATTAGATAGAGAATTGCAAGAGTGATAAACACGCCGTAAACGTGGAGTTCCTCGGACAACAGCATATGTTTGCAGTAAGATACGGAAACTTGCCTTCATTTTCATACAGTTGTCTCTATATTTGCTACAAACCAAAAAACCATCAATTTATATGGCACCCAGTCAAGCCACTTTTAATTGGTTTTAGATTCCTTGACAATTTCAAAAGCAAAAGCTTATCTTCGCTAATTATTTGACTTAAAATTGTCTATACATGCATTTGTGTGGTATCTGTTTCATATTAAATAGGGTAAATTACGAAATTTATCATATCACATTTCATGTTGATACACTAACTATTAAATTGATTTTTCAATTTTTTTCATCAAAATTTTAATTTGTTGTTTTCGTATTTTTTATATTATTTTTATATTATATTATCTTATCGTATTTAAAATTATCGTACCTAACAAGAACCCTTACAATATATACAATTAAAAAAGTTACCTAACCCTAAGGGATGCCTAACCCTCTCGTTTATTTCTCAAATGTTCCCTCCCATTTAAGATATATGAAATAATTGGCTTCTTACCTAATGGAGTACTGTTTAATGTGACAAGTCAGATTAACTAAGATATTTTTGGGATGAATTTGTACGGAATAATAATGAACAGGGGTCCAACAAAAAATCAATTAAATATAATATCATAGTCATTTCAAGCAGCCAAGAGGCAAATATTTTTGAGTTGGAGATGTTAAATGTTAATTTATTTGCCAAGTGGACATAATATAATTGATTTGGAAAGTTAGGCAAGGAAAATTCTTTAATGCATGCATGTTACTGGGTTTCCACATCAAGAATCAATGTACCTTTCCTAAAAGGTAATTATTTAAAGAATTTATTTTTATATATTTTTATGTATAAATCTTATATACCATCAATGAATTCCAAAATTAATAAATTTTAAAACGAAAAATTTTTAAATGTGAAATATTATTAAATTCACTATAAGGTATGATGATATGATTTAATGATAGTATATAAAATTCATACATAACTAGTTAAAACCCGCCCGATGGGCGAACGGATCATTTTAAAGTGCAAACATGAGGAGTCAATGATTGATTAAATATTAAAAAAATAATACAAAACATAAAGCGTTTGTGCAGAAGAGTTTGAGAAAAAAATGAAACAGGAAAAAGGATAAATAAAGAAGTAATAAGTGATAGCGAAGAAGCAAAAGTTTTTAAGCCATGGTTTTGCAACAAAACAGGAAAAGACATCACATTTGTCGGTAGATGCTAGACTTAGATCTCAAGAAGTTTAGCATGATTTTTCCTGGGTTGATCAATGAAAACTATGAAGGAAACCGAAACAACACGCAGCGGAATTTAAATCATTCGGCCTCCACCAAGATCGATTCGGAGAGTTGCCTGATTAGGGTTTCGAGATTTTACCTGACGTTTTCTCTGAATTTTCTGTCGTTGGTCGAGTCACAAGCAGCAACTTTTCGTTCCTGCCTCTACGGTATCCACACGAACGGATCTCACGACTCTTGAACGTCTCACGATCAGAAGCCTTAAAGAGCTTTTTAATTCCTTATAACCGAATTGCTAGCTTCGATTAAAAGGAATGTTTTTGTTTTCTGTTTTAAAAGTGCGGCTCTGTTTTTTTGGAAAAACATCCTTTTTATAGGCAGTAAATTTTACCCTAAAATTTACTGCCAAACAGAACTCTAATCCTACTTAGAATAGGATTAGATATATTCTTAATCCAATTCAGAATAGGATTAGATATATCCTTAATCCAATTCAGAATAGGATTAATTAAGCTCCTCATTGATCCGTTCTAAGTGTGCGACCCAATAGGTTCTCAAAACAATGGCAATGACAAAATTGTCACAGGCAATGAGCGGTATCTAGCAACACATCATTGCTACCCATGTAACGAGAATGTCAATGACTCGACATAACCTTACTCGTGATAGATGTTACCGTGTAGTTTAATCCCTTTATCCTATGATGTCTTGATTAGACACAAGTCATGGAATGTGTCACACTTGTATAGTCTAATCAACGTTTCTTGATTCCTGAGTAGACTAATTAAAAAAATAAAATCAATATCTCATATTGACTTATTCGAGCACGGCCATGCATTTCTTAGTCTCACTCTATCAAAGGGCCCAAGACATCACTCTTGTTATATAAGAGGGATAAATCCTATCTTGATCACTCAACATCCCTCTACATAGATCAAGGCATACCCAATTACTACCTTTATAGTCCATCCTGTTACGAATGACATCTAGCAGCATTAACGTATGCAATTCTCTATGTTAGGATCTCTGATGATCTCAAGTCAAAGGATCACATACACCATCATCACTATGAGAATCGCTTATGACATTCATATAACAATCCATGTAGCGTTCTCATGGAGGGTCGATCCAGTACATAGTTCTCTAACATGTACCTATGTGATGACTTGATATCCTATATCCATGACAATGGTCATCAGTCAACCACATACTAGTCTTATCGTATCATTGTTATCCTTGTTCACAATAATACTTGACTAGGGATATTTTAAGAATAGTGTGTTATTACTATTCTAAGGACATTATTATATAAGATTATATTACGCAGTTATAAGACAAATATAATAATGAACTATGATAAATAAAATGTCATGATACATAAAAAAATGCCAAAGTCAATCATCTAATGAATGGTTCTAAGGGCATAATCCAACAAACTAATACCTGTCCCTTGCTCTTATGTCATTGTTCATGACAAAATTTTTCCAATCACCATAAAGTATGCATTGTATTCTGTTCTAACATATTTACTTGCCAAGTAGCAAAGAAATTACGATGGATGACAAAGGCGAGTTCAGTTGATCGGTCACTCATGCATTTATTATTGAATTCTTTCGATATATCCTAAAACAAGGGAAGAGTAGTGTTAAATCAATTTTAGTAGACAAAGAAATAAGCAAGGTTCGGGAATTACCACAACATTGCACGTTGATATTCGACATTTGTGGTGATTATCATGCATTCAGACAGAGGGGGGCCATTTTGTGACAGACATTTAAGAGCATCATCCAAGATAAGAAAATAGTCTGGTTCTTTTTCTTCTTCATCAAGCTCATCAGATAATGAAGAGTCAATGGCTCCAGTTTTAAGCATTTTGTAGATTTTTCAAGG
The DNA here is from genome assembly GCA_031772115.1 of Heritiera littoralis. Taxonomy (NCBI): domain Eukaryota; kingdom Viridiplantae; phylum Streptophyta; class Magnoliopsida; order Malvales; family Malvaceae; genus Heritiera; species Heritiera littoralis. Next base: position 649,483 of record JAPDPK010000089.1, read on the forward strand.
ATTGCTGCTAGCAGTCAAGAAGACTTGAAAAGAATAGAAATAGAAAAACCCCTGAATTGAAATTAAGAAATGAGATTTTCTTGCTAAGATATTTGAAACTATTAATATGTAAAGAGTTAGGATAAATGTAAATTCCTTTTGGTTTAAACTATTCCTTTACGAAAGAATATTAACATTCCAAGGGGGTGATACCTGTATTTTTCTTTCATAACAAACAAAGATGAAAAGAAAACTAAAATGAACTTTCTACTAACTTTTACCGATAATGGAAAAGGAATAAAACACCTTCTAGAACTTATTCTATTTCTCAAGAAAACAAAGGCAGCGTGTTTGTTCCTACTTTTGTAGTACTAAAATTTGACAGCAAAACTAAGATGAACAAAAATGAATTAACATTGTAAATTCTGAAAAAAAATAAAACATAAGAAAAAATGATAGTTTTTTAGAACTTGCTTTATCTGTATAGGGAACAAAGCTAATTTCTTTAGTCTTACTTCTATAAGATTTAAATTTGTCACTAATTGAAACCAACAAATGACCTAAAATTGTAAGTTCTAAAAACAAAAAAGGGGGAAAAAGGTTACAAATTTCATAACTTAGTTTGCAAAAGAAGAAAGGCCACCTGTTTGTTCATAGTTGTATAACATTGAAATTTATCAGCAAAACTGAAATCAATATATTCAACACTGATCATCTAAGTCTTGAAAAAATGTTCAAATTCATGGATAGAGATAAAATATAAAAGCGTTTATATAATGAAAAAGCAACTAATTTATTTAATCAACCTAAAGTCAAATAGCTTATTCAAGCCTTTATTGCATGTACAACTTTCTTCTTTCAAAAATGTGTACAATATATTCAGTGATTGAGAAAACTATTAACGCAAATCTAACCTTCAAAGTGTTAATTAGAATGTTCTAATGCATCTATATATTGTCCAATTTGAAACTCTCCATCTAATCCACAACCTAGAAATCCAAATTTCAATAGGAGTAGTAAAAACTGATGAAATTCTGGTGCAAAAGCTAAGCAACTTGCATGAGTATCTAAAAAAGAGATCGAAAATCTAAAAGAACTGAAAAATAAAATTATTACTGCAACAACTTGTCAAGTTTCAGAAAATAAAAGCTATTCAGGGTTACCATTTTTGACCAAAAGAATAACCTCAAGGGTAAACTCAATGGCATTAGACAAAGCAGCCATAGTTGCAACACTTTCAACATTAAATCACATGGTAGTCTGAAAGCACCTGCAATAACAACGCGAGCACTACTGCAACCATAAACAAAAAAATATTTCTGGTACTGCATTCTTGAATACCCAAGTTGTTTTGATGTAAAAATCCTTCATCGAAACAATGCTCAATTCACCATCAACAGCCACATTAGAGTGCAAACTCAGTTGTTGATCAACAACATTATTGCTATTAAAACATACATTGCCAACTTCTTGTAATAACCCATGGCAATATACTTTGCTGAGACCCTAAGACAAATGATGCAATCAATTCAACCTAAGTATATTTAATCTCCAAGCTCTATTAAACTTTTCATCAATCCTATCAACCATACAAAGAGCTATATCAAAGATAGGAATAGACTCTAACATGCATAAAATATTTAAACTATTCCACTAACATTTACCATAAACCACAATGAGATATGAATTGAAAGAAAATGAACCATTTAAAAACAAAATAAAAAAAAAACAAAGGCTTCACATAACAAACTTACGTATTCACTGCTATCTTTTTCTTTCTCAATTTTCTTAGTAAACATCTAAGCACATGATATAATCATGTGAACCCACCAAGTTCCAACACCAATATTATTGTATTATGAGTGCAACTAATTATGCCAATTTCATCACATTAAAACTTTTTGACAATCATATACGACAAATATTCAAAATAAATTAGAAATACAAACAGTTTTTTTATGAAATTTTATATAAAAATCAAAATTATTAAATAAAAAGAAAAGAAAATGGAAAACCAAAAAAAAAACCATTACTTTTAAAAATTGGTAGCGATCCAGAGTTAGAAGTAGAATCTTTTTGGGACTTGTTTAGGATGACAAAAAAATAAAAAACCAATAAGACCAATGAATCTGACAAACAAAATAAATGGTTACTCATAAAATTTCAAAATTTATACAAAAAATAGATCGAAAGAAAAACTTCTTTGGTTAAAGTAGAGCAAACAATAATAAAAGGTTTTTCACTTTCGTTGTAGTTTTATCCAAAAAAAAAGCTTTGGGGAAGGCCACGAATTCAACAAGAGGAAGTGAAAGCAGGAAGCTATAAGACTGAGAAAACGGTGTAAATTTTATGTAATTAGGCAGGAAAGTAAGAGATCTAAACACAAGGGAAGCAAACATAAACTTTATAGCTGTCAGCTATACTTTATACAGAACTATTACCTTTTAATTAGATTTTTCTAGAAAATGATAAAAAATAATAAGGCATTCAAAGTAATAATTATATTAAAGGATTCAAAAGATAAAGGAAACCATGAATTTACCTGTGAACATATCGTAGCACCAACCAAAAACACGTGTGGAATATTTCATTCTCTGCATTTAGACCAACTAAAGGCAAGAAATTTCCTGATTCTGCATTAAATAATTAAAAAACAAATAAGATAATGGAATCAACATAAGAGAGGTTCAACTAATTAAACACCAACCACTTACCTTCTAGAACTGAGGCAATATGCCAAAGAATAAAATGGAAGAGTCTATCAAGATTGTCACAAACTAATGAACAAAATGGAAGTAACTGATATTTAAGAGAGATACATCAAGCATAATGTCAAGCCAAGTTAAAAGGAAGGTTGATGGTCCTCTAATGATGTTAACTCTCACAAATTATTAATTGAAGCAACACAAACAACCTCTTATCAAGACTATAGGCTCAAGACCTTTGAAATTTCTCTTGGCTCATTAGCCTTACCAATGTTTTTGGAAGAGATAGCAATTTCAGAGTAGCATGTTGCCTCAGATACAGGTAAGATTCAAAGAAGTATATATTAATATCATAAGACTTGAAAATAAAAGGACAAGTCGGGGAAAGAAAAAGAGGCAGAACTATTACAAGTCCATTTACCCTTCAATTTGATTTTTTAGAAAATGCAAGAAAATAATAGGACAATAATTGAAGGCTATTTTGGAAAATAAAAGGAACGGACTAAAGGATAATACCAAGAAGAAAACAAACAAGCTTCAAATAAAGGCAAGAAATTTCTTGATTTCTGCAGTAAATAATAAAAAAACAAATAAGATAATGGAGTCAACATAAGGTAAGTTCAACTAATTAAACACTTACCACTCACCTTCTAGAACGGAGTCAATATGCCAAAGAATAAAATGAAAACGTCTATTGAGATTGTTATAAACTCATGAACAAAATGGAAGTAACTGAAAATTAAAGAGAGATACATCAAGTATGATGTCAAGTTAAAAGGAAGCTTGATTGTCCTCTAATGATGTTAACTCTTGCAAATTATTAATTGTAACAACAAAATCAACCTCTATCAAGACTATAGGCTCAAGACCTTTCAAATTTCTCTTGGCTCATTACTCCTACCAATGTTTTTGGAAGTGATAGTAGTTCAAAACAACATGTTGCTTTAGTTCAAGGTAAGAGTCAAAGAAGTATATATTAATATCATAAGACCTGAAAATAAAAGGAAAAGTCAGGGAAAGAAAAAGAGACAAAACTGTTATAAGTCCATTTACTCTTCAATTTGATTTTTTAGAAAATGCAAGAAAATAGTAGGACATTCAAAGCAATAATTGTATTAAAGGATTCAGAAGAGATACGAAATCATAAATTTGGTTAAGACCATATCATAACATTAGCCAAAAATGCACTGGTCAGCAATATTTCATTCTCTGCATTTAAACCAACTAAAGGCAAGAAATTTCTTAATTTCTGCAGTAAATAATTTAAAAAAACAAGAAAACATAGTTATTATAAGAGAGGATCCACCATTAAACACCTACCACTCACCTTCTAGAACCAAGGCAATATGCCAAAGAATAAAATGGCATAGTCCATCAAGATTATCACAAACTCATGAACAAAATGAAAGTAACTGAAATTTAAGAGAGATACATCAAGTATAACGTCAAGTCAGGTTAAAAGGAAGTTTGATTGTCCTGTAAAGATGTTAACTCTTCCAAAATATCAATTGAAACAACAAAAGACCTCTTATCAAAATTATAGGCTCAAGATTTTCCAAATTTCTTTTGGCTGAGTACTCTTACCAATGCTTTTGGAAGAGATGGCAATTTCAGAGTAGCATGTTATCTCACATCCAAGTAAGATTCAAAGAAGTACACTAATATCATAAGATCTAAAAATAAAAGTATAAATCAGGGAGAGAAAAAGAGACAACTATTACTAACTCTAAATGACATAACCATCACACTACAATAAGGTCAGCTATAAGTCCATTTACCATTCAATTTGATTTTTTTAGAAAATGCAAGAAAATAACAGGATAATAATCGAAGGCTATTTGGGAAAATAAAAGGAAAAGAGTGAAGGATAATACCAAAAACAAAACAAATAAGCATCAACAGAGATGAGGCTGTAGGTACAATTTCCTTCGCATCCAGAGTGCTTCTGTAGAGTTAAAATTAGGAATTTAATAAAATAAAAAAAATAAAGATTCAGTTTAGATTAATTCTATACTCTCTTGTGCATCTGTCCTAAAAATTAGTTTCGACAAGACTATTCCATCTAAATGGAGAGTTCCTCACAGGCGAAAGAGTGCAAAAGAGCCAAACTTCAATTGTTGCTTCAATATTACCTATTAACCCCAATGTTGTCATATTTTCCTTCAATATATTGGTTTATTGCATGCTCACTCATTTTAGAGGGACTCACAAACCTATAAAATTTCTCTTATAAGTTCATGCTCACTCATTTTAGAGGGACTTACAAACCTATAAAAATTTCCTCTTTGTAAGATATAAAGATCTAAAAAATATTTGCGACTAAGTTACACCATTATCAAAATATGCATATAGATATGACATCAAGAAAAGAGATAAAATGAAAAAGCTACCAAAAAGAATGCAAAGGAAAAAGAATGGAACCTGCTAAAAAAGTCCATTACACCCAAGGTCATGCATGCTACACCAAAATAAATTGAGATTCTGAACCATGTGGAAATAGAATAAGCATGTCTCCCCAAATCTAATATCATAAAGTGACTTATAATATGAAGTTTTCTTGGTTCCAGACATTCTCTAAAAGAGCTAGCCACAACACAAATATCTATTTTTTTTACTATTACATTGAGCAAAATTCATGAAATATATGATATGTCAAAAGATACAATAATAATGCATTTTGATTGAGGAAGACAGGGATATGCAACGCAAAGTGCATCCATTTGATTGTTGCTTTTGCTAATCAGTTTCTTATTCATACAAAGTTGCTAAGATGAAAAAGAAAGTAGAGAACAAAATCAATGTTAATTAAAATAAGCAAATGATTAAAATCTAACACAAATTCTAACATAATTGTTTCAAATAAAACCAAACTCAAAGCATTATGCTATTTCTTAATTCTTTGAAAAAATTACTTATGTCCAAATTGAAGGGTTTCTGCTATTATAATATTCAAAGTCAGGCATAAAGAAAATGGAAATGGAAGTAATCAGAGTGCTTTGCAAAGCAAGCAAACTACATGTGGTGGTCTCAAGCATTTATTCATTATTTTTGCAACAATATACTAATCAATCTTTTGAAAAAGAAAGAATAGGTCATGTAAATGCATGATGAAACCAAAGTAGCTAGTCTTGAATTTGATATTGTTGGCTCTTATAGGTAATACCGAGAGGGGGGGTGAATCGATTTTTCGCTAACCTTAAGTTCGTTTTTCGATTCTTGTAAATTCTCTAGCCTATATTGATATTTTCTAAGTTCTCTAGACTACTCAAGTATGCAATATAGATTCAATACAATAAACACAAATATAATTGCAAATAAGTAAAGAGAGGAAGGATAGAGAAGTTTACACAAGTGATTTATAGAGGTTCGGCAACCTTGCCTACGTCCTCTACCTTGAGACGCTCCCGAGGATTTTCCCCAAATTCACTATCTTTGAATTTGTATTACACTCCCTCTTTTTGTAGGCTAAAGAGAAACCTCTCTCTTTTTCTAGGCTCAAGAGAAACCTCTCTCTTTTTCAAGGCTCAAGAGAAACCTCCCTCTTTTTCTTAGGCTAAAGAGAAACCTCCCCTTTTACAAGGAATGGATTGGTTTACAAATGGTGCAATCAAAAAAGGCCTCTAAGTAGGCAAATGATTACAGAAATTAGGCACAAGTAAAAGCCTATACAAGATTTATGCTAAGCAATACAAGAGATATGTGAATGATGGAAGATGAAGACTTTGTAGCTCTTGATTTGTTGTTGAGGCTTGAGGATTTGAGGAAAATGAGTATTGGAGTTGATTGAGTAGTTCCTCTTACTTCCTTTAGCTTCTAAGCCTCTATCTATAGTCCCTTGGATGGTTTGTGAACGTTGGTTGGAGCCAAAACAGAAACTAGCCGTTGTATCTCACAGAAACTAGCCGTTGGGGACTTTCTGACATAAAGGGATCGATCCTTTTACCAAAGGGATCAATCCTTTTCTTCATTCTAGGCTTCCAAGGCATTCTGCCAAAAAGGGATCGATCCTTTTCCCTATGGGATCGATCCTTTTCTTCCAGAAGGCATTTTTCTTGCACTTTTGGGTTAGAAATGATATAGCCTTTAATTCTAAATCAACCCAAAACATTTATAAGCTTTAAGGGAGTTTTTCTTGACTTTCTCAAATGAAAATATTGTCTAAAAACTTATAAGTAATTTTCTAAACTTATGTTCAATAATTCTTGAGAAAATTACTTAATATTGAAAACCATTTTATAAAGTATTAAGACCCATAAGAATATATCATTAAATCATGGTCTTAATGTTTAATATGAACACTTAAAAATGGATTGAGAAAATCATGTGTGATAAGGCAAATTTACAATATGAATTAAATCATTAAAGCTTACTTAAGTTTTTGTCATTTCAAAATATATATGTTAATTTAAAGCTAACAATCTCCCCCTTTTTGATATGACAAAACTTAATGTAAATTTGCTTTGAAAATTCTTAGATAAAATACTCCCCCTTAAATAAAGCAGGATTTTAAAGCTCCCCCTTAATATAAGCATGGTTTGAAGAGAATTTTTGAAGAGAGATTTTCAAAACTTTTTCTCCCCCATTATCTCTCCCCTTTAATATCTCTCCCTTTTAATATCTATCTCTCCCCCTTTTTGTCATAGCAAAAAGAAGGAAAAATAATAAAAAAATATGCTCCCCCTAAAATCATGGCTATGTGAGAATAAATAAATATGCTCCATCCAACAAGAAATGTGTTAGTACATGGGACTCATAGCACAAATAAATAAGTCAATATTCACCAAGTGTATGAAATATTCTTTCAAAGAATATGACTTATGATCCTATACCAATTGTTTATAAATAATTTCTCAATAAGTTCTCAATTGGTAAGAAATAAAGCAGGCTCCTAAGTATATCAATTGATCTTTAAGGTCCAATTAAGGTGCATGGCAATACATCATGATTATGAGCTAACATTAGATGACATATGAATACATGAGCTCATAAATCATTTTCAAGAAAGAATGTGCTTAGAATTAAATCATATATCAATTAATCACAAATTCTAGCACAAAAGTGTTTCATGCAAAAGTGTTTTATATGAATTCTTCTCTATTTGTCATTTCAATCTAAGGAGCATGAGAAGAATTGTCAATTTAAAGCTTATACCAATTGGCAATTTAGTTTCGGCTTACCAATTATTGAAAATATGGTTACCAATAATACTAATTGTTATTTCAATTTTAATACCAATTGTTACTAATGGTTGACTTAGTCATTTTGCATGAATCCAATATTTATGTGTAGTGTGTTCATGTCAAGAAAATAATCATTCTAAAAATGCAAGAACATAATCACACACCATCAAATATGCATATGAATTAATTAAACATTAGCATACTATCATAAAGTATTAATCCATATTCATATTCACAAAGTTATACCATATGGAAGATTCAAACAATAAAGGTATTCAAGCAAACACATTTTCTTCCATGGTTTCAAGTACAAAAATCCTATGCTCATTTTCCAATTCAAGTCCTTAACCAATTATGAGCAAGGAAAGATTCATTAAAGCCCAAGTTCTTTAATAATTTGACCATAAGAAAAATTTAAGTACATGGATGATAAAGTTTCATGCATTTGAACATTTAGGATCCATTTACCATCACAAATTATAGGCCAATAACCATTACCAATTGTTGAATTTACATTTGGAATCAATCCACTAGATGTATAATTATAATGAAACCTAGTGTGGAATGATAAGTCAAGCTAAGAGACATAATCCTATAAGCATGCTTGACTAAGATGAACAAAAAGGAATGAAGAAGATTCATTATGCACTAGTTCATCAATTTCTCAAATATATCCATAAATTCTTGAAATATTTCTCAAAATTATGTTTAAGCATTCATTGAAAGTATATTTCAAGATTATTTCAAGATTTATGCAATTCATGAATGTTTTCAACACGAAGAATGATTTTGCACTTGTGAGTTCAATGAAAAATGATATTGATTGTTGAAAGTGATACCATTTGTTGGAAATGATACAAATTGATGGAGTTGAGGCATGATATATATGAAAAATGATTTTTCATATTCTAAATATCATCAAAAGGAAGTTAAAATATTGAATTTTAAGTTGAGAAGAAAGAAGATATCAAGAGAATTAAGAAAACTTCTCAACTAAGGATTAAAAATGCAGAAAAGGGCATAAATTGCCTAGAGGGATCGATCCCATGAGCAAAGGGATCGATCCCTAAACTCCAGAATCTAGTTTCCTGCATGTTTTTCCAAAGGGATCGATCCTGTATGTAGAGGGATCGATCCCTCATCCTGGTTCTGCAGATTTTTGACAGAAAATCCAACTTGTGAGATGCCAAAATTTCGTTTTTGAGTATTTTAAGTCCAAGTAAGGGTTTAAACATTTGTAAAACATTATTTTGGACTTGTATGAATGAAAAACATGAATGAAAAACCATTTAACAATAGATTTTGCAATTTTGGAAGGATTTTTACCAATAAATGCATTTTTGGCCTCAAAGGAGGTCATTTTGAGAGTTATGCTTGTTTTGGCAAAACCACTGCATTGAATTTCATAAATATGTCAAAACAAACTTATTCACATAGGTTTTAAGCACATATATCATCAAAGCATACATTTTGTGAACAACATGCCATGATTTCCAACATACAAGTTCTTCATTAATGCTCATGACATGGTATTTTGCAAAAATGACATATTTGGCAATTTAAGGCAAGCAAATACATTATCAACACATGGAAAACTTGCTCAAAATGCAGAAATTCAATAATCATTTCAAAATCATTAAACATGCTTTTCATTCAATCAAATATTGCATCAAAAACTATCCAATCATTTATCATGCCTTTTATTTATCCATTCAACTTATAATGCATCAAAGATCATCAATAAACCATATCATCAAGGCATAAACAATAAAAAGTTTAAGGAGTAAGGAATTAAGCTTACAATACTCCTTTGCTTGAGTATGCTTTGCTTTGAATTGTAGAGTCTACCTTGAGCTATCCTTTGAGGAATTGTTGTGATCTTGTCAAAGACGGATCCTCAAGCTTTTCCTTTTTCTCATTGGCACAAGCAAACTCCATGAGGATGTGTTGAGCATTTAAACTCTATTGTTTCTTTGTATTCTCATGCTCTAACACTCCTACAACAAATAATTTAAGCATGTTTTGGTACCCAAATTTTCTTGGGTCCATGAGAGTTAGTGCAAATAATTTTTAATTCTTTTGGGATCCATTTCAAACACAATTCTTCATTATTTATAGCATGCTTTGGGATCCACATCTTCCTAACTACTTTTCCTCTAAATGTAGTTTTTCTAAATGTGCATGCTTGTGAGGTGTGTCCTATTCTATTGCATAGTGAGCATGTAAGTGATAAATCATGCATAGCATTTTTGCTCACAAGGAAATTCTTAAGATGAGTTTCTTTTTGTTTAGCATTATAGCCTAACCCATCTTTGTCAAAGAAAGCTCTTTGGGTCTCTAACATATGATCTAGCTTTTGTTGACCCATATAGAACCTAGTAAATGAGTTATGCAAATTTAAGTTCTTTTTATTCAACTCATTTATTTCTAAGTTAGCCTCTTCCAATTTCTTTTCAAATTCTAGCTTAGCACTTAACAATATTTCATTCTCTATTTTTAATTTAGCAATGATTTTCTTGTATTTAGAATTCATGCATTGAAATTCATTTGCTAAATCAAGGCATTTTGTAGTTCACTAAAGGTATAATCATTATCTTCACTAGAACTACAACTAGCCTCATCATCACTAATGGCCATGAAGCATGAGTAGGCTACTCATTATCTACGTTTTCCTCATCGGAGCTATCACTATCGCTCCATGTAGCCACAAATGCTTTCTTCCTAGGCGTCCTATCCTTTTCCTTTCCAAGTAAGGGGCAATCTAGCTTAGTGTGACCCGGTTCATTGCACTCATAACATACTAAGGGGTCTTTTTCTCTTCTACTTGACTCTCCCCTATGATGTCTCCTATTTTGCTCTCTCTCATTCATTCTCATGAACCTATTGAATCTTTTGGCAAACATTGTCATTTCCTTTTCTTCCTCATTTCCACTTTCATCACTATCATCTTCAATGACCTCATGAGTGTAAGACTTAAATGCTACTCCTACTTTCTTTGAAGGCTCTTTATTTCTTTTCAATTTCATCTCATATGTAAGTAGGGAGCCCATAAGTTCATCTAGAGATAAGGTGTTAGGATCCTTAGATTCTTGTATAGCAGTCACCTTTGCCTCCCAAGATTTTGGCAAGCTATTCAAGGTTTTCTTAACCATTTCTAGATTGGAATAGCTCTTGCCTAATGCCTTAAGTCCATTAATTATGTTATTGAACCTAGTGTACATTTCACTCATGGACTCATTTTCTTTCATTCTAAAAAGCTCATAATCATGTGTGAGCATACCTACTTTGGTTTCTTTCACTTGATTTGTCCCTTCATGTGTGATGGCTAGTTTATCCCATATTTGTTTAGCATTCTCACATAAGGATACTCTATTATACTCATTAGGACCTAAAGCACAAAAGAGGGTGTGCATAGCCTTGGCATTCAATTGTGCTAATCTCGTGTCATTGGTATCCCACTCATCTTCACTCTTAGGGACATCTTTTCCATCTACTTTCTTTATTGGGATTCTAGGCCCATTAACAATTACTCTCCACACTTCATAGTCATTGGATTGCACAAATAACATCATCTTAATTTTCCAATAGGAGTAATTCTCACCATTGAAGAGTGGAGGTCTAACTAATGAGTGTCCCTCTTTTCCTAGGGGTGTGCCTACATTCAAGTGAGCCATTTAAGATCGTTTTGCTCGATAGAGCTTATTCTAAATCAATCTCGAGCCCAAGCTCTGATACCAATTGTTGGCTCTTATAGGTAATACCGAGAGGGGGGGTGAATCAGTTTTTCGGTAACCTTAAGTTCGTTTTTCGATTCTTGTAAATTCTCTAGCCTATATTGATATTTTCTAAGTTCTCTAGACTACTCAATTATGCAATATAGATTCAATACAATAAACACAAATATAATTGCAAATAAGTAAAGAGAGTAAGGATAGAGAAGTTTACGCAAGTGATTTATAGAGGTTCGGCAACCTTACCTACGTCCTCTACCTTGAGATGCTCCCAAGGATTTTCCCCAAATTCACTATCTTTGAATTTGTATTACACTCCCTCTTTTTGTAGGCTAAAGAGAAACCTCTCTCTTTTTCTAGGCTCAAGAGAAACCTCTCTCTTTTTCAAGGCTAAAGAGAAACCTCCCTCTTTTTCTTAGGCTAAAGAGAAACCTCCCCTTTTACAAAGAATGGATTGGTTTACAAATGGTGCAATCAAAGAAGGCCTCTAAGTAGGCAAATGATTACAGAAATTAGGCATAAGTAAAAGCCTATACAAGATTTGTGCTAAGCAATACAAGAGATATGTGAATGATGGAAGATGAAGACTTTGTAGCTCTTGATTTGTTGTTGAGGCTTAAGGATTTGAGGAAAATGAGTATTGGAGTTGATTGAGTAGTTCCTCTTACTTCCTTTAGCTTCTAAGCCTCTATTTATAGTCCCTTGGATGGTTTGTGAACGTTGGTTGGAGCCAAAACAGAAACTAGCCGTTGTATCTCACAGAAACTAGCCGTTGGGGACTTTCTGACATAAAGGGATCGATCCTTTTCTTCATTCTAGGCTTCCAGGGTATTCTGCCAAAAAGGGATCGATCCTTTTCCTTATGGGATCGATCCTTTTCTTCCAGAGGGCATTTTTCCTGCATTTTTGGGTTAGAAATGATATAGCCTTTGATTCTAAATCAACCCAAAACATTTATAAGCTTTAAGGGAGTTTTTCTTGACTTTCTCAAATGAAAATATTGTCCAAAAACTTATAAGTAATTTTCTAAACTTATTTTCAATAATTCTTGAGAAAATTACTTAATATTGAAAACCATTTTATAAAGTATTAAGACCCATAAGAATATATCATTAAATCATGGTCTTAATGTTTGATATGAACACTTAAAAATGGATTGAGAAAATCATGTGTGATAAGGCAAATTTACAATATGAATTATATCATTAAAGCTTACTTAAGTTTTTGTCATTTTAAAATATATATATCAATTTAAAGCTAACAGATATCTTAATGATAGAAATACTATTATTTTACTTGAAAGAAAATTCTGATTTTACCCAAAGAAAATGAAAATGGCAAAGCAGAAAACAATGGTTTCAGTTTGAACCATTTGAGTAATTTGAGAAGCTTACCGGTACTCTTTATAATCTTCTCATCTATATGGAAATGGAAGTGGTTCCACCTATTCCATCAATAAACATGATCTAACTTAGTTAATCAATTTAATTTCATTGAAAAATTAACACTTTTACAGCAAACTTTTACATACCTTTTTAAGTTAGAAAAAAGTGCAAAGATTCAAAGACAAATGAAATGTAATTCCGTTAAAATATTCCCACACAGCCCTTACCCTCATAAATAAACATACATCTTTCATATCATAAAATAACAAAGCTACTCTGCACCAAATTCAAAATCATACATTCTCATAAAAAAAAGTCAAATTCCCCCCAAATAAATTATTTCCTTTCAGATGTCATCTTTGCTGCTACTATATAAACCCAAAGACACTGTAAATAATTAAATTTTCTTTACTCTGTTGAGCTAACTTAAACAAATGAATAATGAATTTGAAAAAGAAAAAGGGAAACGAATAGAACTTGTCAAGAACAAACCAAAATGTAACAAATAAACCAAAATAATCAAGAATAGTTAAAAAAAACCATCCAAACCTGTTAAAGAGAAATTAGAAGTCTTTCAGTGTTTCTCATCATCGTTGCTTATTTCAAATATAATGGTGATGAAAACTTGAAGTTCTTTTTTTAGATACACAAAAAAAAGGGAGCAGTCAAAATAGATCCAAATAATGAATGAATTACTTGAGAAAAAAAATCAAGGTTAAAATGAAGATTGACCCAAGAATTAGGATAAAAAAACAACTTGGCACTATTGGTGGCTGCCATTGCGATAAGGTTGACCAAATTAGGACCAAGCACACTCTCATGAGCATCCCAATTATCCTTCAAAGTCTAATAAGTGGGATCCGGCCACTAAAGGGCTTATACTAAAAGAGCTTAAGAGCTATTAGGGATGTATACGTATTTTTAGGTCAAAATGACAACCCTGTATGTATTTACTTAGTCAGCTATTAAGAATATGTATGTATTTTCAACACAAGGATGCAAAAGAGCAAGCAAAACCAGGCTTTGGCAAAAAAATAATTGACAATTCTCGTGAAGAGATAATAAGATTCTTCTCACGTTTGCAAGGAGTTAATGGAATGCTAACCATGGGTACTTGCAGTTTATCACCTTTTCATGCCATATCAAAATTTCTCTTCATATTCCAATTGAAATAATCAAAATGCAGTAAAAACAAACTTTAAGCAAAAATATGACTAAACATATCAATTAATTTAGAGAATTCCTTTTTTTTTGTAGACTTGGAATGTGTGAATAGTAGATCATATGACCACCCACCCTCTAAACATTCCATAAAAAAAAATACTAAACAAAAACAACTCACCTTCGTTTCTAAAACTGAAACATTCATTCATCCAATAACGTGATTTTCTCTTGTAGTTCAAAGCAAACTTGGAGCGTACCACCTTACCTTCTCATAACCTTCCTCTGCTAACCCCATACAATTCTCCAAAACTCCTTTGTTTTTTGCTTCAAGACAGAAACTTTCACTATAGTTGAACAAACAATTTAAAGTAAGCATCCATTTTGAACTCCTCTTGAACTTCCCTTGCTTAAAACCTCAGCTAAAACTCGTTATTTATTAATAAATTAATAAAATTAACCTAGAAACTCTAACAAACATGGGAGTAATCTAGCAACACGCAATGCTAACAGATAATAGGCATTGAATGATGCAATCATCTGCAATAAAATGTGCAAATAATATGAAAATAATTAGATGCTGTAATATCTGATATATTATATTGATAGAAATGATAAAGCATATGAAATATTGCTTGGAGCTCAAACCATTACATTCTTCATTATACAAAGTTGTGGCAGCAGTGGGATTACTAAATAATATGAAGAGTTCGAACTCCTATTGAACTCCCCTTACCTGAAGCCTCAAACAAAACCCATAATTTATTAATAAATTAATAAAACTAACCTGAATAATCAAATAAGCACCGAAGGAATCTAGCATAGTTTAAATACATAATAGGCTATGAATTGTACAATCATCTGCAAAACAATATGCAAAGATCAGAGAAATAATTAGCTGTTGTAATATCTGATATATAACATAGACAGAAGTGATAGTATGTGAAAAATAGCAAATACTGGAACTAAATCATTACATTCTGCATTACACAAAGCTGCGGCAGCTTTAAAACAACTTACTTTTCAGTAAGTGGGTATCGACAAAAAAGTGAGAGTAGTGGATGAATGATAGTTGTTAAGATCTTGGCTGGTCTGCAATTATAATATAAAGCAATTTTTTAGTTCTCAAGATCAAACTCCTTTTCAATAAGAAAAAGAAAAGCCAATTAATGAAAAAAAAAATCAAGACCAAAAGACTCCAACATTAGAACTTTCATATCTATTTTTCGAAGAAACAAACAAAATTCGAAGAAAATTAACAAAAAAAAAACCAAAGTTACCTTAGTAATGTGAAGAACCACATCATCAAAGCAAAAGCGATGCAAAATCAAGATCTTTCAAAGAACCCAGAGCATAAAATTGTCGTTTTAGGAAAAGAAGGGTCAGAGATAGGAGAAGATATAACTGTCATTGATTGGATCTAGGTTCCATCATCGGTAGGTGGTCAAACAAACCAAAGAGGAAAATAAAAAACAGAAATAAGAAGAGAGGGTTTGCCTTGGAACAGAACCTCCAAAAAGAAATGGGAGCCATGAGGAAAAGTTGAGTGATGACGACGATTCTAACATCCATGTAGCCTTTTATGTCAGCTCAAAGATCGAATCTGAGTTCCACAAACATTGGGTCCAGTCATTTACAAATTAATCAAACTTGAAAAGGCAAAATGTAAGCTTAACTTGAAGAAGAAAGAAAGAACTGAACAATTCTAGAAGGAAAAGAAGAAAGCATGATGATTCTGGAGAAAATTTGTACCTTAACTCCGACAAGGAAACTATAGACCAAACGCTGGTTTCGCTCGTCTAGCTCAAATCTTCGATTGGCAACTATCGATTTCAGACAAGGACCAAACGACTGAACCAGTGAGAACCAAGGAAAATCACGAGAAAAAGTAGAATAGGGAAAAAAGGAAAGCAACAAAAGCAAGACCACAACAATCTCTATGAACCACGTGGCTATAATCTAGAAAAAATCTGCAATAGCAGCAGGAAAACAGAAAAACAAATGATAGATAGGAAACGAAGCCCAAACAAGCGGCAAGAGATAGAACCAGCAAGCAATGCCCAAAAAAATATACTATTTAGAAGTTCAAGAACCAACACACAATGCCCAAAAAAATTGAGTAGGATCGTTGGATGAAAAGCTCATTTAATACAAGCAAAACAGCCTTGGAAAAGAGAAACCGGGACGGTAGAAGCAAGAAAGAACCGAGAGAAAAGAGAACCAAGAAAGTAGGCCATGGGAAAGAAAGCAAATAGGAAAGCAAAACAGGAAAAAGAAAAGCGAAAAGGACACGTGACACTCATAGAGAAGAGGAACGCGTTCATTAGCCAAAGTATAAACATGGCTTTACCTGGTGGGGGAAAATCGGCCAACTTTAATATATTTTATAATATCATGCTTATTCTTTTCAAAGGAAAAATAGACAACTTATTTTAAATATTGTTTTGCATCTTTAAATACAGTAAGAATGGCAATACCAATATTGAGGTTTGGATTTACCATGGTAAAAACAACTAAAGCATCAAGCTTCACCTCTCGCGGAAGACACCATCAAATTGTATTTAAAACATTATTTTTCTTAGCATCTATGAGAATTTTGTTATGGCTTATAGATTAAACAATAACCAATAGTCAATAGATGATTTTATTGCATGGGAGTACATTTGGCATTGAAATTCAATGATGTTAACTACAATAATATTAGCAATAAAAATTAGTTCTTCTAATGCACTCAAAGCTCGGTAGAATCTTGTCTAACCTGAATTTTCAAGGTGTCAGCATTGGATCCATCAATAAAATCAATTCTTCCACTGATTCAAAACGATTCTAGGAATCAATAAAGTACCTACATATCTGCAACGAAAAGAAAAATAAATCAATTTATACATAAGCATCCATTAAAAGAATTACAAAAGCTTAAAAAAAAAGGTTAACAATATTTACATTTATTATACCTCATCTAAATAAAGCACACTAAAATTAAAGAATTGTTGTGTGATAATCATGTGGAAGGAACATTTGCCTAAATTGAAACGTTAAAGCAATAAAATAGAAAATCACTTCTTCAGGACTAAATTGAAGAAGCATTCCTACGACAAGCAGTAGAGCTTCAACTTCGCCTATACAAAGAATTAGCAAGGTTCCAAAACATTATGTGCATTAACACTTGAAGTTAAAAGGTATTAAGTAGGAGAAATTAACAGAACTGCTCCTGTGATTGTGAAAGTTAGTACCTGTTTCTAGAAGCTTTCGGATTACATTTTCAGATATCATATCAACACCTTCTCTCCTTTTCAATCTTTCCATGTTGCAAAGTTCCTCCTTCAGCATAAAATCCTACGTTTGTGATACATGAAAATGCATACGAACAATAGTAGCTAGAAATTAAAACATCATCATGGTACAATCCATCCAAAATAACAACAACTTCTTCTCCAAAGAAAAGTTCTTTTCACTGAATGTCATGGACAGTAACGTAGAGCATGGTATATTCTTGGTTGAAAAAACAAAGTAATTACAAAGTAAGGAAAATAAAAGTTTGATGTAACACAAGAATATTCATCCCATTTCATATAAGTTCACTTTCTAGCTGGTGTTGGGTCTGGCCTTCATCAGCTAAGAGACAATTTCTCACACTAATAGACTCCAATATGGACTGATAAAAGATACGACACATCATGAAAAAGTGTAAGTCTAGACTTCTTCATAGCTGTTTACTGTGGAGGCGATTTTCACGTTCAGGCTCCTCAATTTCTTCCTGCTTTGAAGACCATCAGGAAACAAAATTGTGGAAAATAATAAAAATAAGATGGATATTACTAACCTAAAGGGTTAAAATGTGTCGCTATGATTGTGCCAACTCTCCCTCCCTCTGCGCCTGCTGCCTTGCTAAAAGCTAAATTTGAAGGACAAGTCAATGCAAAATCATTTCGACAATCTATAATTAAAAAAGAAATGGCTAGGCTATAGCAAAGAAAAGATATTTCTCAAAAACAAAAGTTCTAAATTCAAAACCCACCCACCTTGCCCCCCTTCCTACCCTAGGGAAAAACAAAAGGAAATGAGAAGCCACCAGAATCTGCTGTTCTGATGCAAAAGTGCTTAAATTTGGAGCATCTTGTTTTTGTATGGCTGAAACAGACCAGCATTAACATCAGACAGCCCCAGCACTGTGTAGGCAAATATCCCAAAAAAATAAAAAAAATATAAGTTTCTAACGAAGAGTAGAATAATTATTTGCACGTGATACCACATAAATATTCATCATACCTATGATGTAATTCTTAGTGTGTTCAGCTTGCAATTTTCACTTCATTGTCAGCCTAAAATTAAAAAATTTGCATAACACCTCTAAAGGGTGTTGAGGTTTGAGCTTAAGGTCTACAAGTATGTTGGAGAAAGGGAAACATACCAATTGTCTTGATTGCATACATCGTTGAAGATTCTTGTTGTCATCCAAAAGTCTAGAAATTTCTTTATCCTTCTCCTCAATCATTCTATCAGCAAGATCACAGAATGGTGCATGTTCTTCCTGCAAGTAAAGAATCCAATCAATAGAGGCTATTTGTCATCATCTAAGCCAAAGGGAGAATACTAAATGATATGTACCTTCAACCTCTTATACCCTAGTTTTGTCTCCTCTAATTCTTTTTGCATTTCTTCACCAAAGGATCCTTAACTTTCAACAATGCGTGCCTCACATGTGACTGCAAAATCAAGGACTATATACCCTAGTTTTGTCTCCTCTAATTCTTTTTGCATTTCTTCACCAAAGGATCTTTAACTTTCAACAATGCGTGCCTCACATGTGACTGCAAAATCAAGGACTATAAACAAAACTTAATCCAAAGTTCAATTTTGAAACATACTCCAAGAGCAAGAGAAACCTGCGATGCCAAGAGACGTTAAACCGCCAAGTTTCTTCCAAATTTTTAAGGTCTATTTCCAATGTTGCTTTTTCTGAATGGTCTGGATTTAGAATCAATCAATGTCAGAACAACATTTTTAGCTTTAAGAACAACTTTTTAAAGAAGATCGAGCCAAAGAAGGTTGTCAAAACCTAAATAGTCCTTCTAGAAGAATCTGATGTCCATCTATGCTCATTTATAGGCTCTAAGGCAAATATTGTTGAGTCATCTTTAGAATTCATTCGAGTAAAGCTTTTACATCTGTTGAGAATAATCTACAAAAAACAAAGGTAAAACATATTTTCTTTTTGCTTTAAAAGGAAAAAAGGACACAATAATGTAACAAACTTATAATATTTAGATATATAACTATATAACTATAATAAATACCAAAAACAATAGATTGTACAGTTTTATAAGCTTTTTCTATTTGAGTCGTGATTTTAAATTTTTTTTCTAGTATGAGAAAAGTATCAAAAATGGAAATCCAATATGAAGCAATAGAAAGAGAAATATAACTCTTTATGAGATAACCTTCCCATTATTATTGTAGTAGCCCTTTTGAGGTTGTTGCACCTATGCATCAAAATCATTTTCTTCCAATACACTTAGAAACCAACACCAAGGAAAAGATGAGTAATTTATAATAGAAGTGATTGATTTACCTTTCAAATAGAAGCCTTTACATACCTTTCAAAGAGAACCCTTTGTTTTGAAATCTGCAATGATTTCATCAACCTGAAAGACAGAAATCTCCATTAGCATCAAAGCTAAAATAAAAATGAAAATGTCAATAAAACAATAAAAAAAATTACTATCTTTGAAGAGTTCAATTTCAAAGTAGACACATAAAATGAAAAAAAAAAGGCGCATAGCAAGTCTCAATTAACATCCAAATGACAGCTTGCATTGCAGCCAATATAGGTGGCATCTAAATCATTGAAAAGCAATAAAAGAAACTTAAAACTAAGTAAAAGAAAGAAGATCTTGGCACGCATGGCAGCCAACATAGATGGAATTCAAAAACTTTGAAAAGCAAAAAAATAAAATAAGACAAAACAAATAACCAAACATTAAAACTTAAAAAATAAAAAATTACTTGCCTATGATGATTTAGTACACCCGAGTTGATGAATTTCTTCATAAAAGTATGAAACATAAGACAAATTCAATGTAAAAGAATGGGGATATGTAAAAGAAAATATGGAGGGATCTATCAATATTAGTAATGACGTTTAAACATATAATAGATTAAGAATGAAAACTAAATTAGTTCCAAAAACAAAGGCAAGGTAACCATGAGAATCAACCAACAATGAGCCAAACTTGCAATGCAGTTGTAACCTGAATATATCAGAGAAAAGACATTAAGCATTATTTTACCAATTAACAACTTCCATAGCATAATTCCAAAAATGAAAACATCAGCCTGCTAATCATATGTTCAACAACCTTCAATGTGAAAGAAATGTAATAAGAAAATGGATATCAATAGTGTAGTATTAGAGGAGGATGAGAGCACAGGAAACAATATACAGAAATTGAAATATTAGCTTTCCTTTTTTTCTATTTTTTTCTTCATTTTCTCCCAAACAAAGCATCATGACAAACCCAGATCAATAATGAATAAGAAATCGAGAAAATTCATTCATCCTCAAGCATCAAGCCTCTTATAAATTGAAAAAATTAATTGAACAAATGAGTTGCAAATAAAAGTTTATACCTATAGGGAAAAAAGCATAGAAAAATGGAGCAAACTCAGAGGCAACAAAAAAATGGAGCTCCCAATCAAGCAGGAACATATCCGAGAACACTCAATGAAACCCACCTTGCACAAACTGAACACCACAAGCAGAGCCAACAAGTAGGGGAAAAAATTGACCACTCACTTGAACTGATGAAACAACAAAGTGAGAGAGAAGAACCAGCCGGCACGAAAGAACCCAATGAAGAAAGCAGAGAAATCCAAAGAAAGAGCCACACAAATCAAAAAAGAGCAATACCAAGGGCCAGCTGCAATTTTTTTTTGGAGCAAAAAACGCAGATGCCGAGGACAGAGATAAGAACAAGGTAGTCATCATGAGGAAAAAGGAGCTGAAGAATGGCGGGAACAAAGCCATAATAAAAGAAAACTGAGTGAAGGAGCAAAAAGTACACCAACCGTCTACTTCAACCAAAAGCAAGGCTAGCAAGAACAGTGCGAGCATTAATACACACTGACACACAACATCCAAGGCATTAATACTCACAATATTCAAGGCAAAGAGAGGAGCAAAACGCAACATACTGGACCAAAATTTCGATAGAATATAGGCACGGGGACACGTGGCACTAGAAGAAACGGAAAACGCGTTCAACAAAGAAACCATAAGCGTGGCTTCACCAGGTTTCAAGAAACCGACCAACTTTAATCTATTCTATAATTTATATGTAGGTAGGAATTGTTGGTTAATTGGTGGGAATAAAGTAGATTTAATAATCCTAGACAAAATATAGTGATGCGCTATAAAAATAACACAAATAAAATATACGAATGTGAAATGAACTAAAATGTAAAAAAAAAATTGTATATGAACTTGAAAAAAATTTGACATAAAAAATTTATAATTTGATATGCCGATGTGAATTTCGATATGAAATTTTTATGTTTGCATAACACGTACAAAATTAACACAAATTATACACACGAACAACTGTCAAGTTTAGAATAAGATGTAGCTTTAGGGATGCTAGCAAGGAAGATAATGAATTTGATAGAGAAGAGTTAGGGGCCCTCCAATCAAAGAAGATAGCTAGACATGTGTTTAGACTTCAGATTTCTGATATACATAGAAAAAACAAACATGGGTCCCAAGCTTAATGCTGGGAATAAGATACAGAGGGCCACGTACATTGACAATAGAGGTGTGTGCATGAATACAGAGCAAATCTGATGGCGACACAGACAGGCACAGCATTTTTTTCCTCGGATTTTTTGCTGATTTGTATATATCTTAATGACAGCTTTACTGGATCGCACACTTGTCTTGGTGGGCGAGGAATCATTGTCGGTTGAAATGTCTACTTGCCTATGGAAGGTTTTGTTTGAGAATTGCAGATCAGTTTCCTGATGTTCAATCAGATTTCTTCTTTTTTCTGATACTGTGATTGTGGGTGCCTTCTGTTATGAAACTTTCCAGTAATTTTAGCCGTTAGCGATTAGCATTGTACCTTTAAATAAATACATGAAATTTTATACATGGCACTATGATAATACGACAAAATCAAAACATTATTATATGGGTATTAAATACATGAATATATGATTATTTGAAAAAGTTTTTAGTTTTTACTGACAAATTAACGAATGACACACATGAATATGTGTGTATATGTGTTTGTGTATATATGTATACACACACACATTGTTCCACCAAGGAGCACCATTGCCATCTAGACATCTGTTTGGCCACTTCATCAACAACAAGAATTACAGCCAGCATCCATTTTCACATTTTGCCCACTTATTGATGTTTGGTGCAATATAATGTTCCCAATGACCTAAAATGTAAAGGTAAATGTGATCAGCAGCTTGTTTCCACTCCTACGTTAGCTAGTGCAGCAGCTGGCTTAGGCATTCATATTTTATTTGTGTTAGTTCACTAAACGTAAACCTGATAATATTAAAAATGATATGAATAAAAGGTACAAACATGTTATAAACTAAAATTTAATAAAAAATTATATATAAATATGATAAAAATTAAAAAAAATTTGCGTACCATGCAAAATTTTGATATAATTTTTATATTTTATACAAAATAAACAAAAATTATCGTATCTTGCTGCAGGACATACCAGCTGATTCTGTTTGTAGCTTTGCAGCCACTACAAGAAGCACTATTTCCTTTGCCATGGATCAGACAGAATCTAACCGACCACGCAAAGCAAATCTACCAGTTGAGAAATAATGATTTGAATATTGACTAAGAGATTCTTAGGCCGCCGGTAACCCTTGGATAATGATATTAATTAAGATTATTATATTTCAACAACTAGATTACATCATTGAAAAATCCAATGAATATCTGTGATATATTCCTGCTCCTTTGGACCGTCGAACGTTTGATCGATTGGATAATCAAATCCTTGATTATTCCTTGTGGCTTGGCTTGTATGGGTGGTTGAAATGGAGACTTAGCTGGGGAAATCCTGCTCGTAAAAGCGCCTAAATAAATACTAATATTTTTTTCCTTTCTGAGTTTGGGTTCCTTGATGTCCTCAAGTCTCAACCATCAATGGCTAGAATCTAAAAGGTGAAACTGGGCTGGCAAGTTGGGTGCTTTTGAGAATGACACTAGGTCTTTATGAAAGTAGATCTAACACTCTGTTTCTTTGTTTCTCTTTGTATCGTATTTATGGCATCAAATCATGTAAAACATGAAAAGTATCATGTTACAATTTATGTCGGCATTTCTATTGTTTTTATGTCACTGATGTAAGATTCTCTGAAAAATGTGAAATTTTCATTTTTTTTCCCTACCTTGTTTTCTTGCCTTCTTTTTAATTTTTATGGTGCATTGAATTTTTCTAGCTGCAAGGCTTGGTTTAATGTCTGAATTGATTGCCCATAAATTGCAGTAATATTCGCAATGATTTAAAGGCTAAGCTTCATCAAGAAGCATAGCTTGACACAAACACAATCATCCTTGCGTCTTTTAACTCTGTCAAAAGCTTTATGGCTAAGCATATCTGGAGTTTTCTCCCTCTTCCATAGGCAATGGAAGAAATAATTTATTTTCAGCTCCTGTACTTGAGATATTTCCCTTTACTTTTTTGGCGTGTTCTATGAATCTCCATAAGTAGATCTGCTACCCTGCATTTTATGATCATTTCTACACTTCTGAATGGCAAATGTAAAGGATTTTGAGCATTGAATACTACACTTCCTCCAGCTTAAAGCTTTCCATCAAACAAGGAACTTCCTTTTTGTTGTTGTTTACAATGTCAGGTTCTTATCCGGAGGAAAAGGAAATGCAAGTATTGAAACTCGAATCTCAAACCTACAAAATTCCTACGCTTTATAAATCGAAACCCGATCATTTGAGCCAATGCAGAGCCTTTTTGAGCAAACCTTTCCAATTTAAACCATATGCAGAAGCACACAGCACAGCACAGACTAAATGTGCATAGGGTCCATCGTAACAGACAGGAAGAACAAATGCTGAATTGCAACCAGGAACATATTTCTAGGAATCTAACAACCAACAAACATCAGAGAATTTAAGAATATTAACTTAGAAGGATGATAATTCAAACTATTAGATGTCTAATTGATTCACCTATGCACTGAAGAAGGACAAGCAAAAGGGCATATGTGTCAAGACTTTGATAAACAAGGATATTGCAAAGATTGTGATGTCTGATAGAGGATTAACATTAAGTGATGGAAAGTGACTGATACTTTGAAACTTCCAAGGAGTGAAACCATGCTTATGCTGTGAAACAACAAAATTTAAGCCTGAGTATGCTCAAACAGATGTATGTGAGATTGGTTACAGAGTGTAGACCTTCAAAAGCAGTTCGAATATAAGCAAATAATCCGTTTCCAATTGTTTGGGACATAAATCTTTTCAAACTAGCATCATGAACACATCATGCAATTTTGTTGTCAATGATTCTTTTAAGCTGAAACCGACACCTTAAAGCAACATTAAGTGAAACATTTACAACAGGACGAGATGCTCTATGACATAATGCGCTGGGTAGGAATTGAGAAGGATGAGATCTCATAAATGGAAGAGAACCAAAGAAAGGAGACTCCAGGAAAAACCAATCTGGGTTTTCCTCAAGCCATGCTATTTTAAGTTAAATTTCATTATTAGGCAGGCTAATCACACCATAGACTTTGGATCCTAGGAGACTAAGACAAGGAGGATGGCAAAACTAATACTACAACCAAATGTAAATCAAATGACTGATTAAGATTCCTATAGCCATGTACCACGAGAAAGTATGCATGACAATACTCAACCTGAAAGGCTGGCTGGCTCTGGGAATAAGTAACAATGAATGCAGTATGGAAAATACAAAAGGAAGATACTCAACTAAAAACAGCATAGAGGACAAAAACTTCAGTGCTAATTACAGAAATGGTGGAAGGCAAAGTTAACCCAAACAGTCAATCTCAGTACACACAAAACCTCCAAAGGACCACAGTAATTTTATCTGATGGATATAGTCGTTGATTTCTTCAAATGACACGTTAGGAAATGTCATTCTTGCACTATTTCCTTAAGCTTTCTGTCTTAAATTCTTAATCGTACATATTTAATGCATAAATGTTCCATAAGTATTTTAGGGAAAAATTCATCAAATTTGTCAACTATGCATTTGTGCTTGAGTCCATTAATTTTTTTCACAAAAAAATAATAAAAGAGTTTGTATTAGAATATCCACAATTAATCTTCATTGCTAGGAAACTAAAAATAAGAAGAATATTAAAACAACCATAGCATTGAACACAAATCAACTATCACCTTCCAATATAGAGAGCTTGTCTCAAACCTAATCAAATTAGGATAGATACAAACAACTCTGGAAAGATCCCATAACTATTTGGAAGGCAGCAACAAAAAAGAAGTCATTGTGCTATTAATTAAAACTAGATTATGAAGTAACAAAATTTCGAAAAAAACTATAACTGTAGATATCTGTAGATATACGAGTTCAAGGATCTTATGAATGCTACAAGACCTCAGACATGAATGCTCCAGTTTTTCCAGAACACAACAAGACCTCAGACATGAATGCTCCAGTTTTCCCAGTCCTAATGTAATCCTTTTAAAGACACATGCATGTGAGAGTGGATAGTCTAAACCATTTGATAGAATTGGCACCCACCTAATAATCCAAGTCGAGATGACATCTGTAAGACATATGAACTTTTCAGAGTCTACCTCAGAGCATTCAGCTATGTTCCAATTCAAAGTCAGAAAACAGTATTCTCATTTATATTTGGTGATTAAAAACCCTTAAACAAAAAGAAAGCCACAGAAACTTTAAAAAATGTGGTTCTTTAACAGCTTTGAGTTGAGTTTTCCCACACCTAAAATGCTTCTTTAAAACATGGTACCTGAAGCAAGAGTTAACAGCTTAGAAAAGTTACGTAGGCCATTTGGTGCCATATATAGATGAGAACCAATTTGGAAGGTGGAATCTGTTAACAGATTTTAGTTTGCCTCGAGGTTAGAAACTGCAGTTGGAAAAAGGGCAAAAGCATGGGTATTTGGCTATCGCTGACACTTCTATTTTGAGTTCAAGCATTTCTCAAGGACTAAGAATAGTTAGAGCTAGAAAAAGTAAATTATGACAGTTTGGATGGTGAAGACTCCTGATACCACATCATTGTAACAGGGCCAGTCAACTCTGCGAAGTATAAATCCTTGCATAAACATAAATTATTTCCATAATAATATGATGGCTTAAAGAAATCTGAAATTACCAAGAGAATTTTTTGCATAGATTTTGAGACAAGGTTCACATATGTACTCTTGGTCATCATCAAACAGATAAATATAAACAGTTAATAACACATCCAATGTTATATACATACTAAGTGAAGTCCCCTTATTTGTCAAGCAGTGAGCGGATGCAAATTCCATAAATAAAAATTAATCCATAGTGATGAAAATTTATATATAATAAATAGGGAAAACTATATGGGGTTCAACAAAAGGATTCCTAATAAGCTGAAAGAATGTTCCAAACAAGGTAAGATCAGCGCAAACGAACATTTTGAAGTAATGACAAGTAAACAAGGCTCTTATATGCGAGCAGCCATGCTTTAGCAGGAAACATGCATGCCTCTGGCAGCCAGAGGTAATAAATAATTGACCCTTTACATGCAAAACTATATTCTTTTAGAGAAATAAGAATTCTTACTTGATCCAAGAAGAAACTGGACATGTATGACTGTAAATTTCTATGTTTAATTTCACAAACAAACCGATTGCCACTCCATCCAGAACTAGAGAAGAAAACAATTAAATTTGCCTTACATCATAGTCAACACACCTCTGAATCAAACAAGAAGTTAAGCCGAAAACCAAGCTACTAGGCTGTGCAAAGCTCCACCTGCACATTCCACAGCAAAATCAACGAGGCACAAGACAATTAGTACTTCTCTGAAAACTTTGGAGGATGCAAGTTCAACAGATAGCAAGAATCAAGAAATGCACCTCTATAATGGAAACTTGGGTGACGCAGGCAGAAATAAGAAGGGGACAAAACAAAATCCATCCAGTCCCTTTAGAATTCTGAGAGGCAAAGTATCCATTTTTCTCACTCTTTTTTTTTTTTCCCAATTATACAATACTGAAACCATTACAAGAAAAAAGCCATCGTCTCTCAGGAATGCTACTTTTTTTAATCTTGTCTCAAAGTAAACAACTTTACTGGCCTGACCCTTGGGAATTATCCTTAGCAGGGGGTTGTTGCTGGTGCTGGTGCTGGTGCTGATGCTGATGATGCTGCTGTTGCTGGTGCACCCTGGCCTGCCCCATCTGCTGATAAATCTGGCTCAAAGCTTGAGGGTTTAGAACCCCAATATGACCATCTTGAGACAACCCAAGTTCCAAACCAGGGAGCTGCTGGTTTGCTGCACCCAAGATTGAGGTGAAACTCATTTGACCCATGTTAGAAGCTGGCAAGTCAAAACCAGGAAAACCGATCTTTTGCAGATCATTAGAACTTTCATTGCCTAAATTTGCTGGAGATGGACCAGATGATGACTGAAATCCATAACCACTGACTGGGGGCCATAACCCTGTGGCTACATGATGGGGTCTCCCCAAATTGCCACCGAACATTGCCCAACCGGTCCTACTGCTCCCTGACCCTATACTGGACCCCCCTAAATCTTCCATTTTTTGCTGCAAACCTGCTGACAGAGAGGCCCCTTGCTGCGAAATTGAACCTCCAGCGGCTGCCAAAGCTGATGCGGGTATCGTGCCGCTCCCTGTGGCGGCTATTATCGATGGTTCGGCTTGTTGTAAGAGCCACTGTATTGTTTCCCCATCAGATTTGTGACCCAATTCCCTGGTCAACTGAAAGATTCTAGCTGCACATAAAGCAGGCATCCTTATCCTCCTACCTCTTCCTTCAACTTTGGTATGCCTGTCTTTGTTAGAACTTCTCTTTGGGGCCAACTGTTGTTTTTTCCCTTCTTCTTTATCTGCAACAACAATCTGGAAATCTTTGATTTCAGCAGGTTTATTCTCACCCATGTTCTGACGCTGTTGCTGCTCTTGTTGGGGTTGCGGTGGCAGGCTCAAGAAGTTGGATACTTCCTGTGGAGGCTGCTTGGAGGCCTTGGCATCCATGAACAACTAGAAGGGTGGTGGGATGGGGGCAAATTAAAGAATAACAAAAAATTAAATAAAAGAAAAAGAAACTAAAAGAAAAAATAGAGTCCTCTATGATACAAGAACAAGAATGTGACGTGAAAAGTCCTAGACTTTCATAAGTTTTCACTGTTTTTGGCAACGAATGTGAAGACAAACCACTGTTATAATTTGAAATCCCGAAGCACACCCGAAATGTCAAAGTTTTTACAATTTTTCTCTCTCCAATGCTTTGGCCTGTCTTTGGTTTTCTTGCCCTTTTTTCACTGTAGTGGTGTGGTTTTGACTAGCATTTCTGAACTGATGGCAACTTTAACTGCTAAATTCACACCAAGACACCAACTGAAAATACTAAAACACATCCCCGTATGGCCATATTCCATGGATTGATTCGATTCCTTCCTTTTCTCTTCATTACATCTTCACCTTTACATGCTACTTCCATCCAAGCAGCAACACATAGGTGCCATCTCTTGGGACTCAATACTCCACATGGATGAATGATTTTTTGACAATCGGCAACCTCGGTTTGTATATAATGAGGTTGCTTGCTTCTAAACCACTCTAAACCTATCTTTCTTGTAGAAAAATAAATAAATAAATTCAGCGCATAAGATTTTTATATTATGAGATTTCAAAATAATTATATACATGTAGTTTTTTTTTTACAATTGAAAAATTGATTCTATGATTTAAACTTGTAACTTTCAAATCATAAAAATAATTTTTTACCATTGCATGAAAATTCACCCTCTTAGGCCTATCTTTCTTGTGCATCATTATATTTATTTTTTTAAAGATTAAATCAATAATAGGATCACTACCCTCAAAAAGTGAGAAAATGCAGAGTCTGTTCTTTAGTTTCAGTTACATAATCTGCCAAAAACAAATTGTTACTGTTACAATTGAGGGAGTTGATGCTACTTCCATTTGTTAAATTTGGAGATACTCCAGTATAGAAGTGGGTCCCTGAGTCCTGATAATCCCCGTTGTTCCTCAGTTCTGACAGTACATGGGCCATCTTCAAAACAAAATCCCTTTATAATATCAGTGTTAGGCTTACTTGTCTTGCTTTTGTAATCTTAATATCAAACATGGAAAGACAGTAGATCATATAATACTTCTCTGGAAGTTGACACTTGAAGACAACTTGTTCATAAATATGTTGAAAGACAATGATTTACACTTCTTGACATTGAAAAATGTTGTTAGATGAGAGTTTCTGGAGGGTTTATGCAGAGGAACAGTTTCAATAAAGAAATCATGAGATAGAAAGAACTAGGGGATATGCTTAGCTGCATTCTATTTGATGCTAAAGGAGATGATAACAATGGTACAATTGTCAAAGTAATTAAATCCTTTAGATTGAGTGGATGCCAATGACAGCTTCAGAAAAAGACGGGCTCCCTTGAATTTCTCCCATGACAAAGATGTCCAATTCCTTAAAGAAGGGTAACATATTTCAATCCTTGCTTTGAAAGCGAGTTCTTCTGTCTAATGTCCAATTTTATTTATGATATAGTGATTGCATATAAATTACTATAAAAACATATCTAACCTAAAGAAAGAAACAAAAATAAGTGATGATGTTTGTATGTGTTTCATTTGAAGAAGAAATCATTCCTTTTTTTAGGAGTAAGCACTAGGAATAAGCCGAAGTTAATTTTTAATGATTTGATTGATCGAAATCGATTGAGTTCTAATCGGTTCAATCTGTTTGAGTCTGATTAAAGTAAACAGTATCATTAATTAATTCAATCAGCTTTTTAGGTATAAAGTTATTAATCAAACTGATTGAATTAATCAGTTGAGTTAACTAATCATACTCAAAAAGTCTAGATCTAAATCAATCTCATTAAGACAAAATGCTCCCTTTGAGTTAAAAGAGCCTGATCTCTTACCAAAAAAAATTATTACCCTTATCTTTTAACGCTAAAAAAAGGTTTAATTGCAACACGAAAAATCCATCCCTTCAATGACAAGATTGATCTCCTCTTCTCTTAATGGAAAATTTCAGATTTTTATCGAACAAATCAATTTATTTTGATTCAATTATTATTGATAATTAAAAATAAATCAATTAATTATTATTATTTTTTAAAACATTTGATTAGTTAGATTTTTTTTCAATCAAACAAGTCGAATTAACCTAATTAACCAACCTCTAACTTTTTCAATTAAATGAATGAATCCGTAAAAGTGGGCCACCCAAAATTCTCATTTGCCAAGGAATGTATAACTTCTTGGCTTGTATACCAACCAACACGGGTTTGTCTACAGTAAGGTTATAAAATATCGACCTTATTGTAAGGTCATGAGATCTCATGAGATTTTCAATATCTCATGAGAAATTGAATAAATAATAAAATTTCAAAAAACATGTAAATAATGGTTTAACAGGTCAACAGGTAAATTTTAATTTAATGAAGTATAATATAAATTACAATTTTATCCTCTAAAAGGACAACAAGATATTTAAATTACATTTTTATCCATTCATAAAATAATTAAAATTACATTTATATCCTTCAAATTATGAAAGCAAATTATCTAATATATTAAATTTCATAGTTTTTTTGTTGCTTAGATTGATTAACATTATAATAAGGCAGCCATGCTAATTTAGAGAGAGAAAATAAAGAAGAGAGTATTTTTTAGAGAGAGTATGTAAGGTTCATCTACCCAGGAAAAGAGCGTTTGTAGCCCAAATACTTTAGAGCAATACGTTAATACCTTTTACACTTATTGCCATAAATTTTATGGTTAATTATCATAAATTTATGCTTCTTATAATGTTTTTTACGCTTATTTTCATCAATTTTACTATTAATCACATTAATCTTATGGTTAATTATCATAGATTTATACTTTTTATGGTATTTTTATGTATATTCTCATCAATTTTATGATAAATCATATTAATTTTACGGTTAATTATTATATGTTTATGTTTTTTCTAGTATTTTTATGCTTACTCTCATCAATTTACGATGTGTTGACAAAAAACTTTTTTACGATTAATCTCATAAATTTTACGATCAATTATCATATTTTTTATATTTTTTTTCTATTGCTTTTACGTTTACTCTCATCAATTTTATGATTAATTATTATAAATTTATGCTTTTTCTAATGTTTTTATGCTTATTTTCATCAATTTTATGGTGAATTTCATAATTTTACAATGAATCTAATAAATTTTATGATAAATGTTATAAATTTTAAGATGAATGTCATAAATTTTATAATGAATCTCATAAATTTTACAATTAATTATTATAGATTTACGTTTTTTCTAGTTTTTTATGCTAACTCGTCAATTTTACGATGAGTCTCATATATTTTACAATGAATCTAACAAATTTTACGATGAAGGTCATAAATTTTATAATAAATATCATAAATTTTACGATTCATGTAATAAATTTTACAATAAATCTCATAAAATTTACGATGAATAACAAAATTTTTATGGTGAATTTTATAAATTTTACGGTTATTTATTATATATTTATGCTTTTCTAGTGTTTTCACGCTTACTCATCAATTTTACGATGAACCTTATAAATTTTATGATGAATCTAATAAATTTTACGATGAATCTCATAAATTTTACGATGATTCTAATAAATTTTACGATGAATCTAATAAATTTTACGATTCATGTCATAAATTTTACGATAAATCTCATAAATTTTACGATTAATTTCATAAATTTTACAATAAATCTCCTAAATTTTACGATAAATCTCCTAAATTTTATGCTTATTTAAGTGTTTTTACTCTTATTCTTATTAATTTTACGATTATTATAATCAATTTTGCGATTAATTTTCCCAAGTTTAAAAGATTTTATGCTTATTATCATTTATTTTACAATTAATCTCATAAATTTTATGTTTAATTATGATAATTTTTATGCTTATTCCATCATTTTCACTCTTATTCTTATTTATTTTACGAAAAATCTCATTGATTTTATGATTAATTATCAGTTTTAATGTTAATTTTCTTTTATTAAACTAAAATTTAGTTTTTTATACATGGGCAGTCGAATGCCCGAAAAAAGCATTTGACTGCCCATATATATTTTTGAAACAGTAAGTTTAAAATAAATGAGCAGTCGACTGCATACAATGGGCAGTCAACTGCCCATGTATTTCATTTTTTGCTAGTCCACCGCCATATCCTCAACTGCTGTCGCCATTAGCAATGTTGCCATTGATACAACAAATTAAACTTGGTTCACAGCATATCATTTCCTTCGAGATTGATCAGATCATTCATTCCTTTAATAATTCTCTCAAAGCTTTCTCAGTCCATATCTTTCCAATCTCAGGATCACCATTCTCTACTTTAGCCGCAACAAAAAAAATCGTCAACCATTTTTTATAGCGTCTATTCATGACAAACATTTCCTTGTTCACTCCCTTAATCCTTTGCATTTCTCCTTTTTCCCTTTAACCAAGTTCCTTTGCGCTTACCCACCTCGCCATGTGTCTTGTTTTGTCATTTTCCTTTGCCAATTCAACTCTCAACATTTTGCAAATAGAAATGGCAACACCGAGAGCTCACAATGTTCTTAGCCAAGTAAACACCATGGTGGCTTTTGCTTGTGCCCTTCTAAATATACCGATCATTTTATTGCATTTAGACAATTTAAAATAGAAAAACTAATATGAATGTCATAAATTTTATTGCATCGTAAATGCTTTTTTATTGCATCCTAAAGTCGATATTTTACGACGAATGTCATCAATTTATGATAAATATCATAATTGTTACGATAAATCTAGTAAAATTTACGATAAATGTCATAAATTTTACGATGAAACTAATAAAATTTACGATGAAACTAATAAAATTTACGATAAATGTCTTAAATTTTACGATTAATGTCTTAAATTTTACGATTAATGTTATAAATTTTACGATGAATCTAATAAATTTTACGATGAATCTAATAAATTTTACGATTAGTGTCATAAATTTTACGATGAGTGTCATAAATTTTACGATAAATATATGTGTGTGTGTAACATTAGTGATTGATTGAGGACTTATATCATCAATTTATTGTTGGGAAATTATTTAGTGGGCCTATATATATCAATTAATAAACATGGCAGCTTCTGCATATTTTATTTCATTTTCAGTTTTCTTTCCTGCATTAGATGAAGATTATGTTTTCTTTCTAGTCATTGATTTAATATTTTTGCATTTAATTACTTTTGCCGCAGCTTTATTATTCTTGTATTGCTGTAGGATTATACTGTTGCTATCTTGAGCTCTTGCTGCCACGATTACTTTGCTAAGTTTAAGTGCATAAATAAAATTTACTATTAAATAAAAATTTAAAACTTAACTACTAAAGTATTGCTGCAGGATTGTATTAGTATTAAATTTAAAATTAAAGACAATTACAAGGAGGCTTTTGCCTCATGGATTCACGCAAAGCAAATAAAAAAGTAGGAACTTCATCCAAATTTTGGGACCCTCCACATCTTTTGCCTTTGCCAAACCATAAGCTACCTTGTTCCAATCTTGTCTTATGTGAAGGATATTACGGTAGTTGAATCTTTGCATTAGGTGCTTTACTAAATCAATAACAATACCTGCAACTGAATGATCTTCCATATTTCTAAGTACTATTGAAATCGTAAGAAGTGATAAATGTTAAGTTTAAGAATGAAGATTTATTTTAAAATTTAAATTACAGGTTAGTATAGTTAATTTCTATCTCTAGATTAATTTAAGTAATTTGGGTTAAGTTAGAAATTAAAATTTAGTTTGCATGATTAGATTATTAAGTTTAAAGTTTAAATTTTATTAATAGCATGTTAAATTTTTTATGCTCTTAAATTTGCTTGATTTTAATTCATATTTACCTTATTTGTTTTTATAGTTAATAAAAAATTTTCATTTAATTGAACGGATTTTATAAAAAAATAAAATAAAAGTTGTATATGATGGTTACATTGATAATACATTTTATAATGATAGTTTGAAAAACTTGCTGAATAGGTTACCAGGTTAAAACTTTTTTTATCTTTAAAATTTAATCAATGGTTGAGATTAATTGTTTCTAATCTAAAGGTTATTAATCACTGACCTTATAATAAGGTCAAAATTTATAACCTTACTATAGAACTTCCCCAACCAACACATACAAGTAACCAATTCAAGTGGCATATTTGGTTTAAGATGATGAATTTGTTGAGTAATTAATTCCGATTATTATCTTCTTTAACTTGATAATTAAGTCAAAAGATATGAATATTTGACCTAAAACCAAACGTGGAGTGCTTCCCTTTCATGGCTTTAACTGCAGAAATCATTGTCGTCAAACGTTTATTTGCTGTGTGATTGTTTCCCTTTCACGTTTCTCAATCAGTTTCGTGCACTTGTTGCTCAAAATTTACATCACTTCAGCTTCTCTCACATGTATTTCTCTGTTTAAAGAATTGCATGGGTTCGAATTTTATCTTCTTCGTAATCATACTCATGCCAAAATATAGTAATTTTTCATTGCATGGGACATATAACTTTATATCGTGTTTAAAATTATCATGTTTATAAGAAAGAAAACTCCTCCCAAGAAAGTATGAGTTTTGTTGTTGGTCCAAAGACTTTTACTTTCAAAATTCAAAAGTTGGCAGGTTGGCATGATTATTGAGACCCTTTCACTATTGAACAACAACAATTCATTTGGGAAGAATTGATGATGATGGTGAATGACTCCATGAAAATGACATACCATTTACATGGTATCTATATCACAATAATATCAACCCCATCGAGCAAAGAAAAACTTGGGAAATGGTCTTTGAAAATGTACTTCACTCTTTGACTTCCATTGCATGAACAATCCATGCAATTCTTGTTCACCATAGTGGGGATAAATATCCTTGCATACACACATCTCCCCTTTAGTTTTCTCCTTTTCTTTAATCATTCTTCCAAACTTGATTCTTAAGCAACTTTAGGATGGTTTTGCCATGAATCATTGAAGAAATGAGAACATGCATATTAATATATATATATATATATATATATATATATTATATATTTATTTCTTCTTCTTGTTCACTTACTTTTTCTTTTTAAAAACTAATAGCTTTGCTTTGATGTGGAGAAAACCAAATCCTTTGTGTGTTGTGATGATAATTATGGTTGGAGTGGGTGTGTGTATGCTGCTGATTGCATTGCTTGTCACATGTGCTTCCCATCACGGAGACAATGGAGGCCCCTCTTTCAAAGCTGGCTGTTGAAAATATCAAAACCAATCTCACAAGAATTCAAAGATTAATGGCAAAAAAAAAAATCTTTGCTTTTGCTTAGGGTTTAATTTCAAGACTTCTTTTCCCATAAGAGATAAGCTTTGATCTTTGTTTGTTTTAATCATTCCTCATTCCTACTCCCAACCTTTTCAAAAGTCTTGCTTTTGCCCCATTTGAATGCCAAAGGGAGGTAAGCTCACCATCTAGCTAAGAAACACAACAAAATATGGTAATTTCTCATCATTTCAAGTAAATTCGATAATTTTAGATAAAACACGAAAAGTTAAAACGATATTAATAAAAAACACTAACATAACGTAGGTTAAAATTTAAAAAAATCATATATAAATATGATAAAAATTAAAAATACGAAATTTTTATACTTTACATAATACGAACACTGTATGAACTATCGAGTCTATTCCCAAGGGCCTTGGGAAGAAAATAAGCAAATAGCAATTTCCAATTAAGTTGTACAATTTTCATTTCCCTTTTTTCTCTAGGTTTTGTGATGGGTCCCTTTGCCTTTGAGTAGGCAGCAAATCTTGTTTACAGAACTTAGCGAACAGTGCGGACCTTATACCAATTTGGCATTACATTACATATATGATGCAAAATGGAAAGTACGAAAGTAGCAAGTTGTAAAATATAGTCAGCAATGCACGTATAGCATCATTGCTTTGATAACACAACTTCTATGTAAAAGATACCCTTTCTTATTCATTCTTCTTTCAGTACTACTGATAACTTTTCTTGCTAATTGTTAACCCATTTCTGTGTTTTGAATCAACCCTTGGTGCATCAATCCAAAGCTGTCTACCCTAATCTGCAATAAATGTGTTATGGGGTACAAAATTCACAGGCCTCTGGCTAGCTTGTTTCTTTCATTAGCATTCAAGCTGATAGGTCAGCTCAATTCAGGCATCTTAGTACTTGTATAGATAGCCATGTACCTATGTATGCTAGAGATCTTCAGAATTGAGACAATGCTGAAATGACCTATCAAGATGTTATACAAAGGACAAACATTTATGGTGCAATGGTTTCACTAACAGTTTGGTTGAATTGGTGAATGATCAGCAATTTGCATTAGGATTGAAACAATATGCTATGCAGGCTGAGCCTGTTAACAAATTGAAAGCAGTGTTTTAGCAAAAGCCTGGCATCCCATGGTGAAGACATCCATTTTTACAGCAACTTGGTGTTGGGTCACCAACAGAAATTCATATTATATATATTTATATATATATATATATATATATATATATGAATTGTGTGCTATCAAGATGGCGCTGGAGGTTTTCTTGAAGTCTGATTTTAAAGATAGAGCTTCATTGATTATTTGAATCCGATTCCAAGATAGTTACTGAATGGTGCAAGGATCCTGAGACTCGACCATGGAAAATGTGGAATATTTTCTTGGCCATTGACTCCATGATTGCTGAGATAAAAGCAGTGGAACTGGTTTATATTTTCAGGGAAGGAAACGGTATGGCTGACTTTCTCGCTAAATCAGGTGTGAAACGCAAGGAGATGTTTATAGCTTGGTGGTAGTGTTTTGTTTTCAAGCTTTTGCTTGTTGGGGTTCTTTTTTGCTCTTGTTTTGTCTGTGGTGATTGGTTTGGTCTTGTATTTGGTTACTGCTGATGGCGTTTTCGTTTTGGGTTTAAACTTTGGGGATTTGTTTTTCCTGAGCTCTTTCTTTGGTCAATTAACAGATTGTGTTAATCACCTTTATCGTTTCCCATCAATCAATTGTGACTTAGCAAAATACATACATATATAGATAGACACACACAAATGGGATTGTACTTGAAGTAGATTTACTATGTCCCTGTCTTTTGTTTTGGTTGGAAATACAAGGATAAAGACAATCGAAGTTTAAATTTAATCCCCCGACATCCGATAGACCGAGTTTTGGTTGTTACTATCTCGCTTTCTGTTCACATTACAATGATATTTCTTGATGAATGGAGTCACTGTTAAGATTAGGAAGAATGGAACATGGGAAAGAAAGAAAGAAAGGTAGCTGCAGCACATTAAATTGGAGCCACAAACACCGATTGATGAGCTCCAGAAAAGCCAGAATCTCTAACAGAATGGCTCTTTTTGATAAGATGGACCTCACCATTATTCTTATGTCACATCTAGATGTATGAGCTATGCATGAGCTATCCCTTTCTTCTGCTTTTGTTCTGATTTCTATTGTTGTTTTCTCAATTTTGTTCTTTACTACTGCTACTGCTTACTTTTGAAATAATTATCAATAGTCATGCATAAATTATATCTCAGTCTCAAATGAATAATATAGTTTGTATATATATAAAGTCCATTATTGATCATAAGGGTGAAGAAACATTGAGTGAGGAAATCACTACTTTTAGCATAAAAGCCTTGCAATAATTAAAAAAAATAAAAACTATTAGGATTTCCAAATATCATTAATTTATAAACATTAACCTCTTAATCTAACATGAACCGAACATGAACAACTCTAAATGTAACCAAATTAATACAAAAAAATTCATTTATGCATGTTCAATTCGTTTACAATTGGATTAACTATCATTTTTAATTTAACTTTGTAAAATTTGATAATTAAACTAAGTTCTAGCTACTTTCTTATGACATTCGCATACAAGAAGAATGTTGGTCATGTATAAACAGATAGCAAGAGTAAAACAAAGAAACCAAATTGAGTGGTTTACAGTTATCAGTTAATCATA
The DNA here is from genome assembly GCA_031772115.1 of Heritiera littoralis. Classification (NCBI taxonomy): domain Eukaryota; kingdom Viridiplantae; phylum Streptophyta; class Magnoliopsida; order Malvales; family Malvaceae; genus Heritiera; species Heritiera littoralis. The sequence goes on from JAPDPK010000089.1 coordinate 687,920, forward strand.
ATTTCATTAAGACAGACTTTGATAATTATTGGCCCTACTTATGATGGAAGGGGTCACAATCTCTACCATGTGCAATTTTTCATTGAAATTTTGAGTGGAAAGAACTTGGTTTCTCTTTTCCACATTGAAGATTCTAAATATTTTGAAGTAGTTGGAAGTACTTAGTCTCAATTATTTGACAAAACAAAATTGTTGTACTTTTCATCAATTCATGACTTCTCTCTACTTTTGTCATTGTATTTTCATGCTGAAAACCCTAACCTAACCTAATCCCATCCCCAACCCCCCCCCCCCCCCCCCCCCCCCCCCCCCCCCCCCCCCCCCCCCCCCCCCCCCCCCCCCCCTCCCTCCCAATCCATATAATTTGCCAGAAATCTTAACAACAAAGTTAAGTAAATTTGATGAATACTAATGTATGCATGTGCCTGAGTATATAAATAATAAAGGCCTTTGGTTTGAAAAAGAAAAAATGCAAGTATTGAAATTCGAATTTTAAATTTGTAAAACTCTCACATTTTAAATGTGAGGGCATATTTATTAATACTCAAGATCTAATAGTATAAATCTATGATTATGATTATTAGTCAATCTTAGAAAAAGGTAATTCAATCAAAAAAGAGAAAAGTTGTTCCTATGTTTAATGATGATTCATGATGAAGCATAAAACACAAGCATCCTCAAGTTCTTGCAGAAGCTACAAAAAGCAGCTTATTATGTATACACTTCCATTCTTATAGCCCATGATTTTTCTTGTTGGATCTACCAGATTGGAAAACAAGTTATGTAACATGTCAAGGCTGAATGACAGGTTTGGGGTGAAAACTTGGCAGTCTATGAAACAAGCTTCTTCTTTATTCTTAGCATAGGATACATTATTCTAGATTTCTCCTTACCAAACAGCCAGGCCAGCACCTAAAATTTTCAATCATCTTCAGAATGAACAGTTTGCTACTATTGTAAAGCCTGGCAAACCCATATATTTCGGTGAGATTTTTCAATTTTTACTGCAGAAGGTTCACCTGTCATTTTTCATTTCCTTCAAATTCAATCTGTCACTCAAACTACCAAAACTCTGGCAGCAGGATCCATTGACTTCTGCCTCCCCAATTCTTGCAGCCATTTTATTTTGGGCCATGTAAACGCGTAATCTCCACTATAAGATGCAATTTTCATGATTAGGAAAGCTGGACAGCACAGGTCAGTGGTTCATATTTTTCATAAGAAAGAGAACTGTAGCCAAGAATCCATTGACTTGCGCTTCCCCTATCCTTGTAGTTGAAGGTTCCTAAGACTCTTATTCTGAGATTTAAATAGAGTTTTTATATATATATATATATATATATATATATATATACACACACACACACATATATATATGCAATCTTCCTTCTGAATTAATAAAGAAATTATTTTCGTGACTTCAGATCACGAAAAAATAACTTTTATCATTACATCAAACTCACCTTAATGTTGCTAGCACTATCCTTCCTACAATTATCGGAACATAAACTCTCCATAATAATATCAATTTCCATGATATAGAATGGTGGATAGTAGAGGTGATCTAGGGTTTTCCAAGAATAACTATTCCAAGAATTTTTGATACCTAACTCTTTGCCCTTTTTTTTAATTATAAATCTACTCTGAAACCATGTCGGCTACTCATTAGAAGAGGACATTACACATTTATGTTTTCTTGACCCACAATCTCCAAAAATCTATCTAATATGCATGTCATATGGGCATTATTCTTTACCTCCTGTTAAACCTTAAACAAACAGTACCTCAGAGAGAGAGACTTTTCTTAAAACTCACTTTGTGTTTTATAATGAAAGGCATGTTTACGGAGTGTTAGGGTGTAAACGAATCGAACATGAACGAATATTACTATGTTCATGTTCGCTCATTTAATTTTTAACATAGTTCATGTTCATGTTCGTTAAGCTTGTTCACGAATATTAACGATATGTTCGTGAATATTAAACGAACATGTTCACAAATACGTGTTCGTGAACACTAAACAAAAATTTATACAAGTAAATTGCATTCACCCTAATATATATGATGTCAAACTAAAAAATCCTACACAAATATGTAATTTTAATAATTACATATTAAAATAATCTATAAGTAAATATGTAATTTAAACATTTATTATTTTCGAACAATAAACGAACGTTAAATGATTCATCAAATGAACGAGTTTTAAACGAATATCAAACGAGCTTGTTCGAAATATAAGCAAATGAACCATATCTCTATTTGTGATCATTCCTAAAGAATAATAAACGAATATAAACAAACAGAAACTGAACATATTCACAAACGATTGGTCAAATATTTTGCTTGTTTACACCCTTACAGAGTGTGGGTCTAAGAGATACTGTACTCTTAGAATTCCCCGACTGGAAACATACAAAACAGACATGTACGGAATCCAATAAACCTTCCAGTTCATGCAAACACTTCCATACACAGTTACAACATAGTCGGTGGCTTTCCTGATCAAGTACTCCCAGAAGGCCCAAAGTACATGCAGATAGGAGGATTGATCTTGAAGATAGAGAGAATGGCCGATGGAATTGTCCAAATACCGTCACCGCAAATTAAACCTGAAGCAACTGCGCCTGAATAGTCCTCTGCATCCTTCCGGTTGATTCCTTCCCATACATACAAGATTACTGTTCCAACAAACATGTCGATAGCAAAGTAAGCTCCAATGTAGAATGGAATTGCCATAGCCATTGGAATAGGAATAAACTGTGAAATTTTCTTGGGAGTCACATCCCTCAGCAGGTTTACAACCAAAGCACCCACGAAGAATCCACAACATAAAGCTAGACAATGCTTGGGAAGCTCCGAGAAGCCCTCGATACCAAGAATGGCCATTTCCCTGAATATCACAGCATAAGGTGCTTTGTATGAACCATCAGGTGACCCAATGTCGAAAGCAGTCCAAAACAACCAGAACGTGAGTGGAGCAATGACACATCCCATGGCTGTTCCCAGTAACTGGCTAACAAACATAGACTTTGCTGACGATAGAGTGAGGTAACCAGTCTTGAAATCTTGCATTAGATCGGCTGCAGTGGAGACAATGGTCATCATAACACAACAGGCTGCCAAACCGGCCATGACTCCACCATCAGTTCCAACTAATGAAGCTATGATGAAAAGACCAATCTTCCCATAAGTGGAAGTTAGGTTCCAGTCTGTAAGTCCAGTTCCATAGGAGTTGCAGAAGGCAAGGGCGGGCGCAATAATGTATGAAACAAGAACCAGATACCACTTGAGGGGGGGAAAGATGATTGGAATGGTAGCTGTTGATATAGCAGCCAAGGCCACATATACTGAAGCTGCAAACCAATTAGGTATCCTGTCTTTAAGAAATATCTCATCTCTTTTTCTCTGCTCTGCTACTCTTTTAGAAGTTTCATCATCTGGGAAAACACAATAATACTTCAATTAACCATTAGTGAAAACAGAGTGCTTTACAACAAGAAAACAGATACTTGCATGAACATTTTTGCTAGAAGTTCTAAACATTTTAATAAGTTTCAACAAGGTGAAATTAAGTACTCAAATGAAGACACGATAGCGTGCATCTATTAATGAGTTTTCACCAAGAACTACAATTTTACACATCATATCGATAGAAGTCGCTCAGCAGTGACTATATGACTTCAGTATTTCTAAAGCTATGATAAGCATTGCAACAGACCATACACACACACACACACAACAAAGAATGCATGCAACCAGCGGCCTAACCAGGGTATCCTCACCTTTAACCTCATTAAAAATAGGAAGTTTGCTCTCGTTGGCGCTTCTGCTGCACATTTCCTTAACAGTTATATAAATTATCTTGATCAGGTTGTAAAGACCGTCCCCAAGGATAAGAGCAATAGCTATGAAGACCTGTGAACAACATGATGGCCCAGAAAAATTTTTTAGACTAGAGTTATGAGAAGAACATTTCGATTGGGACAAGAGACTAAGTAAATCAGAAGATTCAAGGAACAGCATATCAAAACCTTCTACAACTGTAACAAAACAAAGAGCACCAAATTCTTTCACCGTACCTGATACCCATAAAGTCCTTTAAAATTACCACTCTCCAGGCCAGAAGGGTACCAGTCCCCAGCATGTGCAGAAATGAAGGGCCAGAGGAAACCCCACGATATGATAGCCCCAAGAAGAACTGAGCAGTTTACTATGTGAGGGCAAATAAGACCACAACCAACATAGGTTGGACTAAAGTCAAAATAGAACCTGCATGAGGAGGCATGTGAAACATTAACAATATCAATAAAACATTTAATAGTAACATCAGCAATCACACTGGTCATACAAAGCCAAGTTACCATCTCTGATTACTTGCTAAGCTACTAACAGAAATAAATCAAGAAATGACATCTTGCATGCACCAGAATCATAGACATATAGATATGGTTTTGACATAAATGCTAATCAAGTTTGAAGTCATTCTTTTTCTTGTTTTTGTTACTTCTTTTAGCTCAGCTGGTAACAAATTAATCACAATGGAGGACCAATTCACTTTAGACATAAAAACACATCACAAACATTTGATTACCATCATTTGTGCCCTCTGGTTAACGGTAATACATGTTCTATTGCCCTTGAATCAATATCAAAGATGAAATATTGATCATTCTCATCAACATATATGAGCATCCTTTCAACTAAACAGAGATGGATCGAGAAAGCGTTCACAGGGGAAACTAAATCTGAGAGAAACTTACGTGTTTTTGAACAGCGTTAACCAAAACTGGGAAAATTATCAAAGCCACAAGAATCTCCAATACCACTGAAAAACCACTTGAAGCAGCTCCAAACTAAACTTATGCTCAGATATTTTCCAAGACACTTGACTTGCTTCCTGCAACAAAATCATAAAAATTATTTATATAATCAAAAGAAAACAATCCAGGTGTTAAAGGTCAAAACTATTCTCTTCAGCTATTTATAAAGCAAATTTAATGATTTAAGAAGCTGTTTCATTCAAGTTGTAATGCAGATCATTAGAACTGGATAAACCTTCCATTCTTCATTATCTGGTTTGATAACTTGATTATTAAAATGATTTTCCTTTCTGCTAAGTTTTCTAAGTATGTTCTAAATCAATGGAAACTGCATGTAGACCTATGAAAAGATAATGAACAAAATGCATCTAATAAGTACCCTGCAAGCTCAGCACCAGTCTTGGTATGAAAACTATTTATCAACATTGCCGTTGCCGTCCCACTGGGATATGTAAGTTTATAATCCAAGATCATTACCTGTTAAAATACAGAGAAAGAATTAGAAGGCTAAATTAGATAATTACAATCACTTACTATAAGAAAACCTTCTCGCAGTGCACTCAATTTAGTAAAAAGTTAGTCAAGAATAATAAACAGAATGTTTCTTACATCTCAAAAACCTAGGTTTTTACCAAAGCACAAAAAATTACTGATAAGTAAAAACACATCACATCTAGAATTGATTTAACAATGAGGTTGATTACAGGCAATACCAATATCAAAACCAAAATTACAGCAACAAATCGAATGGAACTAAGTACATGGAGGATATCGTCTTCACAGCCAAAAAATGCAACTTCAAGTAGAGTCTAAACTATCATACAAGGTCATATAATAAGGATTCTGACAACATATACCTTACGAAGGGGAGTAAGACTAAACAGACCAAGGAAACTAATAACAAAGAGGAAACCAATCATCCACCCTAGCCCCGGGTTCTTAATATCTTCAGCTCGGTTTCCAGGGTAATCAGCACCAATAAGGTTATATGTTCTCTCATCCATTGCAATGATAGACGATCCAAATCCCCCTATAAAAACATCAGATATTAAGGCAGAATGGCAGAGTTACTCAACTTAAGATTCAGTATAATTACTTAATTTGACACTAAAAATTAGCTGCCCCAATAAAATTAAATCAATGATTTCAAATTCTTACAAGCTTAAAACTTAACTTAATAATAATGCTAATAATCACTTCTTAATCATTTACGACTAAAAACTGATTAATTTCGGAAAAATTAAGAGGCCTTTCATGGCTAAAAGCGAGGCCGTAGCAGCAAAAATTAAGCTTCCTATGCTTTAAACTAAGTAGAAGCAAGCTAATCACGTCATAATCATATCATGAATTATAATCGCGAAACAAAATAGAGACAATGGATCAAATTTGGTAAAAATTTGAAGGCATTTTTAGTTTCTATTACCACTAAAAGCGAGGCCGTAACAGGCGACGACGCAAGTTTGAATGACAGTGTTCTCTTGTTTGGTAAAAGGCGAAACTTGAAACCCTAACTTAGTAAAAAAGTCGGTCCACGATTTTACTAAGAAGAATCCGAGCAATCCAGCGCCGACGTTCAACGACGGAATAATCCCAACCGTCAGATTCAGCTTGTGTGTGATGATGCAAAAGAGAGCCCCTAACAAGGCGCTCACCACAAGCCCTCTGATCGTTATCTGATCTTTCCATTCCGGGACTCGCTCCGACTCGAAGCCTCCGCCGCCGTCGATGTTTTTCTCGTCGATAATCAACGGCTCCGATATGTCGGTTCCCATGATTCCCGGATCTGGTGGGTTTTCTGCGACTCTTTCAGGGGAAGGGATCCCGATCTTGTAGGGTTTGGACAAGGCGCGGGCGACGGGAGTTGAATGTGGACGGAAAACTAGATATATGAGTTGGAAGGAGAGTTGGCGGCTCAAATTAAAATTTAGTTAAAATCCGTTTTTGTTTTCTTCTGTGATACTTGTACACACAGCCAATGGTCCAATGCCATGTACTTCCCGCCTAAATAATAAATTTAATTACTACCGCTAAGGTTTTTATTTACCATGGTTTGAATTGTAAGTTAATTTAGATTTGACAAATTTAGATAAGAAATGATTTTCGAAATAAACAAAAAATATAAGAGTGATGCAGGTTAAAATAATAAATTGTATATAAATATAGTAAAAGTAAAAAAAAAAAGGTTTTGAATTTACTTTGTCGATACCAAAATTTTTGTATTTTTCACGACATAAATACGATTTTATGACATGAACACGAATGATATACATATACACAACATGAATTGTCAAGTTTACTTAAATTACCATTTTAGTCCCTCATCCACTTTGTAATTGAAGTTCATATGGATATAAATATAGAATGGATTTATATATGATGCACTGACATGTATAGTTTTTATGTACTGTCAATGCACTAAAAGTTGACATCTCATCAATAAACTCTTATGAGCAAATTAAAAAAAATTATTTATATTTACTTTTAATGGCTTGGCATTTTTTTTAATTTAAAAATTGATAAAGTGTCAACCTCTGATGCATTATAGAAACTATATATTGTCAATGCATCATATACAAACCCATATAGAATTTATTAGTTTTGGAAAGAATTTATTTTTGGTTTTTTTTATAATGAAATATTTTAACTTCAAAATTTAAAATATTATGACATATTTCTTTTTTTAAAATATGAAAAATTATCTCATAAATTGTCGATGAAATTTTTAATTTCATTGACAGATCTAAAAAACTAACACATGTCTCTTAAAATATATTAAAAATAAAAAATAATTAAAAATAAACATTTGATATTCTCTTAATCTTATTTGTCGAGTTAATAATGTTAATGTAACAAAAAATTAAAATTGTTATTTTTTTTACATCTTAGAAACGATTTGAAATATACATACACACACACATACATATATATATATATATATATATTATATATATATATATTATATATATATATATATATATAATGAGAATTTGGAGTCAATTGCTTTGCTCACTCCAAGGATTTCAGACCTATTCACTCTTAAATCTTAATAATACAAATGGGCCAAAGACAATTTAATTTAGGCCTAGCAAAAGTGTGATTACATTTGGAAGAACACCAACTTTGTAGTTTAGTTGTGGACAAATAGTTCAATTTAGAATTGACAATTTTTTTAAAATAAATTGACAAAGTTGATTAGTACAAAAAATCTAAAATGACTTAGAATTAAAACTGATTTAATTTTAAAATTGAACCATTTAGATTCTACTTCGAATAATCTAAATACAAAATGAACTCATCTGTCCGGGAGTAAAATGATCCAAATCTTTTATGGTAAAAGAACAACTTAAATTTATATACATATCTAGTGAAAACACAAAATTAGGGGTAAGCAATTGAATTTTTCAATCGGTTTAATATAAAAAAAATAAAAAATCGATTAAATTGATTTAGATTAAAGAAATTGAATCAAACCAACTTAATTATACAAACATAAAAAATCGAATCGATAAAAGTAGGTTCAGATCGATTTAGTTGAAAATCAAAATTTTAAATTTATGTTTTTTCTTATGTTTTTATTCATTTGTCTAAATAAATATATTTTAATTATTTATACTATGTATAATATAATATATTTTAAAAGGTGAACAATTAAGTTGATTGGTTCAATTCATAATTTTAAAAAATCGAAATCCAACCTACTTAACTGAATGAATCGACCTAAAAACAAATTTACTAAAACCAACTTAACAAGATCAATTAAATCGAAAATTGATCGATTAAGTTAAACTGAGGCTTCGTTTGGAACGTCGGCACGGTGCAATTTGCACTAGTGCGACAGAATATTTAGCAAAAAGATAATTTTTTTTGTAAGGTTATTACCTTTGTATCCTTACTTTTAATTTTTTTTAATTATTTTATTAAAAATATATATACTTAATGATAATTTTATCTATTCAATCTCATCAAAACCAATCTCACTATGTGAAATCATATATTCAGGTACTGTTGTACATGTAGGGACACTCACCACTGTTCATTTCCTGTGTATTTCACAAGTATGAGTTGGTACCGTATGGTAGGCCCCAAGGCTCTATAGTGCCCGAATGGACATGAGATCGAACCCACATTATTCGAGGAGTCCAATAAGCCTACAGTAAGAATTTCAAACCTAAATCCCTCATTTAGATTATTTTTGAGAAGCATGAAAACAAATTAAAAAATGACGATTAAGTACATAGCCCAGTGTCATTTTCGTAAATTGTGTCCAATCTAAAATGAATTTGGACCCATTAAAAATAGCATGATATTCTACATGAAAATAAGTCCAGGGCTATGTTAATAGATAGATTAAATCGGTAGTTAAATCAGAAATTTACGGGATTTACCCGATAAGGGTATTTTCGTAATTTCACCTTACATAGGTCCAAACCCGAACCAAACCACCACCATTCTTCAAAACATGTTTAATAATAATTTTTGATGATGGAATATGAATTTTTGGAGTTTAATTACCTAGTTATAAAAATTATGAAAGCTTAAGGACACTTTTGTTTGAAAAACTCATAACCAAGGGCAAAATGGTCATTTTGCCTATATCTAGAAGACACTAAATTCTTCTTCAAGTTGCAGCCGGCACTATTTCTCATCTTCTTCCCCTCTTTCACGTAGCCACCATAGAAAAAGAGAAGAAAAGAAAAGAAAACCTTCCAAAAGTAAAAAATTACTCATTTTTTTCAACAAAATCCAACTACTAGATTGTCCTACTCACTCTTCTCTCTTCACCTATACTGATAGCCCTTTGAATAAGTGGCAAAATCAAGAGGAAAAACAGCCCAAGGGATTCGGCCAAGCAAGGTACCGTACCAATTTTTATGCTTTCTTTAATTCCAATTGTATAGATTTACTCCTTTAAGCATGATAAATATGTTTTTAGCCTTGATTTTATTAAAATGTTGAAAAATGAAAATTTGCCATGGGAGGAGTGTTCGGCCAACATGGGAGTATAGGGAATTCATGTGGTTTCATGTATAAAAAAGGTGCCAAAATGAAGATTAAGCTTAGTAGAATAAGACTACAACATTAAATTGTTGAAATCTCATCAAAAATGGCTAAGGAAGATTAGGCCAAGGCAAATGGGACCTTGAATCATGGCTGATTTTGATGAATTGGGGGTAATTTAGACTATAAGAATTATAAGGAGTATGCTCGGATTTAAAATTCGACCCAAAACGAAGAAGTTATGTTATACTACCAGTAGAAATTATATTGCGAAAACATTTGCAGTATTCAATATGGCTGCATTATGATATGAATGATAGCTTAAAAATAAGTATTAAATAAGCTAATAATTTTGATGGAATTATCTGCAGCTTGGGAGTTACGGTTTTCGTGTAGTGCTATCAGGAAACACGAATACCTTTGATAGGTAAGGGACGCGTGTGTAATTTGTAAGATATCCCGAATGCATGTTTTCATGCTAATAATTTTATGAAATTATTTTGGAAATGAATTGTCTTGAATCCTATGGAATTATGGCTGGTTGGCTATTTTGAATTGTGTTCGCAATTGCAGGGGGCTAGGGTGTTAGCAGCTGTTATGCTGCCTTAATTTATTAGAAATATTTCTAAAAATACCATGAAATATTTTAGTGCATTGTGAAATATTTTCCTAGCCTCGAGAGTGACATATTTATTATTTTTCATAAATTGTGAATTTACTGAAAAACATTTATTAAATATTCATGCTACGATTTCGATAAAAGTTAAAGTATCGAAAATTCATCTCAAGTGTTTTATAGTGGAATATGTGATTCGTAAAATGAAATGTTGAATAGTGAATATTTTATAAATTATTTTCAGTTTAATATTCATTATTTTATTATGATTTTTCCTTTATGGACTGACTGAAGTTTTGTCTAAATAAATAAATTTCATAAAGGGGATATCACTATGTAAATACTGTTTTGAGACTGTTAGGCCCCATATCATGCTCACTATTTCATGTGTGAAGCTGTTGACATTGAGCCTGTCTTCAGCGTCTCGGTTGACACCTGCTCAGTGTACGACCGTGGACATTTATAGACTATGGCCATAGATCTCACGTGTTTACTACTACTGTTCCCTACGGGGATTATAGCATGATATCATTAGGGTGTTGCTTGGTCTGGAGAATTATTTCACGTGTTATTACTGGTTATTGTGATATATAATGAAAGGTACTGATTTCGAAGTGTTTTTATCACTGAATTATTATTATATTTGAACAGTTTATTTCATTGTTACCCGTGTGAAAGTGATGATTTCAGTGATGGAAATCCAATTGTTTTCAAGTGTTGAATCATATGATTTAATGAGTTATTTTACTCAATTATGTGAAATATTTATATGTAGTGAATATTCAAATAAATTTTACATTAAATTAAATTTCTACTCTCTATAGTAGCTCTGGATTTTCGGGACAAAACAGGTATTTCAAAATACCTTCCATATTTTGTCTGGATTACTTGGCCGACTATAGTATCTTCCTTTTAGTGTGCTTAGCATATCAATAGGAAATTAAGGATTTTATTGCATATAGTTTTTGTGATATCAAAATTGCATACAACTCTCTTACTGAGTCGTGGTTTGCTCACCCTTTATTTTTCACTCCACAGATTATCTACAGTGATACTGTTCCATGAATTCGGCTGCGTTATAATTTGCCCTGAGGCAACACTGAGTGGATCCTGGAGGTATTATTTTCTTATACCTGTTAAGACATATTTGTACAGTATTACGTTTATGTATTTCATGTACAGCCACAAGGGATGTAGAACACGTGTAAATACTGTATATAATATTTTGCAGTAAATATTTTTATCAAATATCGATTTAATTTCATTACAATATTGATTACTGTTTTAAAAAGTGTGAGGTAAAGACATCGCAGACAGCTCAACCTAGAGGTGCTTATTGGGCCGGGTTGGCCCGACCTGATTCGCAACTGGATCGGGTCAATCTGGCCCAATATTTGAACGATACAGTACCGGTTCGGAACCGGCCCGGCCCGTATGGTAACGGGCTGGGCCGGTTTTAAAATTTTAGAACCGGGCCCTCCGTTAAGAATCGAACCCGTTAAGGGCCCGGCTCATAACCGGACCGGTTCGAACTGGTCTGTTAAAAAAATAAAAAAAAGCTTTTTGACTGCAGTTGCACTGCAGTGCAACTGCAGTCTGCAGCAGAGGCAAGTCACAGACTTGCCTCTGCGTTTTTGATGGGCCGTTGCCCATCAATCCTTTTTTTTAAATTTTTTTTAATTATAACTAAATTAAAAAAAATTGGCTTGGCTGCCACTGCGCAGTGCAGAGGCAAGTCACAGACTTGCCTCTACTCTGTGTTTGATGGGCAACGGCCAAATCAATCTTTTTTTTTTAATTTTTTTTTATTTTTTTATTCTAATTTTTTTTCTTATAAATACCTCTATTTTATCTTCTATTTTCATTTACATTTCTTCTATATTTTCTCTCAAATCTACTATCTATATTCATCTACTCTTATTCTCTTCACTCACATATTCTCTCAATATTCACTCAAACTCTCTCAAATTCTGTGACGACCAGTATCATGTGGGGCCGGTCGTCGTGTCTTGACACTTACAAGAGGTAAGGTGTTCGAGCACGACGGGATGCGAAAGAAATCCGTGAGGACCTAAGTGCCACGTCAGTTGAACTGGCGGGGGCCACCTCTAGAATCCAAAGCAGACAATACGGTTGAGTGCGACCGGCCCCACATGATACTGGTCGTCACAAAAAAACGCACGTTTTATTGTGAGGCCGGTATCCTAGTGGCCCATACCTCACTCATCCGTATTGTCGCTCTGGATTCTAGAGGTGGCCCCCATCAGTTCAGCTGACGTGGCACTTAGGTCCTCATGGGTTTCTTTCACGTCCGCCGCTACTCGAACCCTTGACATCCAAGCGATTCGAGTAATGACTAACCATTGGACCTAGGTCCAATAGTAGTCGTGTCTCAACACTTACCAGAGGTAAGGTGTTCGAGCGCGACGGGACGCAAAAGAAATCCGTGAGGACCTAAGTGCCACGTCAGCCGAACTGACGGGGGCCACCTATAGAATCCAAAGCGGACAATACGGATGCGTGAGGTAGTCCAGGAAGCGGGCCTCACAATAAAACGCGCGTTTTATAATAAATTATTGTTAAATTAAACTATTAACATTATTTATTATAAAAATAAATTTATTAGATTAAATTATTAAAATATATTAATATATATTAAAATAAATTAATATAAATTTTTAAAAATAAAAATTTTAAAAAGCAAAAAAAAAAGGACCGAACCGGTTTAAACGGTTCGCCTCTTATAACAGATAGAACCGGTCCGAACTGGACCGATTTACTACCGTTCGGACCGGTTCTCTTTTGGTTAGGCCGGAACGGTGAAAACCGACCCGGAATTGGCCCGATCCGGCCCGTAACAAGCTCTAGCCCAACCGTTACTGTAAGTGTGAATATGTGGTAAATACTGTACATAACGAGATGTGACACACTGTCAATCCAAATTAGCCTTAAATTGATTTTTACCCACCCTTACATAAAATGGTTTTCTTTTTTCATTTTTAAAATAATAAATAGTATCTTTGGTGATTAACCAATATATTAGCATTTCAGTCATATAGATACTTGTTTAAATTGTTTTTGTATATTTACTAATGTGTGCACCCGACTATGCCAAAGATTAATTTTTATTTTTTTTATAAAATATAATTATTTAATTGATTAAGATTTAAAATTTTTTTAAAAAAATATCATAATAATAGATAGATAACGTATCTACATTTTTCCAATTGTTTTAATTATTTGAAAATTAAAATTTATTAATTTTTTTAATATAGTTCTCTTATTCAAAAAGCTATTGTGTTTTATTTGTTAAATAGTTTTTTATTTAATTTATTCAATTTTTATAATATTAACCTTTAATAAAAATTATTGATAATTTGATAAAATATTCTATTATAAAATTAAAAAAAATAGATAAAAAATATAAAATGAGTTAGTAAATATTTAAATTTAGTGTTTAGCTCAAATTTATTAAACCAATTTTGAACAATTTGCTGAAATTCTTCACATGAAAATTACACCTTACCAAAATATGCTATTGCTCTCCATTTGCACAAAATTAACATCCTATTTGTTTAGTTCAAATTTATTAAACTAATTTTTATAATTGTTGTCATATTAACTTTTTTAAAATATTTTATATGTAAATCTATCAAAATAATTATTACAAAAAATTTTGTAATCTCATTGATTTAAAATATAAATTCAAAATTAAAATTTGAAATTATAGTAAGAATAATCATAAACTCAATTTTTTCTTAAAGTATATTATATCAAGAAAAACATATTTTTTTATCACTTTTAAACTTAGTTTGATTTTTTAAAATTCTATTTGGAATTATAAAAAACCTTTAATATTTTTAAAAATAAAAAATTAAATAAACTAATAAAATAACTTTTTATTTCGATATTGTTAAATAAGAAATAACAAATAATAATGAATTTACTTTTATATCCCATGACAGTTGTCAATCAAAGGACACAAAAAGATTCCTTTTATATAGTGTTATAGATATATATTATTTTTAATGTCAGAATTAAAAAAAAAGGGACGGGTGTCAAATTTTATAAGTAAATCTATCGAAATAATTATTACGAAATATTATTATAATCTCATTGATAATAAAATATAAATTCAAAATTAAAATCTGAAATTATAGTAAGAATAATCATAAACTCAATTTTATCTTAAAGTTTATATTAAGAAAAATATAATTTTTTATTCACTTTTAATCATTTGAAATTATTATTTTATATATTTATTATATTTTATAATTATTAATATTTATTTTACAAAATATCTATATTCTTATTTTTTTATTAATATTCATTTATCTAACAAACTAAAAAAACTTCTTAATTTTCATAATAATTAATTATTATTTTTAAGATAAATTGAAATTATTTTTTTATTGAAATAAATTGTATGAACTTCCTTAGATAAATTGAAATTATTTTTTTATTGAAATAAATTGTATGAACTTCCTTACATTTTAATAAAGTTGATTATATAGTTCTTCAACTTAAAAAATATTTTCAATTTGTTATCATAAATTCTAAAATAATTTTCAACATTGGAGATCTTTCAAATAATAATTTTTATTATTAACTTTAAAAATTAAAATATATGTCTAAAAAGTGAATATATTTGTAAAAAAAAAAACTAATAAAATTAAACTACTTATCTTTTTTATTGACCTTATTTACTTAAAACGGATTATAATAGATGTATAAGTATTATAAATGTGATGCTCAAGAATCCATAGGGATTTGTTTTAATTTATTAAAACAAAATTCTGCAAATTTATCTCTCCAAAACAAAATCTTCACCCCATATTTTCAAAAAAAAAATCAATTATTGCCCTAATCCATAAAATAGACATTAATCCTAAAAGAGATTCCTTTAATATATAGGTATAGATTTCCTTTTAAATAATAAGTATATATTATTATTTCTTATTTTTATTTTTTGTTTTGGAAAATATTTTTGTTCAAATTCATAAAAAAAATCAAATTCATTAACCAAATGTACATGCTTAATATTTTTTTGTTAAATTCATTCTAAATTATATTATATTTAATGTAAAAATATAAAATGAAAAAAATCAAAAATAAAATAATTAGAAAAAAGAAATAAAGAATATAAATGTCATAAAACCAATAACTTTTTTAACTCACAAAGGCTTCATCCAGGTGTCAAGCTAATACCCTACAAGGGGATTCTTTTTATATATAGTATAGATAGATATATTTATTTATATTTTTATGTCCATGTATTTTTGTTATTATTCCTTTATTTTGTATTTTGAATATTTATCAATTTTATTTACTAACAAATTAAATCTTATATTGTAAAAAATTTCTAAATTCTTATCACATATTGATGAAGTTTAAAAATATCTACTTAAAAAAGAATTCTTTTTAAAAAAATTGACATTTAAAATTTATTATAATTATATCGTGCCATTTATATTGTTGTTCTCTTATTTTATTTATATTTTTTCATATTTAACTTTATTTAATCTTTCATTTTTCTTTTTTTTTTATATTTATCATTGGAATAATTTCGTGGACTCTCACAAAAATTTGGGAGTACACTTTCAATTTTTTTGACAAATTAATATCACTACGAATTCCTAAAATATTCTACTAATGTGAAACTTTCAACAATAATATTGGTTAGACTTAAGGTTTGTAAGCATAATTTATTTACTAATAATTTACATTTAGATTTTTAAGAATGTTTAGTTTTGCTGTTGTAGAAATTTTGTTTGATTTTTTCATTAGATTTTTAAGTTGTTGGTTATAATTCTTAGGAAACTTTGGCTTTCAATTCATTGACCGACAATAGCCAAAGCTTGACATTTTCTATGGAATACAGGTTTCTCGTACTTTTTCCATATTTTGTCTTCCCTTCAACATTTCTAAAATAGGTCACGTGTTGCTCTTAGTTTTCTCTCCAGCTACACTTTTGTCAGGGGATTCTTTTTGACAGACAATAGCCAAAGCTTAACGTTTTCCATGGAATACAGGTTTTTCATACTTTTTCCATATTTTGTCTTCACTTCAGCACTTACAAAATGGATCACGTGTTGCTCTTAGCTTTCTCCCCAGCTACAGCATTTATCAGGGGATTCTTTTTATACAATGTTATGTTATGCTATAGATATTGCCTGTCATAGAATCCAAGGCTTGCTTAATCATGATTTCATCAGTACACAAGATTCCATTTGTTTCTTCTTTTATCGACAAAACTTCTGCTGCTACATGTGCACACAACACAGTTACTTTTCTGTCTGTCTATATCTGGCAATTTTTATCATAATACAATAATATTAAGATTTACACGATACACTGATGCATTAATACATTGTTAATATATTAAAAGTTTACATTTTATTAATAATTTTTATATGTAAATATAAAAAAATTTTTTATTTGCTCATAAAGCCTATTGATGAGTGTCAACTCTGATACATTGACATATATAAAAACTATACACTATCAATGTATCATATACAAACTCATAATATTATACCACAATGACATAAATAAAAGATATAAAAGTAACAAATTAAATTAACACAATGACCTAAATAATAAGTTTGTATTTGATGTGTAAACATGAAATTTTTATATTTTATGTTACATAAACACAAGCTACATGCACAAATATCAAGTCTAACCCTACTATCCCAGCAATTTAACAGTATTTTCATGGCCCACATTGCCATCACTTTCACATTCATCATCATCATCATCGACCCCTACATCCACAGTGCCATCTCTATCATTGAGATTTGCCATTTTTATGCCACAACCTTACACCCAAAAAGGGAAAAACAGAAGCATGAACGTGACAGAAGGAAAATGGGAAAGCAATGTGGGATTCACAGAGGTTTTAACCATGTACTTGTATATTAAAAACTTATTTACCAAATTATTGTATTTTTTTAACTTAATTCTCAATAGAAAAAAAAATCTAGAAAGAGGACAAATGAGAAGAAGAAATTGTAGACAAAATTTCCAAAAAAAAAAAAGAAAGTAAGCTTAAAGAAAATAAAATCTTTTTATTTAAGGATAATTATTTAATACATAATTAAGAAAGTTGATATGGTAAAAACTACAATGCTTTGAAAAATATGTTTAAAAGCACCATCTATTGAGAAACAAGTTTTGAAATTTTATTGTTTGATAAAAAAACTCGGGACTCACATGTCCACCATCAAATCTAGCGTTGAATCAGCCCAAGACAATGCCCCACCGACAGTCAAGCGTGTTGCGGGCTTTGCTCTTGTCTTGTTATAGTGGGGCAACTGCTTCACTTTCCTCCATGGTAAAGTAGCAGTTCAATAACTGTATCAGAATATCGTGAAATACCTGTGAGAAGTTTTTATGGGACAAAATCGTGAAACCTTTATCAAAACTGACAATATCTCTACCTAAACAAACATGGACATTACCATTGATATTTCATCACACACTCCACATAGAAGTGTATGATTGAATATCACTTCTAACTAAAGAGTCTACCTACTGCATCTTTTCACAAGATTATGATCATGCTACTCAACACTGATATCTGTTCTTCTTTGATGCATAAATTGTAAAAATGCAAACGAATTATTACAAGCAATCGTAATCAATGAAGAGAATCGTGGGAATAATCTAGTTTTCGACGTAACTAGCTATCAGAGCAACATTTCACGTGTTTCAAATTTCATCTCTGAAGACTCTTAACGATGGTGTTAGTTGTCATCAGATATATGTGTAAGCAATTCAGCCCAGCAGATTCCACTGTTAGGGAGTTGCAGAAAATGATTAAAGCATGTAAAAGCAAGTTTCATTCATCATTGCAGCTTCCGCTGTTAGGGAGTAGCAGAATATGATTGAAGCTAACTAGCAAAGTGTTCAACAGTATGGACCATGATATGCAGACAAATAACAAAAAATTACTCCATTTTCAAATAGGGTGGTTTCAAGTTGAAGGCGTTTGGGGGTGGATTTTGTCTGGATGCTGACAACATCTTCCTGCTTGGCTCACTCCAACTTCCAAGATGCTTGTGGGGTATGTTGATTTATCTGAGCCAGCAACCTGTCTGAGTGGCGCCATTTTTGATCCAAAATCATTCGTAAGAGCAGGAAAGCATCTCAGTGGAAATCTTCAATTGCTTAGAGATGTCATATCATTCCTGCATCAAGTGCAACTTCATGATTAGAATCACCAACCATGGGCATAACAACAACTATGATGACATCACTGCATGGCGAAGCAGAGTTTAACAATTTACGAAAGCTGAACTAGAGCTGTATCAATGGCTTCATTCGCAATAAGAAAAGAAACTTTCCTCTGTGCTAGGTCCCATATGAGATGTCCATGTCTTTGTTTTAATCCAGAAGGTCTTAAATTGGAAAGAATTTTGATTAAAACAAAATAAGAAGAAAAAGCATGGTATTAAAGAGCTTCCATGATATGCAAATGCATGATTATCATCTGCGAGCAGTTCAGTCAAGCAATGTTGCAGATTTCACCATGACTCTCAGGAATAAGGTTAACATTCCTAAGGAATGGGCATTCTTAAAGTGCAACAAGCATATCAAACCGACAAATCTGGATAACAATACGGAAGAAGAGTAAGGAGCATGTGCTTTCCACTAAACTCAGCTCTGAAGCCAATAATTGCAATGCTAAACATATAGATTACTTAATATATATTAGTTGGGAAAACCACAGTGACACCAGTACAATAGATGAGGACCTTTTCGAGGTAGATACCTTAAGTATGTCCCGCCATAAAGTTTAGTAAATTATACATTCCTCGTGGAGTCTTTGATATGTATTTCCACCTGACAGAGACAGCATTTAACAGAACTATTCTCTTATCCTACCAGTAATGATGGCACTGCCCTCCACAAAATATACCTCATAAAATAATTATACATCTAGTGTGGTACACTGCAGTATTAGCTTACCCAGACAGAAATGAAGGTATAAACGGATTTGAATACGTTCAGATGTGTAGCCTAAGTGATTATACGTGTCCATTTGCATATGAATCTGTTTGTCTGCTTCTATATAAACACTATATCGTCATGTGATTTTGGACAGACATGATAGACTCACCAACATCAACAGCTAATAACAGACGTTGATCAATGGCTATGCTATTCTTGCACACGTTCAAGCAGCCATGCACCTACTCCAACAATGCACGTAATGCAGGACACAGATAACACCATATTTCTAATAACCACTCTCCAGTTTGTCCACTTGATTTGATCATGACAGAGAAAAGCCAACCAAAATCTTGTATCTTTCTACTTGTTTCTCTCTACTCACATCTTTTACAGACCCTTCTAGCAAGCACTGGCTCATTGTTAGTAGTCATGACATGAAGATCCTGGATATTTTGCTCTTTAGCAGTCCTATCTCACCCTTTAAGTACCATTCCCCTTATTCGTCTAAATTTATATACATACACATTCCTCCTATGAAAACCAAAACATTTTGATATCAAGCTCCTCAAAGCCAGAACAAAAATGAAGGTAAGTCTTCTCTCTGCTAGCTTCTTACAATGGCATAAATGTTTCAAATCCTGCTAAACTCACCTCTTACTGTTGCCATTGCAGTTGCTAGGCTGGATGCAGCATAAGTTATGGCCAAGTAATACTGAACTTTCCAAGGATTTCACAATTGGTATTCCAACTTCTTCTGTTCACAACTAATTTCTTGAAAAAATCCAGAAGGCATGCACAAGTCAGATGAAAATCATCACTAGATTGGATCAGCAGAGCTGAATATGATAATCAACTCACCTGCTCCCACGAAATAATGCCTTAGCCATTAGAATTCATTGCGCTAATTTCATCAGAGTTATTTATAGTTCAAAACAGATAGATTACATGCCTAAAACAGAGGGTAAAATACAGATTCCTTAGATTATCAAAACTAGTGGCCACAGCCATTAGACTCAGCTTTCCTTTTCATATTTTCTAATACAGCAGCCGCCTTAAGAGATGGGACCACCAATATTCATGGCCTCAGGGCTATCTGATCTCTCTTCATAGCACAGACAATAGTTAAACCAAGTACATGAAAATAAGTATGGGAACCAGTCACTCTCAATGCAACCATCTTCACCACTAAGGGCAGGGCAACCGCTGGATAGGTCCATATTACCCTTTAAGGCTTAAAAGGAATATTGATATGTAATGCTTAAGCAAATCGTGAAGTCCTCCTTCGTAACTGTGTCTGATGTCCTAATTTTTAAAGTTTAAACTCTGCTTTCAGGGAACTACTGTTCATGTCTTTCAGCTCACTCATCCCTGAATGATCAAGATTCCCACAGAAAATCAACCCATGGCTACGGATATGGATCCAGATACTCAACCCAGTCCAAACAGGAAAGTGAAGATTCCTTCATAGAACTTGAAGCCACGGGAGTAGAAGAGAACTTTGAAGATGAAGCATCCACTGTCATCTCGGGGCTATTCCACGGCTTTCTCACCATCGGAACTCTGGGCACCGAACAGATTATCAGTGACCCTGTAACCCCAAAATTCACTATGACTTTGGAGAATATAATTGAGGAAAAAACAGAGGTGACAGAAAATGATTTGAAGCTCATCAACGATGAACTAGAGAAGTTCCTTGAGGCTGAAGCTGAAGAAAGTGGGACCAATGAATCATCAGGCAGGAGTAGTCAGGTTAGCACGATTACACTTAGTGGTAAGCCAATGCAAGAAGTCAATACTCAAGAATATGGGAAGGCAATAGTATGTCCACTCCAAGGATATCTGTTTGGATCTTCCATTGAATTTCCAGAAACAAGATTTGAAGTGAAGAAGGACAAGGCATCACTTGCAGAACTGTTCTACAGGACAAAAGTTTTAGAAGAGAGTCCTACGGAAAACTGTGGGAAAGAGGAGATGCAGACCAAGCAAACAAAAAAACCTGTCAAACATCTCATCAAGAAGATTCTGAAAAATCTTCATGCTTCTTCAAAGAGTTCTACTACTACCTCTTCTGCCAAAGAAATTAATTCCGTTTCAACCAAGAAAAAACTTCAAAAGGTGAGTCTTCTGGTGCTAGATTCAATTCAAATGTAGCCTATCTCGTCCCTTTCCCTATTAAACAATAAGCACCTCAAAATGCAAAATCCAGTGGTGATATCCCACCTGCTGAAAACACAAATCTTTTGTGGGGAGGAGGTTGGCCCAGAAAGGTCAACAATAATTAAAAACTGTCTGGAGCATGAGGTATAAAAAATAATCTATGCCAATACCATCATTCCCAAGCCTTAGATAATAAACCATTCACTGAACAAGGAATCAAACATTGGCATGTCAGAATCAGATCATCTTAGTCCAAGATTCTAGAAGTCAACAACATGACCTTTAGTATTAATAAAACAAAACATAATCAAGTGGTAGACATTTCTAGGATAGTCTCTGTCAGATGGGAATAGTTACTAAAGATTCAACATCTCAGACCCTTTTTAAATTTCAAATAAGAAAAATTAAACCACTGCCAACTACTGAATATTAGACAGGCATGTACATCTATTACAGGCAAGCGTTCCAGTATTTAAATGTAAGGTGAACTAGTTTTAGAAAGTGAGAAACAGAAATCAACCACATGCTAACATGACATTTATTTTTTGATAATTTGCAAAATTCCATGTCTATTCCAAATCTAATCATGATCCCAAAAATCTAAGCACTTCATCTCATTCCTGGCAATCAACATGGTCAAGTAATGTCTCTGTCGCCTTTTATTTGTTTTATCTTTTCATTAATTGCACTTGTCTACTTCAAAGGTTTCTTTATTAATGTACCAAAAAGAAAAAGGTATTTTATTAGATTCTCAAACATTCTTAGATATTGGTAGAGTGTGTAAAAATCAAGACTAGAACTAGCTATTAGTGGGTATCTCTTCTTTCTTGTTCCTTTCCATTTTTGTTTGAGCAAACACATTTGTGTCAATTTTGTTAAAAAAATGTTGGTTCATACCAATGATTAGTATTTGGATTTGGCTAATGAGAGTCCTATGGACACCCTTTATGGTTACCACATAAAATTACATCTTCATCCAATGCATTGAAAACCGTTAATAAAGTTGTCAACTTCCACATTTAATATAACATTATTATTTTAAATTGTACATTAACTAACCTTAAAAATGTCCTAAGAGCACTAGCTATACCTTTAATATGTAGCATCAGTTAATATTAGTTCTTATACCAGAAAACCATGATAAAACTACACTAATTTAAAAGCATTTTCATTCAATAAGAAGTTTTCTGCAGGACAGCAGGAGTTTTAATTTTCAATTAGTGTGGCTTGCAGGTCATAAATCTGTTTTACAGAAAAGTCCACCCTGAAAGCTCTGTAGATGAAAGAGAGTCAAAAATTTTGCATGGTAGAAAGATGAATAATGCTCCTAACAATGATGATGACAACACTGATGGATACCAGATGCACCAGGATAAAGACAACAGATGGTTTCCTCAGGGAACAAGGTTCGAGGGAGGAATACAAGATTACAGGACCATCCCAAAACAGCCTCAATACTGGCTTACTGGCTGTGCTGCTGCAAGTGCAATTGGGGAGCACTGGATTAAAAGTGATGCAGACTGTAAGTATCATGCAGCCCCTAAAATGATGAACTTTTAGTATAACTCCAACCATCTTGGCCATTCAAATGAAAATGCAATATTTTAAATGGTTGATTTCAAAGTAAAATCCATAAAATGGTATGAAACAAAATGAATTATCATAAGAATTAGAGTTCATAACTGAAAAAAGAATAGGCAATATTTTGATGGAATCAGAAATATGTTCCTAAAGCTTAAATCAGACATTCATTTATCAATATGATGTAAATATATAGACAATAGCGATACAGACTGTATTTGAACTTTGCAATAGAGTAGTTGAGTAATTAGTTTTTTTCTAATATATGTCTGTCCATAATCTGCTGCTGCCGTTGCAGACTTGGTGTTGGAGCTGTAGCAAAGAAACTGGAGCAAACGCTTACTAATAGCTTTCATCCTTCGCAGTAAGAATGTCGATCTTGTGGATTTATAATATCAACTGTCTTGTGATGTGTTTGTGATTGAGTGGTGATGAACTAAATAGAAGAAGACTATTAGAAGGAATCCATCTTATCCTCCAGTGTGTGAAAAATTAAGTTGTGCACTTAGCTTCTTGTAGTCTTCCTACTCTGAAGATGTGTTTATGATCACTTTTAAGTCCCCTTGTATTTCTTGAGAATATTATGGTCCACAGGCAACGCACTTCAAAAAGGTCCATAATTGAGCTATAACAGTACCTGAATTTACTCTGAAATATCAAAGAAGTGTCAATTAAGCAGGCAAGGCCTTAAACTAAACCAGTAGGTGCTCTTCCCTCAAAACTCCACCCATTTCCATCCTCCAAGATCGATCAACTAAATCTTCTAGCTCTCTGAAAGTAGACCAAAAAGGTCCATAAGCTGAAAGTATTACCACATGCAATCAAAGGATAATTACAAACAACAAAGTTTAATTTATTGGGTCCTGGATCTCATCAATGAGATCGTAGAAGGGTTTAGGTACAACAGTATCAGTTTGGTGCAGCTGACTAATACCATACATTGCTTTTGCCATTATTATAAAAGAGCTGTTAGAAGACAACATTGAAATTGAGTGAGACCATGAGGTTTACACAGTTCCTTTCAACCCAGTGAGACAACATAACTTGTATATTGTACAACGAATATAACATCTAGTGGAAATAAACTACAATGGCAAATCGAAAGAAAAGACTTACTTGAGATCATGACTGACAACAAGTATAGTTAATTCTTTCTTCAAATGCTTCAAAAGCTTCACAACATCTGCACGTGCCTTCCAATCTGATTTTGCAGTAGCATTAGCAACAATAACATTTAGAAACTATTTAGATCATATCAAAGACAACTCAAGTAGCAAAAAGTTGATTTCAACTCATTTATTGGCTATCAACAGCAAAATGTTTTAGAAAGCACTTGATCAATAAAGCTTTATTCAGGAACTCTAATCCGTAAAAAATAACATAGAACAGAACATAACCAGAATAGTAAGACAAACAGAGTAGAAAAAGCAATGTCATACCAAGACCAGCAAGCGGCTCATCCAATATCAATAAGTCAGGGACTTGTGCCTTCAACCATCAAGCAATGAAAAGGAACAAAAAATAAATAAAAGAAAACATTCAGTAGGCAGAAAACATGTCATATCAAATAATTACACAAGGCTTGGCATTGTAAATCATCTTTGTTTAAAAATTTACTGCAGATTGCAAATTATTCTGTAGGTCCTTACTAATTGAGTAGCAAGAGCAAGCCGACGTTTGTAGCCACCACTCAATGAATGAGGATCTTTATCCAAGGAGATGCCATTCAATCCAACCTAACATCATCATTTAAAGAAATTTTCTTATTTTTGGAAGAGATGCACGCTTTTAGAATTAATATGCACTAAAAACTGTAGATAGGAGAGAAGGAAAGTTCAGAAGCCACAAGTAGATAAAAATTCTGTGAGCACGCATACCCAATTAAAAGCTCTTTGGAGATTTAATGCAAGATGCTCCTTCAATTGAACATCACCCCTTTTCCTTGGCCAGCCAAATGTAACTTCATCAAGCACATTGTCTGCCACAAAATACCTAGCCAGCAACATACCATATAACATTGTTTAGAATTTATAAGAAAATTAACTAAGACACAAAACAAGTTAAGAAGATGCTATATAAGAATATGAATTCGAAATACTATTCGTTTTTAAACAAGTTAAGGACTAAGAAAATAAAAAGAGCTAAAAGAGCCATGTTGCTTGATTGGCAGTAAAAATTTCAGTGATAACAGAAGCAAGAGTTTCCATCAACAAGATACAGAACCAGAAAAAACATATATGCATGTGAGACATTGATGAAAGATTCTACAGACATACCTACCTTATAATACTTAAAAAATCAAGAAAACACGCAAAAGCATACCTAGATGGCATGAAGAGAAAATAAGAGAATGCAGCTACCAAGAGATCTAAAATCCTAATAAACAATCGAAGACAAGCAGAATTTTTCAGTTGACATCAGGTACCTTTCCGGGAACTGGAAGACAATACCAACTCTTTCTGGAGCTAATGATTCCCGAGACTGATTTGGTTTGCCTTCATCTGTATATCTCTGGATATAAATAGAACCTGATGTTGGTTTGCTTAACCCTGCAAGTAGCTGAAAGGAGAAAGAAAAAATAAGAAGCCGTATGAGGTATATAATGAAAAGGTGAACGAAGAAAAACATAAACATGTATGGTAGACCTGCAACAGAGTAGTTTTTCCACTTCCACTCTGTCCAAAAATTAAGCCAAAACTGCAGCAACACACAAAAACTATTTACTCCATAATATGAAGTCAGCTTTGAAGCATTCGTAAACAATATATAATATGAATCTGCTTCCACATAGTATAATTAGCAAATCCAGGTAGAAAGTGTGACATGATATGCCAATGTCTTATGGTGAATTCTTATATGATTTTTCTGATCTTCCATTCCTAAGAGTGATTACTACGCAGAAAAAAAATTGTCAATTTCTATTATTTACAATTAAAGCATTTACCTTTTCTCTGGAAGTGAAAAGCTAACTCCATTTAAAAGGTTAATCTGTGTCCCTGGTGGTCGATAGTGAACATCCTTAACCTTGCAAAGTCCATCACTTTCAGTCAAAACAAACAACCCCACTTAAAATAAACACACAAAAACCATCCATCTGCTAAATGCAATAGCTATAACGAAAATTCATTCCCTCAAATATGTTTAAGCTACAGCTATAATTATCAATTATTATTCTAATAAAAACTTACAAAACCAAAACAGCATAAAGAAACAGTTAATCACTTAAAATCATAAACAAAGAAAGCTTTCAAATAAAAATAAGAATTAATTAAAAAAAAACTTACTTCCAAGCAAGAGTAATCACATGAGATTTTAATGGCTGGAGTTCTTTTCAAGTTAAACCTGCAAAAATTTGAACTTCGTTGTCATTTTTTTTAAAAGAACGGATTATTTTCATTAAGCTGATTAAAAAGCTTACGCAGAGCGTGATTTCGAGGAGATTAACGTTAATGGTTCGGTAATTCTCGAACCGAACAAAGAGGAAGCCGAGAAAACAGAAGCCACCATGTTGGGTGCAGAGAAAGTTTAACTAATTAAGGCTAAAAGTCAATATTTAGATTATATAAATGAGAGAGGTGGCTGATGATGAGATGGAAGAGGAGGAATGCGGTGGTCCGTGGCGGTACACGCGGTGGCGGGACTGGAAGAGGATGAGGCTTTTGTTTTTATTTATTTATTTTTATTTATGACTTTTGGTGGATTTTGGAGTGGCTTTCATTGGCCCACCTCAATGTGCCAACAATTGGGCCACTTCAGCAAGCCCACAGCCCATTTTTGGCAAGTAGAAAAGAAAATGAATAGAAAAAGTTTTATGTTTTTTTTTAATAAATTTTTTTGTAAATTTTTATTTTTTAAAGAAAAAAATTTAGATTTAATGTATTGCCAATGTATAAATCTTATATATTATCATCGAGTCGTATAATTGTACCTTAATGCGAAAGTAAAATAACCCAAGAGCACGTAGATTAACTGGCAGGAGGTTGTTCTAGCTTAACCAGAGGTCTGTAGTTCGAGTCCCTGGGTATGCAGCTGTGTTAAAACTCTTGAGAGAGAGCTTTGCCGCCCTTTGGGTCCTGCCTGGCTCGAATCCGGAGTAGTCCTATATCAAAGGTATGGGGATACCGGATGGTCTAGACCAAAAAAAAAAATGCGAAAGTAAAATAATTGAGCTTGATTTTGACAAGGCGTGAATTTTATTCTATGTAATTTTATTTGAAGTTATACTATCATATGTATGCCACAACTTGTCGTGCATTAACAATTTATTTTTGGAATTTAGAAATTAGGACTTTTCCAAAGTTCTAACTTTGTTCCTAGTGTTAATTTGAATTTTAGACTAATGATGATTCTCTTCTTTTTTTTTTTTTTTCACTTAACCCTTCATTGAGAGGACTGCAAAGTGCGAAGAGCGACTTGATGTGGCTGCGCTCACATTAAAAGAACCTATTCTTTTCTATGATGTGCTCAACTTCTTAAACTATAAGCATAGGTTGAAAGATGACACATTATAATTTCATTTGCTCTTCTTGGCGTTCATATGTTTGTTATTACAAAAGTATTCATGTTGGTTTTATATGAAGATGAATAGGTTGATAATGGGGGCTCATTTAGTTATCTTTTTTTCTTTCACTGTCTGATTGATGTTCAAGTGTGTAAATTTTAATCAACTCCTGACTTGATTACTATTTATTTAAGGTCAATGGCATCTTCTTCGGACCAATAGGTATTAAAAGCGTAAGAATTTTATTTTCATTAGCTGCTGCTACATCAAAGGCTGGAAAAAATCGAAAAAATAAAAAATTGACTCGAACTAAGGGTTTTGGATTGGTTCGATTTGGATAATAACAAAATTTGGTTCATCTTCATATCATGACATCAATAAACCAGATTTATTCAGTTCGGTTCAAATAGGGATTGCTTTGAATGCCTATTATATTCGAATACTTTGTTTTTTATTATTTTATCATTTTTACTATTTATATCAAAAGCCCAAGTTTTATATTAAATTAAAAGTTTAAGGAAAAATTGAAATAAAGTCTAAAGTTGCTTAAATGCCCAAAGAAAAATTGAAATAAAATCTAAAATTGCTTAACTAAACCCGAAAGTCCGGTGACTGATCTAAACTAATTCGCATGAATTCGAATTGAATCAGATATTTTTTTTATTAAGATCGGATATGGCTACAAATTAAAAAAAAAAAAAACTCGCTTAGGTCAAATCGAATAAAAAAATTTCAAAAATCCGATCCAATTGGATGGCAAAGAACCGCAAGAAAAGAAAATGAATTGTGAACTAGCAACAAGAGCAGCTGCAAACTTCCGTTAAAAGTTTACAGTTTGCGCGTCAATTAAGATAAGATCGGTACCATTTCACTTTTTATTTTCAAATCAAACTTCCAAAAGAAAAAAATCATTACGGTAGTGATTCTTTTTTTTTTATAATGAATCGGGAACAATAAAAACATAAAATAAAAACTCACAACATTATATCCTAATACATCTAGGAAACACGGTCCATAAAGTCGACAATAATATAACGTCTCAAATACCGGAGAGGTTCCCGTAGGACATAAAGCAAGAGTCCTGCTCAGCCCCTATCCCCATCTTCACAAGAATGTCGGCACAAGCATTTGCCTCTCTGTAGCTGTGTTGGATTCTCACGTTGTCCATACGTCACAAAAAGCGCCCTGCAATGAGCAATGATAGTCCAGTAAATATGAGAAGTTGGTATTATGACAGTCACATACCTTGCAGCCACTTCAATTATCATGTTCTTGTGAAGTTCAACGCAAACGTTGGCAGCTTCTCCAAGATTGAGATAAAAGCCACCAACCCAACTGCCATGAGATGCCTCCTGTTCCCGCCTTCTACGGATTTCCTTTTGCAGCACCATTTTTCAACCATATGTTTCACAAGGCCATGGGGAACATATAGCCTCGTTTACCTTTCCTTCTTTCTAGAGTATGCACAACTTCTTGTGCAACAATGACCTTATCTTGACCCACCTCCCTTCTTTCTTGAGCCCCCACAACTTCTGGTGCAACAATGACATTATTTTGAGCCCACCTTTCTACAATAAAGTTGGTTTGGAGAGGATGAATGCTGTGCGGGGTGTGATAGCGATTCTATCTTTAATTATGGAATACACACGAAAAAGGATTTGCACATGATTCTTTTCAATAAAGAAGTATGTACATTTATTATTAAATAAAAAAATTAAAAAAAAAAGATAAAGATGAGAGTTTTTGGGAAAATTTTAAGAACATCTAATGAAATAATAATATTTTTTTAATGGTGCTAATACGTTTTTTAATTATCCAAACAAATGAAAATTTTTGAAATTAATAAGAAAGAAATGAAAGCAGTCAAATATTATATGTTATTTTCAATATTGGAAGAGACGTGCATATGTTCATATAGAATGTTAATATAGAAATCAATAAATGTACATAATTTTGTACAAATAAGTATCCGAATACCTGAAAAGGGTATTCAAATTCTTAATATTATTTTTGATTCTCTTAATAAAAAGTTATACTTAAAGGTATTCAAAGTTTTATATGAAGATATTCGAATGTTATAGATTATTTTTAGCATTATAAGAGACATACATATATTCATATACAGATATAAAGAAATATTTAATTTTTAAAAGTTTTGTACGTATAAATAATCGAATACCTAAATAAGGTAATCGAATTCTTGATATTAATTGCTCTTGTAAAAGAATCTAATCTATAAATTTTGTGAGATTTCCTCTTTCCACATGAGTCCACGTCATTTGTCCATTTTTTGCCATCATCTGCCCTTTATGTCTTTTTAGGTTATGGTTTTGAGTTTGTATATGATGCACTGACAGTGTATAGTTTCTATACACTGTCAATGCATCAGAGATTGACACCTCATCAATAGGTCCTTATGGGCAAATTAAAAAAATTTATTTATATTTGCATATAAAAGCCTATTGATGAGGTATCAACCTCTGATGCATTGACAGTGTATAGAAACTATACACTGTCAATGTATCATACATAAATCCTATGGTTTTATTTGAACAAATTAGAAACTTCGCATGGATTGTCTTTTTCTCTCCGTCTCTCATAGTTTTTCTGCACTAAACTTTGTGCAAACAGTTCCTATGCCTTTTTTCCATTCCCAACATATTCTGACTGCCATGCTCCTTTTCCTCTTTTATCCTTCCCTCCCCTCTAAATATGCACCTATTTTTCCCTGTACGCTCCCCACGTCGCTTCCTTTATACTTCTTTGTGTTCTTTTCTGATCATTTTGTTTTGCCCCAAATCTCTTACCCATGTTTTTTCAAACAATTTGCTTCCTGTTTTTATCGTTTCCTGGTCACTTCAACTTTTTATTTACTTGGTTTGAAAAATCAAACCCAACACATCCCACGTGTTTCTATGTTATTTCCGCCATCACTCTTCTGTGTGGCTATCGTTACTTTCATATTTGATTTTTTTTCCATTGAACTCCCGCAGCAAGGTGCGGGCGTTCAATCTAGTTGAAGAAAAATTTAGGTATTTTTTTCAAAGAATTGTTAGAGGTGAAATGATCGTTTTTATTTTTTTAGTAATTTAAAAAATTCTCATTCCTTTGTTGAGAAATAAAAAATTCTTTTACCTTATTAAATAAATTTTATTATTCCAAAGCATGTGCTCGTATTTTTTCTTAACATTTTTTTTGTCAGTGATATTAAAAAATATAGGCTTAATAGCCAAATAGACCCTCAACCTTTAGCATAAAATGAAATTAAGCCCTCAATTTTTTATTGCATGGACATCAATCCATAAACTTTTATTTCATTGTAAATAAACCCTCAACCTTTTAAAAGTATGCAATTAAGTCCAAATCTGTTAAATGACACTAACTGCCGTTTGGACATCTAACGTGAAAGCTGATGTGGATAGCTTAGTTGGCTGCCACGTGGCATGCCACGTTTGCAATACTAACGGAAGTTAGTGCCATTTAACAGATTTGGACTTAATTACATAATTTTAAAAGTTTAGGGTTTATTTACAATGAAATAAAAGTTTATGGACTGATTTCCATGCAATAAAACGTTGAGGGCTTAATTCCATTTTATGCTAAAGGTTGAGGGTTTATTTGGCTATTAAGCCAAAAATATATAGCAATAAGACATATATGGAATAATTGTGCCACATCTAGCTAGCTGGAGAGCATTTGGCTTCTTTATTTAAAGTTATGAGAATTGAGAACAGTCCAAAATAATACATAAATGTTATATATATATAATATTGAAATTGTTGAGGTTTGCTTTGAATCCCTCATCGAAAGTGTAAGAAAAGTTATAAGAGTTATTCCTTTATAAATGATGGGTCAGGCTTGGTTTGTAAAGTGTCTCAAAGAGTTATAGATATCGATAGAATAGCTAGGATTTGAGCTATTAAAAGGTTGTAGTTGGGCTTTGGGATCTTTGTTAGGAATTTGCAATTTTTCTCTTCTAAAAATTGCACAGTTGTAATTATTTGATTGGTTATTAGTTTAATTGCGTGGTTAAAGGCTAATTGGTTGGGCCAAACCACATTAAAAATTATTGTATTTATTTTTGCTTTCTTCCGTTTTTGTGAGTGTTTGGTTTGAAGAATATTGTTCTCAACAAGTAGTATCAGAGCTCGAGATTTGTGATCTTACGAGTGGAAGAAAGCTATAATGATGATGATGATGATGATTTGGAAGAAGATGACAATTATGAGTTTGATGATGATGATTGGAGTAAGATGGTGAGGATAATGGCGATGATGATGATGATGGAGTTATTCTTCAGTTTGAGGATAGTTTGCAAGTTGTCGAGCAATTTATAGAGTTTAGGGATTCAAGTCAAGGGAGGATTTGTTAGGGTTTGCCTTGAATCCCACATCAAAAGTGCAAGAAAAGTTATAAGGGTTATTCCCTTATAAATGATGTGTCAGGCTTGGTTTGTAAAGTGTCCTGAAGAGTTATAAACACTGATAGAATAGCTAGGATTTGGGCTATTAAAAGGGTAGTTGGGCTATAGGATCTTTGTTAAGAGTTTGCAATTTTTCTTTTCTAAAAATTGCACAATTGTAATTATTTGATTGATTATTAGTTTAATTAGGTGGTTATAGGCTAATTGGTTGGGCAAATCACATTAAAAATTATTGTATTTATTTTTGCTTTTTTCTGTTTTTGTGGGTGTTTGGTTTGAGGAATATTTTTCCCAACAGAAATTTCAAATTTATTATTTTTACATAAATATTAATTGCGCGTGTACACACACACACACCCAAAATGTTGGCACTTCATCAATAATCAAACTAAAAATATATCAAGCTTTTAAAAATAAATGCAAATAATTTTTTTTAATTTGCTCATAAAAATTTATTAGTGAAATATCAACTTCTTATGTATTGACAATGTATAGAGATTATATACTGTCAATGTATCATATATAAATCCATATTAATTTGATATATATATATGTATAATAGTAGAAATTGTATATGTATTAATATAATTTATTAATTAAAGAGTATGAAGAATTGTATTTATTTGTATTTAACTCAAAGTAAATTAAATGGAAAGATATATATATATATATATTCTAATTTCAAATGCATGTGTTTCATATGTGTTGTATGTCTCCAAGTCCATATAATTTAGTATTCAATTATACCCTAATTAAGATATTTGCGTAGAAATTCTTTTTTCTCTTGCAACATTGTTTTTTTTTTTATTAAGATATAAGAATCATATGCATTCATATAAGAAATTATTAAATTAAATTATACCTATAAATCAATCGAGGAATCAAGTTTCAACACATAATTGAACAAATCCATAATAAAATTACACTTAATTCACATATGATGTAACTTTGAACTTAGGATTTTAAAGTTCTGGGATTTTTCTTTATCTCCAAAATCCACAAAATTTAAAATTTCAACTGAGAAATCATACGAATCAAAGTGGATTTTCTTTTGTTTGAAAAAATGGGAGTCAATCCATGTACTAAGTTTAATTAGGTTGTTTGCAGAAAGATATTAAAAAAAAAAACCTATCATCTCATATGATATCATCTATGATTTAATCACTATCATAAAATTTCAACCGAAATAGTAGGTATCCAATTAATTTTTGTTTTATTTGAAAAAATAGAGATTCCAACCATACACTTCAAAGGGAAATTATACACAAACGGCCTTGACTAAGGATCAGAATAATGAGACAAGGCCTTTCCCCAAAATCAGGGCAACCGTGTTTATTGCATATGTTTTTATTTTTTATTAAACACTTCTTCTTAAGCATATGACTATATATGGTGGCAAATATTTTTTTAGCTCATAAGTAGAATTTTTTAATTTTACAAGTAAGATTAAAAGATTATTACATATCTTATTTTTTAATTTTTTAAATAATATATGTCACTCTATTAATTTTACTTGCAGAATTTAAAAATTTTGTTGATAATGTACGGAATAATAATCAAACACATTAAGGAAGTTGGATTTGGTCATAAGAGAGAGATGTGGAAATGGTGGGTTAGTGTAACAAACAAAACCAATAAATCTAGAAAAATGGTTGACTTCGTCATGGAAGTCTCACGTTCTTCATACGATAAACGTTTACTTTCTATATGAACGTATAAAATACTTTTGTTTTCCCTTTCAGTCTCAGTCTCAGTCTCCATCAAAGACTCCACCAAATCTTCCTTTGAATTTACGAAGGAATTTTCATGGAAAACTCACGACAGCTTCCTAGCAAACGTGACTTTCCTCGGTCTCTTGTTCTTCTTCCTCTTGCGTGAAGACGAGAGAAGGAATAATGTGAAAAGAGAATGATTTTAATAATGGAATTTAGCAAATGAGAGTTGTTAAAAGGACAAACCAACGTGAACTTTGAGGACAAGTTGTGTGAAATTGAATAATTTAATATTAGAATGGTCACACTGACATTATTTTAGCCATCACCTGGTCTTTCTTTGAATAAAGCCACAAATATAATAAAACATTCATCCATTTTCCACCTTTCAATTTCCCAACACTTTACCATTCTTCACTACCACTATTATAATAACTTATAAGAGACCAATTGCCAATTTTCAAAAGTAACGACTAAATAATATTGTCTCGATAATGTGCTCCTTTCAAGTGCATTTCAAGGTGGTGGCTCTGCATAAATGCTTTTTTTGTTATAAAAAAAATTGAGAGCAGAAATTTTTTTTTTTGAAAATCATCTTTAGGGTTACATGATTAATCAGATTAATTTTCAAATTTGATTTGAATATAAAACAAAAAATCTAAACTTTGACTCAATTATATATATGAGAGAGTATGTGAAACATGATTTATAATGTGCCACTTAGCCAATAAATTGTGTAAAATTGATTAATTTAATCAAAGAGGTCACACTCACATTACATTAACTATCATCCAATCTTTCAAGTAAAGCCACAAAAATAATGAAACTATATAATAACTTATAAGACCAAGTGCCAATTTTCAAAAGTAATAAATAAATAATATTGCTACTTTCTAGTCTATTTCAAAGTGGTGGCTAGACTTGTTCAAGAACTCTGCTACTTGTTCAAACTCGAAGATTTGTTTAATTTTTGGACTTATTTGAACAAAAATATTAAGCTCCTTAAACTAATTTGGACTTGAAAATTAAGGTCCAATTAAAAATCGAATCAGGCTTGAATTCATCATTCAAGTCCAAGCCGATCCAGTCCGATTTGATAATTATAGTATTTTACTATTTTTATGCTAGTTCACTTTTTAATTACTTTTGGTTGTTTTTGTGCATTTTAATTTGAACATGTATTATTTTTTTAGACTTTAGTCTTAAAATTTTCATATTTCTTGTCATCTTTTTGTAATAATTTATTGAAATTATATATGATACACTGATAGTGTCTAGTCTCTATATACTGTCAATGCATAAGATGTTAACACTTCATTAATGAGCAAATTAAAAAGATGTCAAGTCCTTAAAATAAATACAAATAAATCTTTTTCAATTTGCCTAGAAGGGCTTGGCTCTTTTTTAGTTTGCTCATTATTAAGGTGTCAACTTCTTATGCACTGACAGTGTATAGACTCTATACACTGTCAGTGTATCATATATAAATCCTAATTTATTTTAACATGTGTACTTATTATATATAAATTCTAATTTATTTTAACATATTGTATGTACAGGCGAGTTCAATTAGGTTTGGACTTATTTATTGTATATAAAAATGAGTTTTGACAAAAACTTAGGCCTAAAAAATCAAACCGAGCTAAGTTTGAATTCATTTTATATCCATTAATATCTTACCTTAGCTCGATCTGTACCTAAGCCAACCCTAACTCAATCTAGCGAGGTCCATAACACCTCTAGTGGTGGCTTTGGATATATGTTTTTTTATTATAAAAAAAGTTGTAATTTGAGGAAAAAAATTATTAGAAATCACTTTTAGGGTTATATGATTAAATTGAATTAAATTTTGGATTTAATTTACTTATTTTATTTGAACATAAAACCAAAATATTTAAACTTTGATTCAACTATATATACGAGAAAAAGTGTACGAAAAATTATTTTTCCAGTAATATATATTCATTTAAATCTTATTACGCAATCCTATGTTAGAACTAATTCGTCCACAAAGCCCATTAGCACAATAAATTAGAAAGAAATCTAACCTTTAGTGGGTTGAGCCAAAACCCACTATTTCACCACCAATTTCGCCACTGCTAGAGGGAGAAGAGACCGCCGGAGGTCGAGCAATGCTTGTCCATTGCTGGTTTGGGGTCCTTCCATGGTAATCTGCAGCCAAAGAAAGTGAATGATGGTGAAGAGAGGAGGAGAAACGAGAAAGAAGGGGTGAGCTGCCCATGTTCACTTCAGCCAAATGAGCTACAGTACCAATGGGCCATACTGTTGCCTATATATAAGTGCCATGGGCAGGGACCCCCTATATCATGAATCATGTATTATATTCGTCCCATTAAGGATAAAAACATGTATAATATAAATATATTACGTATATTCATGGTCACACCTTATACAAAATATACTACTAAATTAAGTTATATGATATTAATTATACTTAATTAGTCCACATTAATGAGATAATTCAACATTCTCCCACTTAGACAATTAATTTAATTAACAAAATATATCATATAATATCAATATGTATTCATAAGACCTTTTGGATACATTGTACCGAAAGGGTACAAATGTGTAGGCTTACAAACACTTTAACAACAACAACAACAAGCCTTTACAAGCTTCAGAATGCATCCTACTAATAGGGTACAAATGCGTAAACTCATAAAGACTGCAACAAAATAGTATTATTAAAAGTGTGAAATGGAAATTATATGAAAAACAAAATCAATATCCATTTCCATTAGGTCCATGCATCTAAACCGAATGATGCACCACTTCAACGGAAAGCATATGAGACTAACACAGAATATCTTATCCAACAGAATGCAGCCTAAATGGCCCATCAAGTAGCTTTACAATATGCTACATATTTAGCCTCCACAATCAAGGATGCTGTAAGTGTTTGCTTTACACTTTCCCAAAATACAGCTCCTTTATGTCCACAAATATATAACTAGAAAACTTGTTTCTATCAACTGGATGGCTTGCAAAATCAACATCAGAATATCTGACCAAACCTAGAATGTCAGACTTGTCAATATCCAAATACTCTCTTTACAGCTTCCAGTTCTCTATTTGCAAGATCGCTCAAGTATTTCCGAAATACACCTGTAACATACACAATATCAAAATGTGTATAAACTTGAGCATACACTAATTACCCACAATAAGGCATACATAACACTCGACATGAGCTCTTTCATTTTTACTTTGAGGACTTTGAGATTTTTAGTATGTCACTTTCCATGGAAGGGCCCGTCAAATAGGAGAACAATATACAGTAAACCTACTTAACACATATAATGTAGGTTTCCTTGAGACTAATAATGTATGCCTGTAGATATGTCACGAAGAATCTCAATCCCTAAAACAAAATAAAGCCTCACCTAGATTCTTCATCCTAAAGTGACATGACGACATGAAATTTATCTCATACCACAGGTCAGTTGGCTGCTATTTGATATCATCAATTTAGAGCACAAATAACACATAATTACTCCCATTGACCTTGCAATGGATTCAATTATCAATCGTGTTCTCCATAAAGTGACAATCTCATTACTTTACATATTACAATCTGGATGCCTTTTAATGTTCGAAAATGAACTCCTTGAGTTCATATACTGTATGTTCCATCTTAAGAACTACAAACTTTTAGGTTGTTTTATTTAAAACCTTGGCCAAATTTGGCTTTAAACCTAATCTTTAGAGTCTCCCTTTTGGTCTATAATGACGTAACAACTAAAATAGATCCCATGCATAGTCTCCTGACAAATATCAAAATAAAAAGACACATGAATCTCACATTCATGTTCCTTTGTAAGGTCAGGTGCAGGTTTAGATATACAGTATTGAGATCAATCGTTGGTTCCTTTGGTTGTGGCTTTTCATCATCAAAAGATAACGCATATATGGGATTGGAACAACAAAATGTATTTCAATAATGACTTCGTGGAGTTCATAACTCCCACTCTTTAAGTCATCCTCTAAATAGATTGCATTGTCAGGCTTAATGATTCTAGTGTCACATAATGAGAAAACAAAATCTAGAATCTTTCTAGCCAATATAATAATTAACAAAATTGCCACTGATAGTTTTTTCTTGTCAGGTTTTCTTAACTATGGGTTATAGGCCTTTTGGCCTTACTTTTTAACCCCAAACACAAAAGTGACACAAACTCGGCTTAATATCTGACTGCAACTTAAGATGAATTTAGGAATTGATTTTGCTTGGATATCATCTTTGAATGTGATTTGCAGTTTTCATAATTTCACTCCACCCAAATTTTGAAAATTTGGAGTGATCAACATAAATCGTACCACATCAAAAATGTATGAATGATTATTATTGCAATCTCATCCTTGTTGGTATTTCAAACACAGTATACTAGGTGTCAATACATAATCATACAGTGCACTTAATTCGAAAATCGATAAATGATCTCGCCTAGCTTCATTATACCGAGCACAACGTTCATCACTACTGTCGATCATTGCCTTAAGTAGAGCAGCAGAATTAATCAGAATGCCTAAGGCTTCTACAAGATCAGATCTATTACTCCATATGACCTACATCGAAATGGTCTTTAGTAAAGTGATGAAACATTTATATCCACTAAATACAATATGCGAAAATGATCTACAAATGTCGGTATATATAAGCTCCCAATCATTTCCATATCTGCTAATCATGTCATTAATATTAGCAGTAAGATTTCCCTTAATGCAATCCTACATGTGCCTCAAAATGTCCTTAACTCTTATGCCATTACTTGATAGATTTCTTATTTATTCTATCATAATCAAAATCAACAGTCACATCACTTACGACTGAAAAAAATTTACCTAATATTGGGGTATAAGTCTACTATATATCCATTATGCAGAATGCCAGAATCAGTACACATGTTGTTACTAATTAGAAATACTTTTCTGTTATCAGAATGAAAAGTGTCAATCGACAGTAGTTTCAAAATTGTCTATGAAGTGTAACAACAAATTGGCTATGTTTTCAGTATGGATTCTAACTCCATAGCCCCAATTCACAACAATTTTCCCTTATTCAATCTTCGGTTGCATATAACCTTATAGATAATAGCACCAGTATCTAACCACCAATAGTTAGAGGGCATATCTTCTAGATTGGATTCAAAATAAAAGCTAACAAAATGCCTTTTGCACATCACAATCTAGAGGACTTTTGCAATCTACCCTCTTGTGCCCAAGTTTATGACAGAATGACACACACTAATATTTAAAGGTGTTGGTGGAACCAGAATGGTAAGTAGACTTGGCAAATTTCTTCTTCTAAAATGACTTTAATAATATTCCTTCTGGTAGTAATATTGGCATATGTCATCATTATGGTTGAATGAGATTTGTTAACTCAAAAGATCTCCCACTCTTTAATGACAATATCAATTTTGATATTAAAATGCCACACTTCCTTCTGTCCATTAAATGAGATCTGCGAACTTAAAGATCTCACACTCTCCACCCTAGAAGGAAGTGGTACTGAATCTGACATATATGGAATCAAACTCCTATTGCAACCTTTATCCATCGTATGCAAACCTTTACTTAATAGCATCCATAAATGCTTCTTGATTATCACTAATTGGAACACTTTCTCTGATGTATTCTTTTATGGTATACCCTATTTAATCAGAGAATTATCACTTGAGTGTTCCTAAATTTCATATTACTTTGACCTCAAAGAGCTCATACTATTGGGTATAGTAGATAGATCGATTCTCGAGACTACTTCCTCTTTCAATATGTCCTTAGATTGATTTTTGGGACTACTTCCTATTTCAATATGTCCCTAACCGTAGAGAATAATTCATACTATCTATCTAATTTGATCCTGCAAGAGATTCGATATGTGATAGTTGCACAAATATGGAGGCTAGTGGAATAACTCAATAAATTCCACAATACACTACTGAGGATAAGACAAAACTAATTGAATATAACCTGAATGATCGTCCACCGACAGGGTAGGAAGATCGTGTCATATCCCAACCAGAATCCTTTCAGTCCCAAGCATATCTAATAGCAACTAACAATCCGACAGGGAGAGACTAGCCACTTCTAGAGATCTTGGTAAATTTGCAATTGCAACTATCACTATGTATTGCCTTATTATTATATCCTTAAAATTATCAGAATAAATCGTCAAAAAATCTTCATGACTATTCCTGTGACAGGCAAGTACTAGTCAATCCAATTAATGATTTAGAATTGTAAGAATATTCACAAGATTCATTGACCAGAATTAACTACACCTAAAATATGCAATTCTTGAAGCATATGCAGTAATTTTAGGCCCAACATTAATTAATTAAAATAATTTCACATAAATGTGAATATTCAAATAATAAGGCAATATCAATTTTAGAGAGTTTATTTGTTTAAATAAATTATCAACTGAATGGGTAAACTATAATCCAAAATGGCTCAACAAAATACCCAAATAATTTATTTAAACTTATTTAATTAGGCCAAATATTAGTAATTTATGGGCATGAGTATATATTTCAAAATTAAGTGAATTATGAATTAAATGGGTAATTAAATTTCCAAAAAATTACCCCAAAATAATTCCTCCAAAAATTCACTTATACTCCTATT
This sequence comes from Heritiera littoralis, assembly GCA_031772115.1. Taxonomy (NCBI): domain Eukaryota; kingdom Viridiplantae; phylum Streptophyta; class Magnoliopsida; order Malvales; family Malvaceae; genus Heritiera; species Heritiera littoralis. The sequence goes on from JAPDPK010000089.1 coordinate 728,343, forward strand.
AATTTTGGGCTTAATAATTAATTATGGCTATTAAATATCCAAATTGTCCAAAATGAATTATCCAAATGGCCTATAATCAATTAATCAAAATGGCCCTTAAAACCATAACCTAAAATGGCCCATTAATTAATTATGCAAAATAGCCACAAATTAATCCAAAATTTAACAGCTAAATAAAATTAATTAAGCAACATGGTCCCTAAATTTATTAGGCAAAATGGCCTCAAAATTAGTTAATTTTAATTGCCCAAAATTAAATTAATACTAAATGGCCAATTAAAATAATTAAATAAGCAATGCCCATAATATTACAAAATTTATTTTGGCCTAAAATTAATTAAATACTAAAGCCTACTTAATTAAATTGCAAGTCTTAATTAAATTAAACAAGATGACCCACAAAAAAAATCCCAAAATTGGCCTAAAATAAAACCCAAAAACAGCCCAAAATACCAAAACAAGGGCCCAAAATGTGTGGCCAAGACCGGCCCAATGAAATAAATGCCCAGCCAAAAATTGGCAAAAATCGGGCCCAATAAAAGGCCCAGGAAAAGGGACTGAAAAATAATAATTTTTTTTAATTTTTAGACACGCGCCCGCCTCATTGCTCCTGAGGCACTTTCTGCAGTTACGCTCGTCGTCTTCTTGCCCAAACCGAGAAAAAATGCAGAAAAAACGGGTATTTTACCCTACCCGATCATTTCTCTCCCTACACAGCCCCATTTCGCATCATTTTCATGGCATTTTCAACAAAAATTCATCCTTAACTAATATATTGCATTATTTTAGCTCAAAAATGCAAAAATCTTATGGGTATTGCAAAAATCCGAAAAATACCCAAAAATAAAAAATATACATATTCTCATTTTTCTTCAAAAAATGGCTAATGACTTTATTGTGAATAAGCTCTGATGCCAATTGTTAGAATTAATTCGTCTATAAACCCCATTAGCACAATAAATTAGAAAGAAATCTAACCTTTGGTGGGTTGAGCCAAAACCCACCATTTCACCATCAATTTCGCCACTGCCAAAGGGAGAAGAGGCCGCCGGAGGTCGAGCAATGCTTGTCCACTGCCGGTTTGGGTCCTTCCATGGTAATATGCAGCCGAAGAAAGTAAATGGTGGTGAAGAGAGGAGGAGAAACGGGAAAGAAGGGGTGAGCTGCCCATGTTCACTTCAGCTAAATGAGCTACAGTACCAATGGGCCACACTGTTGCCTATATATAAGTGTCATAGGCAGAGACCCCCTATATCATAAATCATGTATTATATTCGTCCCATTAAGGATAAATACATGTATAATATAGATATATTACGTACATTTATGGTCACACTTTATACAAAATATACTATCAAATTAAGTTATATGATATTAATTATACTTAATTAATCCACATTAATGAGATAATTCAACATCCTAAAGTAAAAAACAAATTACAAGTTGAATTTTAAATATATTAAAAAGTCGTTTATTAAAAAATTTACATGAATCAATTTTCAAATTCAATTTATAAAACAAAAATATTTAAAGTTTGAGTTGGTAGATTTGTAGCCATAATTAATGTGGAATTAAAAAGAAGTAGAGACTTCAATCAAAAAAAAGAAAAGAAAAGAAGTAGAGACATGTGGAGGTTGTTAAACCGTCGTTTCTAAGAAACTGAACTGCCCAACGTATGGAGTTAAATAGTGTAAGTGATTGCAGTGAATGCATACGCAAATATCGTGTGATCATTACTTTTCTCCTCACAACTTATAGTGTTTCACAGCCTATGCTTATATCCTAATAACTTTTGTTTCGATTTCTTTTCGAGTGCTTGGTGTGACGTATCGGAGCAAATCTGTTGCTCTTTTGGCTGATTCCCATATAAAAGCTCTGCTACAAAAAGCTAGACTGCTTCTTTCATATATCTCTCAAAGGTTAGTTTTTGATTGATTTTATCAGCAGGTAAATGAAAAATGAACTTTTTTTCCTCTTGTGATTTGGAAGCTTCGGGTTTTCTTCCTGGTTTTGTTTGATTTGTTGTTTCTTTTTATGTTTCTGGGATTTTGATCGATTGGCAGTTGGCTGTCGAGATGGAGAATCAAGCAAAGAAAGTGCTGCTCTCTTCAAATGGAGATGAGATTTCAGCGAACATTGCTTTGCATTTAGCCAAACGTGGTTGCAGGTTTAAGTCTCCTGCTCTCTTTGAGTTTATGTATGTTTGGTTAAAATCTTGGCCATCTCTGTTCTTTTTCTCAGAAATGGATATTCTGTTATGATCAGCTTGCTTTCAATCAATATTGGAGATTTTCCAAAATTTTTCTTTCTGGCCTTTTTCATTCTTTGTATTCTTTCAATTTACTGTTCTTTCCTTATTCAAGCCAATCTGCTTGATTATCTAAGCCGTTCTTGTTGGTCAACTGAGCAAAAGTTTAACTTAAGAATGATCTTCCGGGCATGTGATTAGGTTGGTTTTGATGGGAAATGAATGCTGTCTGACGAGTGTAAGGGATAAGATACTGGATTCAACAAATGGTGTGGTCCCAGTAGAGGTGGTTGGATTGAATACGGAAGATGAAAGAGAGGGAGCTTTTGATGAAGCAGTGGATAAGGCATGGAAAGTGTTCGGACATTTGGATGCCCTTGTCAATTGTTTTGCTTATGAAGGTATATCTATGTGTATCCGCTGTAAATCTTGTTTCCGACTGATATCTTTTCATTTGAAAGTTGAAGTCCCCAATTTCTTTTTGCCTTTGTTATGCCGGTGAACATGCTGAAATTTTTGTTCTCTTATCCGTGACACTCAATCTCGTCGAGATATTGGGAGGATTTACTATAATATACACACGTGTAGAATCTTGATTCTATATTTGTGAAATTCTTTTTGTCTAACAAAACCGTAAGACTTTTGAGTTAAAGCTCATAATACCTTGCAAATGAAATGCAAGTCTCTACAAATGATATCAAAGCAGTCACTAACTAAAACATGGGAAGTAAGTGGCTAAACCATGGGATCCACCTTTAAAATCATGTGGGAACTATGGTAAGAGTCACCTCTAAAATCTCAATATCTGGTGTGATCCCGATTCTATTCTGTGCTAGGTTTGATTGGAGTGTCAAACTTTATAGAGGGGATAATATTGTGAGGATTTACTATAGTATACATGAAGAAATTTAAACTTGTACTTATGAAATGCTTTTTACAGGACAAAGTTATGAAATTTTAGAATTAAAATAAACAATACCTCGTAGATTGGGTTCACATCTCTACGGTTATCCATCCAAGACCTCTGAGGTTCACATCTCTACGGTTATCCATCCAAGACCTCTGAGTTTAATCATATTTTACGGGTGGAGTAGTGGTGGGATATTATGCCTCTTTTATAGCTTCTGGGTTGTTTTATCAATGAGAAAGCCACTTGCGGTATCTTCTGAAAAACCACCTATATGAAAATTTTGTCAATTTGAGATAATTATTCGGATACAACTGTCGTTTTGAAACCTTAAAAACTTTGTTAATTCATCAACCTACTTCTCCACTACCTTAATTTGTCAAAGTATATTTATGAATAAGATAAGTGGGCTAGAACTTTAAGGTGCATCGGCAATAATTCTTTCTTTTTTTTTTTTTTTGTGAAACATTGGCAATAATTCTGTCACACGTCTATCAATCTTCTATATAGAGAAGGTTTCTTTAGTAATTGATTTACCCACACATGTGCTCTTTCTGTATTAGGAATGAAGAAGAGGGTATTCTTTATACCTGAAATTGTGTCATGTTTCCTTTTTTTAAATTTACTTCTTGATTTAATTAAGGTTTGTGTTCCAATGATTACATTATATTTTAGTTGTTAACAGTTTTATAAGGTGGAGAATGAGCTTGAGTAACTGTGTAAAGGTTGTGAAATTTGGGTTGGTGTGATAATCTCCTTTTGTCTTATTAATAATGTAAAGTTTTAATGGTGATCTGCAAGGAGAGTTAAGTGATTCATCCTTGATGTTCTTGCATTATGCAAAGGAAACTTTAAGCTGAAGAAGTGTTCCATCATATTCATGTGTGCACTGTTTTCAAGTCAGTGCAATGCAGTTGCAGAAAAACTAACCGTGTGTCTGACTATGTGAAACAGGAAAGATGCAAGACCATCTGGAATTAGATGAAGAAGAGTTCAGAAAAATCGTGAAAATAAATTTTATGGCTGCATGGTTTCTGCTAAAAGCTGTTGGTAAGAGAATGCGAGACCATAAATCCGGTGGTTCCATTGTATTCATGACTACAATACTCGGTGCTGAAAGAGGACTTTATCAAGGAGCTGCTTTATACGGTTCATGTTTGGCAGGAGTGCAGCAGTTAGTTAGAGTAAGCAGATTTCTTAACTTAATTTCCTTGAAGTCTTTGAGGCATTTATGCTCAGCTGCAGAATTTGCTATTCTGCTACCCTAGTAAAACCTTGTCTTAAACATTCAAGCTGATCTGCCTTAGTTTCTTGGTGGCTTTTGCTTTGGTGAACATATTGGTTTCTCCCAAGTAGCTTTATTCATTTTAGACATCTTTCATTGCTGTTATCAGGTATCAGCTTTGGAGATTGGGAAACACAAGATCAGGGTTAACGCAATTGCTCGCGGTCTACACTTACAAGATGAATTTCCTTTGTCAGTCGGACAGGACAAGGCAAAGAAGTTGGTGAAAGAAGCAGTGCCATTGCAGAGATGGTTGGATGTTAAAAATGATCTGGCTTCAACTGTCATCTATTTAATCAGTGATGGTTCGCGCTATATGACTGGAACAACTATATTCGTTGATGGGGCACAATCTATAGTCAGGCCTCGAATGCGATCATACATGTAGTTCCTTTTTCTGGTCTGCAGATTCAGAAACATTCATCCAGGTACCTAGGCCTTGGAGCAATATATTCTTTGTTTCTTCATCCTAACATCTGGTTTTGCCTTTTACAATATATTGAAGAGATCTTAAACTGAGCTAATTCAATGAGCATCAAGCCAACTACTAAATTCATCGCAAGGGATTTGAAAGATTGCTCAAGCAAAAACAGAAACTGTTTGTAAGATTGGAAACAATTAAACTGAATACGATATTGAAATAATACTATGTATAACTGAGCATACCTCAAACCAGATAGATCTTCATGTAATTCTTCATGATCTGCACCTGTTGATCTGTTGGTTGTACTACTCCACTCCCTTGACAGCAGCCAATATAATTGTTTAGCCATGATCGGTTGATTGGTTTTCATTGTGTGAGAGGTTGTGAATCCCTCTGTCGATGAGAATTCGCGTTTCTAATATATACTTTGAAATTGAAATATGATATGTTCAGTTACCTTACAAGGATTCTTCAATGTTCAATGATGGAATTGCTCCTGTATTTGACTTAAACAAAGTAATTAGGCAAATGTGTCCTGGCTAATGAGTAGAACCGGCCAAAATTAGGCACAGATTCTTGATTAGTCTAATCCGAAAATGATTGTTAGCCTATGTTTGGATTGAGGGTGGAGAAGGGAAAGGAAAGGAAAGGAAAGTAAAACAAAGGAAGGTTGTAAACCTTTCCTTTGTTTGGGAAGATTTTTTAGCGAGGGAAAGGAAAGAGAGGGGGAGTGAGCACCCCTTGCTTTCCCTTGAGTTACTTAGTTTTTTAAAACCCCAATTTGGGGTAAAGGGGAAGGAAAGGAAACTTGAAAAAAATTTTAACATGTAGAATATCAAATTTAACCTTATTATCTTATAAAATTTAAAACAAAAAGGGTTATAATTGGAAAAAGAACATTACAATAAATCATTTCCTTTCCTTTCTATTGTTTAACCAAACAAGGATTATTAGGATTACTTTCCTTTCCTTTCCTTTATTAATTTTAGCTATCCAAACAAGGGGTACATGTACCCTTTCCTTTCCTCTCCTTTCCTCTTGTTTACATTCCTTTCCTTTCCATTCCTTTCCTTTACTAATGTTTATCCAAACATAGTGTTAGTGTTATAACCTTCTGGCTTTTCGGCAGTTGATTTTGCCAAGAAAACTGTCATAGCCATTTACACACCACCGAATCACTTATTTACAGGTTAATGGAGTAGGTTGAAACTTGAAAGTTCTTTAATCTTTCCATTTGTCCCTTCCCGTTTTTCAACATCTCGAGTTTCTAGATGAATTCATGTTCAACAATGGCAGCTGCATCTTGAAATTCAAGACCCGCACAAGCGACAAAAATTCTAAAGAAAGTTCACTGATTTTCCAAAACTTATGACAAGGGCAAATTGAACAGCATCGCTTTAAGTTACACACCATGGCCAGTCATTGTTGCCATATTTTCCATAGCCAGTCTTCATTCACGGCAGAAAACAAGTTAACAGATAGGCTTCAAGTGTGAAACATGTTTGAGGAAGTTATAATTTTTTTTGGTACATTAAAAGTTTAGGAACATGAGAGATTATTCCATCTTCAAGATTAGGATATATAGTCAACCTGCTATTGAGATTTACAAATTTATTGAACTTTTACTTACAAATTTTTCGAAATTTACAGATCGTTTACTAACAATGGATCGTAAAAATTCACACTTGAATGCTTGACACTTAAAAGTTAAATCTTAACCACTTTTGTTATTCGCAAAGTTATAGTTTAGATTACTTTAGGGTTAATGTATAAGTTAGCTCCTAAATTATACCACTTTTATCACTTTGGTACTTAATGAATTTTTGTTATCATTTTAGTACTTCAACTTTTCTTCCGTTAGACACTTAACCCCAAACCCTTGCGCCGTTTGAGAAAATGATGATGAGGCATTTCAGACCAATCAAATTTTGCCAGTTGGATCATAAATCCATCTCAGCTCTCATTAAATATGCCAAGTTACTAAATATATATTTTTTATTTCAAAATCTAAATACCGAATATAATAAAAAATGACCAAAAAAGAAAGAAAATTTCATTTTGCTAAAATCGATTGAAAATAGGGTTATGTGATTTGGGAAAAACTCTAATCGACAACAACATAGATTTTAGGATTTAGGGATTTCGAGAAATTTGTGGTAGAGAAGAGAGAAATTTGTGGTAGAGAAGATAACGAGAGAGGCGACGATAAAGGAGGGATTTTGGGACTTAGGGTTTTTGGGATTTTGAGATTTCTCGAGTAGAAAATGGGCATTTCATAGAGAAGGGATTTTGGGTTTTGTATCAGGCGAAATATGGAATTCGCTTAGAGAAGGAAATCAATAGGTAAAGCAAATTTGATTAGGGTATCGAGGCATATTCTTGGTTTGAAGAATCTGACAGATTGTGATTTGGATAGAAGACAAAAGAAAAGTAAAAAAAAAGGTTTGTCTACAAATAGTAGAGCATATATTGTATATAAATATCGGTTTAGGGTTTTTCACATGGGTTACTGTTATTTTGTTTTGTTTTGATTTAGGAGATGTGTTGCTTTCCATTATGTTTTTCTATTAATTTGTTTAGTTTATTTGTTGTTTTATTTTGTTGTTTGGTTTTGGCTCCCGTTTCTAGTATCTTTCTATATTTTATTTTAGCAACTTGTTTTGAAATTGAGTTTTTTTTTTTGTATTTTTCTATTGCAGCAACTTAATGGCTTGGTTAAAGTACGATTTAATCATGCATATAGGTGGAAATTTTGTAAGACATCCTAAGTTAGAATATGTCAGTGGGGATGTAATTGAATGGTCCATTTATCCTGACTTTTTATCTTATGGAATGCTGACTGATATGGTTGAAGGTGCTAGGTATACAATAGTGAAATCTTTTGCTTTTCTTGAACCAAGATATGATTTAGAGAATGGTCTTAGGGTAGTTTATGATAATGCATCATTTGTGGCTATGATAAATCATATCACAAGTGTAAGACAGTTGCATGTTTATGTGAAGCATGAAATATCTGCAGTTGAAGTTGCAGAGTTTGTCCCATTACTTCCAGATGTGCCAAATGAGTCCATTGAGCCTTATGAGTCAAATATACTAGAGGATTTAAATGAGCCCAACCAATCAAATATGTCCAATGAGCACAATGACTCAAATGTGTCAAATGAACCAAATGTGGCAGATGTGACAGAGGAGGGTAGTAATGTTGAAATAAATTGAAAAGGTGGTGCATCTAATGCAAGTGGCCCAACTAGTCTAGAGGCAACTATTACAATTAGTAGGTCCAATGATGAATAGTCAGGTAGTAGTGATGAGGATGAGGATGAGGATGAGATTGTGGACGATAAGTGGGTGTTTGATAATGAGGATGAGGAAATTAGGGACATAAGGCTTTCGTATAGGGAGTTTAGACAGAAAAAGAAGAAAAAAACCTTTAGTCAAGGTGATGTCCCAACAGATGTAGATTTTGAAGCGCTAGTGGATGAGAGGAGGAAGAAAACTAACAGGGAAGGTGATGGTCTTAGAAAGCTCTAACAGGAGAGGTGATTGTTCAAACAGGGGAGGTCAGTCTAGTGAAAATGAGGCTGATTATGTGAGTTCTTTTGATGTTGGTAGTTATGACAGTGGTGAGGATGGTGAAATGTTATATAGGAAAAGCAATAAGAGGTACTTTAATCCCTCTGATCCAATGCCCAGATTTGAGCTTGGTATGATATTTGTAGGTACCAAGCAATTGAATGATGCTTTGAATAGGTATGCTATGGCAAAAAGATTTGATTTTGTGTATCTAAGGAATGATTTCCATTGTCAATAGTTTTTCAATCATTTAAGTCGTCTTGCGACTATTCATGTTATTGCAAATATTTCAATTCACATCTATTAATATCGATATGTACAAGTACATTTTTATGTGGACGTGTATTCCATCAAATATCCATAAAACCTCACAATATACTTTCTTATTATCATCGTCTCAGTCATATCACTAAGACAGACCATTCATCATGTCCTCTAACTTTCTCCAAGTCACTCAATTGTGAGAGAATATTTTTCGATACCCATTCTAAGATTATAACCGAATTCTGTATACTCTCATGTATGACACCCATTTATTTGAATTTATCAATTCTGAAATCATTTCTCGATTGATAATCTCGCAATTCAGTCATTCGACCATCTAAATTACAACTTCGATTTTTTCTTTTAAGTTATATCATATAATCATTGTACATTTATCAGTGATCCGCCTAATCAATATTCCACCTCAATCTCGGCTTGATAGCCACTTTGTAATATTGAGATAACTTGATTTGTCGATTCTATAAGGCTTAAACAATGTAATTCCTCACGTTATTAGGCTTAACTATCCATTTTCTCATCGATTTCAATATCAAATTCTCCGGAAATACGGTAAGGTCTTTTCAATGCTTATCTTTCGATAATTCTTTCCAAGATTCCATTTATATGAGAAAACTTAATCTTTTTCCTCGAAATTTTTAATAAAAATTTCGGCAGCATAACGGCTTAATTTTTATTAAACCTCTAACAAGAAAACACAATTTATATCCACACAACCGTTGATTCTCACCATTTATTTATTTTTTTACTAAGACCTCCACCATCAGTGGTGGTTCCTCTTAGCCTTTTAACATCAATTTATCAATGCATCTTATTAAAAATCATAATTCCAATTCATACAATATAAAGCTACTAATGCTTTATAAAAGTATCTTACCTATTCACCAAAGCTTATTGCGTTTTTTGACTTTCGAGCCTTGCCGAACTCCACCATTCGTCTCATTTCCGTTTTGCTACAATTTCAATATCAATGCACTTACATCAATATAACAATAAAATTATTCAATAAATATCATCAATTTATTTTCCTTAATTTTCCTTACCATTTCTTTTTCTTTCCTTTTTCTTCTTCTCTTTCTTCTTCCTTCTCCTTTTTTCTTTTTTTCTTTTCTTTTCTTCTTTCTCTTTTCTTTTTCTTTCTCCTTTCTTTCTTTCTTTTTTTTTTTTCTGGCCTGAATCAGTTCAGACCGGTTCAGGCCGGTTCACCTCTGTTTGGCCGGTTTAGCCATCGACGGCCACCCATTCCAGTGGTTTAGCCACTCCACAGCAAGCCGAGGTTGCCACGAAGCCAGATCTGGCCTCCATTTCCCGAGCGGGGGAGGTGGCGGATTTGGTGGTGGGTTTTCAGCCTCCTTTCTCCCTCTTTTCTCCCCATTTTCTCTTCCTTCTTTCACCGTCGGCTGTTCCTTTCACTTGGCCTGACCTCGCCGGCGTCAAAGGCAGCAGTGGCGGTGTCTGGATCGGCTGGCATTGCCTCTTTCCTTTTTCCTCTCTTTTCCGTTTTCGCCTTGTTTTTCTCTTCTTTTCTTTTCTTTCCCGTCGCCGGACGTCCCTCTCCCTTCCTCTCTCGCCGACGACTGCCCCCCTCTCCTTCCTCTTCCTTCTTTTCTCGCCGACAGGAGGTCGGCTTCCTTGGGGGTTTTCTCCTCTGTTTGTAACAGAGGAGAAAAGGAATGGGGGTCGGGTTGTATCCCGACTCCCCTTTTCGATTTTTTTAAAATATATAATTATATTTATATAATTATATATATAATTAAAATCTTAAACATATATATATATATATATATATTTCATATAAACCATTTATATTTATATATATACTTTAATTTACACTACTATATATATATATTTCATATATATATATATATTTATGTATATGTAAAATATATATTTCATATAAACCATTTATATATTTATACTTTAATTTTAAAATGCTATATATATATATTTCATATATATATATATTATATATACATAAATGTACAATAAAATACATGTATTTATTCCATGATATAAAATAGTATATATCGATGTATAATATATACATATATTCCATGTGTGTATATATATATATATATATATATATATATATATATATATATATTATCAAAAGTATAGTTGTATAATATCATTATATAAATCTATCAAAATACATATTTTATTTCTTATTAAGTTTTGGATTTCTTGATATCCAAATTTATTTTCTCCATTTTCATTCTTATTCCAAATTAAGTTTTTCGGATACCTTATATTTATTTAGAAAATTCTCGGTCTTCACATGATCAAATTAAATATAGTCAATAATGATAAATAATTGTCATGTATTATTAAATAACATAAACAATCACAATGTCATAAGTGTAATACAAATCCAAATCTGATTGGCTCTTGGGGCACACTAATAATCTCTCACTTGCACTATAGCCAATCGGTCATGTATCTAATACCAAATGACCTAACATGTGCATCATGCTTTTGCTGTGATAGTGCCTTCGTAAGTGGGTCAACAATATTATCATCAGTGTGTATTTTGTATATCTTCAACTCGCCTCTTGGTATGATCTCCCTGATCAGATAGAAGCCCTTGAGTATATGTTTGGACCACTGGTGAGACTTGGGTTCCTTAGCTTGTGCAATGGCTCCATTGTTGTCACAATAGAGTGCCATTGGATCAGTAATGCTAGGGACTACTCCAAGTTCTGTGACGAGCTTTTTGATCCAAATAGCTTCTTAGCTGCATTCGAAGCCGCTATATACTCAGCCTCGGTCGTAGAATCGGCCACTGTCTCTTGTTTTGAACTTTTCCAACTTACAGAGCCACTATTCAAGCAAAACACATAGCCAGATTGTGACTTAAAGTGATCCTTATCTGACTGGAAACTAGCATCAGTGTAACCATTTACAATGAGCTCATTCTCTCCTCCATAGACTAAGAAGACATCCTTAGTCCTTTTCAAGTACTTAAGGATGTTCTTAACTGCTACCCAGTGACGCTCACTTGGGTCAGATTGATACCTGCTCCCCATGCTTAAAGCATGTGAGACATTAAGCCTCGTACATAACATGGCATACATGATAGATCCAATAGCTGAAGCATATGGAATCTTAGCCATTTTATCTCTCTCATCTTGTGTTTTAGGACACATGTCCTTTGAGAGATAAATGCCATGTAACATAAGTAAGAATCCTTTTTTGGATTCTTCCTTGGTGAACCTTTTCAACACTTTGTCAATATATGTACTTCGACTTAGATCCAGCAGCTTGCTCGATCTATCTCTATAGATCTTTATTCCAAGGATATAGGCTGCTTCTCCTAAGTCTTTCATAGAAAAGCAATTCCCTAGCCAAGTTTTGACAGATTGTAGGGTAGGAATGTTATTTCCTATGAGTAATATGTCATCCACATATAACATTAGGAATATGACAGCACTCATACTAACCTTTTTGTAAACACAAGGTTCATCTTCATTCTTGATGAAGCCAAACTCTTTGACTGTTTCATCAAAACGAATCTTCCAGCTTCGAGAAGCTTGCTTTAATTCATAAATGGATTTATGAAGCTTACACACCTTGTTGGCATTCTCAGGATTGATAAAATCATCAGGTTGTGTCATATACACATCTTTTGACAAGTTTCCATTCAAGAACGCAGTTTTAACATCCATCTGCCATATCTCATAATCATGGTATGCGGCGATAGCAAGCAAAATTTGAATGGACTTGAGCATTGCAACTGGTGAAAAGGTTTCATTGTAGTTTATACCATGCCTTTGTTTGAAACCTTTGGCTACCAATCGACCTTTATAGGTATGCACGTTACCATCCATGTCGGTCTTCTTTTTAAAGACCCACTTGCACCCCATGGGTTTCACCCCTTCAAGTGGATCAACCAAGGTCCATACTTGGTTTGTATACATGGAGCCCATTTCGGATTTCATGTCTTTAAGCCATTTCTCATAATCTGGGCTCATAATTGCTTCTTTGTAAGTGGTAGGCTCATCATTATCCATGAGCAATACGTCGTCGTGCTGAGTGGTGAGAAGGTTAAGCTTCTCAGGCTCTCGATGTATCTTATTAAACCTATATGGGCCTTGTGCTTCTGGAGCTATTTCCTATTCCACAACATCTTGTGGGACTTGCTCTTGTTCCACTAAAGGTTTAGTGACATTTTGTGGTTCTTGAACCTCTTCAAGCTCTATTTTCTTCCCATGGCAAGTTTTCTACTCCTTGTTAGTCCCTACACATTCATGCAAATGTGAGAACGACATCCAGTATCTAATACCCAAGATGAAGTAGACAGATTTATCTCAATCACATATATACTTGCGGTGGAAGTCTCACTTCCTTTCTTTTTCTTCAACTCCTCAAGATACACAGTGCAGTTTCGCTTCCAATGACCAGTCTTATTACAATGGAAGCACTTTCCTATCTTAGCAACACCATCAGATGGCTTGAGCTTTTTAACCTTTTCCTTCTTGTTACCCTTGGGCTTGGGCTTACCCTTGGGCTTGGGCTTACCCTTTGGATTTGGTCTTGTCAATCACCATAACAGAAGTAGGCCTTGACTTCTTCAAGTCTTGCTCAGCAGTTCTCAACATATTGAGCAATTCTACCAGTGTCTTATCCATACTGTTCATGTTGTAGTGCAACACAAACGAACTATAGCTATCCGATAAGGATTGGAGGATGAGATCAACAGACAACTCTTTATGCATGGTGAAGCCCAGTACTTTCAGCCTTTCAATGTACCTAATCATATTAAGTACATGGTGTGCATCGAAGCTCCCTCAGCCATGTTGCTTTGGAAGAGCGCCTTAGACATCTCATAATGTTCGTGCCATACTTGCTCGTGGAACATTTCCTTGAGATGTTCGATCATATTTAACGGTTTCATATTCTCATGTTGCTTTTGGAGTTCAAAACTCATGGAAGCTAACATTAGGCACTGCACGTCAGTGGCATCATCCAAATGCTTTTGGTAAACTTGCTTTTCAGTAGTGGAAGCCTTCTGTCGAGGTTGCGTAGGGATCGCATGCTCAAGAAGATATAACTTCTTTTCATGAGTGAGGAGTATCCTCAAATTTCTATCCCAGTTTAAGAAGTTTGCCCTAACCAACTTGTTATCCTTATCAAGGATAGAACAGAGGGATAGATTGTTATTTGCTATGATAATTTTACAATCATAAAATATGCAAGTAAGTAACATTGTGATTAAAATAATTTAATTATGGTCTTTTAATTAAATGAATTGCTTCTACTATTTCCTCAAGCCAATAGCCCTCACTATCAACTTGAGAAACCTTTTTGCCTAGACTTCTTAGTGGACCAAGATCCATATTTGGTCCCATTATGATTTTAGCTGGGCTAATGCGTCCAATGAGATTATGTAGGTAGACAACTCTTGTCAATTGCATCTCATGCAACTCCTGGATAGTTGGGTGAACAACTCTTGTTCTAACTCATCATATGGGTTAAAGCCCAACCTATGCCTCTAAATCTTATTAGGTTTGACTGAGCCAATGCCCTAATTTGATTCAGTTAAGTCTGACCCAATACACTTGGAGATAACTATTATCTCATGCAACGTGAATTCCTAAGGTAGGTATGGCTTTGACTGAGCCAAAATAGCACAATACCGAACAAAGTAGCACAATACCGAACAAAGTCTCTTTCACTTGCATTGTATTGAAAGGCATCTTTATTTGTTATCTTTAACTTAATATTTATTTTGAGGAATTTTTAATTTTACCGTCTCACCTAGCATGCTTTTCTAACATACATATATATATATATATATATATATCAACATATATAAGTAAAAACATAAAATTAAATGTGACATGGTTATGACTTTTCTTTTATAAAAGAACCTAGGGATACATTGTTTTTCTAAATGCTGTCTCCTCAGTTTCCCTTCAAGCGTCACTTCGGTTCACCTTGGCTCCGGACCATCTTGGCTCCAAATGTTGTACATTTTACAAGATAATCCTATTTATTTATGTAACTATTACATAAATAAATTACAAATAAACCAAGGCTTGCTGGCCCAATTTAAATTTATTTAAATAAATTACAACCCATGTAAACCTAAGCCTATAACCATGCACCATGCAACCATCTGTATCACTTACGAATCAAGCATCAAGCATACGTAGCAATATCACATATTAATTTGCATACTTCTTAATTAAAATCTAATTTTAATTAATTGAATTTTAATTAATTATGGGTATCAAGAGCTGTTTTAATTTAATTTTAATTTTTAAAATTCAATTTGGGCTTAATTGAAATTTTAATCTCATTAAAATCTCAAAACCATTGAATAACTCTTATCCAATTTAATATAGGGAATATTGAAAATAAAAATTTTATCAAGATAATTCCTTTTGAAATTTTAATCTTATTAAAATCTCAAAAACCATTAGATAACTCTTATCCAATTTAAAATAGAAAATATTTTAAAACAAAATTTTATTAAGATAACGTTTTTTTGAAATTTTAATCTTATTAAAATTTCAAAACCCATTTGATAACTCTTATCCAATTTTATTTTAAAAAATATCTTTCTTTAAAATATATTTAATTTAAAACTCTTATTAGGATAACTTTTATCCGAATTTATTTTAATTAAAATAAAAAAATATTAATTTTTTTACAAGGGTGGCAACTACAAGGTTGCTTACAGGGTTTTTGACAAAACAATTTTGATAACTGCTCTAATATCAAATATATTATATAAAAGCGTGCAGGGTTTGTGCCAAATAATTTTGATAACATTTTAATTACAAGTTTGAAAAGAATTCTAATATGAAATTTTTAATTAAACAAATCCCTACAGGATTTATTTAAATATATAATTGTCTTACAATTATTTTATGTTGCTCAAACGAATTTTGAAAATTAAAATCAAATCTGTAACAACTTACAATAAAACAACATCATCGCGAATTGAATTCGCTATCCCGAAAGCCGTTTGCACACCGGCTCTGATACCACTATAAGATTTCGTTGTTTCAGTTTATCATGTCATACATGAAAATAAGCAACGAATTAGAAAAACAACAAAACTAAAATCACCAGGATCATGTAACAAGATTGTTTTCGGGATAGAATCTAACATTTTTTGTGTGACTCATGTAGGAATGTTCAACTTTTGAATATGACAACCCACAAACATCCCTCGATTTATCGTTAACTCAAGACTCCTAGCTGAGAGAAGCCCTCTAATGGTATCCACATGAGTAGGATGCAAAACAAGACTTTTGCCTGAGACAATGTGTGATTGGAAGCAAAGGGAGGAGGAAGGAAATTGTTTTCTGAGAGTGCTAGCTCCAAGAGGCAGAGCGGCTATAAAAAATATTCTGTATAACTTTTAGACTTAATGTTATTTTTATAATGCCTCTTAACAAAACCCTAAGAAGGCTTTAGCCTTAGTCCAATTAAATTGGGTCTTTTGGGCCTTTTAAAATTACTTAATTCAAATCTAATTGATTGTAGGGTATACTCTAACACTTTATTACATACACATTGCCAGACATCTACATATTTGATAGAACATACACTAAGAAAATGACCAATAAAACTAGCAAGATAATCTTATACAGACATGCGTCATTTTCACTCTTTGCCATCATTCCTTTGTAAGCAGTCATCTTCTTTTTTCTGACTTCTAACCTTATTGAGCAACATACTGATTTCGTCAACCTTAATAGATTTCTTCAATTCTTCATTTTCAATCCTCAACTACCTGTTTTCTATCAACAATATATTGTTCTGACTTATTAATTCATCATTCACATATTTGAGATGAACCTTTGGGATTTGATCACCATCATTCGTATCAACCCAATGGAAAAACCCACACCCACCGATCTATAACAAATAGTATAAACCTCAAAATTAGTAACAAATTTTGATAAAATCTAACAAAATCTAACAAATTAGTATAAAACCCATTGGCTTTAACAAAATCTGAGATAAAATCTAAATGAGCCATACCTCCTTCTAATTTGGGCAGCCATAGAACTTCTTTCCTTTGTTCCATGGTGTGGTAACCGTGAATTTTCTAAAGTTAATATTAAATACTTGTAAATTTAATATTAAAGCGAAAGATAAATTAAAGTAAATAAATAAAATTATTTACTAAAAGGGAAACAGTGTTGGAATTTCCCGAAATTGATGAAATAATGAAATAGAGAAAATTTAATTTGGATAAATGGAAATCCAAATTAAATAAGAAATGAAGAGGAGAAATTAATTGGATATTAAGAAATCCAAAAAAAAAATGCTTATATTATATATTTATATAATTAGATTATATAAATATATTTTATATGTTTTTATATAAATACATATGTATATATATATATATGAAGTATAGTATATATTATAAAATGATATATATACTATTTTATATTTAATAAATACATGTGTATATTTTATACACAATTATGTATGTAAATAAATATATATGAAATATATATTAATTTTAATTAAAGTGTAAATATATATTGTTAAAATAAAATATATATGTATATGTTGGCTCTATAAGCTATACCGAGAGGAGGGTGAATCGGTTCTTAGCTAACCTGATACCCGTTTTTCGATTCTTCTAAATTCTCTAGCCTATTTGAGTGTTTTCTAAGTTCTCTACGCTATGCAATTATACAATATAAATTCAATACAATAAACTCAAATATAATTGCAAATAAGTAAAGAGAGTAATTATAGAGAAATGTACGCAAGCGATTTATAGAGGTTCGGTAACCTTGCCTACGTCCTCTATCTTGAGACACTCCCAAGGATTTTTCCAAATTCACTATCCTTGAATTTGTTACACTCCCTCTTTTTCTAGGCTAAAGAGAAACCTCTCTCTTTTTCTAGGCTCAAGAGAAACCTCTCTCTTTTTCTTAGGCTAAAGAGAAACCTCCCTCTTTTTCTAAAGCTAAAGAGAAACCTCCCCTTTTACAAGGAATGGATTAGTTTACAAATTGTGTAATCAAATAAGGGCCTCTAGATAGGCAAGTGATTATAATGTTTAAGCATAAGGAAAAAGCCTATACAAGATTTGTGCTATTCTATACAAAGAATATGAGAATGATGGAAGATGAAGACTTTGTAGCTCTTGATTTGTTGTTGAGGCTTGAGGAAGATGAATAAGATGATGAAAGATGTTGCTTGGTTGTTCCTCTACCTTCTTTTAGCTTTTAAGCCTCTATTTATAGTCCCTTGGATGGTTTGTGGACGTTGGTTGGAGCCAAAACAGAAACTAGCCGTTGTATCTCACAGAAACTAGCCGTTGGGGACTTTCTGACTTAAAGGGATCGATCCTTTTACCAAAGGGATCGATCCTTTTCTTCATTTTAAGCTTCCAGGGCATTCTGCCAAAAAAGGATCGATCCCTTTTCTTAGGGGATCGATCCTTTTCTTCTAGAGGACATTTTTCCTGCAGTTTTGGGTTAGAAATGATATAGCCTTTGATTCTAAATCAACCCAAAACATTTATAAGCTTTAAGGGAGTTTTTCTTGACTTTCTCAAATGAAAATATTGTCCAAAAACTTATAAGTAATTTTCTAAACTTATGTTCAATAATTCTTGAGAAAATTACTTAATATTGAAAACTATTTTATAAAGTATTAAGATCGATAAGAATATATCATTAGATCATGGTCTTAATGTTTGATATAAACACTTAAAATGGATTGAGAAAATCATGTGTGGTAAGGCAAATTTACAATATGAATTAAAACATTAAAGCTTACTTAAGTTTTGTCATTTCAAAATATATATGGTAATTTAAAGCTAACAGTATATATTATTAATAATATAATTATATATATAATTATAACTATAATTATATATATTAAAAAAATTGGAAATGGGAATCGGGATATACCCGATTCCCTTGTTCTTTTCTCCTCTATTAAAACAGAGGAGAAAATGTAAAGAGAGGCTGGCGTTTGTCGGTCGAGAGGAAGGAGAAGGGAGAGAGAGAGTGACGCCACCGGTGAACAGAGAAGGAAGAAGAGAGAAGCCAATCGGTGACGAGCAGAAAAAGGAAAGGAGAAAAGAAGAAGCGAAGCGAAACCGAGAGGAAAAGCCAAAAGGAAAGGAGGAAACGGTGGTGCCGGCTGATCCGGGCATCGCCATTGCCTCCGACGTCGTCAGCAGATGGAGAGGAAGCTGAAAGGAGGATCGGTGGTGAAGGGAGAAAAGAGAAAAAAGATGGAGAAAAGGGGAAAGAAGCCGTCGCTGCCACCTCCAGATCTGGTGTCGTCGCCGTCAGTGGGGAGGAAAAGAGACCAGATTTGGCTTCAGCACCACCTCAGCCAGCTGTGGGGAGGCCGAACTGGCGAAGAACCGACCAGTGAGGGGCTGAACCGCCTAATGAGACCGAACCAGTCCGAACCGGTTCAGACTAGAAAAAAAAAGAAAAAGAAAAAGAAAAAGAAAGGAAAAAGAAAAAGAAAAAGAAAAGAGAAAGAAGAAAAGAAAAGGAAGAGAAAAAGAAAGGAGAAAGAAAAAGGGAAGGAAAGAAAAGAAAGAAAGAAGGAAAAGAAAAAGAAGAAGAAGAAAGAAGAAAGAGAAGAAAAGGAAGGAAAGGAAAGAAAAGAATGGTAAGAAATTTAAAGATTTTGCTATGTTCCGTAGCAATTTATAGAATTTATTGGAATTCTTTCTAAGCGAATATACGTGTGTTAAATTGTGGCAGCAAGGAAGTGAGACAAATGTGGAGTTCACCCAAGCTCGAAAGTCGGAAAACGCGCTAAGCTTTGGCAAATAAGTAAGATACTTTTATAAAGCATTAGTAGCTTTATATTGTATAGTTTGAAATTGTGATTTTGATATGAATGATTATTGAAATGATTGTTAAATGCTAAGAGGACCCACAACTGATGGTGGGGGTCTTAGTAAGAGATAAAGAAATTGTGAGAATCAACGGCTGTGGTTATAAATTGTATTTTCCTTGCAGGATGTTTAGTAAAAATTATGCCGTTATATAGCCGAAATTTTTAGGAAAATGTTTGAGGAAAAAGATTAAGTTTCTCACATAAATGGAATCTTAGAAATAATTATTGAAAATAAACACGTAAAGGACTTCATAGTATTACTGGAAAAAGTTGATATTGGAATCGATGAGAAGGTAGATTATTGAGCATGATAACGTGATAAATTTTATTGTTTAAGCTTTATGGAATCGATAAATCAAATTATCTTAATATCACAAAGTGGTTATCAAGCTGAGATTGAGATGGAATATCTATTTGGAGGATCACTGATAAGAGTAACGATGGTTATATGATATAAATTAAAAGAGAAAAATCGAAGTTGTAATTTTATTGGTCGATTGGCTGAATTTCGGAATTAATGATCGAGAGATGATTTCAGAATTGATAGATTCAGATAAATGGATGTCACACACGTGATTATACGAAATTGATTATAACCTTGGAATAGGTTTTGAAAAAAAAATAAATATCCTCTCATATTTGAGTGACTTGGAGAAATTGGATGACATGATGAACGGTTCGTCTTAGTGGTATGATTGAGACGATGATAATAAGAAAAGTATATCGTGATGCTGTATGGACATTGATAGAACACATGTCTACACAAAAATATATTTGTACACATCGATATTAAATAAACGTGAACTGAGACTACTACAATAATGTGAAGACTGTAAATTTTCTAAATAAATATTAAATATCCGGAAAGTTTAATTTGGATAAATTGAAATCCAAGTTAAATAAGAGATGAAAATGGAGAAATTAATTTTGATATTACGAATTCCAAAAAAATTAAAGAAATAAGAAGGTATATATTTATATAATTATAAAATTATATTATATAAATATATTTTAAATGTTAAAGAAATAAAAATGTGAATAAAATATAATTATATAAATAGATTATATAATATATTTTTACACGTTTTTAAATAAATATATATATGTGAAATATATATTATTTAGATCAAAGTGTATATATATATACATATATTCTAAGATAAAGTATGTATATATGTATATATATTTAATTTTAATAGTAAATGATATATATATAAATCTAATTTTATATATAAAAAGAAAAAAAAAGAAATTGAAAAAAAAAAAGAAGGGGGGGCGGGAATCGGGATACCCGATTCCCTCCCAAACTTTCTCCCCCTCTGTTACAAAACAGAGGAGGGAATAAAGCTGCAGATTCCCCGACGGTGGAGAGAAAGAGAAAGAGAGAGGAGAGGCCGACAAGCCGAGGGAGGGGAAGGCAGAAGCAACAGGCGACCGGCGGAAAAGAAAAGGGAAAGGAAAAAGAAACGAAACGCAACAGAGAAGAAAAGAGAGGGAAGAAAGGAAAGAAGAAAATGGCGGTGCCGGCCGATCCGGGCACCGCCGTACCCATCATGACGTCGGCGAAGGTAAGGGGAACGAGAAGGAAGCCGAAGATGGAAGGGAGAAAGGAAAGAGGAGGGAGAAAAGAGAGGAGAAGAGGTCGAAACCCACCATCCCAGATCCAGCGCCGTCGCCGGCGATGGGGGAAAGAGAAGACCAGATCCGGCTTCGTGGCGATCCCAGGGTGCTGAGGAGTGGCCGAATCGCCGGAATGTGTGGCCGCAGGTGGTCGAACCGGCCAGCCAAAGGCTGAACTGACTGAACCGGTTTGACCCGACCCGACCCGGTTCGACCCGACCCGAACCAGTTCAAAAAAAAAAAAAAACAGAACAGAAAAGAAAAGGAGAGAAAAAAAAAAAGAAAGAAGAAAAGAAAAGAAAAGGAGAAAGAAAAGAAAGAAGAAGAAAAAGAAAGAAAGGAAAAAGGGAAGGAGAAGAAAGAAGAAAAAGAAAGAAAAAGGAAGGAAAGAAAAGAAAAGGATTGGTAAGGAAAAAAAAATATAAATTGATTGATATTTATTGAATAAGTTTATTTATATATATTTATGTAAGTGCAATTGGTGTTGAAATTGTAGCGGAAGTGACAAAGACGTGATAGGCGTTCGACGAAGCTTGGAGCTCGTCACGGCGCTAAGTTTGAGCGTTAGGTAAGATACTTTTATAAAGCATTAATAGCATTATATTGTATGTGGGATTTATGATCTTATATAATGCTCTGATGGAATGATTTTTAATGGAATTATGATTTTTTTTATATATGATGAATTGATTTAATTGATGTTAAAAATACTAAGAGGACCCACAATTGATGGTGGGGGTCTTAGTAAGAGGTAAAAATTGGTGAGAATCAATGGCTGCAATTATAAATTGTATTTCCTTGCAGGAGGTTTAGAGGAAATTAAGCCGTTATGCTGCCGGAATTTCCACAAAAATATTTGAGGAAAAAGATTAAGTCTTTCACATAAATGGAATCTTGGAGATAATTATTGAAAATAAATATTGAAAGGATTTTATAGTATTACCGAAAATGTTTGATATTGAAATCGATAAGAAGATAGATCGTTAAAAATGATAATGTGGTGAATTACATGGTTTAAACCTTATAGAATCGATAAATCAAGTAATTTTAATATCACAAATGGTATCAAGTTGAGATTGAGGTGGAATTATTAATTAGACGGATCACGGATAAAAGTGATGATAATTATATGATATAGCTTGGAAGAGAAGATCACAGTTGAAATTTCGATGGTCGAATGATTGGATTGTGAAGTTATTAACGGAGTAATGATTTACAGAATTTATCGAGTCCGGTTTCATGATTTTGAAATAATTCCGAATGTGATAATATGGACAAACTCGAGAGATCAAAATGGAGATTGAATTACGACACAATCCGATCAATTATGGATTCAAAGAAATGAGTGATAAATATGTGAAAAGATGATTGTGCTTATAACCTTAGAATAGATCTTGAATAATAAGATCGACAATTGCATAAGTTCGGATAAAATCATAAAGGCCACATGAAAATTGATTTGAGGATTTAGATACGATTTTGTGATAGTAAATGAAATTGAACCTCAAATCGAAAATGATGAACATGTATCAATAGATCAAATCATAGATAGATTTGATAAGTGACTATCGATTTTGTGATTCTGTTATCCTCGATGTCGATTCTGGAACAGATATTGAATGATGATATTATTATTTGCATAATTTCGGTAACTTGATGACTATTTAGAAACTGATGTTTAAATGCTTATAGAAACTTAGAGGATTCATACAAATGAAGCGATCCTAATATTGATGATGAGATGTATAAATGATTATTATAATAGTCGATGAGATTGAGAAAGGATATTGAATACCGAATGGTCTGAATACCAAGTGATTCGATTTCCGAATGAATTGAGTACTGAGCAAGTTGAATACTAAATTAAATGAATAGTGAATGAATTAAATAGTGATTTACTGATTTGACAGAAAGAAAGTCTTGAAATCGAATAGTTGATGGCGATAAAGTTGAATGAATCGCTTCTCTGTATTTGATGAAAATATTACCGAAGTTGCATACTAAAATGTTTTACAGCATCACATTTAAGCATGCTTTCTTGCAACTTGGAACATTTTAATAATGTTTATATGAATACTGAAAAGTATTGATTTGTTTTGAAATGAAAGTATATGGTAAATATATATATATTTTGATATATGAAGTCTCATATAGAATTTTACCATATGCTTTACATGATATTAAAAAGAAAGCTATATATTTAAATGTTTTATGAGATTATAGGCACCTTAAAAGAATTAAATTCAATAAAGCATAGTGGAAACCGCCTAATTGGAGCTGTGCTCATTAGGATGAGAGATGCTTGTCCGACAATAGTCGTGGATAGGTCTCAGTCACGCCTGATCAGTGGGGCTGAGAGAGATGAGGTCTATGGCCATAGATAGCGCCCTAGTTGGTTTCCAGGGGACGATGACATGATTTTCACTGCTAGCTACAGTGATTTAAGTCTTTATTGATAGAGAGATGATAGGGATTTAGCCTAGTCTCTAACCGATATGATATGAAGTCTAGAGTATGATTTTATTGATATGAACTCTAGACTTGACATGATTTATACTGTACATGAAACAAATTTGAAATGAAATATGTTTTGAAACAGTACATGTTTTAAACATGTTTTAAAAGTCCATGAGATATGAATTCGACACTTATATGATTTATATGTGATTTTGTGTCGAACATGGCATAATATGCGGTCTAGAGTATAGTTTGATTTGATATGAACTCTAGACCTGATATGATTTACAGTAAATGTTTTAAAAGTATATGATAAATGAATTCGACACTTACATGATTTATATACGATTTTGTGTCGAATTTGAAATGACATGCGGTTTAGAGTATAGATTGATTTGATATGAACTCTAAACCTGATATGATTTATAGTATATGAAAAATGTTTTAAAACCGCACATGTTTTAGACATGCTCTGAAAACGAATACACGAATTGAAATTGAATATGTTTCTATTATGCCTTAAAGGCAAACTTGAAATGAATTGAAAATTCATATGTTGAGCATGTCCTAAAGTATATATGATATGATTTGAAATGATAGTGGTTTATACAGAAAAATTACATGAATTGCATATTAAACCCTGATATGATAATATGCTTAGTATATGAGAATTCCATGAGGAATGTCATGACTCGACGTTAATGATGTTTCATTTATACGAGGACATGATATGATATGATATATGAACATAAGATTGATATGAAGAGAATTCTGATCTTACTCTATCATGAGCATAAATTCCCATACGATAAGTGATATGAATTGATATAAGACGGGAATATGATTGTTAAATGTAAATTGACTCGATAGGATATTTCAATTAAACATGAAGAATATATGAGGAACATCATGACTCGATGGTAACGATGTTTCATATATATGATGTCATGATATGATATGAAACATGAATATAGAAACACACGAAGAGAATTATGACTTTGTACCACCGTGATCATAATCCACAATATGAGAATTGATAAGAGATGATAGAATACAGAAGTATGATTATGAAATGAAAAGGGAAAATGAGAAGTGATAATGAGATGTATCGATGAGAAAGGATTAACTATAATTGCACCCTTGCAAGTTTTAAGCATTACAGTTTAA
Source organism: Heritiera littoralis (assembly GCA_031772115.1). Classification (NCBI taxonomy): domain Eukaryota; kingdom Viridiplantae; phylum Streptophyta; class Magnoliopsida; order Malvales; family Malvaceae; genus Heritiera; species Heritiera littoralis. The sequence goes on from JAPDPK010000089.1 coordinate 753,157, forward strand.
GGCAGTATAATCCTACTCTTGTATTTATATTAGTATCTTATTGAGCCGTGGTTTCGCTCACCCCACTAAATTTCATCTCTTTCAGATTATTGAAGTTAACATCTGCCATGTGAGCTGCTCAGTGGGCATCGGAGACGGTGTATGGACTTGGTACTAATCTTCTGAGGTATATGTTCCTTATAAAATACTTGTTTACATGTAAGACTTAAATTGATGCACAGTACATATTCTGTTAAACAAGTCGGGATGTAACTAAGAACCGTTTCCGTGGTTGTTAAATATTTAAATAAAATGACTATAGGTCACCTAAATAGTATAGTGACTACACTGACACCGAATACAAACCTTAAAATGAAAAAGAAAAATTTAATCCATAAATTTGTAGACTAAGAAAAGTACAAGTATTAAAGGAAAGTCGCAGCCTTCGGGTCGTGACAAATAACGTGGATAGTCGCAAGGTGACTTAAATGATTGAAAACGCTGTTGATAGTGGAAATTAGCAAATCCTCTTAAGTGGGTAAATTGCCAAGTAAAAAAATTGAATTAATGATGCCTTCATAGATAACTCTAGCATGGTATTACATTATACAAGCCATATAAGAATTGAGTTAAGGATTGTGACATGGTTCGGTGATAGTGAATGAAATTGAACATCAAGTCGAAAATTATGAAGGTGCATCAATAGATAAAATTATAGATGGATTGATAGACGACTATTGATCTTGTGATTTTATATCCTCGATGTTGACTTTGGAATAGGTCCTGAGTGATGATACAGGTAATTGCATAATTCCAGTATCTTAATGGTTATATAGAAATATGATATTTAAATATTCAAAGATACTAAAAGGACTTATACTGACAGTGGTGGTCCTAGTATTGAATGATAAAATGTACAAGTGATTTTTATAGTCGATAATTACTACGAAATGATACTGAATATCGAGGAACCACAATGAATATCAAAATTACATATTAGGTATGATTTGATTGAAATCAAAAGGATGGAATTGAGGAGTTGGATTATAGTTAACACGATAATTAAATGATATATTTTACGAAAATGATAGTTCATTGTTTGAAACTCATGATTGAATCTACATTGCATTTAAGCATGCCTTCTTACAACTTGAAACTTTATAATAATGTTTATATGAATACTGAAAAGTATCGATTTGTTTTGAAATGAAAGTATATGGTAGGTAGATATATATATATATATATATATATATATTTTGATATATGAAGCCTCATACAGAATTTTACCATATGCTTTACATGATATTAAAAAGAAAGCTAAAGATTTAAATGTTTTATGAGACTGTAGGCGCCCTAAAAGAATTAAATTCAATAACGCATAGTGGAAACCGCCTAATTGGAGCTTTTCTCATTTGGCAGAGATGCTTGTCCGACAATAGTCATGGACAGGTCTCAATCACGCCTGATCAGTGGGGCTGAGAGAGATGAGGTTTATGGCCATAGATAGCCCCCTAGTTGGTTTCCAGGGGATGATGACATGATTTTCACTGCTAGCTATAGTGATTTAAGTTTTTATTGATAGAGTGATAGGGATCTAGCCTAGTCTCTAACTGATATGATATGAAGTCTAGAGTATGATTTTATTGATATGAACTCTAGACTTGACATGATTTATACAGTACATGTTTTAAACATGTTTTAAAAGCACATGTGATATGACTTTGACACTTGTATGATTTATATACGATTTTATGTCGAACTTGAAATGATATGCGGTCTAGAGTATAGATTGATTTGATATGAACTCTAGACCTGATATGACTTACAGTATATGAAAAATGTTTTGAATTGACATGATATGAAAAGAGAAATATGCATGTTTTGATTTGAAATGATATGAAAATACATGTTTTGAATTGACATGATATGAAAAGAGAAATGTGCACGTTTTGATTTGAAATGATATGAAAAGACACGTTTTGAATTGACATGATATGAAAAGTGAAAAGACATGTTTTGAATTGACATGATATAAAATGAGAATTGTGTATGCTTTCAACCTTAAATATGAAATGAATTGAAAATTCATATGTTGAGCATGTTCTAAAGTATATATGATATGATTTGAAATGATAGCGGTTCATACAGTGAAATTACATAAGCTGTCTACTAAATCATGACATAATAGTATACTTTTTACATAAGATATGTCATGACCTTATATAGTACAAAAGCATGAAGAGTATATGAGGAGTATCACGACTCGATGGTAACGATATTTCATCTATATGATGATATGATATGATATATGAACATAGAATATGCACAAAGAGAATTATGACTTCGTACCACCGTGATCATGATCCTCCATATGGAAAGTAATATGAGATGATAGAATACAGAAGTATGATTATGAAACGAAAAGTGATTGATACGATATCTCAATTGGACATGATGTACTATGAGATTGATGAGAATATGGACTAATAGCATATGATATTCAAATTGGACACGACATAGTGTTGTGCGATGACTTGGTAGGATATCTCAATTAAACATGATACACGATGCATTGTTATGCGATGCATCATGGTATAAGGATAAGAAGATTGAAAATGATTATTGATTTATTTAGAAGTCTGAGTGATAGACAGATGATAAAAATTGAGATAATGAGATGTTATCAATGAAAAAGGTGAACTGTAATTGCAAACTTGCAGGTTTTAAGCATTGCGGTTTAAGACAGTATAATCCTACTATTGCATTTATATTAGTATCTTACTGAGTCGTTGTTTTGCTCACCCCACTAAATTTCATCTCTTTTCAGACTGTTGAAGTTACAATATGCTATGAGAGCTTTTAAGTGGGCCTTCGGAGACGGTTTGCAAGTTTGGTACTGACCATCATCCTGCGAATTCACTTCGCTACTTTTGAGGTATACATTCCTTGTAAATCTCTTGTTTACATGTACAGACTTTTATTAATACACAGTACGTTTGTTGTTCAATGAGTCGAGATGTAACTTAGAGATGTGATAAAGGATCAGTGAAATTAGAGTAGTAACTACATTGACACCGAATACAAACCTTAAAATGAAAAAGAAAAATTTAGTCCATAAATTTGTAGACTAAGAAAAGTATGAGTATTAAGTGAATGTCGCGGTCTTTGGGTAGTGACACATGGTGTTGTCAAGGTGCAGATTGGGGCCCTCAATTCACAATGGCAAACCAAATTCCTAGAATGATTTGTGGGTTTTGAGCTCCAGTTGCTTCTACACTCTACCATTTGTGGGTCTTCCGTTACTACTAAAAGTGAAGAAACAATCCTTGAACCAAAGTATCAATCTAAGAAAAATTTCTTTTACTGGATAAGGATTTTGAAATCAACATTAGAAATGGTTGGTAAGGATTTCGAAGGAGAAGAGATTTTGAGCAGATAGGATTTTCATCTTTTCATTGAAAGAGCAAAAAATCGGGGGAATACAAAAACGAAATTTCCTTTTTTTTTGGGTTATTTTTTATTATATTTAGGATTTAGTTTTTTCCAAATAAGAAATATATAGGTGACATGGCATATTTAATGAGAGTTGAGGTGAATTTATGGTCCAAATGGTAGAATTTGATTGGTCTGAAATGCCACGTCATCATTTTCTCAAATGTCGTTAGGGTTTGGGGTTAAGTGTCTGACGGAAGAAAAGTTGAAGTACCAAAGTGATAATAAAAATTCATTAAGTATCAAAGTGATAAAAGTGGTATAGTTCAAGAACTAATTTATACATTAACCCATCAATTTAAGAATAAAATGCAAAAACATAGTAATTAATTAGAGTTGGCCCAAATTACTACATGATCAGTAACATACTTGGGCTTTTCTGACATGGTTTCCATTGTCACTAAACCACCCATGTTCCTATATGGATCATAAGGTAGGACTCCCAAGGGTTTACAAGGTTGAATGTTTGAGGAATTGCAGCTGAATCTGACTCATTTCCAAATTTCGTGATCAGGAAAAAGGATCTTTGATCTTGGATGCCACATATCGGAAACATTTTCACTCTTCAGAATGATTACAAATTGTAGTTTTAATGTTAACAGGCACTGAAGTCAAACAGTATTTCATGGCAATAATTATGCTTTCACAATTTCAAGCAGTGGTTAGGCGAAGAGGCTAGTGCTCCATTTAACCATGTCAAGATCAGTCATCTACTCATCAACTATAGCGACAGCAGTAGGTGAAATTTCTTCCAAATGGCAAGATTATGATATGATTTTTAAAATTATATGCTTTTCGAAAGTGTAACACTCAATCTTATATTGAGATATTGTGAGATGTTACTATGATATATAGTAGATTTGAAACCATACTATTGAGGTACTTTTTTGGAATAAAATCATGAGATCTTTGAATTAAAACTGACAATATTTCACAAGTTGGATGCGGATCTCCACAAAAAAACATTTCTTAACCATGCTCCAAATTAAAGTTGTGAATGCAACGGATCATGAGCATTGGCTCAAATGATTATATTCATACCTCTAAAATGTGAAAATTTTTTAAATCTGAAATTTGATTATCAATATCTATATTTTTTTTGCTCTAGATGACAGACTTCCATTGCAAAAAAAAGGTGAATACGAGAGTATCTTATCGATAATTGAGTTGATAATTCATCCCAATCCCCAGCGAAAAAGTCTTAATTCTCCCAATCAATCTTAATTTGGTATGTAAATTGTGGAGACTAGAGAACAATCTCAAAATTTTCAATGTGATATTGGAAAATCTAACCTTAGTCATTGTCTTTTTGAACTTCCTTGTTCATGGGAATTAAGATCACATTTAACAAGCAGATATCATGGCTATGATTTCGTCCGTAATCTGAGTTAGATGATTTTCATTTTTTAATTCTTTGGCATCGCGTACGCCATCAATTATTAGTTTCCATTCAACAATGGAAGCTGCTCTTTGGAATTCAAGCGGCTGCGGTAATTCAGCAAGAGAATGACATTTAAAACCCGTTTAACAAAGTTACCAAGGAGGCCGTCGGCCATCCACCTCTTCTTAGCAGCTTCTTCGACCTAACTCGGTTTCTAGTGGTTCTGATGTGGACCGCTACTCGCCTATGGCTGCTGCCATAGATTCTTTTGAGATCTATAATAGTGGTCACTAAGAAAATTAGTGGTCAGAATCACAGTAAAAGCATGCAGGAAAGTGGTTAGCAGTTAGCGGATGAATCGATTCTGGCAATGTTGAGAAGTGGATCTTAAAACTATATTCATTGCAGCTAAATTTGGCTAATTAATGGAGTTTTCAACACGAGGAAGGTGGGGAAGAAAATTATATAATTAGAAATTGCTTTTACATGCTGATATACGACGTAAACCTGTAAATGCTCTAATTACAAGAGTGGGGTATATAAATGATGAAAAAAAGATTAAGACTAAAGTAAAACCAAAAAAGACTTAAAAAGAAGTCATTTGAAAAAATATTATTATATTAGAATTGAAAAAACACATTGCCTTGAATAGAAATGAGTGGAGGAGAAGAATTTGTGCTCACGACTTAATGTGAGTTATATATGATTCATTTAATCCACATCAATTTATTGTGATAAAAGTTTTGATAATGATGATGTTTTTGTTACATCGATAATGAGAATTGTGGACTCTACATAGACGACCGTCACATGTTTCATTTTTTAAAATTAATTTTAAGAGAAATTCTACGGTATGGTCAAAATTTTTAATCTTGCAATAAAGCCAACTTAAATACATGATACTAAGCATAAATTTAGTGTTATGTTAGAATTATTGTAAACACATAATAAATTGATAATAAATATGAACATATATTACAGCAAAATTATTATGTATTTACATCTATTGACACTAATTTTACGTTTATCTTTATGTATTTACAATAATTCTAACATATTTTACTCATGTTGATACTAAATTTACTTTAAGTACTCGTCAATAATATCTAAAAATACTACTACAACCAATAGTGTATAGTTATATGTCGGCCTGATATTAGACCGTTTTGATCCGACTCAATTATATCCCTAGTGCGTATGACAATTTCTCGTATAATTATCTCAAATCAATTAAGATCTCTACTTGAAATCTCTATTGTCTATCTTTTTTTTTTTTGGTTCATAAGAGGTATAAAAGAGGAGTGGAAAATCGAACTTTGAACCTTCTCTTAAGAAGGGATAACAACTACTAGGTCAAGTTTTGGTTGTTTTTATCTTCATATGAATAACTATGAACTTCCTAGCTATTGCTTGGTTGATCATTAATGCCCTTACCAGTGCCAAAGTGCTTTAAATTTCCGTAGGAAGTGGCCAAGATAATATAGACTTGTAAGTATTCCACTATTACGTAGTCTTCGATTAGTCCTTACCCAATTAGCGAAAGAAATTCAAAGGGTTTTGCTTCCTATAAAATATTGTCGCCCAAGCAAAGTTCTGATTTTTTTTTCTTTTTTCTTTTCCCTAAATAATTTAAATTATAATATAAGCTAAATAAAATATATGAACACGTGTTTCCTCTCTTTATTGAATTTTCCTTGTTGGAACAAAAACACAGCCAATAATTTAAGAACAAACCAAGATTTCCAAGGCATGCATGGACTATATTGCTGTAGTTGTACCAAGTTCAATAGAATATATATATATATATATATATATATATATATATGTGTGTGTGTGTGTGTGTGTGTGTATATATATACATATATATATGGAAAATTATCCTATATACTGTCAGTGGAGTTTTTTAACTCCACAAGCAGGGTTAGGATGATGACATGTGTCTCATTTTATTTATTTTTTATTTTTTTAATATTTTTAAAAGACACATGTCATCATCCTAACCTTGCTTGTGGAGTTAAAAAACTTCACTGACAGTGGATAGGATAATAATCCTATATATATATATATATATATATATTTATATATATAAAGAGAGAGTTCGGTTTTTATATTGACTGGATTTTTTTCGCATACAAGAGTTAATAGATTATACATGTCCCATTTTTTTAATTACTTTTTGGATTTATATATAATGCATTAACGGTGTATAGTTTACATAAACTATCAATGAATCAGAGGTTGACACTTTATCAATAAGTCCTTATGAGCAAATAAAAAAATTTATTTATATTTACTTTTAAAGGTTTGACATATTTTTTAATTTGTCAATTGATGAGGTGTTAATTTCTGATGTATTGATAGTGTGTTGTCGGTACATCATATACAAACCCTTAATCTAATATAATATATATTATATTTTAGAAAACATAGCAACCTCATAAGTATACACATGACATTTTTTGAAACTGAAAATCAAATCATTTTTTTTATAACCACCCATTATCCACGCCAAAGAAATAGGAAGTAAAAAGAGATTAAAAACTCACTAAAAACCAACTCAATCTACCCATTTAAATCAATTTTAAAAATTCTGTTATCTGCTCATTATTCACACCCAAAAAAATAGGAAGTAGTGGAGTGATTAAAAAGCTCATTAAAAAACTAACTGCAATTTACTCATTTAAATCAATTTTAAAAATTATATGATCTAATATTCTAAATAGTATATATTTACAGTTTTCTTTTTTGCATTTTTTTCTCACAATCAATCCAATGTTTCAAAATTCAGTTTTTAAACAGTTTCTTATTTTATTCAAAAATCAGTACTATCTACCCATTTTATTTAAATTTCAGCTAAATTCATCAAAGAGAATGAGGAATGTATATTTACAAATTTAAAGGCATTAATTAAATAAAAAAATTAAAATATTATCTAAATATATTTGAAACTATTAAAATAATCTAAGTATTATGTTAAAAACTTTAAAATAATTAAAATATTATCTTACCTAAAAATAATTAAAATATTATTTGGCATCTACTCCATTTAAAAAATAAATTTAATTCTCTAATACATCTAAAACAATTAAAATAATTAAGCATAATTTTTAAAAAAAAATAAAGTGTGCGAATAATACAAATTTTAATTTATACATACATATTTAAATAAAATTAAATCGTGCATCGCACAAGTGGCAAACTAGTTTACAATATTTTTGATGATGTATTATTCCTTGGATATTCTATTTTTAAGTACGGATTAAATCTCAACGATAAAGTGAGATTAACAAGTCTATTGAAATTTATACATGTAACCAAATTTGTTTAGATTCAATATATATTATATTTCAAAAAACATAGAAACCTTATAAATAAGCTATATAAGCACTTACGTGAACATTTTCTTCTCATGACACATAAGATTAAGATACATGTAACATTTATTGAAATTGAAAGTCAAATTATTTTTTTTATAACAACGTATAATCCACACCAAAGAAATAGAAAGTAATGCAAAGACTAAAAACTTACTAAAAATCAACTCAATCTACCCATTTAAATCAATTTTAAAAATTCTATTATCTGCTCATTGTCCACACCCAAAAAAATACGTAGTGGAGCGATAAAAAAGCTTACTTTTTTTTGGTTGCTTTTTTTTTTTTGCAGAAAGGGGGTGCTTAGATTCGAACCCAAGAGTTACAAATACCATAACTCATCCTTAACCATTAGGCCAAAAAGTTGTTGGCAAAAAGCTTACTAAAAAAAACTAACTACAAGCTACTCATTTAAATCAATTTTAAAAATTCTATTATCTGATATTTTAGGTAGTATATATTTTACAATTTTCTTTTTTGCATTTTTTTCTCACAATCAATCCAACGTTTCAAAATTCAGTATTTCTTTAAACAGTTTTTTATCTTATTCAAATACCAGTACTATCTATTTATTTTATTTAAATTTCATCTAAACAGCATATCGACTCATCAAAAACAATAAAGAATGCAGATTTACAAATTTAAAGGCATTCATTAAACAAAACAATTAAAATGTTATCTAACTTAAAAATAATTAAAATATTATATGGCATCTACTCCATTTAAAAAATAAATTTAATCCTCTAATACATCTAAAAAAATTAAAATAATTAAGCATAATTTTTTTTAAAAAAATAAAGTGTGAGAATAATATAATTTTTTTATTTATACATACATATTTAAATAAAATTAAATCGTGCATTGCATAGGTGGCAAACTAGTTTTTTATATATTTGAAAAGATACGTATAATCTTACTAATTTCGTCAATGAAATCTAAAATTCTATTGATAAAATATATTTTAATGTTAGAAGTCTCCTTTAATTCCTTTCTTTTTGGTTTAAAGTAACAAGAATAGAATGAATTCAAACCCACTTAAACCTAAATTAACCATCTGTTCAGTTGAATGATTAATTTAATTATTTCAACTAGGTGGCTTTCACTTAACCCTTCATCAAGTTTAAAAAACTTCAAACAACTCAAATTATTAACAAATTAACAAGTTTCACATGCCCTCAAACTAAGCATTTTGTTTCTTGAGTACCAAGGCCTCTCATATTTGAATCTTTTTTGTGATTTGACTAAAATGATTCATCATTTTTTTAATGGAAATATATGGCATATTATTTTTTTTTAATATTTTTGATATTGCTTGATGCAGAAGACGAGTCAAATTCGAATTCGTCATTAACGTGTATTGAATATGATCGCAATTTTTTTTATTACTTTTTAAACTCTTAAATTCTCGATAAATATTGTTTTAGTTCGAACCTCTCTTTCATTTTTTGAAATTTTATCAATTAGAGACTAAGAAAAACATCCAAGTTCAATTTTTTTGATTGGTTCAAATTATATATAAAAGATTGTACCTAATTTTTAAAATTTTCGTTTTATTTTAATTATCCCAAAATTTAGAATTTTTTTCTCCTGATAAGAAAGTAATTTATACCCTCATCTGTTTTAATGATATTGCTTGATGCAGAAGACGAGTTAAATTCGAATTCGTCATCGACATGTATTGAATATGATCACAATTTTTTTATTACTTTTTAAACTCTTAAATTCTTGATAAATATTGTTTTAGTTCGAACCTCTCTTTCATTTTTTGAAATTTTATCAATTAGAGACTAAGAAAAACATCCAAGTTCAATTTTTTTGATTGGTTCAAATTATATATAAAAGATTGTACCTAATTTTTAAAATTTTTGTTTTATTTTAATTATCCCAAAATTTAGAAATTTTTCTCCTGATAAGAAAGTAATTTATACCCTCATTTGTTTTAATGATATTGCTTGATGCAGAAGACAAGTCCAATTCGAATTCGTCATCGACGTGTATTGAATATGATCGCAAATTTTTTTTATTACTTTTTAAACTCTTAAATTCTTGATAAATATTGTTTTAGTTCGAACCTCTCTTTCATTTTTTGAAATTTTATCAATTAGAGACTAAGAAAAACATCCAAGTTCAATTTTTTTGATTGGTTCAAAATATATATAAAGATTGTACCTAATTTTTAAAATTTTCGTTTTATTTTAATTATCCCAAAATTTAGAATTTTTTTCTCCTGATAAGAAAGTAATTTATACTTTCATCTGTTTTAACGGTTTGAGACTAATCCTATCCGGGGTTTAGTCATAGTTAAGGCTTCTTCACCCCTCCCCAAAGATGTGTTTAGTGGGAGTCGAACCCGAAAGCTTCTCCTACAAATTCAGTCCGCGTTACCAACTGAGCCACAACTTATGGGTGTAGTAATATATAAGATATATATAATTATAAAAAATCTCGTTTAATAGTAGTAATATATAACATGTACATGATAAATGATTATCATCCTAACTAAGTGAATCAAAATATACTCGAATATCTTGAAATTTTTTATGGAAATACAAATACATCGTATATTCGTTCTTTTTATATTTTTGGTGTTACATGACGCGGAAGACAAGGCAAATTAAAATATGTCATTAACGTGTATTGAATATTGTCGTAACGGCTTCGCGCTCGACGATTTTCGGAAAAAGCGTTTAAAAACAAGAATGGGGAGTCGCCACCAATCTTTTTTAACTAGGTGCGATTGGCCACCTAAAAATGTTTATCTTTTTAACAAAATCTCAAAATTAATTAAGTTTTATTAAAAAGATAATCTTTTGGTCTGCGAAACAAAAATTGGGTTCGGGGGTACGGTTACGCGTGGGGAAGGATTAGCACCCCCACGACGCCCGTTAAAAAACGGTACCATAATAATCATGTGTTATCCTTTAATTTTAATAAAATAGTCTTGGCTTTCGATTATAGGAAAAATTAGCGTATTTGCTTGAAAAATTGTCGTCATAAGGGGATTCATTATGAAAATCAACATGAACACCATTTATTGAAAAATTAAATCAAATATCCCAATCCTCTGGTAACATTTGAAATAATCCCTCTCACCTAGGGATCAGTCAAGAAATCACTACTTGTGAGTCTCATGACATCCCGTCCTTGGTGGTGCTCACGCTATTTTATGATTAATCGTATACATGTAGTATGGATAAAGACGCGTGATGCATATAAAACTTAAAGAAATTTTACTTATTTTTGATTTTATTAATGAAACTCTTGATATTGAGAAATTCGGCTAAATATCCCAATACTCTGGTAACAGTTAGCTAATTCCTCTCACCTAGGGATCAGCCAAGAAATCACTACTTGTGAGTCTCATGACATCCCATCCTTGGAAGAATTCCATCCATTATTTTCCTTTATTTATGCACATGATGCTAACATATGATTTAGGAAGTATCTATAAAAGGAATTTTATATTTTAATTTTTATTAATGAAATTCTTAATATCGAAAAATTTAACTAAATATCCCAATACTCTGGTAACATTTAGCTAATTCCTCTCACCTAGGGATCAGTCAAGAAATCACTACTTGTGAGTCTCATGACATCCCATCCTCGGAAGAATCTCCTTTATTATTATTTCCAATTAATATTTATTATATCATTCTATCTAACACTAAAAGTATTTAAACAAATGAATGAATATATAAAGCGGGAAAAGGAAATATACCCCTCGCGGGCGGGCGACCTCTTTGAGCGGGCGAACGAGTGGGTGCTCTTTCTCCTCAGGCGGGCGAGCTCCACGTATGGACTAACTCCTTGTAGGCGAGCTCCCCGTATGGTCTAACTCCTTGGTGGGCGACCTCAACTTCTTCGCTAGCGAGTTCCTCGAATGGTCTAACGCCTCGGCGGGCGATCTCAACTTCTTCGCTGGCGAGTTCCTCGACTGGTCTAACTCCCCGAATGTTCCTCTCCTCGGGCGAACGACTTCTTCCACCTTTTGGGTAGCGGGCGGGCGAACTCCCGGACTGGGCTAACTCTTTGGGCGAGCGAACGAACGGATGATTCCTCCTCGGGTGGACGAACAAGCCACTGCTTCGCACGAGCGGGCGAACACACGCTGAGTGGTCTAGCTTTTTGACAGGTGAACCAGCTCACAGATCCCTCCTAGGGCGGGCGAACTCCTTGAACGAGAGAACTCCTCTAGCGGGCGAACCTGCGACTCTCGGTCACATCCGTTGGGAGTAACACGAGGATCCTACTCCTTTTTCTGCGGGCGGGCGAACACACTGATCTCTGTTGGGTCAGGTCCACACGCGGGTCACCTACTTTACTCTTCCTTTTTCTTAGCTATAAAAGGCAAACCCTTTCTCAAAACCCATTTCTCATCAGACTCCTCGCCACACAAAAACTCAGAATCCTCCAAGCCTCTGGTTCTTCGGACAACTACCGGTCGCCGTGCACCGCCTTGCACCTGTCGCCGGTGTCCCTTCCAATAGCCTTAAAGCACTCTGCTCCACTTCCTTTTCTCAGATCTGGGATTTGTTTTCCTCGTGAACACTCCCAACCTCACAGATCTGAGCACGCCGAGAGCCTCCTTACCCCTTTTTGTTTTGTTTTGTTGTTTCTGGTTTTGGATGTGGCTGTTGGCTTGTTGTGTTTGCTTTTCCCTTTTTGCAGGTACTATAGAGGTTTGGGTTTGAGATTAGATTCGGGATTCTCGGGTTAGGGGTTTTCAGATTTGGGTTTGGGCTAGGTTTATTTCAGTGTTAGAGGTTAGAGGCTTTGGGGTAACGTGGTGTTGGTAGTGGTGATGATGTTTGGTGTTGGTGGGTTTTGGCGATGGTGAGGATGATGGTGTTTCTGTGTAATGGCAATGGCGGTGCTGGCTGTGAGGACAGTGATGAGTGGACGACGATGACAGTTGTGAGTGGGCGGTGATGGCGCTTACAGTGGTGGTGTTTTTTTTTTGGGGGTCTCTGATCCTTTTCTTTTCCCTTTTTTCTCTCCGTTTCCTCCTTCAGTCCCCTCTGCTTGGTTCCCCTCTTAAGCGATATTGGAGCCCTTCCCCTAGCCTTTCAGAGTCACCGAATCCATAGGCTACTGTCGGATCAAGATTCACGGGATGGGAAGATCTGACTCGGGGTGAGGCTTGTGACAGGGGAAGATCTGGTCGCCGGCGACAGTATGGGGGCAGATCTGGGTAGGTTTGGCATTAAATGTGATGGGGTTTGGTGAATGACTTAAGGGAACCGGCGGCAAAAACAACAAAAACAACAAAAATAATAATAATAATGATAATAATAATAATAATAATAATAATAATAATAATAATAAAAAGTAATAAAAAGATAATAAAAAGAAAAGATAATTATAATGATATTAATGATATGAATAATAACAAAATAAATAAGAAAAATGAAAATAAATAAAATATAAAATAATAAGAACAAAACTTGTCAAAATAATTTGTGAAATTCGGACAAAATTAGGTGTCTACAGCTGCCCCTCTTTGCTTATTACTGAGGATCAGGAATAAAGCAAAGACAATAGACAACAATTTTGTCCAATTCAAAACCTAAATTCTTTTTTTTTTTTTTTTTTTTGAAAATGTGCTCCTCTTGCAGCAGAGGCGATGAAACTTTAAAAATTCCTTTTCTGAAAATGTGCTCCTCTTGCAGCAGAGGCGATGAAACTTTAAAAATTCCTTTTCTGAAAATGTGCTCCTCTTGCAGCAGAGGCGATGAAACTTTAAAAATTCCTTTTCTGAAAATGTGCTCCTCTTGCAGCAGAGGCGATGAAACTTTAAAATTTTTCTTCCTTTTTGAAATGTGCTCCTCTTGCAGCAGAGGCGATGAAACTTTAAAATTTTTCTTTTCTGAGAATGTGCTCCTCTTGCAGCAGAGGCGATGAAACTTTAAATTCTTTTCTGGAAATGTGCTCCTCTTGCAGCAGAGGCGATGAAACTTTAAATTCCTTTTCTGAAAATGTGCTCCTCTTGCAGCAGAGGCAATGAAACTTTAAAATTTTTCTTTTCTGAGAATGTGCTCCTCTTGCAGCAGAGGCGATGAAACTTTAAATTCCTTTTCTGAAATGTGCTCCTCTTGCAGCAGAGGCGATGAAACTTTAAATTCCTTTTCTGAGAATGTGCTCCTCTTGCAGCAGAGGCGATGAAACTTTAAATTCTTTTCTGGAAATGTGCTCCTCTTGCAGCAGAGGCGATGAAACTTTAAATTCCTTTTCTGAAAATGTGCTCCTCTTGCAGCAGAGGCAATGAAACTTTAAAATTTTTCTTCCTTTTAGAAATGTGCTCCTCTTGCAGCAGAGGCAATGAAACTTTAAAATTTTTCTTAAAAATGTGCTCCTCTTGCAGCAGAGGCAATGAAACTTTAAATTTTTCTTCCTTTTTGAAATGTGCTCCTCTTGCAGCAGAGGCAATGAAACTTTAAAATTTTTCTTTCTTTTGAAATGTGCTCCTCTTGCAGCAGAGGCAATGAAACTTTAAATTTCTTTTTTTGTTTTTGAAATGTAGGGATTTCACATTTAAAAATTTGATTCGGAGATTCACATCCGAAATTTCAACTTAGTGATTCACCCAAAATTTTGACTTGGAGATTCACATCCAAAAATTTGACTTAGGGATTCACAACCTGTGAAATTTTAATTCGGAGATTCACACCCGAAATTTTAACTTGGAGATTCACATCCAAAAATTTGGCTTAGGGATTCACACCCTGTGAAATTTTAATTCGGAGATTCACACCCGAAATTTTAACTTGGAGATTCACATCCAAAAATTTGAATTCGGAGATTCACACCCGAAAATTTGGCTTAGGGATTCACACCCTGTGAAATTTTAATTCGGAGATTCACACCCGAAAATTTGGCTTAGGGATTCACACCCTGTGAAATTTTAATTCGGAGATTCTCACCCGAAAATTTGGCTTAGGGATTCACACCCTGTGAAATTTTAATTCGGAGATTCACACCCGAAAATTTGGCTTAGGGATTCACACCCTGTGAAATTTTAATTCGGAGATTCACACCCGAAATTTTGGCTTAGGGATTCACACCCAAAATTTTGACTTGGAGATTCACACCCGAAAATTTGGCTTAGGGTTTCACACCCTGTGAAATTTTAATTCGGAGATTCTCACCCGAAAATTTGGCTTAGGGATTCACACCCTGTGAAATTTTAATTCGGAGATTCACACCCGAAATTTTGGCTTAGGGATTCACACCCTGTGAAATTTTAATTCGGAGATTCACACCCGAAAATTTGGCTTAGGGATTCACACCCAAAATTTTGACTTGGAGATTCACACCCGAAAATTTGGCTTAGGGTTTCACACCCTGTGAAATTTTAATTCGGAGATTCTCACCCGAAATTTTGGCTTAGGGATTCACACCCAAAATTTTGACTTGGAGATTCACACCCGAAATTTTCTGAATTGGAGATTCACATCCAAATTTTCAACTTCTTGCTTAAAATTTTCTGAATTGGAGGTTCACATCCAAAGATTTAGTTTCTTGATGCATCATCCTTTTAAAACTTTTTACTTTAAAAATCTTATCATCTTATCCAAAAATTTTCAGAACCCTGCTTCCTTCCTTTGTCTTGTGTTTTGCCCCTTCTTTGATCGAAAATGTACAAATTTTGTTCCTTAAAGGTTAAATTTTCATTTGTCTTCTTTTTTTAATTTCTGAATGTATGTGATGGATGCAATGCAAATGTCGAGAAATAAGAAAAAAGAAAAGGAAAAGAGAAAGAAAAAGATAAGGAAAAATAATCAAAAGTTGCAGTAACAAGGTTCACAAGACCACCATCCTCACCTTTTTTGACTCTTTTCAAAACATAAGCTTCCGTACCTCCACTAATCCCACGAAAGACCATTAATTCTTGGTTATTCTTCACCATTTGATCATACATTCATATTTCTTCGGTACACTTACAAGCCTTCCCACGATTCTCATCTTTTCCTTCTTTGCCCCATATCATTTTCGACTTTTCTCTTTTGTAATGCGTCGGGCTTTCACAAATATTGTCAATTATTTATTTATCATCATTTCAATTTCATAACAGATGTAATGCCATCACATTTCTTTCAATAATCATGAGTATGCAGATTGGTTGAAGGTTAAAGGGAAGACATTTATGATGAAGTAAACGAGAACAAATTTAACCAAGAATAATAGGTAATTTCCAGAGGTCAAGGGAAGGTAACAATATCTAAACAATGAATATTCAATCAATCTTGATAAACTAATCTAGGATTTTTCCCAAAATTCTATTTGATTGACATTCTAATCATTTTGGTTCCATCAATGCTTTGCCCCCCACTTCATGAAATCATCAAATAGGACTGGTTTCCCTTATGAAAGGCTATCTTCTCGAGATTTTAGCCAAATCCTCCATTCTTCTTTTGACTCAAATCGCCCTTTCGGGTTTTCAACTTAAGCCCCTTCTTATTCTCCTTCCTTTCTTTTTTCTCTTTCCTCTTTTTTTTTTTATAGCTTTTTCCTTTTCATTTTCCTTTTTCTTTTTTTTTCATTTTTTCATCATTTTCCTTTTTACGTTTTCATTCTTTTTCAAGGACCATACTTATCTATAATGAACACACTTATCAAGCTCCCAATCATGAACTTGTAACATGTCTAGGCTCAATATATGATTCCTTAACTCAAGCATTCAAATTCGATCAAAATGGACTTTTTGAGGTACGTAATGTAGGCCATGGTTCAGGGTTTTGAAAGAATGGATAAACAGGCCCAAAATACGTGTTTCAAGGGTTTCAAGCCATAGGATCGTTTCTCATCATATTAAGAATTCTAGCATTCTACCCCATTCGTTGTTTATTCTTCTTTGGTTTCTTGTTTCTCTTTCCCTTCTTTTTTGTTCACTTCCTTTTTTCTTTTGATTCTCTCTTTTCCTCATGAAGATATCTTTTTCTTCATCTTGCCCCCTAGATTTTTAATGACTTGAAAATTTTTTTTTTTTTTTTTTGTGGGCAAATCTTACTTCATTTTTCTCAATTTTGCCCCCCAATGTGGAGGGTGATCCTTGGCGGGTTTCTTTAAAAACATATATGACTATAAGGCTCAAAAGGGGTAACAATGGATAATTTTTCTCATATGTGAAGGGTAAACCAAAGATGGCCATTTCTCATTTCGAACATAAATACTCTTATCAAAGAATTATTTATTGAGCCATTACAACCTTCTGAAAAGTCTACTTTCCTTGTGTACGCTCCATCAGTTGATTCAACATTCTCATTGATCATGGGGGACAAAATTGTCAATACAAATAGAATTTTAAAGTTTTATCCCAGATTATTATCAAAATCGACATCATATTCATCATTTATCAACAAAATTGGGCAAAGAATGGAAATTAATCATTTAGAAGCCAAAAGGAGGAGAAAGAGGTAAAATATAGGCGAATGCACAAAGAATATATGATTTCAAAGGGGAGAGAAAAATGTAATGAAAATGCATCGATTACTCCGTTGAAATGACAAAAGATAAATGAAAGTCAATACACAAAAAGCACTTTTTAGTTCATGGGCATTACAAAAAGAAACAACTTTATACCACCATGAGTGACCAATAAAAAGTCTTCTTTTGCCCTCATATTGTAGCATGGTTAACCCGTTCCTTCTTTGTCCCAAAATCCAACAAACCAGATCTAATCAAACTTTGCACCTTGTGCTTGAAAGCAGGGCAACTTTCTATCGAATGACCCATGTTTCCACTATGATAGTCACACCGAGCATTCGGGTCATACCATTCTGGATATGGAGGTTCCAAAGGCTTTAATTGGACTGGGGTAACAAGTTGGTTCTCAAGAAGGTATTGAAATACTTCAGTGTAGGACCAAGGAATCGGATCAATGTCGATCCTCCTCCGTTTCTTTCGAGATCCTCTTTGGTTACTTTGGGTAGGCATAGGTGTTTGGAGACCTATTTGCCAACTAGATTGCGGGATTGGCTGATGGGTATTCAAGTTTGGAAAGGTAGTATTTGTGATGGGGTAGTGGGTTTGGTACATAGGATAAGGATGATATGGAGCAAAGTCTCCCACATGTTGCCCCTCATAATTCATAGCATGAACATGTCCTCCATTCCCCAATGCATCACCTTTTCTTGCATTCATGGCATCATCTCCTACAAGCTTGCCACTCTTGATTGCATTATCTATTATTTCACCAGAGATCACCATGTCTGCAAAATTCTTTGTAGCATTCCCAACCATCATTTCATAGAATGGTGCTGGGAGTGTGTTGACAAACAAGATGGCGGTTTCTTTCTCTGTGAGGGGTGGTTGAACTTGGGCAGCTACATCCCTCCACCTTTGAGCATATTCTCTAAAGCTCTCTTCATGTTTCTTCATCATGCCCTGTAAGGATAAGCGATCTGGTGCCATATCTTCAATGTGCTTGTATTGAGCAATGAATGCTCGAGCCAATTCTTTCCATGAGCGGACGTGGGCTCGATCTAGTTGGGTGTACCACCTGGCAGCTGATCCGGTAAGACTGTCTTGAAAAGTATGCACCAATAATTCATCATTCTGAGCATAGGCAGCCATTTTCTGACAGTACATCTTAATATGACTTGTCGGGCATTTAGTTCCATCATACCTTTCAAATTCTGGAACCTTGAACTTTGGTGGGATAACTACACCTGGTACCAAACAAAGCTCGCTTGCATCCAAAGAGCCATATAAATCCATCCCTTCGATAGCTCGTAATCTTTCTTCAAGGAGATCAAACTTGGTTTGAGACTTTGAATTCTCTGTCGCTGTTGATACACTCATCTTCAATTTCCTTTGTTCTTTAGGATCATCTGAATTATGGACAGAGATTGGGTCTGATGGGTTCTTGCTGGGGTTTGGATTGTCATACCCTGAAAATGACGTATGCTGTGAAGTATAGACTTGGGGTGGAATGGGACTATGTGGATATGGACATCCACCATCTTGTGCCCGCCTTTCTTGGGTAGTTGCTTCCTGCAATGGCTCCTTTCCTCTACTCATCCTGGTCATCATCTCCAGCATTGCAGCCAATTGCCCCTTCATCTCTTCTTGCGCCTTTTCTATTTTCTCCATTCGGCTAGCTTGTCCTTCTTCCATGGTCTAAGCTTGTGAGAGTCCTGAATTACTTTGTAATCTTTGATGGTCGAGAGGCCTTGAACCTTATTACCACAATTTTCTAATTAGAAAAATCTTATCTTATTTCTCTCAATCAATTTTTTTTGGGAACAAACGAATTTTTTCTTTTTTTTCGAAAAACGAAGAGTATTAACATATTTACTGAAGTATAACAAGTCTATGATGTGAATTTTATGAAAATCATGTTATTTGTATATGTATGCAAGGGGGATGTATGACAAAATCTATGGAACAATTTTTCTTCTTCTTTTTTCCTTGCTCTCTCTTTCTTTTTTGGTTTTTTTTTTGTGGTTAGTTTGCATAACTTTCTTGATTTTACATGTTGGGTATTTAGGTCTTCACTTTAACCAAATCTTAGGGAGGAATAATTTCAATGAAAATAATCAATCAATAACATCTGTGCACAAATTTGATGAAAAGAAAATTGAAAGAATAAACAAATTCAAAATCGTAAAAGACATAGTCTAGTTTCTCAAAGATTTATCTACAAACTGTGATGCAACAATGCATATCAAAGTTCAAACTAAAATTTGCCCCTTACTTAACATATTCACTTATTAACTCGAGAGGTTAAGTCTGACACAAGTCAAGGAAATTGAAGAATAACCTTGAACCATACCAAACTTGTCTCAAAACTCTCTCTTTTTCCTTTGTTCTTAATTTTCTATGAAAAAAAACATATTCTTTTTTTTTTTTTTATGAAATGCTATGTAAAATGTTTAAGACATGTTACAATAACAAGGCATGATGAAGGACATGTTTATACAAAATGTAATTTATACACAATGCAGTGGTAATGAAGATCAAATTTTGTTTTATTTCACCTAACTTTCATGATTCTAAAATGCAAATGATATGACTATCAACATATATATACAATGATGATGAAATGAATTATATGTCGCTAACATGCTTGAGAAAGATGAATATTTGTATTCACAATACCTAGACACTAATCTTATTATTCCTTAATCCAATCATACGAGAAAGATGGAATTCTTAACTAAACCTGAGCATTCTTCTTCATTTTTTTCTAGAAATCATTTTTCTAGAAATCATTTTTCTTTGATCACCAAACAAAAAATTTTTTATTTTCTATTTTTCTCTAAAAAATAAAATTCACATTCCCTATTCTATTCTTTTTTTCAAAAATTGATTTTATTTCATTTTTATTCCAAATCAAACTTTTTCTTTTATCACTAAATTTTTTTATTTTCTATTTTTCCTAAAATTCACATCCCTATCGATTCTTTTTCAAAAATTAACTTTATTTCATTTTTATTCCAAATCAAACCCTTTTTTTTTTTTGAATTCTTTTCCACACAAATTCAAGGACAATTTTTTTGTTGACATCTTTTTGTTCAAAAATTTTTTTTATGAGATAATCAAGAAGAGGAAAAATTTTTTATTTTTATATTTTCATTAAAACTCCTATACAACCCAAAAAAAAATATTTTTCTTTATTTTTTTTTCTTGTCAACTTATTCTTTAAATTATTCAGAAAAGGAAAAAAGAAAAATCAATGAAAGATTTTGTTAACTCTATTTTACCTTTATTTAGAAAAAACGTCAGCTCTCTTCGTATTTTTCGATTTATTCCCATTTTTATGTCCATATTTTCGAAAGAAATCCCTCTTCTCTTTTTTTTTTTTTAAGAAAAATTATTCTCACTATTTTGAAAGAAAAGTTTGTTTTATTATTTTTTCTCACACTTTCTTTTTTCATTAAAACTTAGATTTCTTTCTTTTTATTCTACAAAATCTCTTTCCACAATTTTATTATTATTATTATTTTTTTTTTTTGAAAAATCCTTATTTGAAAAACAAGAAAAATTTCTAAGACTTTAATTGTGGACAATTCAAACCAAAATCCATAGTACCTTTATTATTGATACGAGAAATGAGGTC
Source organism: Heritiera littoralis (assembly GCA_031772115.1). Lineage (NCBI taxonomy): Eukaryota > Viridiplantae > Streptophyta > Magnoliopsida > Malvales > Malvaceae > Heritiera > Heritiera littoralis. The sequence continues at coordinate 774,443 of JAPDPK010000089.1, forward strand.
AAATAATGTTCCCTCTTGTGTCCTAATATCGGGATAATTTCTATAAAAATTGGACATGGCTCTACCTAAGGCTGGCCTCTTAGGTTCTTCTGTATGCTGTGCTGGGATATAAAGATCTAAAGGTTCCCAAATTATACCTCACTGTCGTCCACACTGGACTAGTAAGATTTAATTTGAGTGGGAGTATTTCGATTGCCATTGCGGAGGTGATTACCTCACGAGAGCAAAGGTACTCTACTCCCTCCTAAGAAGGACTGAACCCGGGTATAGAGCTCATGTTATGCAAATGTAAGTGCAAGTGTGTGCATGAGGGAAGACACCAATCATTCATCACACCACGACTCTAATGCTATATGTCCAAACAATTTATTAATAACAATATATACAAATATAAAATAAATAACATAGAATGCAAATGCAAACAATATTATTTTCAAAATCCAAGTGAATTAAGTTTAAATATCGATCAAGACTATTAAATTAAAACTTTGGATAACACATGATTAATGAATGGCTTGACCCTCAAAAAGCGTCCCCAGTGGAGTCGCCAAGCTGTCGTAACGGCTTCGCGCTCGACGATTTTCGGAAAAAGCGTTTAAAAACAAGAATGGGGAGTCGCCACCAATCTTTTTTAACTAGGTGCGATTGGCCACCTAAAAATGTTTATCTTTTTAACAAAATCTCAAAATTAATTAAGTTTTATTAAAAAGATAATCTTTTGGTCTGCGAAACAAAAATTGGGTTCGGGGGTACGGTTACGCGTGGGGAAGGATTAGCACCCCCACGACGCCCGTTAAAAAACGGTACCATAATAATCATGTGTTATCCTTTAATTTTAATAAAATAGTCTTGGCTTTCGATTATAGGAAAAATTAGCGTATTTGCTTGAAAAATTGTCGTCATAAGGGGATTCATTATGAAAATCAACATGAACACCATTTATTGAAAAATTAAATCAAATATCCCAATCCTCTGGTAACATTTGAAATAATCCCTCTCACCTAGGGATCAGTCAAGAAATCACTACTTGTGAGTCTCATGACATCCCGTCCTTGGTGGTGCTCACGCTATTTTATGATTAATCGTATACATGTAGTATGGATAAAGACGCGTGATGCATATAAAACTTAAAGAAATTTTACTTATTTTTGATTTTATTAATGAAACTCTTGATATTGAGAAATTCGGCTAAATATCCCAATACTCTGGTAACAGTTAGCTAATTCCTCTCACCTAGGGATCAGCCAAGAAATCACTACTTGTGAGTCTCATGACATCCCATCCTTGGAAGAATTCCATCCATTATTTTCCTTTATTTATGCACATGATGCTAACATATGATTTAGGAAGTATCTATAAAAGGAATTTTATATTTTAATTTTTATTAATGAAATTCTTAATATCGAAAAATTTAACTAAATATCCCAATACTCTGGTAACATTTAGCTAATTCCTCTCACCTAGGGATCAGTCAAGAAATCACTACTTGTGAGTCTCATGACATCCCATCCTCGGAAGAATCTCCTTTATTATTATTTCCAATTAATATTTATTATATCATTCTATCTAACACTAAAAGTATTTAAACAAATGAATGAATATATAAAGCGGGAAAAGGAAATATACCCCTCGCGGGCGGGCGACCTCTTTGAGCGGGCGAACGAGTGGGTGCTCTTTCTCCTCAGGCGGGCGAGCTCCACGTATGGACTAACTCCTTGTAGGCGAGCTCCCCGTATGGTCTAACTCCTTGGTGGGCGACCTCAACTTCTTCGCTAGCGAGTTCCTCGAATGGTCTAACGCCTCGGCGGGCGATCTCAACTTCTTCGCTGGCGAGTTCCTCGACTGGTCTAACTCCCCGAATGTTCCTCTCCTCGGGCGAACGACTTCTTCCACCTTTTGGGTAGCGGGCGGGCGAACTCCCGGACTGGGCTAACTCTTTGGGCGAGCGAACGAACGGATGATTCCTCCTCGGGTGGACGAACAAGCCACTGCTTCGCACGAGCGGGCGAACACACGCTGAGTGGTCTAGCTTTTTGACAGGTGAACCAGCTCACAGATCCCTCCTAGGGCGGGCGAACTCCTTGAACGAGAGAACTCCTCTAGCGGGCGAACCTGCGACTCTCGGTCACATCCGTTGGGAGTAACACGAGGATCCTACTCCTTTTTCTGCGGGCGGGCGAACACACTGATCTCTGTTGGGTCAGGTCCACACGCGGGTCACCTACTTTACTCTTCCTTTTTCTTAGCTATAAAAGGCAAACCCTTTCTCAAAACCCATTTCTCATCAGACTCCTCGCCACACAAAAACTCAGAATCCTCCAAGCCTCTGGTTCTTCGGACAACTACCGGTCGCCGTGCACCGCCTTGCACCTGTCGCCGGTGTCCCTTCCAATAGCCTTAAAGCACTCTGCTCCACTTCCTTTTCTCAGATCTGGGATTTGTTTTCCTCGTGAACACTCCCAACCTCACAGATCTGAGCACGCCGAGAGCCTCCTTACCCCTTTTTGTTTTGTTTTGTTGTTTTTGGTTTTGGATGTGGCTGTTGGCTTGTTGTGTTTGCTTTTCCCTTTTTGCAGGTACTATAGAGGTTTGGGTTTGAGATTAGATTCGGGATTCTCGGGTTAGGGGTTTTCAGATCTGGGTTTGGGCTAGGTTTATTTCAGTGTTAGAGGTTAGAGGCTTTGGGGTAACGTGGTGTTGGTAGTGGTGATGATGTTTGGTGTTGGTGGGTTTTGGCGATGGTGAGGATGATGGTGTTTCTGTGTAATGGCAATGGCGGTGCTGGCTGTGAGGACAGTGATGAGTGGACGACGATGACAGTTGTGAGTGGGCGGTGATGGCGCTTACAGTGGTGGTGTTTTTTTTTTGGGGGTCTCTGATCCTTTTCTTTTCCCTTTTTTCTCTCCGTTTCCTCCTTCAGTCCCCTCTGCTTGGTTCCCCTCTTAAGCGATATTGGAGCCCTTCCCCTAGCCTTTCAGAGTCACCGAATCCATAGGCTATTGTCGGATCAAGATTCACGGGATGGGAAGATCTGACTCGGGGTGAGGCTTGTGACAGGGGAAGATCTGGTCGCCGGCGACAGTATGGGGGCAGATCTGGGTAGGTTTGGCATTAAATGTGATGGGGTTTGGTGAATGACTTAAGGGAACCGGCGGCAAAAACAACAAAAACAACAAAAATAATAATAATAATGATAATAATAATAATAATAATAATAATAATAATAATAAAAAGTAATAAAAAGATAATAAAAAGAAAAGATAATTATAATGATATTAATGATATGAATAATAACAAAATAAATAAGAAAAATGAAAATAAATAAAATATAAAATAATAAGAACAAAACTTGTCAAAATAATTTGTGAAATTCGGACAAAATTAGGTGTCTACAAATATGATCACGGGGTTTTTTTTTTTTTAAATTTTTAAACACCTAAATTCTCAATAAATATTGATTTAGTTTGAATCACTTTTTCATCTTTTGAAACTTTATCGTAAAGAGATGTTCAGGCTTGGTGGTAATTGTATCCTGGTTTTGGTGGTTTTCTCTCTTATTGGGATTGTATATATCCGGTTTCTTTGGTTTTTCTCCCGTCATTTTCATTTGGGCTGGGGTCTGTTTTGAGTTTTGGGATTATGAGATTCATGTAATCCTTCGGATTGTGATCATTTGTTTTTATCCATCAATGAAGTATCTGAATTAGCAAAAAAAAAAAAAAAGAAGAATAAGATTCAAGTTCAGCTTTCTTTGGTTGGTTCATATCCTATATAAAATATAGAGTATACTTTATTTTTTTTTAATTTTCTTTTTATTTTAAGTATCCCAAAATTTAGAAGTTTATTTAAATAATTTTATTCACAAGAAATCTTTTTATTTTATAATATGATAAAAAAAATCTTGTTTAATGGTAGTAATATGTAACATATATATGATTATCATCCTAACTAAGTGAATCAAATATCTTGAAATCTTATAATTAAGTGGTAATAAATTACATTTTTCACATTAACTCTCTAAGCTTTGCTTGGTAGGAAGGATTGAAAGAGGTGAAGATGAAAAACTTGATAATCTAATGGTTATATTTTATAATTACTTTCTTATTTTATAACTTAACCATTAGATTAACAAATTTTTTATCTTCGCCTCTTTTCATCCTTCCTACCAAGCAAAGCCTAAATGTATGTATATATACACACGCACAATCAATATAAGAAAATGTAATGAGGTTAGATGGGAAAATTTTGATTTAATTTTTATATTATATTAAAAATATGTAACCTTGAATACATGTAAGATTCCATTTCGACATATTTAGTAATAATTTGTCCACAAAATAGTTAACCTATTAATTTGCAATAAATTTTATTTTTGAAATTAAGAATATCATATGGTGATAGTGTTTACCAAATTCTGGTGTAAGATTTGGTAGCAAATTTGGTAAAGAAGTGATATTATTAGTAAGGAATATTATCTTATCTATAGTCAGTGAAATTTTTTAACTTCACAAGCGAGATTAAGATGATAACATATGTTCTTTAAAAATATTAAAAAAATAAAAAATAAATAAAATAAGATACGTGTCATCATCTTCGTTTCGCTTGTGAAATTAAAAAACTTCACTAGCAATGAATAGGATGATAATCCTGTGAACAAAAGGACATAAATTAATGGAAAGAGAAAGATTTAACCCGTAATTGGTCTCTTGCCAACTAACACTAACATGTGTTTGAATAATCCAACAAGACAAAAATTTTGAAGGAATTAAGAAACTAAAATTAGCTTTGCTTTTTCTAATTTATGAAGAATATTTTAGCTGCGCACTGCAACCACCACATATTAATCTGTCAGATTATGATTATTAGCCTCAATTTCTTCGATTTTAACTCCATTTTCTTTCCATCTTCAATATTCAAATCCACTAGCTCTCTTGACATTTACATATTTAATTTCTTTTCAATTTGCATTAATATTTAAGTTTTTATATATAATCCCACATGTCCACTTTCCCTTTATTATCTTTCTCTCTCCAATATTATATGCACTAAATTTAATGGAAAATTAGTCGCAGGACATAAATTAATAGAAAGAGAAAGATTTAAACCAAAATTGGTCTCTTGCCAACTAACACAAACATGTGTTTGAATAATCCAACATGACAAATATTTTGAAGGAATTAGGAAACTAAAATTTGTTTTGCTTTTTCTAATTTATGAAGAATATTTTGGCTGCGCACTGCTCAGACCTACCCACCACAAATTAATCTGCCAGATTATGATTATTAGCCTCAATTTCTTCAATTTTAACTCCATTTTCTTTCCAACTTCAATATTCAAACACACAAGCTTTTTGACATTTAGATATTTAATTTCTTTTTAATTTGCATTAATATTTAAGTTTTTATGTATAAGCCCACATGTCCACTTTCCCTTTATTATCTTTCTCTCTCCAATATTATATGCACTTAATTTAATGGAAAATTAGTCGCGGTACACTTTATCAATATATCAACAATCGTGTGATCTACCCAAGGATTGTGGTTCAGTTGGCAACGCAGGCTGAGTTTGTGGGAAAGAGCTTTCGGGTTCGACTCCCACTAAATACATATTTGAGAAGGGGTGAAAAGCCTTAACTGTGACTAAACCCCGAACAGGATTAATCTCAGACCATTAAAATGGATGAAGAAACCTGTAGTTTACACAAAAAAAAAACAATCGTGTAATCTGTTAGTATATTGTTGGATTTTTAATTTCAACAGCAATCGATAAATGTTCAATCTCTTTTAATCTCAGTAGTATGATCTAATATATATATATATATTACAAAGTATATACCAAATACGGTAAGATACTTACATAGATGTTTACTTGGACATTCTCTTTAAATGACATATAAGCATACATCCATTAACTTATTAATAAGTCAAAACAAACAATAAATACTAAACTTCTTCACCTTGCCACTTTTCTAAAATTTTTCTAATTCTAAAATTTCTCTAATTACTAAAATTTCTCAATATATAATTTTAATATTATATTTAAAAATATTTAAAATATATAATTTTTGAAATAAATAATTTTAATATTATATTTTTGAAAAACTAAATAAAGTATTATTTGATATCTATTTATATTATAAAAAATTATTTTAATTATTTAATTTATTTAAAAATATTTTATTTACTAAACTGAAAAATATAAAACTATGCTATCAATGTCATGTATATTATTTAAATATTTAAAATTATTGTTTTTGTAAATAAATAAATTTCATGTATAAAACATATAAATTTACAAATATATATGTTTACATACATATTTAAATAGATAAAACTAATTTGTGCATTGAACAGATAAATATAAATATAAATATAAATATAAATATAAATATAAATATAAATATAAATATAAATATAAATATAAATATAAATATAAATATAAATATAAATATAAATATAAATATAAATATAAATATAAATATAAATATAAATATAAATACTTTTATGTTATAATTATATATATAAAAGAATGCATATGTTTATTATATTTATATAAAATGCTTATTTATAATAATAATAATTATTTAGTCTAATAATAAAAATCTACATCAAAATGTTGCTATGACGTTTGAAAATTATTAAAATATAACTCCTAATTTTTATTTTAATATTTTGTTGATGTGCTAAATAATATTACTTATAATATGTTTTCATTTTATATTCTTCTTAATATTTGTTTATATTATGTTTTGAATTTTATAATTTTTTAATTAAATATTTAAATTTTTTATGATTATTAAAATACACAATCAGTGAAGTTTTTATATTCCACAAATGAGACTAGATGATGCAACATATTCTTTATGACTATTAAAAAAAAAAAAATAAATAAAGCATAGCTATGTGTCATTATTTTAACACAGTTTGTAAAATCTAAAAACTTCATTGGTAATGTATTGAATAATAATACATACTTTAAATATATAAATTAAATAACATTATTTTATATATTTACAATTTTAAATAATTAAAACTAGTTCGTGCATAACACGAGTAAAAGCTAGTTTTATATATATGTCATCATCCTAAGATCACATGTGAAGTAAAAAAACTCCACTGACAATGTATTGAATAATTATTCATAAATAAATCCCTCTATTTTAATAATTAATATATATTTTTTAAAACCTAATGTAATATTTCAATCCCAATTGCCACATAAATAAATAATTTGATAAAAATATAAACAAATTATATAATATTCAAAAACTAAAAAAACACTTAAAGATTTTTTATTTCAAGAACTAAAAAAAGTATAAAATATATTGTATAAGATATATTTACAATGAGATTTTTAAAGAATTTATCAATTAAAATGAGATTTGTAAGGAAATTAAATGCTATAGAACTATTAGAAGAGTTTAAATAATGTGAAAATTAAACAAATACTTTTTTTTAAGACAAAACAACAATTTATAAGATATAAAACCCTTCAAATTAATCATCTTTCTAAATTAATACTCAATAATAAGTATTAAAAATATTAATTTAGAGGGATTCTAATACATATATATAGATATAAAAGGTGAAATGATTTTTATGATCAAATTAATTACATACCAGGTGAAAATTAATATATCACTTGAAAGCATGTTATTTAAAAAAAAATGTTTACCTCTGGTCAAGTCAATATTTATGCATGTAGAGAGAGAAAAATCATTAATTATAAAAAAATTTAAAATAGAAAAAGGAAAAAAAAGACAAACTTTTATATGCGTACTACGTAGAGAGAAATTCTGGTGTTTTCGTCTTACCCAGAAATTCTGGTGTTTTCGTGTGGATCCTTGACTATCTTTTGGCATAGACAAACCATGTTTTTATTTTTATTTTTCCAAGTTAGCCAAAGGGAGTAGTATCTGGCTGAAAGTAGCAGTCATCTCTTGTCTGAGGCTGAGAAAACACTTCGAAAAGTCGCAGTGGCTTGGCCTACAAAACCATTAGCAAATTCTAAGTATATAGCCAGGATTCCATCAAAACAAAAGCACATAGCCACGTCAATGGAGGTCCGAATCTAATTAGATTTTTCATTTATATTTGTCCACCATGAGTTTCTCCTTCTTTCTACCACATGAACACTACTGTTTCTTCCTTTTGGTGCAACATAAAGTTTCAAGTTCTAGAAAAAATGAAATCCAAATGTGGAGATTTTGATTTCAAACTTGTAGATAAAAATATGATAATTTGATGTGATATTCAAAGTTGTTTGCTATTATTTACAGGTTTTTGTTTCAAAAATTTTTATTATTTTATGATCTAAGTATCAAACATACGATATCAATAGATAAAAATTATCTATAATTAAACACATAAAATTCACATGATAAAATGATATACATATATAATTCAGACCAAGATGCAATATTAAATCATGAAAACTATTTGTATTAATTTGATGACCCTTTGCCTTTCAAAAAAAAAAATTGATGATACTTCATGGAAACTGAGGAGGAGGCGCAGTCAGACATGCATGTACTAGAACAACATGGCGTCCACCAGACAAAACAAAAAACTTGCAGTACAAAGTATGCAATAAAGAAAATTATTCATTTAAACACGTGTGAAATGAGATGATTTGTCCAAATGAGACTGCTTTTAGTCTACAATAACCACCACCAGAAAACAATTTAATTTTTTTTCAATTTTAAACCCGACATAAAAAAATATAAATTAAAATTTAATAAAAATTACAAATAAATTTATTAAAAATTTTAAAATATTTTACATTTGATTTATCAATTCAATATTTTTATGTTTTACATAATACGTATAAAACACGAAGGATAAGATTTAATTTTATGCAAAAGAAGTGTGTATGGTTTGGTATTTTTTAAACTAAATTTTATTATGGAAAATATGATGTCTTTATCCTAATGATGAAGGCCGCCCCATTTTTTCCACGATACATACTTTTTCCTAAACAATCCGCTATTGAAGCTCCAAATTTCTATACCATGGAAGAATTTTCGTGCCGTCTACGACACCTTTAACCCTATATATATGGCTCTGTATTTTTCTGTTTCTTTTACTGATCTCTCCCCATACATCTCTGCTAGCCAGCCGCCTCTTCTTCCGCTGTAGACTTTCTTTCATCTTCTTCTTTTGTCTTCTTCTTCTTTATATGTACTTGATTCCATACATGGAGAATTATCAAATGTTCTTTCCGATCTCATCCCCAGCACCACCAGCGGCGGCGGCAGCAGCAGCAGCGTCGGCTTATCCTCTGCCGACAAATATGAAGCCTGATATTTCTGAGGTTTTTAACCATTTTCATGGGAATAGCTCCAACGGGTTCTTGGGCTTGAGGACTGCAGACAAGTTCATCCAGAAACCAGAAGTTAAAGAACTTGTTCAGAACGGAAAATTTGTCGGTTCTGCAACTGAGATAATGAAACCATCAGGTGAAAAGAAGGAAAAGAAGATTAGGAAGCCTAAATATGCTTTTCAAACGAGGAGTCGGGTTGATATACTCGACGATGGGTATCGTTGGAGGAAATATGGACAGAAAGCTGTGAAGAACAACAAATTTCCAAGGTTTGTTTTGACTCATATCTTTCTTTTTTAATCTTTCCCATGGCATTTCTCCCCCAATTCCAAGGGTTGATGATGATTTTGATGCATACCATTTTGGAGAGAAATGTTTAATTTCAACATTGCAGACCCCACCACCATTATTCTCCAAATCATATCCTTTTTCGCATGAGCAAAGTATTGAAGATAGAATCGATTCCCACTTAGTTTACATGCCTGAGAAGACAATTGTTCCTTTCAGACTTGGGAACCATTTCCAACATGCATGCATGGATACAAAAGAATTCCATAAATGATGATTTTCTGTACAGATTTTTGTCTAGGTTTTTTTTTTTTTTATTTTGCTTTCTGATCTTTCTAAATATATAATTCTTCATGCAAAATGTGTTTAAAAGGTCATTCAAAGTGAATAGATGTTACAACTTACAAATTAAGCTAAGGACTTTGCGAAAACAATAATATAAGAGGACAACACCAAAAATAAAATATGATTAGGCGGTTAACAATTAAAGTTTATTTTTCTTTAAAAAAGATTAGGTTGAAAGTTCGAATCTTTGAATCCCCATCTCTTTGTACTTTACTATGAACCAAATATATATATATATATATATATATATATATATATATATAGGTTCTTTTAATTATTGAAACATATAATGGTGTGATCTTGAACATCGACCTAAATGATTATGTCTTCATTTTTAAGTTGTGAGAGTTCCGTGGTTTCATATTCAAATTTCAATACACAATAAATTTGTCCTTCTTTAATAATGGTGTAACTTTGAGCATTAATTTAAATGATTATGTCTTAATCACTTTCAAGTTGTGAGAGTATTGCAAATTTAAAATTTAAATTTCAATACTTGCATCTTTCCTTCTTTAGATCAAATACCTCCCCTGCACCAAATAAATATAAAGATTTAAAAATTTCCATGCAATCTCAGGAAAGAGATGAAAAACAATACTATCAGCAATAGAAAATAGGGAATAGTGATGTTTCGTTCACCAAGTGATCACCACCACACCACACCATTAATTCCTCCTAATTCCAGTAGACAAGATATGTCAGACAATTTGATCTTAGAAATATTCAGGGTTCCCCACTGTCCTTCTATCCATTGTAATAATTGGTCTTCCAAATTCTGCTTTCTGAATCATTCAATTGTATGGTTTAAGCTCAGCTAACACCATGATTTTGAATGTAACAGAAGCTACTACCGATGCACGCATCAGGGATGCAATGTAAAGAAGCAAGTCCAACGTCTAACGAAGGATGAAAGTGTGGTTGTGACAACTTATGAAGGGATGCACAGCCATCCAATAGAGAAGCCAAGTGACAATTTTGAACACATCTTGAGTCAGATGCATATTTACACACCATTTTGAAACCTACCATCACGCAGTCATGCATGCATGCATGCATGAATAGAGCTAGATGAAAATGTTGTATGCCTTAGTAAAGACACATAGGAATCTTGAATTCAATCCTTCCATGTGATAATAAGGATGCAATCTTAGAAATGTTCTTTCGTTTTTTCTTTTCTTAACTAAACTTAATCAGTTAGGAAATGGGAGGAAAATTCAAACCCTATTTACCTTATTTTTGGAGGTAATATTTGAAATGTTAAACAATTAATCATATTCTCTTGATCAGACAATTTTCATTTATAGTTTTTAAACTTTTTTACTTCTTTTATTTGCAACTCCAACTCTTATTTTGATTCTAATTACTCCATGGAATTTAATTTGTTAAAAATAATTTCGTCTAACAATTTTTGTTTGAAAGACAAAATTATCCTTTTCAAATAAATTTAGGATCAAAGTACCATTACAATATGGATCATCCAAGAATAACACTCAAATTGTGTTACACTCCTAGGCAAATCTCATATCGACAAAGTATAAGAGATGTTTGGTATATAAGTTAACATGCTCCATACCTTTAGTGAGGCATTTTAAAACCCTGAGATCCAATGAACCAAAACAGATAATATCACTAGTGAGTTGAGCTGTTACATATATACCTAACATCTCTTACGTGGATAAGAAATGCACCAAATAGCTTCTGCATGTAAATGGAAAGAAAGCACCCAAATGCAGCTAAATGCTAAAGAAAACGTCGCCAAATCTTTTTTTTTCTTGTAATGTCATAAGTTTTTGTGGTATTAGTACATGATGCCAATGTCTCTATAGTATTCTTTTGTTTTTTCTTTAGACTTATTTTTTTTCATGAAATTCATTTTTTATCAAGTATAGTGTGAATATATATATATCTCAATATCAAACGTTGTAGATTCAAACCCAAATAATTTCATTCCTTACTTCAACTATTAATTTAATATCTCAATATAAAAAAATTATCCTCTTAAGATTGCTTGAATCTAGCATGAACTTTGATAACGCTTAAATACATGTATATTTTCCATTTTTCGTTTTCATACATATATCGCAAATGATAAGGTTTTGTAGAGGTAATTTATTCGTGTGCAAGTGGGTTTAGACTTCTGAAGATATGATGAGTTTTTATTTTCTTAATTAACAGGATTCCTTTGTGATTTCTCATTTAATTTTTACAATAAAGCATTGATATATTGCTGCTTAAGCTGTTTAATAAATAATTATATGAATGATAATGCCTGCTCTGTGGTAGCTTTGTTATGGCATCATTGAACCTATAATTGTAAGCCAGGATAGAATAGAAAGGTTTGAGTAGCTTAGGTGGTTCAAATTAAAAATAATATAATGTTACATCAAAAACTTGATGGAAATATAATAGAGGGAGAGGGCTAACAGTGTAGAATTGACTGATTTATGGATGAATCTTAGTGGTTTTGATAAATCCTTTGGGACGGTGGGTTAAGGGTAAAAAAAAAAATCAAACTATTTGTGAGCTATTTAAATATAATTTGATGATTATTAGAGTTTGATTTATTTATTTTCGAGTCAAGTTTGAGCTTAAACTACTTGAATAATGAGTCGAGCACTCTCATGATATATTGATCAAAATTGACAAATCGAATATCGAATCGAGTTCCTATCTATTGAGTTGAGTTCAAGTTTTAAAAATCAGACTTGAATTGAGTTTTGAGTTTTGAATTTTTGAGTTCAAACTTGAAATTAATACTAAATTGTTTCGATTTGATTTTATTACACACCTATAGTGGGCTTCATCACAATTTATTAAGAATTGGATTGTTGGGCATTTCTTTTGGTCTCTTGTGAAGGTATTTTATTGCAGTTTGGTTGGTCAAATGTTTTTTTTTTTTGCTAAATCGTCATTTTCATATATTGAAATGAAGAGTACACTTCGTTAGAATTTCTCTAACCATCCTATTTTTTTATTGGCTGCAGCCTCCCTAAAGTCTATAGGAGTCCTCACCACCATGCAATAAACATCTCTATCTTCTCAACCCCACTCTTAGCCACTGAGTCAGCCATATTGTTAACTTCCCTAAATACACTAGACAGTCTCACATCCATTAGCATTCCTATCATATCATCAATTTCATAAAAAACATACCATAATTTCCATGGCCTAGAGGTAACCTTTTCACACCATCCCACCGCATTTGTTGAGTCCTATTCGATTATAAGACCAAGTTTGTTCCACCACTCTGTCTTCAAGTAAACTTCCAGAGCAGTTTTGATTGCAAAAACTTCAGCTCTGTTCGTGTCTTGTATTCAGAATGGACCCAAGAACATTGCGATAAGCTCACCTTCTTCATTCCTTAGCACACCTCCACACCCTGCCAATCTCGGTTTTCCTCTTGCAGAGCCATAAACATTGAATTTTAGAAAAACATAAGGGGTAGGGCTCCACTCTAGCATTGATCTTCAAAACTAATTTTTTTTTTTTTTTACAATCAAAGTGTTTCCGGATCATTTTGTGCATACCTCAAAACTAATCCCTTTATGACGAACTCAAGGGTGCATCGCCCACATCAGCCTGAGACATTCAAGGAAATTAATTTCCTTGGATGTTGATCACAACACTTAAATCCTGAACTTAACTTACAAAATGATACTTACTTACCAATGGATCAATCCTTGGGGTTATGCTACTTTTGATTAAATATCCAAGGCTCTAAAATTTTCTATAAAAACTTTACACATACTCAATTATTTAGCATATATATTAATTGTAAAAAATTAATAATAAATATAAACATAAAAATTTTAAAAAATGGACCCTCACATTACAAGGTGTATTCTTAATATATCCAATGTTGGAGTTGTTTCTTAATTCGTTTTGATATGTTGGCTATAGAATTTTTTTTAATTACACAAATAAATGAGATCAAAAGATTATTATTTATCTTATTTTTTAATTAATTATTTATTTTTAATATATTGTAAAAATGTGTCAGTTTGTAACTTTGTCAATAGAATTAAAAGATTCTTATGAGATAATTTAATAGAGGCTTAATAGTCAAATAAACCTTCAACTTTTGTATAAAATGAGATTAAACTCTTAACGTTTTATTGTATGAAAATCAATCAATCAATTTTTATTTTACTGTAAATAAACCTTCAACCCTTCAAAATCATGTAATTAAGTCCAAATTTGTTATATGACACTAACTTTTGTTAATATTGTACACATGGCAACCAACTAAGCTATCCATGTCAGTTTTCATGTAAGATGTCCTAACGATAGTGTCATTTAACAAATTTGGACTTAATTACATGATTTTGAAAAATTGAGGATTTTGGCCTGGTTTGTTAAAATCTGGTGATGTCCAGTTTTGGAGTGTGGAGTTTCATGTAGGGCATATAGAAACTGGCGTGTGGTGGTTCAATGGGAAAGGGACTGTCGGTTAATGGAATGATGTTTTATTTTTTGTCATGGCAGTGCAAATGTGATGGAAATTATTGAGTGTTCTGCTTCGACAATGGGTTGCTGACTTACTCACTTCTTGGTTCTTGCTGCTTGTGTTTTATCTGTGGTGTTGAGTTGGGTAATTACCACCAGTTTCACTAGATACTAAGTTGCACTTAAGGTGCTCGATGGTTGGTCTAAGTTAAGAATGTTGAGTCATTTCAATGGCTTCTTGATTGGTACTGTGCATGGTTTCTTCTTGGGTGGTTTTTGTTGTTATCCTAACATTGGTTTGAAGCGATGGACTTAAATGATAATCACTAAAAGTGTGGATGTTATATGCTCTTTCGTTGTCTTGATCAGTTTGGTCTCCCTTTAATTCATTGGTTTATGGGTCAATTGCTAGTAGATAGATCGAACTTTTGTTGTTTAGTGCTTTTTGTCGTCAGCTGTATTTTGTTTGCATTTTTAGCTAGTGGACGTGTAGGCTATTTGATGCTTGATGTCCTTCTAGCAAATTGTATGACAGGTCCATCAAATATATTTGGCTTTTCAAAAAAAATATACACTAAAAATAAAAATTTGTGAATTGATTTTCATGTGATAAAATGTTGATGACTTAATTCCATTTTATGCAAAAGGTTTATAATACATTTGACTATTAAGCCATTAATAAATGATGGGGTAACACTCCATTATATTGTATTCATCTATTAATTAATCACTAAACTTCATTAATTTAAGGTCCTCATAGGGTAGGCTTTTGTTACATGCCTAGTAAGAAGAAAAATCCAAACTACATGTGATGTTTCACGATATACAAATGTTTGGAGGGAAAATTTGAATTTCTCTTATTATTGTAGCTTAGTCTGTACAGGCCTATATATACACACCAAAGGAAGGCTAAAAAAGACTAGTACAAAGAAGCTACTGGAATGTATTTACAGTAGATAAAAAAATAACTAACTTCTAGCTAAAAATATGTGAACTAGCTTATTGGTATTCTCGAGGAGCAAGAGGCTTCTTTAGTTGAAGTGCTCTGTGGTGAAGCTTGAGTAACTTGTAGTTTATTAGTATTGGCTTTTCTATGAAATTTGATTTGTTGAGAGTTTGTTATTACTGGTGCTGGTATCTATATCTAATTGTTGAGCTTTATATTGCTGTGATACCTCCTCCGGCAATGGAGAGTACAAATTTTGAACTCCCAACTTAGACAATAGAGTATGAAAAACAGCGGGATGCAAAGCTTTAGTGAAAAGATCAACCAGTTGATCAACTGACTTGACTGGAAGCAAATGAACAACACCTTTAAGAAGCTTTTCTCGTACTAGATGACAGTCATTGTTTAAGTGCTTAGTTCTTTCATGAAATACAGGATTTCTGGCAATGTGCATAGCAGATTGATTATCAAATAGTAGAGCTGGAGAAGGATGAGCAATATGAAGATCTCTTAGCAAGTATAAAAGCCATTGGATTTCATAAGTAGTTGCTACCAAGGCTTTGTATTCAGCCTCAAAGGAGGATCTCGAATTAGTAGTTTGCTTCTTAGATCTCCAAGTAATAAGAGAGGATTCAAGAAATACACAATAACTTGTAATAGATTTTTTGGAATCTAAGCAAGAAGCCCAATCAGAATCTGAGATTGCTTTAAGCTTGGAATTTGAAGTTGTGGAAAAGAACAGGCCTTGGCTAGGTGCACCCTTTCTATATTTGAAGACTCGATGAGCAGTAAGAAGATGCTGCTGTGTTGGTTTATCAAGAAATTGAGAAAGTTGTTGAGTAGCATAGGTTATGTCAGGTCTAGTGGAAGTGAGATATAGCAACTTCCCAACCAACTTTTTGTAGGTAATAATATCTGTTAAAGGGGTGTTGTCATGACTGTGGAGCTTTGTGGTAGGTAGCATGGGTGAAGAAGCTGGTTTACAATCTAAGACACCAGAATTAGAAAGAATTTCTAAGGCATATTTTCATTGAGAAAGATTGATCCCAGCAGAAGACCGAGCTATTTCCAATCCAAGAAGGTACTTCAAGTGACCGATATCTTTAATTTTGAACTGATCATGTAGTAAACCTTTAATGGAAGCAATCTTATCAAAATCATCTCCTGCAAGTATAACATCGTCCACATAGACTAAAAGTCCAATAAAAGAGGAGAATGAACTTTTAATAAAGTGGATTTGAGGCTACTTGAGTAAAACCAGATGGTAGCAATACTCTGGTAAGCTTTGAATTCCATTGTCTACTGGATTGCTTGAGACCATACAATGATTTCAGCAGTCTACAGACTTGATTTAGCTTATGAGATGGAAGACCTGGTGGCAACTCCATGTAGTCTTCCTCATGGAGGTCTTCATGGAGGAAAGCATTATTAATATCAAGTTGCTCCAAATGTCAATTCTTGGTTGCTGCTAAGGCTAATAACATACGGATGGTGCCCATTTTAGCCACAGGGGAAAAAGTGTCTAAGTAATCAATACCCTCTTGTTGAGTATACCCTTTTGCCACTAGCCTTGCTTTATATTTGTCAAGTGTACCATTTGCCTTCAACTTAACTTTGTACACCAATTTGCAGCCTATGGCATCTTACTAGGAGGAAGATTTGTAAGCTCCCAAGTTAAATTATCTTGTAAGGCTTGAAGTTCTACCTATTTGCATCTCTCCAATAAGATTGTGGAATAGCTTGCTGATAGGTGTGTGGTTCTTTGAAAGAGTCTAAAACATTATAATAAAGTCTGTGCTGTGGAGAAATGTTAGAATAGGAAAGGACCTGAGCAAAAGTATAGGGAGAAGACCTCCTTGCAAGAGAAGAACAAGGGCAGCCAGGAAGATCATAGCTATAATCTTGTAACTAAGAAAGAAGTTGTCTATTTCTAGTAGATCTTTTAGGTGCTAGATGAGAATTTGATGTTGGTTCTGTCGTAATGATTTTGTCTGGGGACTCGACCGCTCAAAGATTTTGAAAACAGAAAAAAGAGGGAGTCGCCACTAATCTTTTTTGTAGGTGTAATTGGCCACCTAAAAATATTTATCTTTTTAACAAAATCTCAAAATTAATTAAGTTTTATTAAAAAGATAACTTTTAGTTTGCAAAAACAAAAATCAGGTTCAGGAGTACGGTTACGCGTGGAGAAGGATTAGTACCCCCACGACGCCCGTTTAAAACGGTACCATCTTAATCATGTGTTATCTTTTTTGTTTTAATAAAATGATCTTAATTTAATATTTAAAATTAATTCCTATTTTATTATAATCCATTATTTGTTCTTTTTTCAATATCATTTTTATTTCTATATTTTAAAAAAAGTAACTTTCAGTTTTTTTTTAAAAGCAAATGGGAATATTTTTTTATTGAAAAATTTAAATCAAATATTTCAATACTTTTGGTAGTATTTGAAATAAAATTCTCACATAATGATTTCTAAAGATTCTCATCCTTGGAAAAAGCTCACATTTGTTTTTTTTAATTAAACATGCATGCTTATGATGCAAATAGAGAATTAATGATGCATATGTAATAATAATAATAATAATAATAATAATTATTATTATTATTATTATTATTATTATTATTATATTATTATTATTATTATTATTATTTTCCCTTTTTCTTTAAAAAAAATTATATATGTATATTAAAACAAAATATGTTATTGAAAAATCACACTAAACATTCCAATACTTTGGTAACATTTAATGGATTCTTCTCACCTAGAGATCAGTTAGAAATCACTACTTGTGAATTTCGTAACATCTCATCATCGGAATAAATATTTAATTATTAAAGCTTTATCATTAACTTTCATTTGTTTTGATTTTAAAAAAACATTCATTTTTATTTTTAACGAAAATTTAGATTATTGAAAAACTGCACTAAATACTCCCATATGCTGATAATATTTAATGAATTTTTCTCACCTAGGGATCAGTTAGGAATCACTACTTGTGATTTCTGTAACATCCCATCATCAGGTGAATATTCTTAAATTTAAATTTTATTATTAATTTGAAAAAAACTTATTCATTTTAATTTTTAACAAAACTTTAAATTATTGAAAAATCATACTAAATATCCCAATACACTGGTAATATTTAATAGACTCGTCTCACTTAGGGATCAGTTAAGAATCACTACTTATGATTTCTGTAACATCCCATCATTAGAATTTTAGAAATAATGCAAAAAGAAATGCATGATGCTTATTCATGGATTACCGTTTATTTTCAATTCATTCGATTATTAATTCAGTCACTTAATTTTTTTTCTTATATTATTTGTTTTCCTAAAAAATGATTTATTCATTATTTTATATTATAAATGTAAATCCTTTTGTCAAAAAATTATGCCATATATTCCAATACTTTGGTAATATATGAAAAATTTCTCTCATCTAGAAATATTCGAAGAATTACTACTTGTGATTTCCATGATATCTCATCATCAGGGGGTTCACATTTGTTTTTATTTTATTGATAAGTTATATATAATTAAACTATATTAAATTACATCCTTATTTAATTATCTCACTTTTATCTAATTTTTTTAATTATATTTTATGTTAGTATTATTATTATTATCTTTATATCTTCTTACTTAACTTATTCTAACAAAAGAAACCATTATTATTATTATTATTATTATTATTATTGTTGTTGTTGTTGTTGTTGTTGTTGTTGTTGAAGGATTTACATCTCATATCCCAATACTTTGATGATATTTAGTTAAATCCTCCTTACCTAGAATATTTTGAGCAATCGCTACTTGCGAATTCCGTAAAATTTCGTTATTGATGATTAGCTTTTACCTTACGTGAATAACTTGATTATTTCACTTTCATCAAACTATTTTCTTTTTATTATTACAATTCTATTATTTTCTATTATTTTATTTGTTTTATTCAATTAATTTTTATTACTATTCTCTACTTTTTTTGAAACTTCACTATTAACTATTTTTACTAATTTAGTTAGCTCTCTTATTATTCAATTAATTTACTTATTAAAGGCTTTTCATTATCTATTTTGTTTTTATTCATTTTTAAAATTTTATTTAATTGATAGCCTTTTAACTATTCCCTATTTGTTTTTATTGAATGTATATTATTTATCATTATATATATTTTCTTAAAATAAACATGAATTTAAATATTGAGGAATTATATCGAATATCCCAATACTTTGGTAATATTCAATAAATTCCTCTCACCTAAAGCATTTCAAAGAATCGCTACTTGCGATTTCTAAGAAAACTTATCATCAGGATTTCATGCTTATTTTTACTAATGCTTCCTAAAATACATTTTTATAGTAAATTGTCTAATAAGAATTTTATTTTATTATTATTTTATATATTTATTTTTATATATATTTAAAAACTATATGTTTATTGTTAAAACTAATTCCATACAATTAAATTAATCAGACTTAAAATTCTTCTAAATCCTAGAGAATTTTATATACAAATAAATATATATTTTTACCATGAAAGTATATTAAAAACACATAAAATAAATTATTTAACAAAATAAATAAATAAATAAATGAGAGGAGTAAAGGTATACCCAAATTAATTTGGGCTCAGAACCCAAAGAGAACTTTCTAAAACAGCCCAAAAATCAAAGCCCAAATAGCCACCTGGAGTGGGCTGGATGTGTTGGGCTTAGACGCAGGTCGCAAGCGGGTGTGGAGCCGGGTGCGCGAATCTTGGGTCGGGTTGAGGCGGCACGCGGGTCAGTTGTCTTCAAAACGCATCGTTTTAGTGCTTTATAAAAGGCCATTTTTTTTTCAGTTTCTCATTTTTTCAGCCCTTTCAAAAAAAACCTTCAAACATCCTAAAAACTCTTTCAACCTTCTCAACCCTGCCGAACGACTGCCACCGCGCTGATCGCAGTGCCCCACCGTGCTCAGGTCGTCAGTGGTCTTCCCAAAAGTGTAGAAATGCTCCTCTCTCCCTCCTCTAACTAGATCTGACCACCGTTTCACCCAAATCCCACTCTAGCTACCCAGATCTAGCCTAGGTCGAAACCCCTTTTCTTTTTTTTTCTTTTTTTTTATTCTCAGATCTGGTGTTCAAGGTCTTTAGGCTTCATGCTTTTTTGTTATTGTTGCTAGTTTTGTGTTTTTTTTTTTGTTTTTTTTACAGGTTTAAAAATGTTGGTTTCGGGTTTGGGTTTTCAGATCTGGTTTAGCTTTTTTTTGGTTTTGGGTGTGTTTCGGTTGCTGTGGTTGGTTCTTGGATGGGGTGTTGTTGGTGTTATGGTGGCTGTAGGGTGTGGTCGAAACAGGGGCTGGTTCACGGTGGCCTTTCGGTGGAGCTTTCAGGTTTTGGGTATTTGTTGTGATGGGTTTTGTGAAGTGTGTGGCCGTTCAGTGGTGGTGAATGGTGGCTGCTTGGCGATTACTTGGTAGGGTTTCTGTAAATCTGTTTGAGTGTTTATGTGTCCAAGAGCCTCTAAAAAATCCCCCCTTTTGCATGAATCATTCAAGTCTTTTAAAATCGATTCAGAAACATCGTTTAATCTAATGTAGGTTCTAAATATTGTCTTTAGGTTACCAGTAGGGACTGTCAGGATGGGATAGGTTGCGATGGACTTTGTTGAATCTTTAGTGAAACCGATGGCTGGAAACAAAGGTCTTAGCCTAAACCAGCAGCCGGTCAATGGGGTTGGTGAACTCTCGGCCAGTTGGTTAACATTCCTATTAAATGTGATTTGCAAATAAAAAATAAAATAACATAAAATAATAATAATAAATTATTAATTAAATAAATAATAAAATAATAAAAATCAGATTCAGCTTATTTTCTTTGGGCCTTAAAGCCCAAATATTCTAATTTGGACTTTGAAAGTCCAATTGGACTTATTTCCATATATTATGGCCCAATATACGTTTAGAATTAATATTTTAAAAAAATAATCTTATTTAAATTGACCAAAAAAAAGTTCTCAAATTTTACTCGAAACAAATTCGTTATCTAATAAGACTTACACAACATTTGATATGAAATTTTCGAGCAATAGGATTACCGATTTGGACAAAATTAGGTATCTACAAGTTCAGAAGAATCTTGAGATAAAACCAAAGGAAAAATATCAAGAGGTGAATTTGCAGCAAGAACAACGGGGAACGTTGAGCCAGAATTGGAATTAAGAGTATTAGGATTTGTTTGAGCAAAAGGAATTTCACTTTCATAAAAAAAATAACATTCCTTGAAAAAAATACTTCATGTGTGTGAAGATCATAAAGCTTGTAACCCTTAATGCCATGTACAAAACCAAGAAAGATACATTTCCTAGCTCTATGATCAAATTTGGTTCTATGAATAGGTAAGGTGGAGGTAAAACATAAACAACCAAAGACCTTGAGGTAAGTATATTTTGGAGGTTTGTTGAATAAAAGTTCATAAGGTGTTTTGTTCTATATAATAGGGGAAGGATCTCTATTGATAAGGTGAGTAGCATGGGAGACACAATCTGCCCAAAAAGAAATAGGTAGTTTAGCCTAAAATCGAAGGGCTTTAGCTATGTTCAATATGTGTTGATGTTTTCTTTCAACCTTATTGTTTTGTTTTGATGTAGAGACACAAGAAAATTGATGGACTATACCATTCTTTGTAAAAAAATTTCTCATGTTAAACTCTTGACCTGGGTCACTTCAAATACATTGGATTTTAGCTTGAAACTGATTTTCTATAAAGACATAAAAGGAATGTAAAATGTCTTGAACTTCAGCTTTTGATCTCATGAGAAAAGTCTAGGTTCCTCTGCTTAATCATCTACTATTGTTAAAAAATAAAGAAGTCCAGATTGTGATGGAATAGGACTAGGACCCCAAATGTCCACATGCACCAATTCAAAACATTTATTGGTAAAGTAAGAGCTATCAAGAAAGGGCAACTTTCTTTGTTTTGCATATTAGCATATATCACAAGCGGTACATTCATCACTAACATGAATTGAATTGCCTATTGATTGAAGAATTTTAATGCGAGTTTTGGAGGAATGACCTAATCTATAATGTCATATATTTGAAGAAGAAACAGTACAAGAATGGCATGAATGTGAGGTAACAGATTGGGTGGGATGAACAAGATGAAATAAGCCGTGAACTTCCTTAGCAAAACCAATCATCCTTTTGCTTGGGAGGTCCTGTATGTGATAAACATTAGAATGGAATGTTAGTGAATAGGCATTGTTTGAAATTCATTTGTTAACTGAAATGAGATTATATGAGAAAGAAGGCAGAAAAACATTATCAAGGATGATGGTAGAAGAAAGTTTAACGGTACCAATGTGTGCAACAACAGCTTTGTGATTGTTTGGAAGCTTAACAAGAAGATTATCGATAGAGGTATAGTTAGAATAAAGATCAAGAGAGCAAGCAAAATGATATGTTACTCCAGTGTCTATAATCCATAAGGAAGAGGAAGAAACAGGGTTGACAGACGAAGAAATGTTACCAGCCATGTGGCACATTGAACTCAAATTGGTGGAGAAAGTATTGACAAAAGGACATTGGTTTGGAATAGATGCAGAGCTGTGACAAGCTAGTTGTTGATCCAATGTGGTAGAACCAAAAGCATTAAGATGATCTGACTGTGGAACTTGCTGTTTCATTCCTCCTAGCTGATGAACTGTATACTCCCTTTTCCTAGATTTAAATCTTGGTGGACAACTGTGCTTTTTAAAGCACTTATCAATCGTGTTTTTGAACTGATGCCTGTTTTTGAACACTTAGGCCTGTTTTTGAACTGATGCTCCTTACTAGGAGGAAAATTTCTCTGATTCGAAAAAGCTGCTGGCTTCGGACTATTGTGAACAATACCTGCATTAAGCTGCCTCTCGTGTTGTATAACTAGTGCAAAGACTTTATTTATAGAAGGAAAAGGATCCATGAGCATTATTTGAGAGCGTACAGTGGAGAATGTCTCATTTAATTCTCGAAGGAAGCGTGTGACACAATTAGATTGTTGATATCCTCTCAAAGTTGGAAGAACCAAACATGAACATTTGGTAGCACAAGTACATAGTGGAATTGGCCTAAGGTTGAGTAATTCATCCCAAAGAGTCTTCAGCTGAGTGAAATACTCAGCGACAGAGAGAGATCCTTATTTGAAGGCATAAATCTCTTCTTGCAACTCTACTAAGCGAAGCGAATCTCCTTGTGCAAATCGATCCTTAAGATCTTTCCACACTTCAGCTGCATTATCAAACCAGATAATGCTTTAAGCAATGAAAGGACTGAGAGAATGTATTAGCCAAGAAAGGACCATCATATTGCACTGTTCCCAGGCAGTGTAGAGCGAATTATCCAGATCAGGTATTGTGATGGAGCCATCAACAAAATTGAGCTTGTTTTTCAAAAGAAGGGTCATTCTCATGGCTCAAGACCATGAGTGATAATTAGAACCCGTGAGAGGAGAAGAAACTAAGGTGAGGGACGGATTTTCATTAGAATGGAGAAAGTAAGGATTAGCAGGGTTATTTTCTAGTTTTAGAGTATTGGTTTGGTTAGTTTGAGCCATTAGAGAAATTGTTTGGCTAGTGAGAAAATATAAGAAACCAAAAGAAAACGAGGAGTCAATCGCTGGCTCTGATACCATTTCACAATATACATATTTGGAAGGAAATTTTGAATTTCTCTTATTATTGTAGCTTAGTCTGTACAAGCTTATATATACACATTGAAGGAAGGCTAAAAAAGACTAGTACAAAGAAGCTACTGGAATGTATTTACAGTAGATAAAAAATAACTAACTTCTAGCTAAAAATATGTGAACTAGCTTATTGGTATTCTCGAGGAGCTGGAGGCTTCTCTAGTTGAAGTGCTCTGTGGTGAAACTTGAGTAACTTGTAGTTTGTTAGTATTGGCACCTTTATGTGAAATTTGATTTGTTGAGAGTTTGTCATTGCTAGTGATGGTATCTGTATCTAACTGTGGAGCTTTATATTGTTGTGATATGATGCAAGACAAATTAAAAATTAAAATTAAGTGATGAATTTGTCCATAAACCTTGCTTTTAGTATTTCTTTCCAAACATGGGAATTTAGAATAAAAAAGAAAGCATCCTAAAAAAATTATATTAACATTCTAATTATTTTGCATGAATTTAATGGCAGTTAATAATTAAAATGTTTTGGAAACACATAGGTAAGTAGGAAAATTAATTCCACCTTTCTTTTTTTGAAATTGGTTTAGAATTAGAAATGCCATCAAACCGAACCGAATTCATATAGAATCTCATTTAATATTTTATTTAAAATAAATCGAGTCTAATCAAAACCCAATTTTACTCTAATAGGAACGGAATAATTTGTGAACACAAATATGAACAAGCCACCAATTTTAATTCTATTAAGGACCATAATATCTAATGACAAATTCCTAATAAGATATTCAGATAGCAACAAGTGGGGAAGTGAGGATTCGAAGGTGAAAAGATGGTTAACTACCTGTTGCTTCCAATAGCCTGCACTCATATTTTGTACTTTTTGCTAAATATCAGATAAGATCATTAGGTAAAGGATAAAAAAAATAAAATAAGAGAAAATACGGATTAAAATTTAATAAAATTAATAAAATTGATTTATAAATTTGATAAAACTTAAAAATTATAATACGTTTGATGTATTAATATGAATTTTAATACTATAATTTTTAAAATTTTTACAATATATGAACACAATTTAAAATTATATAAATCATGGTGTTTACTTTTTATTTCATTCATTGATTCAAAAAAGAATAATTATTTAAATCAAGAATATCTCTCACTTTCTTCGATACACTTTGCTCTCTTCTCTCTATCTTGTTGGAATTTTCTCACTTAAATTGTGAAATGTATTGGATGTGAGATTTTAACTCGTGTTTTGAATTAGCTTTTACGCTTGAAAAGATCCAATACTTTTTTAACACTGATTTCAGAGTATAGATTACCAATATATCTATTCACCATCTTTCTTAACTTTTGCTTGTTTTCTTTATATGTCACACCAGCAGTCCACAATCATTAGCTTCTAAGTGTCAAACGAAGGAAAGTTGGGCCAAATGCAGAGCTCTACTCAATCATTGCAACCTGAATTTTGTGACATCTGTTTGATCTTTTTCATTGCTTTTAGCCAATTGTAGTTAGAATCTTGGTGTTTTTTGTATATGGTGGGGGCCTCACTGGGGATAACACGTGGAGTTGCGTTGCTGCTTCTCGTTTAAATCTATTGGAATAGGAGGAAATTAATTAAATACACTGTAGAATCTGCTTTGGTTTTGTCTCAGCTGGAGGATAAAGAACTTCCGGTAGACTTGAAGCTCGGTGGAGAATAGAAATTAGAGAGTGGCGTCAATGAATAGGAGTAAGGACTCCAAGGCCTTACACATGGAGTCATCACCTTCAGGGTCATTGAAGAGGTCTTCGGTGGCTAACCAAAATCTGAATATGTCATGCACTAATGCTTGGTCGATAGCTGCAAATCTGATATTGGAAAAATATTATAGGCAAAGGTTCTGTCAGCAATGTAGCAGGTAAGCTGTAGACTTTGCTGGCAATGGAGAGGAAACCTGTCGGAGTTCTTTTTCAGCTGCTTGTCTGTATTTTTATGCCAGGAGTCTGAACTTCCCTGGACTCAATTTGGTGGATTTCATGCTCTTGGCGAGTTTGAAGCTGCATGAAACGTCTTGATGGAGACAACAGGCGCCGAAGAAAATCTCGGCCAAAATCTTTGTGTGCATATAAATATATATATATATATATATATATATATATATATATTTGTTGATTACAAAAAAAAATATTAAATAATTGAAATTTGAGTGTTTGGATTCAAACTCAAAATTTATAATATGTCACAACTCATACTTAATCACTAAGTCAAAAAGTTATTGGCAAAATCTTTATATACAAAGTCTTGGTGAATTACGACCTTATAATTTGTCTTTATAATTTATATACGTGGTCTGCTCGCAAATCATATTAGTTTAAAATGTGTTTAACATATGAACACAGTATTTTTTTAGTTTTTTTCATATTTATATATAAGTTTTATCAAATTTTAACTTGTATTATTCTTGTATATTTTATACGTATTTCATGTTATATCACTCTATTATGTTTAAAATTTTTAAGTCCAAATGCAAGCCAATCGGATAATTCGATCCACGGATTCTTATGGTGCTTTTTCTCTTCTGTCACCACTCATCTCAATCCAGTCAAACACCATCCATTCAACAGCACGGGTCTCTAGTAAATCTGATCCCTGATGGAGGCCAAGCAACACAGCTGGCACTGGCAATGCGATCCTCCAAGCTTGGCTTGATCGCTTGCTAGATGACCACTCCCGGCTTACGTATAAATGCTTCTGAACTGAATTTTTTTATGCCATAGTGGCCATGTTCTCTGATCCATTCTTTTCCCCGTAAGAGTAGCATGAATTGCCTTGACATACCTTTGTATTATGATGACAATGTCTCCTCTGCACTAGAATTAAACTTGATTAAAATTTGTATTATGTTATGTACACTTTTTTCATATAATGTAAAAAATAAAAAATTCGTGTTAAAATTCATATTGACTTATCAAATATAAAACTTTTTTTAACTTTTGTCATATTTATATACAATTTTCATCAAATCACCACCATGCCTTTACCAGTTCTAGCTGTAATATCATGATCAGACTGGAAAATAATCTCCATATTTTTTTGTGGCAAAATTTTGATAATTAGTTGGATGATGTAAGGAACAACAGCAACAAAGAATTTAAAAGACCTGCAAACAGAATATTTCTTTATTCCACTTCCTTTTACAGAGAAATATGATGATCCAAATAAAACTGACATTTCTCAAAAGTATTAACATCTAAGTAAATACATCTCAACGTATTGATAAACGGAAAAGATCAGACAAAATCTAGCAGTTTTGAAGTGCAGAAATACTCAGACATTATTCATGATTTATTCTTAATAACATCCGAGATATTCAAAACTGGTAACTGCAAATTATCATAAATAACCCCAAACTTGCTATACAGACACTAGTCCTTCTCCTTGGGAGGAACCTTGGACTCCAGTTCCTTGGGCTTTACCTTCTCAGCTGACCTGAAAGAAGATCAACAAAGTGAGAAATAAGCTTTGTGTTATGATAAGAATCATTCATGACAGAATGTTTGGAACAGATACAGGAAACCTACAAAAAAATTGAAGAATGGAAAGCACAATTGAGATAAAAGTAGGCTTCTAAGTGAAGTGATTCACCGATATTGAAATCACATTGCTCTAAAAAGTTGCTCCCATAACTAGGGCCAACAGTCTTGAGCAATCTTTCCTTTGGCCATGCAGTTATATTCCAAGTTTCATGAATCACACAACAGCTTCTTTAGCTGTTTTCTTTTTCTTTGGTTCGTAGAGAGGCACAAAGAGGAAAGGGAGATTTGAACCTTGAACTAATTCCTCCTAAGGAAGGATAATAACCGCTAGGCTAACTTTTAATCGTTTTAAATGAGCATAACCATAATAATGTAATCAGGGTGTGTCTGCATGTTTAGCTACAAGCTTCCAACCATGTGCACAAATAAACACTCTAACAAACATCAGAAATGATATGATTAAAGGCGGAAAGAAGAACTGGTGCGAACCGCGACGAAGTGGTGGGATTTATGAAACACTTCATGTTAAAACCGAATCCATAACAAGAGTGCTTCATGATGTACAAACACTACAGCATTACATCAAAACCGTAAAGACTGTCAAGGAATCAGAGCACAAAAACTAAACTACGGTGCTAGCCTCATGATAGAAATCAAACAAAATCTAAGTTTTAAAAATTAAAGCAGAACTTATTTCCTAGGCAACTTAGTTCCGTCACGACGCGAGATTAAACACTAACTATAAATGAAACCATAAGAACATCTATAGCAGAGTTCCAAAGATCCCTTAGCCAATCAGGCAATATAATTCCAATTCTAAATGTTTCCTTCTCTGGAGTATACATATAAAAAAAAAAAACCACAATTCTACTACCAAATTACTTGTTATTCCTTATGCTTTGCTCCGCAACATAAATTAAGAAACTCTTCTAATTGCCTCACCTTGGGAGCTTACCATTTGTGTTCCCTTTCTGGGTTTTCAATCTAGACTATCACAAAGCTTAAAAACCAATCATTCCAGAAACCCATCAAAATTTTTAATAAAAAATCATCTTTCTTTTCATCATAAAACATTCAACATTACTTAAGCTGCTATAATTCATATTAAAACCCTAAAAAAGTTTTAAAGATTACAACTTCGACATTAAAAAAAGAAAAAGAAAAATAGATGGTAAAGAAAAAGGGCATACTTGGAAGCAGCAACAGATTCTTCTTCAAGCCAATTTCTTATATGCTTAGCGTTGCGCCTAAAGATTGCAGCCGATTGTTTAACGTCGCTTCGCAGTAAAAGAACAACTGCACTAACGCCTGCCACTGTTAGTATGAAGTTCGTCAACGCCATTTTTCTTTAACCCAAACCTTCTTTTACAGCGAAAATTTGTAACCTTCAACGATCAAGAGTCGAAGTGGTTTGAAATTGAAAGGGTTTTTAATTGGGGAATTTCTTGGAAAAATCTCTGCTTGGAGGGATTATTGTGACAAGTGACAGCCTCTTAAATTTTTTTTAATTGGGCTGTCTTGGCCCATTTCATTTTTTTATTAAACTTTTAGTTGAAGCCCAAAAGTTATATTCATTATTTAATTATTAATTTATTTCAACAATTAAACATTGCAGTCAAAAAACAATTAAACACTAAATCAAAATAAAAAATATTATAATATAATTGAACAAAGATAAATAAATAACTTGAATAATGTCAGCAAATAATATTCCTAACGAAAAAAATATATATTAAGCTCCAATATTTATTAAGAAAATAAAATGATGTCAAATATATTTTTTAATCGAATCAAATTAAATTATAGAATACTATTTTAATATTAATTTTTTAAACAAATAAAACTAGGGATGGCAATGGGTACCCTATAAACGGGTATCCGGTGCTATCCGACCTGTTTAAGTAGGATTAGGGTAGTGTATAATCGGGTTCGGGTAGGGTTCGGGTAGTTACCTTAGGGTACCCGCTACTCGAACCCGATTATAAATAATAATTAATTAATACAATACTTATATTTTTTATATATAAATTATTTATTATTAATGTTTTATTTAATTAAATTAAATCATTATATATTATAAATTATGATTTTTAACTTTAATTTATTTTTATGAGTTAAATTAAATTTATTAATATAATGTTTTAATTAAGTTATTCTAAAATTAATTTTAATTTTAAATTTAAAAATCAAACTTTGACTTAAAAAACGGGTAGTTAAACGGGTTCGGGTAGTTAAACGGATATTTATATTTTATAGGGTTAGGGTTCGGGTAGCGTAAATAAAAATAATCGGGTAGTTAATCGGGTTAGGGTATTATTAAAGTTAATCGGATTCGGGTTCGGGTATCCCAAATCTAGCGGGTACCCGATCCGTTTACATCCCTAAATAAAACTAGTAAATTATAAAGTGTGGTTTTTGTGCAATGGACATGTGATCTTAGAGAAGGAAAATATATGTGTGTTGAGATTCGAATTAATTAGTAATTAAAATTTGATACTCTTTACTGCGTTAATTAACTTTGTTTCTAGGTTCACTATGACAATTGACAAGATGGATAATTGGTTTAACATATAATTAATCTATGAATCCGAAGACAATATAATTTCATTAAGAAGATTGCGACCTAAAGTTGTCAAGAATCTTTAGTTTGGGGAGTGTCTTATTATCATGAATGTCTTCCCAAGATTCTAGTTTGATGATATAAGGGAAGAAATGCATGGATTCCATTGTTGGACTAGATGTTCAAATTAAGCCATATTGACAACATGGAGTGAGGCTGCGAGCTCTTTTATTCGTGTTAAAAAATGTTAATTCAATTTTTAAAATTTATTTAATTTAAAATCATTTCATTAATAGATCAAAATTTTTAAATGTTTGATCGATTAACCTATTTAAATCGCTAAGATCGACTATTCAATTAAAATCGTAATATGAACACTTTTATGAAAATAGATTTCCATCTCCCTCTTAAACAGAATCTAAATCAAGTGAATAAAGATGGAAAGGCATCTCAAACTTTAGGAGAAGATAAAAAGGACTTTTATTTAGCTCAGAAAATTAAATGATGATTCTTGTATGTTAAGCTAGCAACATCAATTAAGAGTACCGAATTTCTGGGAAAAAAAATAGCAAATTAAGAAGGAAAAAATACAGACATTTATCAGAGAAAGCATAGGTAAATAACTTCTATGTTAAGCCAAATCTTGGCAAAGAGCAATTTCTGCAGGTGATTGGCGGCCTATGGAGCAGTAAAGTTACAGAATTATTTTGTCCAAATAATATTGCTTAATCATTTCTAAATGTACCCTTTTGGTGTTAATTTCTGTACCGAAAGTGATTGAATTAATCAATTCACACGTAAACCCAGGAAAAAGCAGGTTCCTAGGTTGTCCCTAATCGCACGGGCATTTCCTTTCACCGTTTCTCTTTTGGCTTATATAGTCTGATATCCTTTTCTTCTGTATAATCTCCTGCTTCTACTCTTAATCTGCTTTGGAAGAAGCTGTCAAAGATGACAGATACACCAAATCTATAATCCATGTTATGTTAGATCTCTTACATTTGAATCTGAACAAAAAAATAAGAGAAAGAATAATTTTACACAAAATAAAATTTACGTGATTGGCATTAGACTTCTATTAATTTTTAGGAACCTTTTTACTGAAATTAGAGCAATTTATAGTAAGTGAGCTTTATGCGGTTTATATGTCACTGTACTGAACTCTGCATAGATATCATATGAGATAAGTTTTATGCAAGAGCATGAATCTGACAAATAAGTAAGAGAGAAAGAATAATCATACACATAAAATAAGATTTATGTGGCTTGGTAATTTGTAAACTTACACAACTGAACTAAATTTTTTTTATTAATTTTTTGAAACCCGTTTAAAATAAAAAAGATTATATATATTTATAATATAATAAAATTAAGACAACTTAATGTAATCGGCCTTCACTTGGTCCATATACAGGCATACTAACTTTGTGTAGGTCATATGAGCTGGACCTCATGCAGGAGCTTGAATCTGATAAATAAACAACAGAGAAAGAATAATCATACACATAAAATAAGATTTATGTGGCTTGATAATTTGTATACGTATACTACCAGACTAAATTTTTTTATTAATTTTTTGAAACTCGTTTAAAATATAAAAGATCATACATTTATAGTAAAATAAAATTAAGACAACTTTTAATGTAATCGGCCTTCACTCGGTCAATATACCGGCAGCTGGATGATATGCAGGAGCTTGAGTTATCTAGCCAGAGCGCCAGACAGGCCTTTAGTTTAACATGAAACCTGAGTAAGCTACTCTTTAAGAACTTGAAATCTCTACATTGTCCTAGCGGGGTCAAATCAGCCTTTGGTTTGGTAGTTATCCTGTCAACATAAAGATCAAAGAGAACAAATCACCCGCATTTTCGTGCTGAGTCGTAGAAAAGTTGATTTGAACCTTTTAGATATCTATTATTTTCCCATTAATTAAGTAGCAAATGAAAGACAAATAGGAAAAGTTGAAGTAAATGGCCATTGAATTGAAGCACACCAACGTTCATTATTCTATTATTACAAGTCGTCTGCACAGCTTAATCATCTTTCACTACAAAATAATTTAATAAACCATTTTTTTGTTTGTATTACTGTTGTCAGTCAAATCCAGCTTAATCTATCCTGATTGAATCCTCAGTCTGATGAATCTTACTGATAACTTTTTGGGAGGAAATTACAGCAAAACACACTAATAATAACAAAAACATCCCTTGTTTGCATCAAAAACCTTACAAACATGACTGTTTCTTCCACGAGAAAGAAAATAGAACAGTGACTTTCATTTCCATGGTGATTCTCGTAAGCTACAAATAATGCCAGACTGAGGCTCCCTATGAATAGTGTGGTTTGCCCTTTCTTAAGAACAGCTAGAATCAGAACATTTGAGATTCTGGGAAAGTCTTTTGCATCAGAATCCTCTTTCTTTCTGAAAGATGAATGAAAATGACAGGAATAAAGAAAGATGTAAGAATCCAAGTTAAATGTTAATTCAAAGAGAAAAAATGAACAAACAACGAAATCGTGGGTGCTTTACAGCAAATAAAACTATGGTCATAGCTGATATGGTGATTAAATGTGATATTGGCACGGCTCAATCAGACTAAAGGACTCAGCCACTGAGAGATTTGATCCGATTGAACCGTGCCAACATCAGATTTTCAACAGCCTTCAATGTGGATATAGTTGTACTCCATGCATGCAGCCTGCAGAACAAAGTGTAACCATTGATGAGAATGAAGCAGAAAACACAGAAGAAAAAAAGTAATATACATCAGAAAATGGTATACTATTACAGTACATATTAAAACATAGAATGCTTAGGATGTTCAAATCTTTGCTTTATATAGGACAAGAGTGAGCTGTGCGTAAAGAAACTTCATAATTCGATCCAAATAGTAATTGATGCAAAGAGAAGTTTCTTTCTTCTATTACACCTAATTTGCTAAAAGATATGCCTAAAGAACATGGCTAGAGGACCCTCATTTCATATTAATAGTACTATGATTGCTTTCCAATCATCGTCATCAAAGCATCATCATTGCTGATGATCTTGGTAATTAGCAACAAAAGCCATTGATCACCTTGTAATTTCAAGGCTGAAATTTAGCTTGTCTTTATTTGTATAATCAACCATTTGTAAAGCCTGATGAAACAATCTGTAGGCAAATTCTCTGGACAATGGCATATGTTTGATGCAGGAAATTATTCAAGTATTGCAAAGAAAAAATCATTATTTTATCAATGAAAGCTGCTTTTCTTTAACACAAAGATACAGAAAAGCCATTGGTTCACCACACGTCAGCTTGATACAGAATCTAACCTAACTAATTTGTCTCATTATCCTTCACAGATTTGCAATAATGCGGATTGTTCATTAAAAATTAGATGGAAAGTGTTACTAAATCCTTAGCCTGCTGAAGACAAGCTAAATATGCATTTTCTTTTTCTTCATTTTCTGATGTATGCGGATGAATGAATGAATCCGGATGATCCTGGGTTTGTACTACAAGCTTCAAACTAGTTGAACAGCTTCAATTTGCATTCTGTACCAGAAGCTTAAGTCTTTAATTTTCCAAACTCATTTGAGCTTTTATAGAAGTTGAAAACGACTTTTTTGCCACAAGCCCATTGTTATTGGCCCAGATTCTGAGAAAATAAGCTGCTTTAGATGTGGTAATAAGGGGCGTTCATGCAGGATAATGCCCTTGAAAAATCCTATGAAATAAGCTTTTTATATTCTATAGGAACCTTGGACTACAATATTCCAGGCTGTTTGCTATAGTGTTAGGCTTAAGTCCATATCTGAGCCTGCTTTGGTAAGTAAGCTATCCAAGGCCACAAGTTTGGCCTGCTTATAAGTTGGGTAACATTGAATTAATCCATATTTGAAATTCTTTCCCATTTCGGTTTCACCAGATATTTCATCTGTTGCAACTTATTTCTCAATGTCTATTCTAAAATCAAGTAACTCAATTTGAATATAAAATTATAAAAAATTCAAAATTTAACAAATATGAGTAGGCATATAGCATCAGTTTAATAAACTCTCATCATGTGTAGGTAGAAACAGAACAGCTTATCACATGATAAATTCGGAAAGAGTAATATACAAAATCACAAAATAGACCTTATACTTTGATAACGTATTAAGTATTTAATCTAAAATTAATTAAAAAATAGATAGATGAATCTTATTTGAATATAAAATCATAAAAAATTCAAGCACGAACGATAAAAAAAAAAGAATTTTCAAAGTTAGTATCACATAACCCTTTCCAAACCCTATAATGTAAGAGTCCCTTTCACTGAATTTGCTCTTTTGCTCCTTTAGCATTATGTGAACATTAGTAGGACCAGAGGAATTTTAAACCGATTGAGACCCAACAAGAGAAGCAATGAATTTGAATTTTTTGGAGGACCCTGAGGGGAACACAAGACTATTATTATTGGTGATAAATGTAAGAAATTTTCTACATTAATTTTCAACCCAAAAAAGTGGGATATAAAGCAAATGTACTTTTGGTCCCTGCAAATATTCTCCATTTTATACACACCAACATTCAAAAAGCAAATGGTAGAAACGATTTGAAGGAGAATAGTTGTTGGCATGCATGGTCAACAAAAATCGCACAAGAAAGTGAGCAAATGCTTCATGCATACTTAATAATTTAGAATAAGATACAATTTAACTAGTAATTACTCTTCTTTTTTGATAATTAGAGATAAGGAATGAAGTTATTTGAGCTCAATTACAAGCCGTAAAATATGCTATAACTCTTTCTTAATCATTCTGTTAAGAGATTGTTGGCAGAAATCACTCCTCTCTTATTCCAAACAAACGAGAAAAAAATACGTACATAACCATAATTTATGCGTATTGAAGGCATAAGACAGGATTAACCTGAGTTTAATGGAAAAAAGTTGCAGAAAAGAGAATCTAGGCCGCAATGACCACTTGTTTAGGTGCTATGAACGACTTGTCAATCAGGTAAAAATAGAATATATATCTTATCTTTGAACATCCAAGAACATGGAAACTTTATCACTGTCTAGTTCATGTCTGAGTAAAGCAAACAGGCCAAGTTGCAAATGTCAGAACTGTATTATCCTTAACCGTAGTCTTGCTTTTGTTCAAAAAGCAGAGCCAGATCTTACCCGAATATGTCTCAAAGCAAACAGGCATTAAGGTGCCATCCGAAGCTGATGTGCTTTATAATTCTAGTTATTGCTTTCGATTTGTAGCAATCAATCTATGGATTAATTCTTTCTTTCTAGATTTTATTTTGAACGCCCTTGGCTCACTGCATATACTTTTACGATGTTTTCTATATATTGGATGTTGTAAGATTCTGTTATGGTATATAAGTAGAGACACAAATATCAGATAAAAATCGTGAAACCTTCGAAGATTAAAATAATTAATATCTTGCAAGGTGAATATGAATTTTCATATGCAGTTGGGTGTCATTGTAAATTGAAAAGTTGTCTAATATTCTTAGAAAATGCTCCAACTGACAGAGTTGGAGTTGAAAAGGACGCTGTTGTTATCCATCTATCATCATAATCCGTTAATGGCTATCAGAAATGCAGTAATAATGTGCAGACAGAGATCGTTATCGCGTGAATTGCAGAAAACAAGCAAGCTCATGTTCTTTGAAGATGCGGTTTCAATCTTACATATCTACTACTTATCCAAATATGAAAAACCGACAAAAAAGGGGTAAGAAAAACGAAAGAATAAAACAGTACTGTATTTACATGAACTCTGGCGTAGAACCTTTTTTTGTATCTATCCTACAATCAGATCAGGGCAGCTCATGTTCAGTGGTCCGAGAGTAGCTTGTAGTCCATTTCATGTAAAAGAGAATAACATGATGAATCCATTAATTATGCTCATCATGGAAATGCTACAATGTTGGGCTTTTCACATTGGTTGTTAAAAGAGCTGGATGTGTATGAACTAGTTCTTGGGTTTTTGAAGGACCAATAACATAGAACAATATATCAGAGCACAGGTTGTCAATGTTCTCTCTATTGAGATTGTTGGAGTTTTCATGTGGGTTGTGAAAAGTGTGATATGGTACTGCAAGGTGGGAGTTAGGGAAGAAGACATTCTGGCGGTGCCCGTTAAGTCCCAAGGTGGCAGCAGGATTATGTGATGGTATCAACGTCCAAAGGGAATGGTCGTTAGAAGAGGATTGGTATTAGCTAGAATAGTATTTCTTTTACAAATATAATGTGTTGTATACGTGCGTGCGTAGACAAGTGTATGGATGTCATTACAGATATCTATACTATGAATATTGTATATACACGTGTCATAGAGAATTGAACACCTTTAAAAGCTAATAATTGGAAAGAAAATGCATGAAATATTTTGCCAAACAACCTCTATTTTCTCTCTTTAACTTCTGGAGTTAGGGGCATTCTCAAATTGCCTCAATTCTTTTCATTCAATTTACTTTACTCTATCAATTTTCAGTGCTTTTGTTGAGAGAATGGCTGAAGGAATGTGAGCCGTGATGAGAATTATTGAAGATTGCATGAATCGATTGGCTGTTCATGAAGAATAGTTGATAGCTTATGGAGCGATGTTGAAGGAAATTAGTCTGAAACTTACTAATTTGGAGGGTTGTTTAGATTAAGGATTGCATAACAAAGCTCACTTTGATTTTTGAAGGATCGGCAAAAATGGAGGAACAAGGTGATTCGTCACAGGGAGGTACTCGAGCTAGTGATCCGATGATGCACGCCATTAAGTTGGTAACGTCGAGGTTCGACGGTTCTGATCTGTTAGGTTGGATTTTTAAAGCGAAACAATACCTTAACTTCCATGAAGCTTTAAAAGAGCAGAAGTTAACGATATCCTCATTTTATATGGATGGTCGAGTACTTGCTTGGTATCAATGAATGCAATGGAGTCAACAGATAAACTCATGGAGAGGTTTCTTGGAAGCTTTGAAAGCTCGATTTAGTCCTTTAGAGTATCGTGATTTATCGGGTGAGTTAACTAAGTTGATGCAAACCTCTACTATTGATGCTTATCTTGACAAACTTGAAGAATTATCAAATCAAGCATCTAGTGTGCCGGATTCTTTCTTGCAAAGTTGCTTTGAATCAGGGTTAAAAACAGAGATTCGGAAGGAGATAATGGCTTTTCAGCCTATAAGTCATCAATGCAGGCCGCTAGCTTAGCCAAGCTTATAGAAGATAAGTTGAGGGACAACACAGCAAAGCGATTTGGTGATAGAGGTATCACTAGAGGAGGAAGCAATTTACAATAGGGACTCTTACCTACACCGAAGGTTAATCTAAAACCTTCGATTCCTATCAAACGGTTGACGTTAGTTGAGATGATAGAATGGAGAGAGAAGGGCTTGTGTTTTAATTGTGATGAAAAGTTTCATAAGGGGTATGTGTGTAAGGGTCGATTTTTTGTGTTGATGGTCAATGATGAGGAAGTTAAAGAAAACATGGAGGACTTAGTTGATGTGGAGGAGGAGATTCCTGAAATTACTTGCGATGCATTGGTCGGGAAAAGTTCTCGTACTTTGAGAGTGCAAGGTCGAATTGGGAATCATCATATTACGGTATTGATAGATGGAGGATCTACACACAATTTCATCTAGGAGTGACTCATACAACACCTCCATCTAAATGTTTTAGGGTTATGGTGGGTAATGGAGAAGTCTTATTTTATTCTAGCATGTGTTCTCGTTTGCCTATTTATATGCAAGGGTATTCATTTGAAATAGATTGTTACATTTTGAAGATCCAAGGGGCTGATGTGGTTTTAGGTGTATAATGGCTGGAATTATTGGGATCAGTTTTGATTGATTACAAACATCTCACCATGGAATTTATGATGAATGGTCAGGCAGTGAAGTTATGTCAGGAACAAAGGGCAATGGTGGAGCCTATTCATTTTTCTCAGTTTTGCCGAATGAATGAGTTACAAGTTATTGGTTTTTGCTACCAACTTATGCCTCTGAGCAAAGTACTAGAAGGAAAACAACTTATTAAAGAAGAAAAACCATAGGAGTTAAAAGATGTATTAGAGGAGTATCGAGATGTGTTTGAAGAACCTACTCAGTTACCGCCTCGACGAGAGATTGATCATCAAATTCATGTAATTCCTGGTTCAAAGCTAGTGAATGTGAAACCCTACAGGTAACCCCTTCCCCCATTTCTAGAAAATTGAGATAAGAAAATTGGTGTATCATATGTTGAAAACATGGCTGATAAGGTCTAGCAGAAGTCCCTATTCTTCACTTGTGTTGTTAGTGAAGAAGAAAGATGGTTTATGGCATCTTTGCATGTAGAGGTGGCAAAAATTGACCCGAGCCCAAAAACCCACCCGAATCCGCCCGAGACCGAATCGGGACCAACCCGAATTGACCAAAAAAGCCAAAGGCCTGTAACCGAAAAAGCCCATAACCGAAAAAGCCCGGAACCGAAAAAACTCGAAACCGAAAAAGCTCAAAACCGAAAAAACTCGAACCCGACACAACCCGAACCCGGCATAACCCGAGCCCGATACTATCCGAACCCGAGACCGACCCAAATCGAAAACCGAAAAAAATCGAATTTATAACCCGAGAAAACCCGAATTATAATTATATAATTATTATTTAAAAATAAATAAATAATTGATACACTTTTTTAATTAAAAAGTTTAAAATTTTGAAAACAATTATTATTTATTATACAATTTTATCAATTATATATTACCAGCATAATAAATATTGGATCTTTTTAATTAAATTAAATTAATTTAAAACACCATATATGATATAATATATGATATCAAATAATCTTTAATATTATCCTTATTGCATTTATAATATAATATTATTATTAATTTGACATTTCATTTTATTATAAAAATCATTTTAACATTTTATTATTTTTATTTATAATAAAATTTTAATTTTAATACAATAATAAATCAAATATATAAAAATTATATAATTTCAATATTTGTTTGAAACTTTGAATTTGATATTTTGTGCAACACATTAAAAAATTTTTTAATAAAATTAAATTTAAACTATATTTTCTTAAAGTTTCAAGTATAGAAAGATATTAAATTTAGATTAAAAAAAAACTAATCTTAAAATTAAAATTCAAGTTTTTAAGATTAGAAAAAGTTAAGTAATTAAATTAAAACAATACAAGTACAATTTTTTTATACTTGGGTATCATTAAAAGAGAAAATTATAGTGGTAATTTTTATTTTTAGCCTTAAAACAAAAGACATTAAAAAATCAAGCTAGTGATAATTAATTATTTATTATATTATAATAATCTTATACATGAATAAACTAATTTGGTATCTTATGATAATGATTTGTATATTATATATAATAATCTTTTAAGAATAAATTATGTAATCTCTTAGTGTGTAAGTATTATTTTGTTAGAATTAAGTATTTATTAAAAATTAATTTATTGATTATCTATTAAATGTAAAATTAAAGTGTGGAAAAAATAATATTCTAATAGTAAATTAAAGTGTAATTTAATAATATATTAGAGTTGTATTACTATGTAAGTGGTAATTTTAATAAAATTTATTTTTTATACTTTGTTAATATTATTATTAATTATATTTAAATAACTAGCATTATATTAATTAATTTAGTAATATCTATTATTTAACATTTTAATTAGATATTCAATCAATTGGTGTATATCTAATATTATTATGTTAATCTAATATTATTATGTTAATGTGAATATGAAAAAAAAATTAGTACTCAATTTGGAATAGTTTTTTTGATAGCAAATAAAATATATAATATAGTTAATAAATAACGCCTTATCATAATGATTTGTATGTTATTATAACTTTAAAAATAATATCTTATCATGTGATATATAATCAACTATACAAGCTCTTAATTATATAAAATAGATTATTAATATGTTTATCTTATCATAATGATTTGTTTATTATATTATAATAATCTCTTACCATGTAATATAGAATAAATTAAACAATCTCTCATGGCATATTATAGTTTTAATTTCAGACATTTTTTATTCCAATTTCTTATCATGCTTTTAGAATATACTCTTGTTTTTAATTTCAAACATTTAATCTCTTATGATGTATTCATGTAATTTAGTTTAACTTGATCAATTAATAATCATAATATTGGATGATTAAATAGATATTGACCTTCTCAACTACTTTTTTAGTCAAAAAAGTGTTTTTTAATTTATTATAATGAGTTACAAATAAAATAATAAACATAATATACTATATATATATATATATATATATATATATATATATATTAAGATTTACATTATAATAAAATGTCATATATGTTAAATTATCAATATCTTAAGAATTGTATCTTAACATATTATGAAATTTTTATTAATTTAATTTTAGTACTTTATGTCTAAAATTTTAAAATCTTATTATCTTAAGAATAAATTATTATTATTATTATTATTATTATTCAGTAAACTATTTTTTTGGCCAACAATGTTTCATTAAATTTTAAATTGCAAGTTGTGTTAAAATAAAAATAAAATTTACAACAAATATAACAAATTCCCAATCTAGCTCACGTGGTTAAACATATAATAATAAATATAAGAGGTCATGGTTCAAATCTTTGTACAAGCATATAATTTTAATTACTTTCATATAATTGATGAACAAGTTCAGGTGCCAGATACTACTTGATCAAAAGTTAATCGGGTATAGCGTACCCTAAGGGTACTA
Organism: Heritiera littoralis; assembly: GCA_031772115.1. Taxonomy (NCBI): domain Eukaryota; kingdom Viridiplantae; phylum Streptophyta; class Magnoliopsida; order Malvales; family Malvaceae; genus Heritiera; species Heritiera littoralis. Next base: position 815,279 of record JAPDPK010000089.1, read on the forward strand.
CCCGAATCCGATACGGGTAATAAGAACACTATCCGAACCCTATAATTATTCGATTATAGAGTCGGGTAGTATCGGGTACCTGATTATATATTATCCATTTACATCATTATGTCAAATGTTTTTTTAGTACATTATATCAAATGTTATTATTTATAATATATGTCAATTGGTGTATATAACTTGTTTAATTTAACGTTCTAAATTTTTAATGAGATATTTGATTAATTAATGTGTTTGAGTATGATTATATTTAATAAAAATAATATTATATTATGATTTATGTACAAACTAAAAACAAAATAAATATAAAATTGAGATAATTAATTGGCCAATTATTCATAATATTAATTATTTTTTTAATATATACTATAATTTTATTCAACATTATAATTGAAGAATTAGTTAACTAGTTATGCGGTTAAATTTAATTTAATTACTAATTATGTTGTTATTTAAAAGACAAAATAAATCTAAAAAAGATTCTTAAAAATTTAAAATTTTATTAAAAATATAATATAATTATTAGAAAAGCTAATTAAACAAAGTAAAAAAAAAAATTTATTGAACTAAGAGTATCTAAATTCCAATGACCCAATATTGATCCAAAAAAAAAAACACAATGACTCAATAAGTTATTGTTAAGAGTATAAAGCTATTTATATAAAATGTTTAATTGTTTAGTGTGATTTATTTATAATTTGTTAGTTTTTTATTTGTATAGCTAATACTTTTGGATTTTCACTTTCTTTTAGTTTTACTTTATATATTTGGCTCATTTAAAAAATAAATTTTTATATAATTATATATTTTATAACAAATGTAAATATCACAGGAAATTAAAAAAATAAATAATAATTATCAAGTAATAAAAATATTAAAATGTAAAAATTTATATTTATATAAATTTAGTCAAAACAACAAAAGAAATTAAAAATAATGAATAATAATATTTTATTTATGAGAGTTTCGTGTGAAAGGAGATCTATTTTATTTTCATTTTTCAATTCCCTCCAAACAAGTTTTTCCCACATTAACAAAAAATTTCAAATTCTTTAAGAATATGCCTTTTCCCTCCCTTGAGAATCACATGAAAAAACTTCAAAAGCAAACTTTGAAATATCTTTATCTCAATATACTGTCATGCAATGTAAATATAATAATTAAAAAAAATAAATGTGACATTGGATCAAATTTTGATAAAAATTAGAAAAAAATTGTGTTCGGTATATCAATATAAATTTTAATACAATAATTTTTATATTTTATATGATACAAATATATTTGATGCAATACGAATACAAAATATATATATATATACACACGAATTATTAAGTCTAATATAATGTAATGTAATGTCTATTATAATCGTTTTAATTATAATCGAAATTCAAAAAGATGATTTTTTTATTACAAGGGAAATATTAAATAACTGAGGATGGGGGTGTTGGATTCAAACCTAAGACTTACAATATGCCACAACTCATCTTTAACCACTAGGTCTAGTCGTTGTTGGCAATTCAAAGATGATTTTTAGTAGTTGGAGTTTGTGGACAAAAAAATTAATTAGTATAGAAATTCAGATGCTTCCAAGGCAGAAGTTTATAATAGCAGAAGTGCTTCCATTTCCTGCAAATGCAATGCAAGATTTAAAACTTTTTCAATGTCTTTTACGTCTTCGAGTATTTTACTTGTAATTCTTTTTACGATAATTAATCAATTATAATTAAAAATTATGTACTAGTCCATCATTTACAAATGCGAACTTTATGTATTATTTTGATAGATCTCACGTGACTTTAAATTTTGCTTAATTAATTATAATGTAATAATTATAGATGATATGTTCTCTTTTATTATTGTAGATAACTATATTCTTCATTGGTCCACTCCCAATGTTTTCAAAATCATCCCAACCAAATTTCTTAATATATATATATATATATATATATATATATATATATTATACAATTCCCATTTATTAAATTTTAACTTTAATTTAGCATTTCTATTATATTTTTATTTAACTATATAAAATTAAATTAATTATTATATTCAAAATTATAAAATATTTATAATTTATAAAATTTTAAAATAATTTGACTAAGCCCGCTAAGCCCGCCCGATTAAAACCGGGCCGAACCCGAAACCGGACCGAAACCGGGCCGAAACCGAGAAAACCTGCAACCGAAAAAATCCGAGATCGAAAAAACTCGCAACCGAGAAAGCCCGCAACCGAAAAAACCCGCAACCGAGAAAATCCGAGATCGAAAAAACCCGCAACCGAGAAAGCCTGCAACCGAAAAAACTCGTAACCGAAAAAGCTCGAAACCGAAATAACTCGGACCGGAACCCGCCCGAACTCGCCCGTTTGCCACCTCTATTTGCATGGATTATAAGGCGTTGAACCAGATAACTACTCCTAACAAGTTTCCTATTCCAACGGTGGATGAACTTCTTGATGAATTGCATGGGGTAGCTATATTTCCAAAGATGGATTTGCGAGAAGGCTACCATCAGATTCGAATGGTCGAGGATGATATTGAGAAAACTGCATTTTGAATCCATGATGGGCACTACAAGTTTGTAGTGATGCCCTTTGGGCTATCGAATGCTCCTTCAACATTTCAGGAGGTTATGAATAGCATTCTCAAACCTTATTTGCGCAGGTTTGCTTTGGTTTTTTTCTTTTTTTGATGATATAATGGTGTATAGTAAATCAATTGAGGCTCATGTTAATCACTTGTGAGTTGTCCTGGAGTGTTTGAGAACTCATCAATTTCTAGCTAAACGAAGCAAATGTGCTTTTGGTCAGACTCATATTGAATATCTTGGACATATAGTGCATGGAGAAGGGATGGAACCTGACTTGACAAAAATCTCAACTATTGAATCATGGCCTTCTCCCAAAAATGTGAAGCAATTTTGAAGTTTTTTGGGTTTGTCAGGGTACTATAGATGCTTTGTGAAAGGCTATGCATCTATTGCATCCCCTTTTAACTATTCTACTGAAAAAAGATGCTTTTCATTGGTCTTCCAATGAGGAAATGGCATTTCAAGCTTTGAAACAAGCTTTGACAAAAGCTCTAGTATTGGCTTTGCCAAATTTTTCTAAATCATTTGTTATAGAGACTGATGCTTCTAGTATTGCTATTAGAGTAGTGCTTATGTAGGATAGTAAACCCATTACATTCTTTAGCAAAAAGCTCATTGCCTCCATGTAGAAGACTTCTACATATGTTAGGGAACTTTTTGCCATCACTGAAGCAGTAGCTAAGAGGAGGCAATATTTGCTTGGCTCAAAGTTTTTATTCGGATTGACCAAAAGAGCATTAAGGGAATAATGCAGCAAGTGGTGCAAACTCCGGAACAGTAACGTTTCTTGGTGAAGTTGCTTGGTTTTGATTTTGATATTTAATAATGGCCGCGTGCTAGCAACAAAGTGGTTGATGCTCTATCTCGTCCGGAAGCTGAGAACCACGAAGAGAGCTTTGATGTAGTTGATGAAGGAACACAACAGCAATTTAGTGGAACACTTTTAGCTTTAACACGAGTGGTGTGTTCACTCATTGGTGTGTTCACTTATTGATGATTTAAGGGTTGAAAATGCTCATTTGAGTGACGTGCAACAAGAAATTGCTAGAGTACAAAGTCATCCAAAGCTATATCCTTGTCATCAGTACAAGGATGGCTTGTTATTTTTCAAAGGCCAAATTGTGTTAAGTCTATTTTCTAAGCATAAAGTGGATATTATGAGGGAATTGCATTTTGTTCCAAGTGTTGGCCATGGGGGAATTAAGAAAACTCAAGCTCGATTAATGGCCCCGTTCTACTAGCCTAAGATGAAGTAAGATATTAAGGAGTTTGTGCAAAGTTGCCTGTTATGCCAAGTTTCCAAGTATGAGACTCAAGCTCCAAAGGGGTTATTACAACCACTCCATATTCCTGATCTAATTTGGGAAGAGATCTCCTTAGATTTTATATTAGGCCTCCCTGCATCATAAGGCAAAACTGCCATTTTGGTGGAAGTTGATAGACTTTCCAAGTATGCTCATTTCTCTGCATTAATAGGTAACTTCACAGCTTTTAAAGTAGCTCAAGTATTTGTGGCAGATGTGGTGAAGCTTCATGGGATTCCTAAGGTCATTATGAGTGATAGGGATCCTTTGTTCTTGAGCTTTTTTTAGCAAGAATTGTTTTGGCTTAATGGTACTAAACTTTGCCATAGTACCTCATATCATCCACAGACAAATGGGCAAATTGAGGTCATTAACCAAGGTCTTGAGCAATATTTACGTTGTTATACACTGGATAATCCTTCTACCTAGGTGCAATACCTTCCTTGGGTTGAGTTTTCTTACAACACATCTTGGCATTCTTCTAGTGGTTTTTCTCCTTTTGAGGTGGTGTATGGTTGAAAGCCTCCTATAGTTATGCCTTTTGTAGGTTCTACTTCTCCTGTGGAAGCTGTAGCTAATATTTTGCAGGCTCGAGATAACCTTCTATGGTAACTTAAGATAAATCTAGCACGAAGTCAGAATCGGATGAAGCAACTTCTTGATAACTATAGGCGTGATGTAATTTTTCGGGAAGGTGATTTGGTTTTGGTGAAACTACAGTCCTACGGACAAACCTCTTTGTTACAACAACCATATTCTAAGCTTAACAGGAGGTTTTATGGTCCTTTTCTAATCATGGCTAGGATCGGTTAGGTAGCCTATCGGTTGGATCTTCTAGCACATACCAAGATTCATAATGTCTTCCATGTTTCTCTCCTTAAACGTCATCATCAGAACTTGTCCTTTCATCTAGCTCAGTTACTTGTACAGTTTGTGGAGAATCATCCACTGGTTTAGCTAGAGGACATTCTTCAACAACGATTCTTGCAAGTGCATGGTAAAAGACATTTGCAGTTGCTGGTAAAGTGGGAAGGATTGCAATTGGAAGATGCAGAATGGATAGCTTACTTAGAGTTTTGTAATGCATTTCCAACTTTTGACCTTGAGGGCAAGGTCAGTCTCGATGGGTGGGGCAAAGTCAATCTTGATGGGTGGGGCAATGATATAGTACCGTAACGTGGGAGTCAGGAAAGAAGACATTCTGGTTGTGCCGATCAGGTCCCAAGGTGGTAGCAGGATTATGTGATGGTATCAACATCCAAAGGGAATGGTCGATAGAAGGCTAATCAGAAGAGAGGATTGGTGTTAGCTAGAGTAGTCTTTCTTTTACAAATACAATGTGTTGTATTGTGTGCGTGTGTAGACAGGTGTATGGATGTCATTACAGATACCTATACTATGAATATTGTATAGACACGTCTCATAGGGAATTGAACACCTTTAAAACCTGATAATTGGAAAGAAAATGCATGAAATATTTTGCCAAACAACCTCTATTTTCTCTCTTTAACTTCTGGAGTTGGGGGCATTCTCGAATTGCCTCAATTCTCTTTCATTCAATTTACTTTACTCTAACAAAGTGTGAGGGAAAATCCTACTTTTTGAGCTAACTTTTGGCATCAAGAAGGTTTAATAGCACTCAACATACAATATCTTGGAGCTAAAGGCCTGATCTAGATAGCAGCAGCTAGGATAGATACAAAATCTTGCATCTGCAAAATTGGCTAATGTTAGTGCATTTTGAGCTGAAGCAAAAGAACTATACTAGCTAGCTAGAATTGGATGCAAATAAGCTCTCTAAAGTCATAACAAGAGCAAATTAGAGAGAAGAAACATATTCTGCTTGGTAGGATCCACTACTTGCCTAACTGATAAGGGCATTCACTTTGCCATTTGGTGTTGATTCCCCTAATAATGTGCAGGCTAGGGGGTTTGGCATGCATAAAATATACAAAAGAGCCACATTAAAACAATATGCATAAAGCATGTACAATTATTTTAGTGTCCAACTAGTACTTTAATAATATCCCACAAAAGCATAATCTGCTTTACATATTTCCATATAATACAAAGTATTCAGAGCAGTTTAGCAAATATCAGAGACCCCAATTATATATGTATAAAACAAATATAAAAAGTATAACACATGATGAATTTGAAAGAAAAAAAAAAGTAACAAGCTGGAATAGCATAATGTAATTTGAGCTCTGATAATAATTTTTTAGGGAAAACCAATCTATGTATGGAGAATAATAAATAATAATAAAACAAAACTATGAAAAACCCAATAAGTGGTATCGAAACCGAATAAAATAATACGGAATATAGGTAAAAAATGCATAATAGTGCAGTTAAAGAAGATTATTCTCCTAGATATTTAGTTGAGGGACCACAATCCATCAAGAATTTTCATGTTTATCTGAAATTGCTTTAACAGACGATAAAACAGTGCACAAGCAACTATTATATATACCCACTCTAATCTTCTCTCCCAGTACTGCACTCACCATTTGATTAATTGATCTGAAATCTAATAGCAAGCCAGGAATTACGATGGAGTCCAACCGCAAGCGCCGAGGGTTCATCAAGGGGAAGCTGACGCCATTCTACCGAGCGGCCAAGCCAGCACCATCGATGCAGTACACCGCCAAGGCTTCCTCGACAACAGCTTCTGTCAGCTTCCGAGTTCACCAGGACTACATGATTTCCCAACCAAAGCAGCTCTCATTCATCGTGCCTGCTGATAAGAACCGCGAAAATTTAAGCCAGATCGACAACTTCTTCGGCGTTGCTGGCGATGAAAGTGTCGACCTTAAGGCTGCAACTTACATCTCTTCTGTTCAAGAACGTTTCAACCTTGAACGAAGCAACTGATCTGAACGAATCAAGCTCCAAGAAGTTACTCACTAGACACCAATGAATTAAACCTTAGCATTAGTGCTCAGTTAAGATCCACTAGCAATAAAAATTCCTTTGCCAGTGGCCGTAATTTTCAATTTGTGCATTGCATCGGAAGGTGTTCCAACGATCTGTAATTGTTTTATGCATGATTAAGCATACCCTTGTCTTGAGTTCAAGCGCTTTTGACTGTTGTGCTTCTGCATGTGCATGAGTTGTAATTCAAGTGGAATTGATTTACTTTGATTTTGCTCTTTTTCTGATACAAAAGTATAGAAATTGTTTGGTAAAGGATTCTGTTTGCAGGATAACGTTCTATACGTATAAAAAAACTGTTCTGATAGCCTGTTTCAGTAAGTTGCAAAAAGGTTGATATGTCTTGGTATAAAATTATGAATTTATATGATATATTGATAGTGTATAATTGAACCCTTCTTCCTTTCATCCGACCTTAAAGTTAACTTCTCAAAAACCAGCTTTTTTGGAATTAAAATTAGAGATGAGCTAATCCTGGATTGGGCCTGTAAGAAGGGTTCTTTGCCTTGTACCTACCTAAGTCTCCCATTGGGTGCTAACCCAGGACTAAAAACTTTTTGGCAGAAAGTCATTAATTCCTTCAAATCTAAGCTCAGTCTTTGGAAGAACATCTGCTTTCAATGAGTGGAAGAGTTGCTTTAATCAGATCTACCCTTTCTAACTTGCCTATATACTGCTTTTCACTCTTCAAAATTCCGAAAGGTGTGATCCAAGAGCTTGAGAAAATTCAGAGGCAATTCCTCTGGGATGACTCTGAAGACAAGAAGAAAATAAGATTAGTTGATTGGAATACAATTTGCAAAAGTAAGAGAGGTGGTGGTTTGGGTATTATGGATTTGGAGACTTGCAACAAGGCCTTATTATTAAAATGGCCCTGGAGGTTTGCTTCAACATCTTCTGCCTTGTGGAAAAATATCATTAAAGAAAAATATCTCATTTCTGATTCTGCGATATGGCCTTCTCCCTGTCCTATTGGATCTCTTTCGAGAGTTTGGAGAGATATACAAACAAATTGGTTTGGGGAAGGGGGTAACACTAACCTTTATCATGCAAATTTTTTTCTTTGTGCAGGTAACAGATTGAGAATTTGCTTTTGGACAAAAATTGGATACAGAACCTCAATCTCAAAAACTCTTTTAGAAGAATCTATACTCTTGCCACCAACAAAGAGGGCTACATCTCAGATTATGGCACATGGGCTGGATCACAGTTCAAATGGAAAATCTCGCTTAGAAGGAATCTCTTTGATTGGGAACTAGAACAATGGAGCAATCTGATGTCTATTCTCAACAACATCACTCTCTCCCCCAATGTGAACAACAAGGTGGTTTGGATTCACACTCCTAAAGGCCAATTTAACTCTAGATCTTTTCGAAAAGTGATGGAAAAATCTGAGTCTCTGCTTCATCATTCAGATATTTTTATGTGGAAAGGATTGGCTCCCCCAAAGTCGAATTATTTTGTTGGAAGGCTACTGTAGGTTGCTTACCGGTTATGGACTTATTGCACATTGTAACATCCCATTACAACATCTTGCACGTATTTCTGTACAACTTTACTGGTTGGGCAGTCTGCGATGCCATTAACATTCGACAGTGACCGTAATAAATGATAACATTTATTTATCAAATACTGAATATGAAAATTCTTTTCATGATTTCCTACATTTAACATCCCCTATTAACTTATTTCACTAAAGTAGTACTGTATACTTATGTCTGAAATGTAAAAGAGAAGAGATTGTACCTGTCACGTTTAACATAACACACCTCAGCGCTTTAAACATAGCTATACCCACCTGAGAGCTAATTCTCTAACTCCGTGTCTTTTATCTGTGGAGTTAAAACAAGGGGTGGGCGATTCATACGCTAGTAAAGGAAACATATGCTGCTTTTTATAAAGCAAAACTATATGTCACAAAGTATTTATTTTTTCCTAACCACAAACCTAGTAGGAAAACAGTGGATATAGTAAACAGTACTCTCAAAACACCATTCAAATCACTGGTTAAACAGTTTACTTTAAATGTAGTAAACAATACATAGGATTTCAACAAATCCTCTCAGTAAACAGAAATTGGTAAGTTGTGACTAGGCAACAAATAAATCATGCTATCATCGTTCCCCCTCCCCCTTGCGAGAACGGAATAATCATCCCAAAAAGGGATATGGTAGATCTATGGCCACAATCTCTAGGTGGTCCTCGGTCCACTTGCCAAGTGACCTCGAGACCGCTGATGACTTGGCAGGTCCATCAGCCTTGTGACGCCCTGAGGTGCACCCGTGACCGATCGACCCGAGCCACCGCCCCAGGTGGGTCACGTAATAGTAACGTATGAACTCAGGGCCTAAAGTCTCAAAAATAACTTTTATATCTCATGAAAACCTTTATGGAATTATCTCACCCATATTATCATTTTCTCAAAATGATTTGATTTTCCAAAAAGGTTTAGGCTTCTGTTTACAAAACACGTTGACAACATTTCAAAAATATCAACCTTTAAAACCTGCTCGCCGATGGTCTGCTCACCCAATATGGTTCGCCCATGGCAGCTCGCCCAATGCGGTGAACTTGTGTTCGCCCGCCAACCATTGCATTTAAAAACATCAAGCAACACTGGCTCGCCCTCAGTGGCTCGCCCATGACCAGTTCGCCCACTATGGCATTGCCATGGTCAGTTCGCCCAACTGCAACACTTCCATGGTCAACTCGCCTAATGGGATACTACCATGGTCAACTCGCCCAATTTTATAAAAACATGGGTCGTACGCCCAATTTATAATAAAAGGGCTCGCCCATCACTGGCTCGCCCGGATTTCTAATTTAAAATAGGGTCACTCGCCCAATTTGTCATAAAAAGGGATCTTCGCCCAAAACAACATAAAATGAGTTCGCCCTTAATTGGCTCACCCGAATTTTATTAAACAGGGGTCGCCCGCCCCAAAACTTAAAAGGTTAGTTCGCCCAAAGTATTATAAAAGTTTGGCTCACCTGCCAATACCAATTCGTCCAAAAATATAATAAGGTCGGCTTAGTAGCTCGCCCAATACCAAAGCAATTTATCAAACAATGCATGTCATAAACCGAAATATTTCTTAATATTTTTATTATATTTCTATTCCACATGACATGCATTTTACTTCACACACATCTCCCTTACCTGGTTTAACGAAGCCTTGCTTCGCCTTGCTTCCTGCTCGCCAATAGCCATTCCCAATTCCCGGCTGCAAAATAATTTATTAAAACGATTAATATTTTCCTTTTTCCAAATATTTCAGTACTTTGGCGAGGCTTAACATTCAACTAGCTCGCCCAACCGAGCTCGCCATTCATCAAATGGCTTACAATTGAGAGCTCGCCCGCCATTTCTCGCCCAATGCCTTTTCAAGTGAGTTCGCCCGACAAGGCTTTTTAGTCTAAGTGGGCTCACCAATAACTTAACATGTGGCGACCTCGCCCACAAACACACTTAACATTATTTAGTTCGCCAATGATGGCTGAGCTAGCCCATTTATCAGTTCGCCATGAATTAAACTAAGTTGGGCGACCTTGCCCTCTTGGACTTGGCGAGTTCAGATTGCCTACTCGCCCCTTGGCGATCACTAAATTTCAACATGGGCGATCACAATAGTAGCCATTTTCATTATTCTTACATCATTTCCATTACTTTCCTTGTTTTCATATTCTCTAAAGATCTATTTAAAACAAGGCTGCATCTATATTTATTACTTTGTAAAACATCAAACTATATCATCAAATACCAAGATAACCGTAGAAATAAGGAAGCTCACCTTAACCAACTGCACTTCCAGCACAGAATTCTGTTGGCCTTACTTTGCTAATTCCTTTAGCTCATCAACGACGGAGGAAAGGTTTTGCAAACAGATTTTCTTATTTAGCTAAGATAAGGATGAAGCTTAGTAAATCAAGCATGGTAGAAATGGATGAAGTCAGAACATAAATTTGAAGGAGGATGGTTTTCGTGAAGAGAATGAAGTTTGCTAAATCGGTTTTCCTCGATTGTTTCTTCTTATATAGCCATGCTGATCCAATCAGAATCCATCACCTGGCCTTTATTCTGCTTCTTTTATCATTTCACGTCTTAACAAGCATTAAAAACCGAAGAAAAATTGCAGCAAAAAGGAACGGCTATGTGAAGCTATTCTCTGCACATTTTGACTTACTTTACTTTGCCATTAATTGTCTAAAGCAACTGTCAGGAGAAGCCAATGGCGTGAAGTCCACAGCCTCTTTCCTTGACTTATTGCACCTTTGTCTTACTCCTTAACCAATAAGGTTAATTCCTTTATTGACTTTAACCGTTCTCTATTTATTGTCTTCAATCGTATGACTTACAAAGTCAATTTTGGCTGCAAATTGTTTTGAATCTCTTTTCATTTTGTCCATGCTGATACCAGTTCGCCAACGCAATATCTGGAATTTATGAAATGATTTCCTTTGCTAGGTTATCATTTGTGCTTCTATATGGGCGACCACATTCTCGCCACATTCATTCTGTAGGCGATCACAGTCCTCGCCACACACGGGCAATCATCTAATCACAGCTTTGGCGAACTCACCTATTCTCCAGTGAGGCCATTGAATCCTACTCGCCCTCACACTCATTGGGCGATCAATTCTTCCAATTAACTTGGCGAACTTACCATTCGCCCTCGCCATAATCCATTGGCGATCACACCATTACCTTGGGCGAGCCGTTTCTTCATGGTACTCGCCCGTCGAATATTTCACAGAAATTGCTCCCTTTTCATCCTAAGTTAAGGAGCTTTTCACTTAAGTGAAATCAATATTCATTATTTATTTAATTTCCAATATTAATTTCATGAAATTAGCGTCTACAGTAGGGTAAAATCAAATCTTACATTTTCTCCCCACCTTAAGAAATTTAGTCCTCCAAATTTCAATCGGACTTATTAGTAAGAAACTTTGGATACTCTTATGCATAAGGCTTTCTAATGCTCAAGTAGCCTCATAGTGCCAGAGAATCCCACCAAAGAATTAATCTTTGATCACTACACTTTATCACAATACTTTATCCCTCCTATCCAAAATCCGTACCGATTTCTCAACGTAACTCATGTCCTCTCTAATCTCTAGGACTCATATCGAATCACGTGAGAAGGATATGGATAGTACTTTCTCATCATTGAGACATGGAATACTTATGCACTCCTGACAACTCGGGAGGTAGTGCACATCTTTCATATGATCTACGATCTCCAAAGATCTAGTACGTCGGGAACTCAATTTCCTCTCATTATGCATCCCAATGGTGAGACCTTAATATACATAATCTCTTGTATATCTCAAGAAGTCTGTTCGACCAAGTCGAAAATAATTTTCGGTCTCCCATTTTCTTATGCTATCGTGGATTATATTGTTGCTAAATAAACCCTTTCAAGTGTTATGCCCATACTCTCCTTGGGCCATTATCATAATCAAACTCTGCCAGGGTAGAGGATTATCCCAGGAGCCTATAAAATCAACTGCACACACTTACCCATATCCTCGAGCGTCCATATTATACGCTCGGACTGTCTCTCAGTCAGCGGGTTAACTGCGGTGCAAAACTCATACGGAATCCCATAACTTCCTGTAATCTCTCTCAATACTGAGATACAAAGCGGGACTCCCTATCAAACGTAATGCTCCCTGGAATACTGTAAAACCTCACCATTTCCCTGACATATAACTCGGCCAAGGCACAATTTAGCTCAATAAATTCCATAATTAAGGAATAAGCAAACTTACTCAAGTGTCCACAACTATCCAGATAGCATTATACCTTTTGTGGGTAATTCAATTATTTCCACTTACTTTAGGAAGTACCTCTAATATAGGTATTTTTCTTCCTTATCACATTTCTATCTTCTAGTGAATCTTGTCTCTAAGTTGAGACCACGAGTATCTCTTTATACTCCATATTAGCTTTAATAATCTGCCCATCTCTTCAGGTTATTAACAGTAATCTCTTTGGCGCTCTCTTGCACCCCAAATTTACTCTTTCAAGTGAGACGGCGACTTTATAGTTCGCCCACATCTCACAACATGTTATTCGTTTTTGAGCGATCGTCCCATCTCATGGGTCGCCATCCCAGATTTTATTCAAAGATCCTTCTCTCAAGATCAATTCATACTCCCTGAAATCTTTTATCATCCTTGGGAGTAAACAATTTCCACTTCTATTACACAGTAACTCATTCATATTATTTACTACTTATCATCTCATTCAGTGCTTAGTCGATAATAATTTTGGTGACTATCATTTAGATAGTTTTAATCAATCGTATGCAATTGTCCCAGTAGTCTCTTAAATACAACGCACTCACTCTCAATATATCCCGGAGCGTCCACACAATGCGCTCGGATATCTATATCAATCAGAGGCGGTACTAACAGCAAAATTTAGGAATCCCAAAGCCTCTTGCTATCTTCTCAAAGCATGTGACAAATCAGAGATCCCTATCACAAGTACCCACTCACAGGGACTTCACATTCGTTCTCTTTGTTTCACTGATATATATAGACTAAGGCATTCAGGACATCTCGAAACATGATGATAAAGTGAATTAACTCAGTTACACAATCTATAATCACTTTTATAACCTTGTGGTTAAACTATGACTGCCCTTCTTTTGCAGTCCTTAATATAACATCGATTACGTCTCAGGTAATTATTTTCCCCTCGATAACTTCTCTTATATCAAGTTATCATTTTATCTCTTATTCTCCTAGTACATGCAATGTCACTATTTGGAGAATATACTTGAGAGTATAATTTCCTCACATCAATTTTGAAATTGAATTTTATCATCATTTCGATTTCATCACCACTTTTTTATACAATTTCACATTCCCAATATGTACATGTATACACATATGTATATCCTTCTTCAGGATTAGCAGTACTTCTTGTATCTGCTTTTCTGAGTATAATAATTACATCTTTCCAATTCTGGCTTGTTATTAATTCCAGCCATAACTACATAATGATCAGAGGAAATCACATTTATTCATATACTTGGGAACTACCTCACAACTTGTGTTCCCTAGTCATCATATGACTTGTCTCTTAAGACAATTTTATTCTTTTACATTCTTCACCACAGTTGTTTTTCCCACTTAATATAGTATTTTACCGTTACCATCTTGTAACCATTTCGAATACTATACTCATTCACTTTCACTTTCTCACAACTAAGTATTGCATCAATAAGGTAGCAATTTCCACAAATTTCCTCAACAATCAATACAGGTAAATCTCATAAATCCTATACCTCAATAACCACACTTTAATCTCACTTAAATAGTGAGATCCTTTACTCATACAACTTCAATGTCTACTTAATCATTCGAGACCTCACGTCTCTACTGTATATAGTTCAATTAAACTCATGTTCACTGACTTAACAGTAAGGTTTTCCATTCTTAGAAGTTCGTGACGTTATTCAACGATATTGCTTATATCAATATACATATTTATTCTCTTAAAATCATCCTAGTTGGCTCTAGGCTCACAAATAGGAAGGATACTACAGTCGGCTAGGGATCCAAATAGAATATGATAAGTATTTTAGAATACCATACTTGTTCCGGAACCTAGAAGCAACTGTAGAGAGTACTATCCCATTGTTTTCAAAACGAAATAATTTTCGTTTTCACCAGTTATACCAAAACAGTTTATTTCTCTACTCATCAATCTCTTGAGTAATTTCTCAAGCTCTTCTAATTCACTGGTAAGAACTTACAAACAATTTCTATGTTGTGAATCGAGTCAATTATCTCTCGAATCTACATTATTCCAAAAGTTCACTTAGAATTTCATCCCATAAATTCTAATTCACAAACTCTTATCATCTTGAATATCTCCTTATTTACATCCAATGGATCCACCTATATATATATATATATCCTCCAAACACATATATATCGATTTTCAAGTCATTTCACATGTATTTCATAATATTTCGGTTCTATGGATATCGTAACGGACCAGCCCAACCGACCATGGCAACCCCCTTTTTGGGCCCATCGACAACGATTGCTGTGACAGTGCTACTCATCCATATTGTCCTCTTTGGTGAAAGCCTCGTCGCCCCGGTCCTTCCAACGTGCTCGAGCTCGCCCATCTCAAGGTTTTCTTTTGCGTCCGCATTTACTCGAACACTTGACTTCCTCAAATATCAAGTTACTACTAATATTTATTCTCCCAAAACATATGAGCATACAAACCCATATTAATATCATCGATTCTACATTAATTCTCACACAATTCACCTTTTGGTTCACACTCTGTAAGTATATTACTTTTCATAATATTCAATAATCTCTTATCTTTACTTTAATTCAGACCCTAAAATCGACAACAGGCCTGGCTATCTCACGACCTCTCATAGCATAGACTCCGGTCTTCTTACTCATCACTATAACAATGGGGTCCACAGTAGGGATCATCCTTTACACCGTCACATACTATTTCACCATCAATTTCTATTTAAATCCATTTAGTCACTCATGACTTTGAAAAAGCATGTCAATATAGGGGTATGTTCATAAATTCCTCTTTAATTCTCTCTCTTCAATATATCTCCAAACACGCGATCTTAGGGCTTATACACTAATACTAACCCCTTTTTCATTTCAATATCATCATTTCAGATCTTAATTCGATATGGACAGAAAGTCCTGGTGGGGCCCTCACCTAGTTCCTCACGCACCTAATCGAATAAACCCAACATTATGATGATAAGATCGCCTATCTCATGCAAAATTCCGGATTACCATCTCTATTTGTAACCCTTAATTCATTAGCTTTCACCATCTTTCACCACTTAACTCAATTCACAGTCATTTAACTCCTCTATACATTCAGACTATACAGTACTACAGGGGATGTTAACATTTTTCAACACTTTCGTGTAAAGGCATAACAGACATCAGACCAACCCAAGCTTTGATACCATTAAATCTGTAACATCCCGTTACCACATCTTGCACGTATTTCTGTACAACTTTACTGGTTGGGCTGTCTGCGATGCCATTAACATTTGACAGTGACCGTAATAAATGATAACATTTATTTATCAAATACTGAATATGAAAATTCTTTTCATGATTTCCTACATTTAACATCCCCTATTAACTTATTTCACTAAAGTAGTACTGTTTACTTATGTCTGAAATGTAAAAGAGAAGAGACTGTACTTGTCACGTTTAACATAACACGCCTCAGTGCTTTAAACATAGCTATACCCACCTGAGAGCTAATTCTCTAACTCCGTGTCTTTTATCTGTGGAGTTAAAACAAAGGGGTGAGCAATTCATACGCTCAGTAAAGGAAACATATACTGCTTTTTATAAAGCAAAACTATATGTCACAAAGTATTTATTTTTTCCTAACCACAAACCTAGTAGGAAAACAGTGGATATAGTAAACAGTACTCTCAAAACACCATTCAAATCTCTGGTTAAACAGTTTACTTTAAATGTAGTAAACAATACATAGGATTTCAACAAATCCTCTAGTAAACAGAAATTGGTAAGTTGAGACTAGGCAACAAATAAATCATGCTATCATCGTTCCCCCTCCCCCTTGCGAGAATGGAATAATCATCCCAAAAAGGGATATGGTAGATCTATGGCCACAATCTCTAGGTGGTCCTCGGGTCCACTTGCCAAGTGACCTCGAGACCGCTGATGACTTGGCAGGTCCATCAGCCTTGTGACGCCCTGAGGTGCACCCGTGGCCCATCGACCCGAGCCACCGCCCCAGGTGGGTCACGCAATAGTAACGCATGAACTCAGGGCCTAAAGTCTCAAAAATAACTTTTATATCTCATGAAAACCTTTATGGAATTATCTCACCCATATTATCATTTTCTCAAAATGATTTGATTTTCCAAAAAGGTTTAGGCTTCTGTTTACAAAACACGTTGACAACATTTCAAAAATATCAACCTTTAAAACCTGCTCGCCCATGGTCTGCTCACCCAATATGGTTCGCCCATGGCAGCTCGCCCAATGCAGTGAACTTGTGTTCGCCCGCCAACCATTGCATTTAAAAACATCAAGCAACACTGGCTCGCCTCAGTGGCTCGCCCATGACCATTCGCCCACTATGGCATTGCCATGGTCAGTTCGCCCAACTGCAACACTTCCATGGTCAACTCGCCTAATGGGATACTACCATGGTCAACTCGCCCAATTTTATAAAAACATGGGTCGTACGCCCAATTTATAATAAAAGGGCTCGCCATCATGGCGCTACGCCCAAAAATTATAATAAAAGGGATCTTCGCCCAAAACAACATAAAATGAGTTCGCCCTTAATTGGCTCACCCGAATTTTATTAAACAGGGGGTCGCCCGCCCCAAAACTTAAAAGGTTAGTTCGCTCAAAGTATTATAAAAGTTTGGCTCGCCCGCCAATACCAATTCGTCAGAAATAATAAGGGTCGGCTTAGTAGCTCGCCCAATACCAAAGCAATTTATCAAACAATGCATGTCATAAACCGAAATATTTCTTAATATTTTTATTATATTTCTACTCCACAGGACATGCATTTTACTTCACACACATCTCCCTTACCTGGTTTAACGAAGCCTTGCTTCGCCTTGCTTCCTGCTCGCCAATAGCCATTCCCAATTCCCGGCTGCAAAATAATTTATTAAAACGATTAATATTTTCCTTTTTCCAAATATTTCAGTACTTTGGCGAGGCTTAACATTCAACTAGCTTGCCCAACCGAGCTCGCCATTCATCAAATGGCTTACAATTGAGAGCTCGCCCGCCATTTCTCACCCAATGCCTTTTCAAGTGAGTTCGCCCGACAAGGCTTTTTAATCTAAAGTGGGCTCGCCAATGACTTAACATGTGGCGACCTCGCCCACAAACACACTTAACATTATTTAGTTCGCCAATGATGGCTGAGCTAGCCCATTTATCAGTTCGCCCATGAATTAAACTAAGTTGGGCGACCTCGCCCTCTTGGACTTGGCGAGTTCATATTGCCTACTCGCCCCTTGGCGATCACTAAATTTCAACATGGGCGATCACAATAGTCGCCATTTTCATTATTATTACACCATTTCCATTACTTTCCTTGTTTTCATATTCTTTAAAGATCTATTTAAAACAAGGCTGCATCTATGTTTATTACTTTGTAAAACATCAAACTATATCATCAAATACCAAGATAACCGTAGAAATAAGGAAGCTCACCTTAACCAACTGCACTTTCAGCACAGAATTCTGTTGGCCTTACTTTGCAAATTCCTTTAGCTCATCAACGACGGAGGAAAGGTTTTGCAAACAGAGTTTCTTATTTAGCTAACATAAGGATGAAGCTTAATAAATCAAGCATGGTAGAAATGGATGAAGTCAGAACATAAATTTGCAGGAGGATGGTTTTCGTGAAGAGAATGAAGTTTGCTAAATCGGTTTTCCTCGATTGTTTCTTCTTATATAGCCATGCTGATCCAATCAGAATCCATCACCTGGCCTTTATTCTGCTTCTTTCATCATTTCACGTCTTAACAAGCATTAAAAACCAAAGAAAAACTGCAGCAAAAAGGAACGGCTATGGGAAGCTATTCTCTGCACATTTTGACTTACTTTACTTTGCCATTAATTGCCTAAACCAACTGTCAGGAGAAGCCAATGGCGTGAAGTCCACAGCCTCTTTCCTTGACTTATTGCACCTTTGTCTTACTCCTTAACCAATAAGGTTAATTCCTTTATTGACTTTAACCGTTCTCTATTTATTGTCTTCAATCGTATGACTTACAAAGTCAATTTTGGCTGCAAATTGTTTTGAATCTCTTTTCATTTTGTCCATGCTGATACCAGTTCGCCAACGCAATATCTGGAATTTATGAAATGATTTCCTTTGCTAGGTTATCATTTGTGCTTCTATATGGGCGACCACATTCTCGCCACATTCATTCTGTATGCGATCACAGTCCTCGCCACACACGGGCAATCATCTAATCACAGCTTTGGCGAACTCACCTATTCTCCAGTGAGGCCATTGAATCCTACTCGCCCTCACACTCATTGGGCGATCAATTCTTCCAATTAACTTGGCAAACCTACCATTCGCCCTCGCCATAATCCATTGGCGATCACACCATTACCTTGGGCGAGCCGTTTCTTCATGGTACTCGCCCGTCGAATATTTCACAGAAATTGCTCCCTTTTCATCCTAAGTTAAGGAGCTTTTCACTTAAGTGAAATCAATATTCATTATTTATTTAATTTTCGATATTAATTTCATGAAATTAGCATCTACAGTAGGGTAAAATCAATTCTTACAACAGTAGAGGCTATCTTATTAATCAGGCTAACAAATGTCCTTTCTGCTCAAATCCTGAAACCCTTGACCATCTCCTAATTCATTGCCCTTTTTCTTGGAACGTTTGGTGCTCATGCATCCAGTGGTGGAATGTTACCTGGGTGATGCCAAAGGCTTTTAAGAATCTCTTTCAATCTTGGAGCTCTCTTAACCCGTGGACAAGTAAGAAAGTTGCGTGGGACTCTCTCATTTTTGCAATTCTCTAGTCCTTATGGTTGGCTCGCAATGATCTCATTTTTAACAAGAAATCGTTATCATCCAATCAAATTTGCTTCTTGATTAAAACGAGAATTTGTTGGTGGTTAAAAGCAAAGTTTCCAGGTGAAGATATGTTACTGGTGACTAACAATTTGCAGGATTTTTGTTCAAAGACTAAAGACAAGGTGAGAAGGAAGAGTATTCTCTAGAGTCCCCCACCCACTGGTAGCTAGAAATTTAATGTTGATGGTTCATCGTTGGGTAAGCCAGGTCCAGCCGGAATTGGAGGGGTTTTGAGGAATTCTGAAGGTATCATTCTTCATATGTTTTCGAAGAATATCGGCATTGCTGATTCTAATCTTGCTGAGTTACTTGCCGTTGTCGAAGCTCTCTCCATTTATGCTAAAGCTAGATTGATCAAACCTCCTCGCCTTATCATTGAAAGTGATTCGAAAGTCATTATCTCTTGGTTGAATCACCTTAACGATAGCCCATGGAAGTACAGTAATCTGCTTAATAAGTTGAGAAACTTGTACTCATGTTTTGAATCAGTTTCCTTTAGTCATGTTTTTAGATAAGCTAATTATTTTGCTGACTCTTTGGCTAAAGCCGGAGTCCATCGACTTGTTAATTTGGAGGCTTGGCTGTAATTTCTCCTTTTATCAATAATATTTAAATTTTCAAAAAAAAAAGTTTTTATGGGCAAATTGAAAAAAATTATTTGTATTTATTTTTAAGGACTTAACATTTTTTTGGTTTGCATAACTTAGTACATCATATATAAACTCTAAAATTATTTATATTTATTTATTTAATTAATTATATATGTGGTTATTTATTTTAATTAATTACTTAATTACAAAGATATTTATCTATATATTCTTTTTAGATATTTATTTATTAATTTATTTGTTTTGTAAAAGCATAAATGATTATTATTAATTATAATAAAATTATTTGAAAAAACTTAAAAATAGAAAAAACTAATAAAAATAAATCAAATAATATATATTATAAATCTAAAAAAAACTAAGGATTGAAATAAATAAAAAAAAAGTTAAAAGTCTCCGATGAACTTCATAATTAGACACTTGGTACCTAGGGGTGTAAACGATACATTGGTGCTCGCAAGCTACTCGGGCTCGACTCGAAAAAAACTCGAATTCGGCTCGATTTTTGCCGAGCCGAGCTCGAGCTCGAGCTACTCGAGCTATCAAGCGAGCCGAGTTCGAGTATTAAGATACTCAGTTCGAGTAGCTCGCGAGCCTAATCGAGCTTTTAATATTTTAATATATATTTTATTATATAATTATAAAATTACATATTTATCCTAATATTTATAAAATTACATGTTTATCCCTAAGCATAAAAAACCCTAATATTGATTCTTCTTTCATGCACTCCTCGAGCCGCTCCCCTGTTTTTATTATTTTATTGTTTTAAAATATAATTACAATTTACACTTTATATTAATATTATTTGCATCAGATTTCAGAAACCTAAATTATCTTTCCTTTTTACTCTTTCATTTTCACCACCAATGTCCCAGCCGCACGCCCGCACCAACCAGTCGCCACCCACCCTACCAGTTGCCTCTTAGCCGCCACTGTTCGGCAATCTCTATCCAATACCCAGCGTGCCACTGTTACTCCGGCGCCCCCACACCACAGACCCTCTCTCTTCCTCACGTTTCAGGCATAGTGTGCACCAGATCCGGCGAAGCTAACTCTCCCCGCACCAGATCCGACGAAGCTAAATCTCCTTGCACCAAATCCGACGAAGCTAACCTTCCCTGCACCAGATCCGGCGAAGCTAACCCTCCCCGCACCAGATCCGATGAAGCTAAATCTCCCCGCACCAAATCCGACGAAGCTAACCTTCCCTACACCAGATCCGGCGAAGCTAACCCTCCCCGCACCAGATCCAGCGAAGCTAGCCCTCCCCGCACCAGATCCGACCACCCTAGCCCCTCTCGCCCCACATCTAGCGCACCTAGCTCTCCCCTACACCAGATCTGGCCGACCTAGCCCCTTTCGCCTCACATCCGGCTCATCTAGCCTTCCTCGCACCAGATCTAGCTTGCCTAGCCCCTCTCGCCCCACATCCGGCTCACCTAGCCTTCCCCACACCAGATTCGACCGGCGCACCTAGTCCACACTCCAGATACGGCACACTCGGTATAGTTCTATTCTATCAACAGCTTGTTAATGATCATTGCTTAGTATCTCAAACATTATGCACTGTTTCCTTTTCATTATTGAAGGTTTGCTGTGGTAAATTTCCTAATGCATGTTAGAAATTGACTCACTCAGTGGATTCTGCTATAATTTGAGGGTTGAGCACTCTTCTTTATTCAACCTAGTCTTTTAGGTATCTTGGTAGAATATATCTTCAATTTTGGCATTGGGAGGAAACAGACTATTTCTGTTTTGCACAAGTTAACCATTCGGGTAATGATAGTCAATATCCTTCAGACTTCTTTTGGTTAATGCTAGCAGTTTCAATTTGCTGAACCTCAGTTGTTCGAATTTTTTATGTGATTAGTTGAGAGGTTGGTCTTTAATCTAGCCAATAATGCATTTCTATATGTTGGAAATTGAGATTTTGAGCCTATTCTTGAATATACTGATTAAATTGCAACTGCAATAATGATATATATCAAAAGAATGATCAATAACAAATTGATTTAGCGTAAAATTTAGTGGATATAGCAACAATTGCAGATTTACTTAAAATATCTTTTATTTTTGTTGATTCTTGATGCCAATTATCCAACAATTCAGTCACTGCCACTCAACTAAAGGGAACTATTTCTTGTTGTTTGAGTCTATGCATATATTAATAACATAATATTGAGTTCATAATGAATTTTGCAATATAACATTTGTTAAGTGATAATCAAGACTTTGTTTGTTATGGATGATTGAATTGTCGATACAAATTAATAGGGTAATCATGAATTAATATGAATTTGTGTCACATTATATGTTAATAAATATCAACATATGGTCATTGAATCAGCCTGTCAGGATGTGGTGATATATCTTAGTTATGCAATATGGGAGCATATAAACTATAATTCTACACTTATCCTAGTTTCAAGTTTCTTATTTAGTTTATGATTTTGATGTTGCAGGTGTTGGTGTTGCTGCTGCTGCAGCTGCTGCGACATGTTTCACTTCTGTTTGTAACATCTTCTGTTTGTGTTTTGGTGGTGATGTTACCATTTTTGTTGTTTATATTCCAAAATTATTTTAGACTTTGTAATCTTTAGACAAGGGTGTTTAATGTTGTATGGGATTTGTGGGAACTTTAGTTATTTGGATTTTTACGAGAGGTTTAATTTTTATATTATATTTAATTGATACACAATGTTTTTAAATATATTATATTTAATTGATATACAATATTTTTAAATATATAAAAATTAATTCGAGCTCGAGCTCGAGCATGAGAATCGAGCTTGATTTCGAGCATGAAAATCGAGCTAAGATAATCGAGCCTAATCGAGCGAGCTCGAGTAGCTCGATTTCACTCTCGAGTCGAGCTCGAGCTCAAAAATGGAGGTTCGGTCGAGCTCGAGCCGAGTATCGAGCACCGAGTTTGCAAGTCGAGCTCGAGCTCGAGCATCCCACTGTATCGGCTCGGCTCGGCTCGGTTACACCCCTATTGGTACCCACCATGCCACAGCCAAGTACCTATTTGACTGTCTAGTGCTATTTGTGTGTAACCACACTCCCAATGGTGGTTCGATTGCATCCAAATCACCCCTCTATGAAACCAAATAAAAGTTATCCATATTTAAAATCTTTTGTATCCTTTCTTATATATATTTTATTTTGGTAAAGCTTGATTATAAACATTTTGCAGCAAGTATATAGAGGTTTTATATATATGAATCTAAAAACAAATTATGTTCAACGTTGTAAATCTTAAACATAGATCAATTAAGATAAAAAAGAAAATAGGGGACAACATGCCATCAATTATAGCTTAATGAAGTAATGAAGTATCTATTATTATTATTATTATTATTATTATTATTATTATTATTATTATTATTATTATTATTATTATTATTATTATTATTATTATTATTATTATTATTATTATTATTATTTGAAATTGATAAAAATTAAAACCTGATCGTTATATTAAGAACTTAATATTCTTCCATTAATTTAGAATTTTTATAGGACTTTTACAATTACTATCTTTTATTATTATTTGTGAAATCTTAATCATTTCTTATGAGCAAAAGCATACTTCTTTGGTCAAGATACATCACGAATTTAACTTTGATCTCGTAAATGTATGTATAATATATACATGTGTATATACACATACTCACACACATGAATAATTATCCAATATATTATTAGTGAAATTTTTTTTTAAGACTCCAAACTGACCCTAAATGTTGGGTCTAAGTAGGGGTTCTAAATCATAATGATCCACTATTTTTTAAATATGTGCAAAAGTATTATCTAATATATATAATTTAAAAAAATTTTATTCTCTATAAATTTTATTATATAAAAATTTAATTTAATATTTTCAATCTTCATTTTCTCTTCTCAATACACATCACTTCAACATTATATTTTGCATCAAAACACATATTTTACGATTTATTTTAATCTCATTACTACAGTCTCCAATTTCACTGTTACATTAATTAGTTTCACCCATAATTTTTTTAGATAAGTTGTAATTTCATTTATCCAAATTAGCATAATTCTGCTACATTACAACAATCTAATAATCTTTATAGACATAAAATACCAATTCTCTTAGCAAATTAATATTCTCAAATAACAATGTTAAGGTTCCAAGCATCACATAGTTTTTCAACTGAGTTAGTTGATATCTTGCCTAATCTATGTAATTTAATTCTGACAACACCCTTAACGTAACGTCCCAATCTCACATAAGGATTTTGTAAGATTCTACTATGATATATTAAACCCAAGCTTGCTTAAAATTAAATGATGTTGGGTCTGGCTTTGGTCCTAATCTTATATCGGGATATTGTGAGATCATGCTATGATATATAAGTGAGACTTATACCCAACCTACTTAAAAGTTAAATGATTATGGACCTACTTAAAGTTAAATGATTATGGGTTTGCCTTTGGTATGCCCAAGCTTGTTAGCTGTGGCGGGGTTTCACGAAATCACAATAGTTTGGTTGTGGCCATTTTCTTTGGTTCACTAGGTGTACAAGAATCTAATGTTGCAAACCTTCATGTCATAAACATGACCTTGACTTGTTCATGAAATCTTGCTGGAAGGACCATAAGAATTTTATCATTTAGTCTGATTCAATTGTTGTCATTAACTAGTGTAAAGAATAGGAGTAGTTGACCTCAAAAGGTTTGGACCATTTTCTATGACACTGATATGTTATCTAATCTCTTAAGGTGGTTGGGAGAAGCTAATGGGATGGGAGATTCTTTGGCTAAAGCTAGGGTTAGGAGGAGTTACTTTTCATGGCATGATGGTCTCCCTAGTTTCAAGGCATTTTGTTTTCTCTTTGCTTTTTTTTTTCCATATTGCTTTGATGTAATGTTGGTATCGACTTTTCTTATTATCTTGTCTTCTTAGGATTCCCATCCTCGGATTGAGTCATTTCTCATCAATAAATTATTGACTTATAAAAAATAAAAAAGACTTAAACACATACCTTTGAGATGCGTTTTATTGGACATCTCATGAGACTTTTAGATCAAAACAAACAACACCTTGTAGGTTTGGTGAAGATTTCCACAAATGGTATCAAAGCAGTCACAACTAAAACACAAGAACTAAGTACTACACAATGAGAGCTAACTTTAGCATCATAACACTTAGTATGATCCTAATGAGTGATCCTAATGAGTGATCTTGGTAATTTTTTTTTATTGTTTTGTTTTGGGCTTCATGAAGATGTCAAGTTTTAAAAAAAGAGAGTTTGTAACACCTAAATCCTACTTCAAAATATTGTGAGATTGTGCTATAATAGTAGAGACTTGAAATCATATTTGCCAGGCGCTTTTTATGTTTGTAATACCTAAATTCTACGTCGAAATATTGTGAGATTGTGCTATGATAGTAGAAACTTGAATCCATATTTGTGATGCGCTTTTGAAGAAACGAAATAGTGAGACCTTTTGGTCAAAATAAACAATATATCACAAGTTAAGTGCGGATCTTCACAAATGGTATCAAAGCAGTCGACAACTGAAACACGAAAACTAAGTGTTGATTGTAAATACCCAAGGCTAAAACCCAAAAAAGAAGCCCAATTACAAATGAACTGAGGGAGCCGACCTTAGTAATTAGGTTAAAAAAAAGTAACGAAAGAGTTTGGTGTGAACCTTTAGTGTATTAGGTTTAAAAAATAAAAATATATATAAATGGAAGCAAGATTGGTGTGAAGTGTAGCCGCTAAATAAAGTATTAGAATTTTAAATAGAGGGAGTCAATAATCAGAGATAGAAATAGAGAAGAGAAGTAGCAATTGGAGAGGCATTAAAGCATTGTGGCACTAAAACAAAAAGAAAGAAAGAAATATTGAAGCTTGGCTACAACTGCCAAGCTGAACGAGAGAAAAGAAAATAGATAAATTGAGGAACTGTTAGTTGAGAGCAAGAGGAAAAGGCGAAAACCAACATGAGTAAAGTTTCCTCTTTAATTCTTATGGTTATATAGTGTAATTATGGGTTGATCTTTGAAGAAAAAAATTAGACATCGAAAATTTGGGAAAAACCTATATTCTAAAGAAAATACAAATATTTTTAGCTTTCATCAAATAACGTAACTCACGTCAAGTTCATAATTTATCAAGTTATAATCATTTAGTGAATACAATATAAATTATTAGGTTCTATCAGATAGCATATCTTTCCAATATTAAATATTTTTGAATAATAGTTTCGGAGAAATCTTAAGATTTAATTTTGGTTTCAATTTAGCGAGTTCAAATAAGTAACTTGATATCCTTTCAGTGTTTTGACACCTTTAAAATTAACCTTAATATGGATAATATTTACGTACAAATGAAATGTTTTATCCTTTGGTTTTTAAATTTGAGTTAAACATGCAAAGTGTGTATGATTCTTTAAATTGACTTTAAATGTGATATTGTTTAATTACAGGAACATGATTTAATCGTTTTAACCTTTGAGCTTTGTCAAAATGTATCTATAGGCTATATGTTTTGTGAACACGAAATTTGCTTTAATTGATTTACGAAATTATCTTTGTATGCAATATATTATAAGAAATGAAAATAAAATTGCTTTGTATATTGGGTAATTTGAAATTATTTGTTTTGTCTCCTAGTATGCTATACTCTGACCCTGCCAATAGGGGGTTAAATGTTGGCCATGTTAACATGTATTTTGTTAAAAGAAACCATACCACCGATTACGAACAGTGGCTCTTTGTTCTGTTCTGTGCAACTATTAGTTGCTTCTGATATTTCTGATCTGAGTCACTGAGGTTAAAAGTGGTTTTTATTCTGATTTTGACCTATGCTAGAAGAGTTAAGCATGATCATAGCATGTTATAAGAGACCTAAATTTGTGATTTATGAAACTTTGGTTCATATTTAATATCTATGAAACTTTGTTTATTTTTTATATTTGAGCATATGATTTTGAAGAAATTACATGTTTGAATATAAGATTACCCAACTTTGATTTTGAATCTTTATATTTATATTTTGGCCTAAATGATTTCTGACATGCTTAATCCAACTAATGGGATATTGGTTGCTTACTGAACGGTTGCACTCACTCATTTTCCTTAACATTTTTACAGATTTTGATGTTAATAATGTCCACAAGAATGTTGAAGACTGATGTTTTAGAGTTAGGACATGTCTCAAGACTTATAAAGCTAATATGAGATTGAGAAATTGAATTTGTTTTAGAATTTTGTTAAGCAATAAGTTAGAATTTTGTAAGCTTCTTTCGATCATTGGTGGTATATTTTCAGTTTAAATATTTGAAAGGATTAAATTTTAGTATGATAAATACCTTGCATGTCTGTGAGATTTTATCTTACAGGTGTGCGAGGTCTATTATATTCCAGGTTCGAGACATGACATAGATAATGAGAGCCAACTCTAGAATCCTACAAGATCTAAATGGTACATTATGGGAGCTACCTCTAGAATCTCAACTTTTGGTGTGATTTTTTTCTATTTTGTGTTTGGTTTGACGAGAAGTTCAAGAATGTTAAGCTTTAAAGATGGAAAGTTTATAACACATTAACCCCACATCAAGATATTGTAAGATTTGGCTATAGTATATATGTAGAGACTTGAAACTATACTTGTAATGTGCCATTTGTAGGACACAACTATGGACTTTCAGGTCAAAGTGTACAATATCTTCTAAGTTGGGTGTAGGTCTCCATAAATGGTATTAGAAGGTCACCAGCAAGAACACGAGAACTAAGTGCCCATGGGAGCCAATCATGCCGGAGCTAAGTGCTACACGATGAAAATCACCCCTAGAATTTCAATGCCTAGTATGATCCTGTTTTTATTCTATGTTGGGCTTGACAAGGATGTTATGTATTAAAGAAGGGGAGTTTGTAAAGCTCCAATCATACATCAGGATATTGTGAGATTATGCTATAATTTTTTTTTGAAAAGTAAAATATTTTATTTCATTGGAGAAAATTTCAACCAAGCAACTAAGTTAGATGTTCTAGAAACACCTGATTTAGCAAGATAATCTGCAAAAACATTTGCTTCTCTGAGAACATAAGTGAATGAGATAGATCCTAAAACAGAGAACAAGTTCATCAGCTTGTTAAGCAGATTTTGATACAGCCATGGGCTTGTGCTGATTTTGTTCAACCAAGAGATCACATTCTTTGAATCGCTCTCAATAAGAATATGAGGATGATGATCAAGATTCGCATTAACAATGAGAGATAGTGCTTCAACCATAGCCATCAATTCTGCAAGGTTTGAATCTGCCATACCAATGCTTTTGGAAAAGATAAGAAGAACTCTGTCGTTTTCATCTCTAAGAACTCTACCTATTCCAGCTAGACTTGGTTTTCCTTTAGATGATCCATCAACATTAAATTTCCATGTGCCCGTTGGAGGAGGTTTCCAGAAGATATTGATCCTACTTCTTTTAACTTTGCTAGGCAGAGTGATGTCTTGCAAATTCATGGAAAGGAGTAAAAAATCATGTTCTGGGTATTTCGCTTTCAACCACCAGCTGATTCTCAATTTTATAAGAAGACAAAGCTAATCGGGGGAAATAAATTTTTTGCTGAAAATAGCTTCGTTACATGCCAGCCAAATGGACCAGGGAATAGCAAAAAGAAGTGAAGACTAAACAGCAATCTGATTTCTTCTAAAAAAGAGAGAGTTCTATGAGAGGAAAAGGCTTTTGAAAGAACAAGGGATTACCCAAGAGACATCCCACCAACGACAACAAGTGCACCAGACATTCCAAGAAAAAGAGCAATGAAGAAGCAGATGATCAGCAGTTTATGGAAGTTGACAAAAAACACATTTGTTCACCTGATTAGTAAGACATCCTCTTTTGTGAAGAAAATCTAAAACTAGGATGCATCCTATAATTGCTTTCCAACAGAAGAGTTCTACTTTGGGGGGCGCAAGACCTTGCCAAATTAGACCTTCAACTTGATGAGAAGAACAAGTTAATTTATCCACCTTCTTTTGAAATGAACTAGAATTGTAGTTACCACTGGAAGAATGAGTCCACACTAGTTGGTCAGAAGTGAAAGGAGAAAGGGAAACAGAATTGATGGTAGAGAGAAATTCATTCCATTACCCAATTTCCCAATCGAACAAGGCTCTTTTTAATTGAATAGACCAAACAAAGGAAGCTCCAATCTAATGTCCATAATCAATAATGAAGCCATCCTTATTAATTGCCAAAGCATAAATTCGTTTGAATGCCTCCTTAAAGATGGTATTAGGAATCCAGATATCACTCCAAAAGTGAATTTTGGTACCATTACCTGCATAAAGGAAAAAACTAGACTTTATAAAGTTAGAAAAAGGCCCCCCAGCCCAATTATTTTGAATATCTCTCCACACATGGGAAGGAGTCCGAGACATACAAGGAGAAGGCCACAAATCAACTTGAGAGATTGAGTAGTTTTGACAGAGAACATCTTTCCAAAGCAGAGAGTTACTTAAGCTAAATCTCCATGGCCACTTCAATAGGAAGCCTAATTACATAATTCAATATCAATAATTCCTAATCCACTACATGACTTACTTCTGCAAATTATAGCCTAATCAACCAGTCATAACTTCCTTTTATCATCCAAGTCACCCCAGAGGAATTGCCTTTGAATTTTGTTAAGTTCATCAGCCACTCCTTTAGAGATTTTAAACAAAGACATAAAGTAGATGGGGAGATTGGCAAAAGTTGATTTAATAAGGGAGATTCTACCACTCATAGAGAGTGATTTGCTTTTCCACAAACTAAGTCTACTTTTAAATGTATTAATCACCTTCTGCCATGAAGATTTAAGTCTTAGATTTGCACCCAATGGCAAGCCAAGGTAAGAGCATGGAAGGAACCTTTTTTGCAAAAAATAAAACTAGCCCACTCATCAACCAATGCATCATCGACTTTAATACCAAATAAAGAGGATTTAGCAAAGTTAACTTTGAGGCTGGATGATAAATGAAAGCACTTAAGGATTCTTTTAATAGATTTGAGTTGCTCCAAATTAAAATCACAAAAGATTATAGAGTCGTCGGCGAACTGAAGATGCAATATATGAAGATTACCATTTCCAATCTTAACTCCATTAAAGAGACCGATAGAAGTAGCTTTACTTAACATCCAATTCAAACTTTCAGTGACAATAATGAAAAGGAACAGGGAGAGTGGGTCACCTTGGCGAAGTCCTCTTTGCATTGGAATTGGGGGAGTAGGAGAACCGTTAACCAATATTGAAATAGTGGCTGTAGTAATACAACTTCTAATCTAGGAAATCCATTTGGGACCGAAGCCCATGAGAGAAAAAGCATGAAAGAGAAATTCCCAGTTCACCTTATCAAAAGCTTTCTCGAAATCAATTTTGAACATCAAACCACCTCTTCCTGATTTTTCCAGGGAATCAATAACCTCATTAGCAATGAGTATGCAATCCATAACTTGCCTACCTTCAATGAAACCAGATTGAGTATTAGAGATGAGTTTGCCAAGAACTTGCTTCAGTCGATTGGCAAGAAGTTTGTAAAGACTCCCAATCAAAGAGATAGGCCTAAAGTCATTAAGTGATTTTGCACTTTGAGTTTTGGTGACAAGGGTGATAAAAGAACAGTTAATCCCTTTAGGAAACCTACCATTCCTATAGAAGTCTCGAGCAAATTCAATAACGTCTTCTCTAATAAGACTCCACTTCTTCTTAATAAAATTAAAATTAAAACCATCTGGGCCTAGAGCCTTATCCCCATCACAAGCATTAAAAGCAGCCCAAATCTCTTCTTCTTCAAGAGAGCTTCAAGGAAATCAACTTGCTGCTGAGAAAGTTTATTGATATTGGAAGGGTTAAACTGAAGCAAAGAACTGTAGTCTTCAGAATAAAGATCACTAAAATGGAGACAATAGCCTGTTTGATTTCTTTTGGGTAGAAAGTTGTTTACCTCTAAAAGAAAGGTGGCCCAAAAAGTTATTCCTCCATCTATTGTTAGCAATACAATGGAAGAATTTAGTATTCTTATCACCTTCTTGTATCATTTCAGTCTAGATTTCTGTCTCCATACCCTTTCCTCAATCTTCTGAAGATCGCATAATTCTCTCTTTTTCAAAACAATTCTATTAAATAATCCCTCATCATTCATCTTATTTTCTCTTTCTGTTTCAAGTTCAGCGATTTCTTTGTCCATAGCCTCTATAGTAGCAGAAGCATCCTTTTGATAACCTTTCCACAATCTAATATCCTTCTTTAATAACTTTAATTTCTGAGATAGCCTAAAACCTATAAAGCCTTTTACTTGGTAACTTTTCCATTTACTTTCAACAAATTCATTGAACTCAGCATTTTCAAGCCAATGGTTGAAAACCTTAAAAGGTTTTGGTCCCCAGTCATGAACATCAACTCCCAAACAAATAGGCATATGGTCGGAGATAGCACTCATCAAACACTATTGGTTAATATTAGAGAAATAAGAAAACCAATTTGAAGAAATGAGGAACCTATCTAACTTGCTCATGGAAGTTTTGTTGTGCCAAGTAAATTTCTAACCCATCAACGGTAAGTCAACTAAGTTGGAAGAGTACACAAAATCAAGAAAATTCTCTGTAGAAATGGTGGCATCAATGTTCCAATTCTCTCTTCATCACTCAGAACAGCATTAAAATCTCCAGCATAACACCATAATTCATTGTCATTTGATTTTAAGGCAGCAATCTCCTCAAGAAGATTCTTCCTCTCATTGACATCATTGGGAGCATAAACATTAATCAAGTTAACAAACACTGGGCAATTCGAGAATTTTCCTTTCAACAAAATAAATCTTTCCTTTGCCAACGAAGAAGAAAGAATAAAATCACCATTAGTCCACATAGAAATAAGACCCCCAGCTGAACCCACTCCATCACTGTGAATAAAATTCTTACCACAAGACCCCCAAAGTTGATTAATAATTCTCAAAGACACTCCTTGAAATTTAGATTCTTGAACAAAAATAACATTTGGCTTTTCCTTTACTAAAAGTTTTTTTAATGCTCTTCTCTTCCCCTTAATTCCAATTTCCCTGATATTGATGGAAATAATCTTCATGGATAAAAGAAAAAACACCCAAAAAAGAGAAAGAGAAATTAACATCTAGTTTTATGAACTCTTTCTTCCTCAAACTCCAAATCCATGATCCTCCCTAAATGAATTCCCTATCCTTAACAGGAGTTAGATCGAGAAGTTGGCCCACCTCCAAGGTTAACTCAGCTTCCCTCCTAATGGCTCTATTTCGGCTCCTTATATCTTCATCTGAAATTGTTGCATCTTCAATAATCTACTTAGCTAAGGTGTCTTTGCTCTTTGAACAGTTACTGCCTTTTTTTGCCTTTCTTCCCAATTGATTAGTTGTTTGAACAGAGGAGATAGAAAAAAATTGCTGGATTTTTTCTTTTGTTTGGGGGTAGATGGGCTGGGAGCACAGACTAAAACACGTGTCTCCTCTAGGGAACCTTGCTGCATTAATTCACCAACCACATTAGAAAGTTCAGGCTGATATTGATGTCCAAAACACATCAAATCTTGGGATGGTAACTCTTCAAGATAATAGGTCTGAATGTCAAATTCTGTTAATGGGCTTCGCATAGTCATTTCACGATCAGGCTGCATTTCGGCCCTTAAAGGCTCAAGATCATGGTTTGCAAAATTATCCAAGGGAAAGAGATGCTTAGACTGACAATCTCTAACAAAAGTGACAGCATCATTCCTAAAAAGGTCATCATCAAAGTACCTTGGCTCCTCGTGAATTTCTCGAGGAGAGTTATTGAGAAACAGGAAATCCTAAGCCATTTTTTTATCTGGGGAGAATAAAAGTTTGAAGGTGTTGACAATTGCGATTCTCCAGCAACAACGTCCCTTTCCAATGGTGGCTCAATAATTTCTTCATCCCCTCTGAGACTGCCTGAAAGATCTTTTTCCCCTTCAAACACAACCAAGGGTAACTCTTCATCTTCCATGTTGAATTTGTTTGAAGGAGGCTTTGAATAATCATTTAAACTGAACGATTCTGAAGAAGAATGATGTAGATCTTTATTGATAACTTTAACCAAAGGATTCCATAAAAAATCTGCACTTTCTTCACAAGAAACTTTAATACTAAAAGATTGCCCCATCAAAGAAATTGTGACAGAGTTTGGGATTGAAACTTCTTTTTTTATCATAGATAAGACCCTTGCAACATCTAGTGTTTTCTTTCTCATCGTGCTATCGTCAATGGAAATGTACTCACCCCATTTGTCACCAACTTTTTTCAAAAAAGCAGGACACCATGCATGCAATGGTAAATTCTCCAATTTCAGCCAAATGAATTCATCCATGCTGATAAGATTTGAAGAACAAGGTTTCACCCAAAGAAACCATTCATAATCAAACTTTCCCGTCTTCTAATATACCCATCATTTCTTCTTTCGAATCAAAAGTTAAGAGAACCATGCTACCTCCCATGAAATTAACCAAAAAATGAGAGATACCTTCAGTGATCAGCCTTTATGGAAGAAATTGAATGGATTGAGTATTGAGAGCTAGTGCAACCGCCGACCTTTCTAACCATTGTAAGTCAAGATCTTTATCGTCAATAGAGATTGAATTAGATGATGTGACTAATTCCTTATCCATAGAACAAACTTGTTTGTTTTTTCCTTTGTCCTTGATTTTCCAGACCTGAGACCCATCACCTTTAACCGGTTGCTTGTCATTCTTCAACACCTCCTCATAAGATAACTTGTTGACCAAGTGGTACTTTGTGGCACCCACTTCCTTTTGTTGGATGTTATTCTTATTCATTAGAACTTCCTCTTCATTTTGCTGAAATTTTGAGACTGACTACTTTCTAGAATCTAGTCCATATTTTGCCATGTTAACTTGAAGCTTCCATCCGTTCCACACTGTTCCACCCAGGGCTCTGATAACCAATAAAGCTTCCCTTAAATCTTTGAACCTGAAAAAACCAAACTTACTTCTTCTAGGAGTTCTGCGTACTAGTGGGATGTAAAAATCCACAACCCTTCCATATTGCATTAACAACTTGAACATGTCACCTTCCTTACTCTTTGGATGGATGTTTCCCACAAAAACAATAATCAATTTCCTTCTCCAGCTATCCAAATCCTTACTTCTAGAAAGACGTTGACGATCCAAATCTCTGTAGCTTGTGATCAATCTCCCTAAATGCTTGAAACTGCTTCTTCCCATGGAGACTCACTCTCTCTCTATCAGACTCTCTCATAGTTCCTATTTTTAGATTATGCTATAATATGTAAGTAGAAATTTGAATCTATACTTGTGAGGTGCCTTTTATAGGATAAAACCGTGAGACAATATCTCATAGGTTGTGTTGTCGCTCAGAGTGGTTCGAAGGATAAACAAAGGATAGTCGGTTTTTTTCTCATGCCTTCTCCTTAAGGGAGAAGAGGTATTTATAGTGGAGGTCCGGCCATATGACCCAGTGGTTGATAGACACGTGGTCAAATAGGAGATTTAGGATGAGCTTATCTGTACCGTAGGTCAGCGAAGATGCCTTAGGTCGTCTTCTCGCCAAGATGTTCACGTGTGCTCGATCCCGAGGTCTGTCCTTGGTCCTGAGGTAAACGATGACATCGCTTGTTGTCCACCGTATTAGGCGTTGACTTGGGCATAATGGGCGGTCTGATCGAAGTCAGCGTTATCATGTTCACGTGTCCTCTGTTTCTGCTGCAGGGGTCCCACATGACGGTTCGAGCTGAAAGACTGAAATACCCCTGATAGTATTGGACCCCATATCAGGTTGGGTGTGGACAATACCATTTATGGAGACCCCACAAGAGGCATCAAGCATAGGTTTAAGTCTCTACTTATATATCATAATAAGATCTTATAATATCCCGACGGGAATGAATCTTTACATTTAATCTGATCAATTACTTGTATTATTATCTCTTACTTATGATTGAATAACCGATAATTTTCGTTTCCTTCGTATATGATAACTACGTCTAATTTTTCTAAGTTATATGCAATATAATGGAAATCAAAATTTTTTTCTTCAATCTGCTCATTTTCCCACTTAATTTTGTAAATCGATTTTTTAATTTTCTATTAATCCTGCATGATTGAAGATCATTTGTGGAACTTCTTTTAGAAAGTCACAATAAAAAAACACATGAATTCTCCTTGACATACAAAAAACAAATCTCTTCAACCTCTGTACTAAGCTCTTAATCTTTCCCTTGGTGGAAGCTCCATTTTATTAATATTATTGAAATCATACAAGTTTATGTCAATCAATGTTGCCTTGTTTAGACTTTTCTCGTTTCACAATTCCTAGATATTTCTAGATCTTACCTTAACTTCATTTTCTTGGCAATCTGTTTAGTTCATCCTGTTTTCCAGTGTACGACAAGAACCCGACCATGGCATGTCACATTTGTTTTCTCACACGGTTTTCTATCTTTCACCACAATCATTTTTTAGTAATAAAAGCCGGACAAGATCTCGTAAAGTCGTCCCCAGCTTGAACCCAAAGATCATCAAAATAAAATCAACGACTCAACACACTCGCAATCACGAGATTGTCGTACTATATCACTTCTCACATATTACAAAGAAAAAGAGAAAACACACATTCGATCCAGGTGTCAACAAATTGGACGGGGCCGTATATTCTCCTTGAATCCAAACAGAAAACCGAGGGGCTTCTTCCGAGGGAGAGGAATCTCTGCCTATCTCCTCTATAATTTCCAATTTCCATGCTCTTCTGGTTTTGCTTGATTAGGGTTACGGAGAGGGTTGGGTTTGGTTTGGAGAAATGGGGAGAGGGAAGGTTCAGCTGAAGCGAATCGCAGACAAAAGCAGCAGACATGTGACATTTTCCAAGAGGAAGAATGGGTTGATCAAGAAGGCTCGAGAGCTTGCTGTTCTGTGCGATGTTGAGCTTGCGCTCATTATCTTTTCGCCTGGAGGAAAGCTTTACCAGTTTCCCGATAGAGAAAGGTACATCAATTTCTCATCCTTTCTCTTTCTTTCCTTTGAATTTTCTAATTTCTACAGCTTCTTTTCTTCCTTTTCTGTCATTATCTGAATAACCAGTTAATAGTACAGTAGCTGTACGATCCATCTCTGTAAAAAATATCTTGCTTTCCACTACGTATAGTCACACTTGTATACAACATTCTTTTGGTGGGTTCTGCATGGAAGTTTATGATCTGTTCATAAAGATTAAAACAAGTTTGCTCAATTATCATGGAATTGTGCCAATCTTTGATCAAATCTGCACGTAGCATTCTGTGAGCACAGGTAAGATGTTTTCATGTTGAAGAATTTCCAACGTTATGGATAATCTTCACTGTTGTTTTATTAGTTCTTTTTATGTGAAGACAAATTATCTGTTGCTTCGTAGTAATCCAAGCTTCTTCACAACTGTGGTCTGTGGGGCTCTGATTTCTATATTAGGTTTTCCACTTGTGTTTCTTCTTTTGGCTGGCCTAAAAGTAGAAGAGAGCGGCTGGCCCGGCTGGATACAGACCGCAAAGTGGAATGTTTTAATTATAGGCTACGGCTTGCAGGAGTGTTGGCTGGCTGGCTGGCTGGCTGGATATTACATCATCGAGCAGCCGTCAATTCCTGCTTTATGGATATTTTTCTAAGTTCAGTTTTCTGAGGCTAAGGCTTGCAGGAGTGTTGGCTGGCTGGCTGGATATTACATCATCGAGCAGCCGTCAAATCCTGCTTTATGGATATTTGTCTAAGTTCAGTTTTCTGAGGCTTGGTTTGGAAGCCACCGGACCTCCGGAGCGGTGGATTCCAACAAATAAGATAAAAGAAAATAAAAGACAAAATAAAAAAGGAAGAAAATTACTTTTATAGCTTTTAATTATACTTTTTTTATTATTTTACTGAAAAATTTATATCTACAATAATTATTTCACATTTTTTAACTTCATCGAAATCAATTT
The DNA here is from genome assembly GCA_031772115.1 of Heritiera littoralis. Classification (NCBI taxonomy): domain Eukaryota; kingdom Viridiplantae; phylum Streptophyta; class Magnoliopsida; order Malvales; family Malvaceae; genus Heritiera; species Heritiera littoralis. Next base: position 852,343 of record JAPDPK010000089.1, read on the forward strand.
CACCGGCCATCCAAACTAACTTTGAACTTTTATCAAGTTTAAGTACAAACAAATAACAATGTATTCAGCACAAATACAATCTTTCTATAAATATAATCTTGATTTGTCTTTATATAAGCATTGTTTTTTAACAATTTTCTTATATATATATATTCAAAAGAAGTATGAAGAAAATTTTACTATCAATAGACTTGATAATTAATGTATAAAATTTATATTCGTTTGATAAAAAATTATATTTTTATCGTGTAAAATACAAAAATTTCGTGTCCAAATTTGACTCTACATATCAAACATAAAATTTATTTTATGTTTATGTCACAATTTTTAGGAGCTTTTAGTTTATGTCACATTCGTGTCTTTGGTTTGTGTGACCATGTTTATAGGATTGCCAAGTCTATCTACAAGTGAACAACTTATATAAAACATACTATTAGAAAAAAAAAATAGATGTAACGGTTTTTTAAAAGTATATCTTTTTTTAAATTATAGTTTTTTAATCGTAGTGTATACAAATGTAGTGGTTTTTATCTTAAGTTCTTAGATCACGTTTTTTAATTGTAATGTTTTACTATGTATTTTTTATTAGAATTATTATCTAATATGTTGTTAGTAGAGTTTTTAGACTCAACAGGCGAAATTAAAATGATAACACTTAACTTTTTAAAAATATTAAAAAAAGATTAATATCTTATACACCGTTAGTGGAGTTTTTGGACTTCACAAGTAAAGTTGGATGAAATTTAACCATTAGATTATCAAATTTTCCATTCTCACTCCTTTCTATCCTTCCTATTAAGGAAGCCTTACAAGTAGTGTTATTATGGTGACATATGGTCTACTTTATTTACTTTTTATTTTTTTAATAATCTTTAGTATGTGTTATCATTTTAATCCAAATTGTGGAATCTAAAAACTCTATTGATAATGTATTAATAAATAATTTTTTGTTATGTTCGATATAGTTTCATTGTTGGACTACGATATATAAACTACAGTTTCATAAAACAGTAGTAATAAAAAATGGTAGTCTACTGTGGTTTCATATACAGTTTAATTATTGGGCTACAGTATATAGACTACGGTAGACTACGGCCTTATAAAAAATCGTAGGCCTTTTGTGTATTAGACTACATGTTTTATGAAAAATCGTAGTCTTTTATATGTTAGATTACGGTTAATTTCATCTATACAGACTATAGTTATATGAAAAAATCTTTGTCTTTTTGTATTTTAGACTGAATTTATTAATGACATCCGTAGCCTTTTTATATATTATACTCAGTTTTATGAAAGTTATCTTTTTATATATTACTGTATTTTTTGATGACAACTGTAGTCTTTTTTTATAATCGACTACACTTTCATAAAACTCGTAGTTTTTTGTTTATTAGACTGTACTTTTATGAATAATTCTACACTTTTATGAAAAATCATAATCTTTTTGTATGTTAGACTGTACCGTTATAAAAAATCAGTCTTTTTTATTAGATTTCAGTTTCATGTATATAGACTAATTTTATAAAAAAGTTGTAATAGCCAAATATACTTTTAATATTTAGCACAAAATGAAAATAAATCATCAACTTTTAATTTTATTATATAAAACCCTAAACTTTCAAAATAATTAATGCAAATAAATTCAAAGCGATTATAAATTTTTACAGTAAAATAAAAAAAGTTGAGAGCTTGTAAGACTTTAACCTCTTATTTTTTTTACTTAATTGCATTATTTTAAAAGGTTGAAGGTTTATTTATAATAAAATAAAAGTTTATTATAACATAAAATAAAATTAAAGATTATGGGCTTAAATCCATTTTGTGTAAAAAGTTGAAGATATATTTGGTTATTAAGCTTATAAAAAACTATAGTACTTTTGTATTAGACTACACTTCTATGAAAAATTGTAGTCCTTTTATACATTAAATTACGATTTTATGAAAAGCTATACTCTGTCTTTTTATATATTAGACTACATTTTTATGAAAAATATAATCTTTTCGTATATTAAGGTACAGCTTCATGTATATTAGACTACAATTTTACGAAAAAATGTTGTCTTTTTGTATATTAGACTACAGTTTTGTGAAAAATCATGCGTAGTCTTTTTATATATTAGACTACACTTTCATAAAAAAATCTTAGTTTTTTTTTTTAGACTACAATTTCATGTATATAAATTATGATTTTATTTATTGGACCACAGTCTATAAAATACTAATTTCTGCATTTCATAGATAAAAATGCAATAATATTTTACAAAATTGTTCATAAATTCTTTATTTATGTAAGAACAAAAATATTACAAACTTCAAATATTCAAATAATTCATGCAAGCCAAGTAGTTCCAATCTACCAACATAGAAAGTTAAAAGACAAAGTAAAAATAAAATGATAAATTATATTAAATTAACATATATTAATGTAATTAGTACCAAGTGTTACGAAATTAAGCATGAAGTAAAAGGAAAAATTAATACTTCTTAACCTAAAATCACTAACCTAAAAACAATAGAATTTATTCCCACTTCTTATCTATAACATTCTTAAAACAATTTTGATAATGAATTTAAAACAACATATCTACGAAAAAAAGGCAACCCAAGGATTTGGGAAATGTCATATGTACAAAACTTTCCTTTTGCATTAATAGAGGTTGTTTTTCTTCAACTGATAACCTCCAAGTCAAAAAAAATAATGTTTAACATTACACCTAAGTTCTCCTGTAACATTTCTATGAAAATGCATAAAAAAATTCAACATATTATTTTTCAAAAAATAAATTAAACTTTATACACATCCATAAATTTCAACATAAATTTAAAAAAAAAATCTAAAATAAATATTCAAGTTCATTGTTTGATTTAAGGGAACACAAGAGAGACAATTAATCTCTCCCTTGTGTGTCAGTTGCTTAATGAGTTGCTGCATTTTTAGACAACTATTCTATAAGAGACTCGACGTCAACCGTGTATGATCACTTGGCAACCTCCTTGTTCAGATTTTATTAAGGTGAATGTTGATGCGTCAACCTTTTCTAATCAGGGAATGACTGCGGCTGAAGGCCTTTGTTGTGACAGCTCCAGCAAATGGCTGGTCGGTTTTATGCACGTAAACTGGGATGGTGTACTATACTAAGGTCAAAAATCTATGCTATCTACTCTGGTATGTAATTGGCATGGGATAGGGGTTACAAAAGGGTTGTTACTGTTGGGTTGTAAACCCAATTACATTGGGTAAGTCTTATATTTTGTAGCCCATAGTATTAGACTTTTGTGTAGTGTATTAAAGCCCATAGTATAAAAAACTAAGAGAGAAAAATAAAACAAAAGGACAAATTTGTGAGCTAGAAAATGTACAAAAAACAGAACACAATAGTGCAGAAATTGTAGAGAAAAAGAGTAAAACATGAGTTAAGGAGAAAGGGTTTCTTTTGCTTGGTATGAAAAAAGATAACTTTCTTATAAGCATTCTTTTACTCTACCTATATGAATATATTTTGATGCAATTGGAAGTGAAAATATTGTGATATTGTTGTTGTTTTACATGTTTGAAGATGAGTTATGTTTGATGGTTGTTGTGTGGATATTCTTGAAACTTGAGATTGGTTGTTGTGAGTTAGTTTTGATGAGATGTTGACGTTGAAAATGTGTGTGATTAAGTTGAAAATTTGTGAACTTGGTGGCTGTTTGGAGTTTGCTTTAGTTGTTTGTTAGAAGCTTAAAAAAGTGTGCATGCCAAGTGTTCGTGTAAAAGCCACTTAGACCTCTCCTCCCAACAAAAGTGGCATCAGGGCTTCAGGCCTATTTATGTTGATTTTTTGCTGGATTTACTTAACTTAGGTATTCCATTTGTTGTTTTTTTATTAGTGTGGTGATTTGTTGTGGGTGTTAGTGAAGTTGGCATGGTGATGGCTAACACTTTTGTGCAACCGCAAATTCCTAAGTTAGGTAAAAATAATTTTGATAATTAGAGTATACAAATGAAGGTGTTGTTGGAGTCTCAAGACTTATGGGAGATTGTTCACAAGGGGTTTGAAGAACCTAGTGTAGAAGAGGAGGAAAAACTAACGGAAACTCAAAAGGCCACTCTTAAGGAGTTAAGGAAGAAAGATAAGAAGGCTTTGTTTGCACTCTACCAAGCAATTGATGAGTTAAATTTTGAGAAGATTTATATGGTTTCAACTTCTAAGAAGTCATGGGATATCCTCAAGAATTCACATAAAGGAATTGACAAAGTTGTGAAGATTCGCCTACAAGTGCTAAGAGGTGAGTTTGACACCATCTCTATGAATGAAAATGAGACCATTTCGGAGTACTTTGGATGAGTGTTGACTATTGTGAATGAGATGAGGAGGAATGGTGAGAAGCTTAGTGATGTCACGGTCATGGAAAAGATTCTTCGATCTTTAACTCCAAAATTTGAGCAAATAGCAGTGATTGTTGAAGAAGCGAAGGACTTGGATGATATGACGGTTGATCAATTGATGGGAACATTGCAAGTGCATGAACAAAGATTGAGTAAGAAGGTGACTAGCTCCATTGACCAAGCTCTTCACACTAAGCTTGTTTTGGATGAAGATAGAAAGGAAGTTAGTATTCGAGGTGCTCAAAGAGGAAGAGGTAGAGTCTCTAGAGGCCGTGGTAGAAGTAATGCAATTCGAGGTCGTCATTATGAAGTTGGGGAGTAGAGGTTATGATGACCAAGGAAGAGGCTTTGTAAGTAGAGGTAGAGGAGGTAGAACAAGAGGTGGAAGACATCAATCATGGCATGCTCTAAGAGGAAGAGGAAGAGGAAGAGGAAGAGGAAGAGGTAGAAATGATGGCAACTTCAACAACTTGCCAAACCGGCAAGGTTATGACAAAAGAAATGTTCAATGCTATAATTGTCATAAATATGGGCATTATAGCAATGAATGTTGGGGAAAGCAAGGTGGTGAAGTCAATGAGCAAGCCAACTATGTCGAGAAGGATTATGGTGAGGTGGACTCTACTTTGTTGTTCACTTCTAATGGGACTATTATGGATGAAAGCAACACTTGGTATCTTGATAATGCGGCTAGCAACCACATGACCGGGAACAAGAAAGTCTTTGTTGAGTTGAATGAAGCGATGAAAGGCAATGTCACTTTTGGAGATGATTCCAAAGTTCAAGTGGAAGGCAAAGGTGACATTCTTATCAAGCTCAAGAATGGTTCTCATAATTTCAATTCCAATGTTTATTACATTCCATCTTTCAAAAAGAACATTTTGAGTTTGGGGCAACTTTTGGAGAAAAGGTATGTGATACATATGGAGAATAGTCTTCTTACTATAAAGGATAGGAATGGGAAGTTGATTACTTTTATAAAGATGTCAAATAGAATGTTTCATTTGAATTTGCAATGATAAAGTTCATTGTTTGAGTTCTATTGTGCAAGATGAGTCTTGGTTATGGCACTTGAGGTTTGGGCATCTTAACTTTGATGGCTTGAAAGCTTTGGCAAGTAAACGTGTGGTGAAGGGGTTGCTTCATATTAATCATCCTAATCAAAATTGTGAAGGGTGCATTCTTGTAAAACAACATAGGCTAAGTTTTGCCAAGGAAGGTAGGTGGAGAGCATCTAAACCTTTGGAGCTTGTGCATACCGACATTTGTGGTGCTTTGAAACCAATGTCGAATGGAAAGAATAGATATTTTGTGACTTTCATTGACGACTTTAGTCAAAAGACTTGGATGTATTTTATGAAAAGGAAGTCCGATTTGCTAGAAACATTCAAAGAGTTCAAAGCATTTGTGGAGAATCAAAGTGGCTATTACTTGAAGATTCTAAGGTCCGATCAAGGTGGAGAGTACACTTCGAACCAATTCCAACACTTATGCAAGGTGTATGGGATTATGCACCAAGTCACCCCATCCTACACTCCACAACTTAAATGGTGTTGTCGAAAGGAAGAATCGAACAATCTTGAACATGAAAAGGAGTATGATGAAAGGTAAGAAGATGCCGAGAGTTTTGGGTAGAAGCAATGGCTTGTGCTGTGTACTTGTTGAATCGGTGCCCTACTAAGAGTGTTTATTTGAAGACCCCGGAGGAAGCTTGGAGTGGTTTAAAACCAAATGTGGCTCATCTCAAAGTATTTAGGTGTGTTGCTTATGCCAAAATTTTGGAAGCTAGAAGAACAAAGCTTGATGACAAAGGGGAGAAATGTGTCTTTCTTGGCTATGGAGCACCGACCATGGGTTACAAGTTGTATAATCCACTCTCCAAGAGAGTTTTTATGAGTAGAGATGTGATTTTTGAAGAGAATGGTTCATGGGATTGGAATCATGATGAAGTTAGTGTTGTGGAATTACAACTTGAGCAAGAAGAAGAAGAACCTAGAGTGGTCCAAGATGTAGAGCCACAAACACCTCTCCACACCTCTCCCTCAACATCATCTCCATCATCCTCTTCATCATCCAGAGATAGCTCTAGTGAAAAGCCTCGTAAAACTAAAAGTTTGAGGGAAGTGTATGAAGCCACCGAAAGCATTGAAGATATTAATCTTTATTGTTTCTATATGGATTGTGATTCTCTTTGTTTTGAGGAAGCTATTCAAGAAGAGAAATGGAAGAAAGTCGTGGATGAAGAAATGAAAGCAATTGAGAAGAAAGATACTTGGTCTTTAACAACCTTACCGGAGGGTAAAAAGGCCATTGGTGTAACATCCCAAAGCTACTGTGTATCATGATACTTACTCATAACTTATACTTAATTATCGGTTAGGCTGTCTGTGATGCTTAACAACTTCTACTGCTTTATTAAAAATTGGTACTTTTACTTCACGTACTAATATGTAAATATGAATTATTAGGGTCTTTTCCTTAAGATGTATATACATTCCCTTCTATTTAAAGTAGTATTGTACAACTTTACTGAATATATAAAAGAATACCACATACCTTCGATATCAAATCTTAAGAAGATAAGTCTCTTAGTCCAAATCAGTTATCTGTGGAGTGAAAAATATGGAGTGAGCGACAACGTGCTCAGTAAGGAAGGTGTATGCTGCGTTATAAATAGAAAGACTATATTCTCAAAGCCACTTAATTATCCCAACGATCAAATCCATTAGGAAAACAATGAATATAGTTAACATTAAATAGGATTTAATAGGTCCTTTCGATAAACGGAAATCATATAATTGAGACTAGGCAATAATTTCAATCATGCAGGGAAACACAAGTCGTCCGCTGTTGGGGTGCACCCGTAGGCCATCGCCCTTCACGGCTGTCTCAACTAGATTTATGGCCATAATCTATAGGTGGTCCTCGAGTCCACTTGCCAAGTGACCTCGAGACCGCTGATGACTTGGCGAGTCCATCAGCCTTGTGACACCTTGGAGTGCACTTGTTGGTCTATTTGACCTGAGCCATCGCCTCAGATGGGTCACGTAAAATATACGAATAATGATGCATGAACTCACGGCCTAACGTCTCAAAATCAAGTTATATCTTATGTATCATGTCCACAAAATGATTTGATTTCCAAAAAGGTCTTATAAACTACTAAAACAGCCTGCAATCTCAACATTTTCCAATTGAGAAAGGCACGGGTTAAATTGGCTCGCCCATGGCTAGTTCGCCCATAGTCAGCTCGCCAATAGTCAACTCGCCCAATAGTCAATTCGCCCGGAAAAGGTTTCATATTTCTATTTTCAAAATATTCAAATAATTTATTTTTCGTTGAGAAAATACTCATAAATCAGTTCGCCAAGTACGGTGAGCTAGTGTTCGCCCGCCAGTCCTTAACGACTAAAACAAATTAACCGGGCTCGCCCTTAAGACTCGCCAATGGTTAACTTATCAAGGCTGTGAATCAGTGTTCGCCCGCCACCTAGCTTTTCAAAACAAAAGTATGGCTCGTCAATAACGGTTCGCCCGCCCAAAGACATTAAAAAGGGTTCGCCCAACTTTGGCTTGCCCGGATTTCTCTTTAAAACAAGGACACTCGCCTAGGTTTACATAAAAGAGAGCTCGCCACTTGGCTCGCCCAAGTTTCTGCCGAGAACCAAGCTACTCGCCCGCCCTAACCAGTTCGCCACAGGACAACAAATGGCGGCTTTGTAGCTCGTCCAAGATCAAAGCATTTTATCAAATCCAATGCATGTCAGAAAACAAGACAATTCTAATATTTTCTTAACATTTTACTCCACAGGAATGCATTTACCTTACATACTACTTCCTTACCTGATCTCACGAAGTCTTGCTTCGCCTTGCTTCCTGCTCGCCAATAGCAAATTCCCAATTCCCGGCTGGAAATAAATTTGATGAAACTATTAATATTTTCTTTTCTAACAATTTTCCTAAAACTATTTTCAATCACTTTGGCGAGATAATAGCTCGCCCAACTGAGCTCGCCCAAAATTACTCTCTATTCATCTATTAGGGAGCTCGCCCAACATTCAGCTCGCCAGACTTACATTTTCTTAGATATTAGAGTTCGCCCAATTTTACTCGCCCAATGCCTTATACATGTGAGTTCGCCACACGGACTTTCTACTCAGAGATGGGCTCGCCCATGGGTTAAACTAATGTTGGGCGATCCTCGCCGCTTGAAAAACACTTTGGCGAGTTCTCCGTTACCTACTCGCCTCATTGGCGATCATTGGTCCTCGCCTTACTTTCACATTCCAGATTTTAGCTTGCCCATTATCATTATTTCCAGTATTTTTATTGTCTATTCTCAATTCAGACTACACCTTGTTCTAGTTCTTATATTTTCTAGCATGATTTAGCTAAAACAAGGTTATATCTATGTTTATTACATTATAAAACATTGAAACCCAGTATTGAATATCAAGAGAACCATAGAAATTATGGAACTCACCTTAACACATTGCTCTTCCAAAAAACAGAATGTTTTCTTGCCTCCCTTAGCTTTACTCCTCTTGTTCCTTGGCTTTTCAACACTGCGGAAAGGTTTGGCTAGCTAAAAGATGAAATTGCATGGTTCATTTATGAGGAAAATGGAGAATGAAAGATGGACTTGTAGAGAAAAGAATGGGCGAGAAGGTTATTGAGAAGATGAAAGTTGGCTACATCATCTTCCCTCACGTATTCCTTCTTATATAGCCATGTTGATCTGTTAGAAACTACCACCTGTTTCCTTATCACGTTTCTTTCATCATTTCATGCATTAAAACCAAGAAACTGCAGCAAAAGGAACGGGTGTAAAGTCTTTACTGAAATCCCGTTTTTTGACTATTCTCTCTTCCATTTATTGCTTAGTCATTGGTCAAGAGAAGCAAGTGGCGAGAAGTCCACTATTAGCCCTTTTCTTGACTTTTCCCTTTTCTTTTCTTCTCTTCTCCTCGCCAGCTCTCTTCCAGCCAACGTTGATTGGCTATCTCTTCATCCTTTTCTTTGTTTTGTCCTCTAACCATAAATTCTCTTTTACACTTTCCATTTCATTTTCTGCCTTAACTATTCACATGAATTTTCACATCATTTAATGCTTTCATACCTTTTATCAAAATTAGATTCCACTATTTCTTGTTGCACTTAATATTTGTTTTTCTTTCTTTATACACCATACTATAAATCATCACTTAAAACGAAAAGTGGAAATTCACATTCGATTATTCTTTAACTTCACTAAAAGAATTTATTCCCACTATCAATAATGTAGACATATGACATACAGTATAATAAAATTTGGATTTTACAATTGGTGTGAAATGGGTGTACAAGACTAAAAAGAATGAAAAGGGAGAAGTCCAAAGATGCAATGCGAGATTGGTTATAAAAGGGTACAAGCAAAAACTCGGTATTGATTATGGTGAAGTGTTTACTCCAGTTGCTCGGTTAGAAACCATTAGATTGGTGATTTCCTTAGCTGCCCAACATGGTTGGAAACTTTATCAATTGGATGTCAAGTCTGCATTTTTGAATGGTTTTCTTGAAGAGGAGATATATGTGGAACAACCATTGGGGTATGTAAAACCAGGTAATGAAAGAAAGGTGTAGAAGTTGAGAAAAGCTCTTTATGGGCTTAAGCAAGTGCCACGAGCATGGAATGCTAGAATTGATAAGTATTTCCATGATAATGGCTTTGAGAAGTGTCCTTATGAACATGCCTTGTATGTTAAGAAAACCACTTATGGAGATGTGCTATTTGTGTGTCTTTATGTTGATGATTTGATCTTCACTGGAAACGATACAACTATGTTTGATGAATTTAAGAATACTATGATTCAAGAGTTTGAGATGACGGACATTGGCTTGATGGCACACTTTCTTGGTATTGAGGTAGTGCAAAAGGATGATGGAATCTTTGTCTCTCAAAGTGCATATGCAAAGGAGGTTCTTAAAAGATTCAAAATGGAGTCTTGTAATGCAATGAACACCACCCTTGATTGTGGCTTGGAGTTGAGGAAGAGTTTTGGTGGTGGCAATGTGGATCCTACATACTTCAAGAGTCTAGTTAGAAGTTTATGCTATCTTACTTGCACTAGACCCGACATTTTTTATGGAGTTGGTTTGATTAGTAGATACATGGAGGAACTGGATCAATCACACCTTAGTGTGGGAAAGAGGATTCTAAGGTATGTCAAAGGAACTATCAATAATGGCTTGTTCTACTCCTATTCCAATGACGTGAAATTTGTTGGGTATTCGGATAGTGATTGGGGTAGAGATTTGGATGAAAGGAAGAGCACTTCCAATTTTGCTTTCTTTGTTGGTGATTGTGAATTTACTTGGTCTTCCAATAAGCAACCTATTGTGACTTTATCAACTTGTGAAGCAGAGTATGTTGCTGCAAATTCTACTGTTTGTCATGCTATTTGGTTGAGAAATGTGTTGAGCTATTTGGAGTTTGTGCAAGAAGGTCCTACGGAGATTTTTGTTGACAATCGCTCGGCTATTGCTTTAGCCAAGAATCCGGTGTTTCATGATAGGAGCAAGCATATTGAAACTCGCTATCACTTTATCCGAGAGCATGTGGAGAAGAAAGAAGTTGAGTTGGTGCATTGTAAGTCTCAAGATCAAGTTGCGGATATTTTTACCAAGCCATTGAAGATTGATGTGTTTAAGAGAATGAAGTTGATGTTGGGAATGAGAAGTGGTAATCGGGTTTAAGGGGGGATGTTGGGTTGTAAACCCAATTACATTGGGTAAGTCTTATATTTTGTAGCCCATAGTGTTAGACTTTTGTGTAGTTTATTAAAGCTCATAGTATAGAAAACTAAGAGAGAGAAAAAAAATAGAACAAAAAGACAAATTTGTGAGCTAGAAAATGTACAAAAAACATAACACTAGTGCAGAAATTGTAGAGAAAAAGAGCAAAACGTGAGTTAAGGAGAAAGGGTTTTCTTTTGCTTCGTATGAAAAAAGGTGCAAACTTCCTTGTAAGCATTCTTTTACTCTACCTCTATGAATATATTTTGATGCATTTGGAATTGAAAATATTGTGATTTTGTTGTTGTTTTACATGTTTGAAGATGAGTTATGTTTGATGGTTGTTGTGTGGATATTCTTGAAACTTGAGATTGGTTGTTGTGAGTTAGTTTTCATGAGATGTTGATGTTGGAAATGTGTGTGATTAAGTTGAAAAATTGTGCACTTGGTGGCTGTTTGGAGCTTGCTTTAGTTGTTTGTTAGAAGCTTAAAAAATTGTGCATGCCAAGTGTTTGTGTAAATGCCTCTTAGACCTCTCCTCCCAACAGTTACTGAATGAAACTTCTTCATTGCGGTGCACAAAGTTAGCAATCCAGTTTGCAATATTGACCTTTTAGCTCTGATTTTAATCTCCTGTAGAAATCTTCCTCAGTGAGATTTATCCTGTTCCTTACGACACATCTACAGATTATAGAGAGGTAAATTCATGTGCTGATTTCCTTGCTAGTAAAGCACATGACAGTTCCTATGATGTTTAAAGGCTGGATATTATGCCTACTGGTTTGGGTAGTTATATTCAGTTTGATGTTATGGGTGCTGGGCTACCCAGAGCTTGTGTAGTTTAGTTTTATTTTCGTTCATATGAACCAAAAAATAATCTCCCTTTTGTCCAAGATACATCCAAAGCCAAATAACCCTAACACCAAAATACTGATAACCCTTATAACAAAACTTCCTAAGTTCAAAAATATTAGATAATTTTAAAGTCCCAACGCTAGGAAACCACTAAATCTCCCACAAACTTCCTAAACTAAAAGACAAGACCAAATAGACAGAAAATCACAGTATTCTAAAAGTCCCTCCATACTAAAACTTCATAAACTTAAAAAAATCATATCTAATAGAGTTTCTATATGATGAACTGACAATGTATAGTTTCTATACACTGTTAGTCAGCCATATGATGACATCTCACTAATAAGCAAATCTTAAAAGTGCATATGTTCTTAAAAGTAAATATTTAAATAAATTTAAAAACTCCATTAATATTTATTTTTAAAGACCTACATATAAGATGTCATCTTATGATTGACTGATAGTATATAAAAACTATATACTATCAGTGCATCATATATAAACTCTATCTAATAAGCCCGACACTCCTAAGCAAATAACTCTCTCCTTTCTCATCTTGGAATCTTATCACTTTGAATTCACCTCTCAAGCACCACTGAAGATTCATACATCAGCGTATCTCTAGTTCTTTCATTTTGTCTTTATGAAGGCTTCAAGCACCATTTTAATGACTACTGGTTTAGCAACACAACTAGCCATATAAAGCACTAGAACTTGACTATCCAGTTCCAGGGAATTCTTTCTTTGTAGGAATCAGCAAAATACCTTCCACTTTTGAGCATAACTCCTTGAGCGAAGTCACCTCTCATGCAAAAAGATAGTCTCTTGAAGAAGCTCAACCATTCATGATATATAAAATTCATGTGACAGAAAATCAACCACCTTGTCAATTTATACGAGACAAGATACTAAACCTATGCCCATCACTCAAAACATCACAGCATTACATTGTAGAGCAAATACTTGAAGGATCAGTTCTCATGACTATTCATGCCTTCTAGTTCCTTCAAATCTGTTAATCACCATCTCTCACCATAATTTTCAGTTAAACATCTCCACCTTATGGGTATTCACCAAAGATCTTATTATACCACGTTTGACCAAATTCCCCAATCCTTTAATGTTCCACGATAGTATCTTCATTTTGTTACCAATTACCAAATTCTCCAAACACCCAAAGTTTGCTTTTTACTCTTTTACCCTATAGATACCACCTAGGTTCTTGCATCACAAATCAATCTCTCTTCTCCATCTCCATCAATTTTTCAATTACCAAACTATTAAAACAGTTTGCAAACATTCCCAATAGCTTACCTAGCTCCAACATTGAAAAAGCCTCTTCCACACGCAGTGTCGTTCTTTTTTTGACACCATTTGACAAAGATGCTTTACAATTTTGCTATCCTCTAACTTAAAGCTGCACACCCTCTTTGCTTTTTTAATTTTCTTCCCCCATTTTTTTTCTCTGTTATCTATCTTAAGAAGTAAAGCCTCTTCAATCTCTAATAGGTTTCTCATCTTTCTCTTTTTTCTTCTTAATCTTGCTTTGTGCATTATACTGCTTTTTTTTTCCAGTTGGCATTGGATCACTCTTTTAGAACATTGGCATTCAACTACATGAAACTTATTCCTACTTTCCATCAATAGGCCATCATTTATGGCCTGTATTTCCTCCAATTCATCAAGCCCAATTTTCTCCTTAGGGCCTATCAAGTCTTCCATTGTAGATTCCCTGCCCTTATCAATGTGCACATTTGAATCATGGGAATTAGCCAACTTGTTACCATCTAATTTGTTCACTAGTGAATCAACGTCTTCCAGATTGTCAACCTCGAGCATGCAATTACCTTCTTCAAGTCCTGTGTAAACCTCGTCGGTTTCTACAACCCTTTCACCAATTAAATCATTGGTTGAGTCTTTTTTACTTTCGTCCTCCTTTGTTACTTATAATTGTTCATCTACCTTGCTATCTCCATGGCCAAAATTCTCAAAAGAACTGTGCTCAAAGTCTTCACCATCTTTGCTAGCAATGTTACTGCTATTATAACTCTTACAACAACAGTGAAATAGTGAACAGCTCTTCCCCAACGATTAGTTACCCTAATTGGAAAGGACTTGCCCCTACACTTTAAATGTGATGGTCTTATCGATTCTGTTTAACTAATCATTCAAAATGGACGTGGTTTTCCTATTAAATATTTCAAATTGTAAGGTTTTTTTTCTGAAGTCACTAACTTTCCTTAAACATAGGCAATATTTTTTTGAAAATTAAGAGTTTTATTGATAAGAAGACATTATAACCAAGCTAAAAGATCAATGTTTCTGTTAACCCCATATTTGGCTAAGAAATTAGCCAAAAAATTTGCCTCTCTAAGTATATGAACAAAAGAAATCACACCAAGACTAGAAATAAAATTACGCATCTTGTTGATCAGATTACAATATCTCTAAGGGCTATTGTCAATATCTTGGATCCAAGGGATAACAATCTTAGAATTACTCTCAATAATAAGTAGAGGCAGAGGGTTCACACCAGCCTTAGAGATGATAGATAAAGCTTCAATGATAGCAAGAAGCTCAGCCAAATTAGACTCATCAAGCCCAATGTTTTTTGAGAAAATCATCTTGATGTTTCCATCACAATTCTGCAAGACTCCACCAATACTTGAAGCACCTGGTTTCCCAAAGGAGGAGCCATCCACGTTAATTTTCCAAACACCAATAGAAGGAAGAGACCAACAAACCTTTGATCTATCAACTTTTTTCATCACCAGAATGGATAACTCATTAAGATTGGGAAGAATGTTGTTAATATCAAAACCTGGGAACTTAGCCTTCAGCCACCAGCTACGTCGAACAGATATCAAGTAACAAATTTGATCAAGAGAGCATTTTTTCAAATTAAAGACCATGTCGTTTTTAGCTAACCAAATAGACCAAATCATGGCATAAAAGATAATCATCCAAATAGGTTTTCTACTGCTACTGATGAGGTTGTCGTCCCAAAACAAAAAAAAGTGAGCTAAGGTTGTCTGGAACTACCCATTGTTGATTCCACAAATTGATAAAGTGGGACCAAATCAGCCAAGAGAAATTACATTTTATGAACAGATGCGAAATGGTTTCTTTGTCATTGCAGAACACGCATTTGCTATCTAAATTTAACACCACACCTCTGCTTTGAAGGACATCCATGACTGGAACAAAACCATGAATAGCATTCTAGCAGAACAGCTTGACTTTAGGAGGAGCATATCCCTTCCAAATACAAGATTCAACCAAGCTACCATCATTTAAAGGTTCCATCATCTGTCTAAAGGATTTGGCATTATAAACACCGTTGACGCTATGAGACCAGATCACTTTATCCTTTGCGAATGGCGAGAGTTGGACAGATTTGAGAAGTTGCATCAAATTATTCCATAACTCTTTTTCCTAATCAAAAAGAGTCCTTCTAATATCAATTTTCCAAATCCACGATCCATTAGACCAAAAGCCAAATTCGTTAATACATCCAATTTGATTCAATGCTAGCACAAAAATCCTCTTAAAAGAGTTCTTGAGAATTACACCATGAATCCACAAATCAGTCCAAAAAGAGATTTTGGAGCCATCACCTGCACATAACAAAAAACTTGAATTTGAATTGTTAGTAAAAAAATTTCTACTCCAAGTATTTTGAATATCTCACCACACTCTAGAGAGCTTTTTCACATTGCAAGGTTTCAGCCACAAAGCATGGGAAGGAATACAATACTTCTCACAAACCACTCGTTTCCACAATGCATTTTCTTCGACACCAAACCTCTAAGGCCATTTCAGAAGAAGTGCTTGATTGCACATTTTAAGATTAGTGAAACCCCAACCACCATTTTTCTTATTATAATAGATCATATTCCAAGAAACCAATCTCATTTTCCTTGTAAACTCCAAATCACCCCATAAAAACTTTCTTTGAATTTTCTCCAATTCATTCAACACCCCTGTCGGCATCTTGAACAAAGACATAAAGAAAATAGGGAGATTAGAGAGGGTGGATTTAAGAAGAGCCAATCTGCCAGCCAAGGAGAACATTTTACTCTTCCAAAGGCCAAGTTTACTTCTGAATTTATCAATGACAAGTTTCCAAGAAGATGCAACACCCATATTAACACCCAAAGGAAGTCCCAAATATTTGCAAGGGAATTTATCAACTTTACACCTAATACTCCCAGCCCATTGGTTCAACAACTGAGTATCCACTTTGACTCCCAACAGAGCAGTTTTCGTGAAATTAACTTTCAACCCAGAAGAGACTTGAAAAATTCTAAGAATTCTTTTGATATTCAACAACTGTTGTTCAGTTGCTCGACAAAAAACAATCGTGTCATCAGCGAATTGGAGATGAGTAATGGAAAAGTTCCCATTTCCAATAGGAATACCCACGAATAGGTCCAAAGAAGATGCTTTGGTTATCAGTATGCTTAATCACTCGGCCACAATAATGAAAAGAAAAGGTGAAAGAGGTCCCCTGCCTGAGTCCTCTTCTCATCTGGATTGGATTAGAAGGAGATCCATTTATCAAAATTGAAATCGAGGCAGAAGAAATACAGCTAGCAATCCAAGAAATCCACCTTTGACCGAAACCCATATACTTCATTGTATCCAACAAGAAACTCCAATTAACACTATCAAAGGCTTTTTCAAAGTCTAATTTAATGGTCAGACCACCAACATTCGATCTCCTCATGGTATCAACAACCTCATTTGCTATCAAGCTACTGTCTAAAATTTGCCTTCCTTCGACGAATGCAGACTGTGTGAAATTAATAATAGTCCCCATCACTTTTTTCATTCTGCCAGCAAGAACTTTGGCCAAAACTTTATAGAGACTTCCAATGAGAGAAATCGGTCTAAAGTCATGTAGAGATTTGGCACACTGACTCTTTGCAATAAGGGCAATGAAAGAGTTGTTTACCTCTCTTGGAATGTCGCCGTTTCTATAAAACTCTTGGAAGAACTCAAATAGATCATTTTTCAAAACATCCCATTTCTTTTTGAAGAAGCTGAGAGTGAAGCCATCCGGTCCAAGTGACTTATCCCCATCACAGTTAATGATTGCCTCCCTAATCTCTTCCATAGAGAAAGGAATCTCAAGATTGCACCTTTGCTTGTCATCCAATTTTTTGAAGTTCAAGAGACCGAAATTAAACATTGGGGAATGGACAACTCCAAAATGAGTTTTAAAAAGGAAACCACCGTGGACTTGATCTCTTTTGGAGTGTGCAATTGCTTACCTTCAAAAGATAAATGACCCAAAAAGTTATTTCTCCATCTGCTATTGGCGATACAATGAAAAAATTTCGTGTTTTTCACCCTCTTTAATCCATTTCATTCTCGCCTTCTGCCTCCATGTCTTTTCCTCGATATTCTGGAGATACCAAAGCTCTCTTTTTTTTGTGCAAAGGCTCTCAAAGATTGAGACATCATTTGGAAAACATTCAAATTTCTTCCCAAGTTGGCTAACCTTTTTATTAAGTTCATCAATATCAACTAAAACCCCACCTTTTTTATAGCCTTTCCCGCCTTTGATATCTTTCTTGAGTAAAACATAGGCAATATTTTTGTAAGTAAAACAATTCCATACATGTAAAGGAATACCATAACAAGTAAGTCATACAACCCTATGTTTGGTTTGAATTTCCTCTTACCATGGCTTAAATCTCCACGAACCATTCCTTTAGCCACGACCACCCTTAGAGTATGTTTGGATGAAGAATTTTAAAATTTTTGAAGCATTTTAAAATGGAAACATTTCAAAATGCATCAATTTAAAATGCTAGCATTTATAATTGTCTTGAATTGCTAAATACTAGAATTTGATGAAATAAAAAATAATTATAAAGAAAAAATATCAAAAAAATATGCAATATGAGTCATTAAATTTGTAAAAATGTATAGATATTATTAATAAAAAAATGTAATAATGTATATTATATTTAATTAAAAATAATAGTTTTCTTTCTTAGTTTTATATTAATAGTGGCCATGGATAAAAATGTAAGGAAATTTTGGAGGAATTTAGAAAAAGCACCTATTTATGTGGGTTTTGAAGTGTGGATTGGGGATATCAAATATCCCTTTTGAAATCCTCCAAAAATTTCTAAATTCTTCATTTTTATTTGCCAATCAAGTATTTTTATTTTTAGAATTTTAAAAGTCTTGATTGAAATAAAATTCCTCTTTCAAATACCTCAACCAAACACACCGTAGTTTTTCATTGTGATCGTTGTTTCCCTATCTTCAAATTCAATTGTCTTCTTGAGATTTTTTTAACTGACACCTCACAAACCCCATTCTTATGAAAATTTTTAATTAATATATACGCTTCAAAATAACCTTTCGCAGTACCAACCAAATAATTCTTCAGTTTGAGTCGCCTCTTCTTCCTTCATCATTCCATTACAAGTCTTCCATTTAGCATCACAATTATCAGAAGACTTCCCAGCATACTTGATATCAATAGCAAGTCCGACTCTCATTTATGAAAGCTTGTAAATACGACATGCTCTTCCCAAGCTCATTTTCACCATCTTCAATCTCCTTATTTCTCTCTTGATCTTCCATTTGAATTTGTTTATTTCCTTTACATTCTGTGTTTAATGCTTCGGTATAACCCATCTTGGCGTGATTCCTTTTATTTTGCACCTTCCTCCAATATTCTACTCTTCCATTGAACCTAGCCAAGTGAACTTGGATACAAAACTCCATTAGCTATGTTCCATTTAATCTTTCAGTCACTCTCCTAGCTTATCCTATATCAGTAATCTAACAAAGTCAAACCTCTTCTTTCTCAAACTCCTCTTTTGAGGAATGAAGACATTTACTACATTCCCTTGATTTTGAAAAATCTGCCATAATGTCTATAATCATGGAACACTCAATGGCTCAACGAAGAGTTGTAATTAAGGAAGAATAGTGATATGTCGTAAGCTTAACGAATAACATATGCACAAATCATGATGAACATGTGTTTTTAAATAACAAATTAATTAAGCCACAAAAAACATATTATTTAAATCTCATAGAGAAAGCACTCATTACAAAACATACTCATGATATTAGGTTTTTTGGGCTTAGAACTTCATCTTTGGTATGAACGTTCTTATCTTTCAACCTTCTCCCTAATAATTGGGCATACTTTATCACCTACAAAAGAACATTGTTCCATTCAACAAATAAGACTTAGCCTAACGGTTATTACTTTTGTTTAGAAGAGATTAGATCTAAGGTTAGAGTCTCCTATTCTTCACATGTACCTCCCTTTGAACCAAAAAAAAAAAAAGAATATTTTTCCATTCTAGAAATTATTCAAGCAAAATTTTCTCAAAAGGTAAGTTGCCAGATAAATAACATAATGATGTTTTTTGTTTCCTTTCATATTCCTGACATACCCCAACCAAGTGTTAAGCCTCTAACTTAAAATTAATTGGCAATAAATGAAAAAGCCCAACTTGAATATAATGCCACAGGAAGCTCAATATTTAACAGATGGATAACACCTCTTTAACAGCAAGAATGAAGTTGTATATCTCTTTTTTGATCTGTGTTTGATATTAGATTTCTCAATATTTGAAATCTAAAAGCATTGAAAACTTAACAGTATTACTACTAACAACTTTTTTTATATTTGTTCCATATATTTACTTTCAATGACTCCTATCATAGAAACTTGTCATGCTATCAACAACCTTTGACCAAAAGGGTGAAAAAAAAGGAAGAAAAGGACTTCAAATACCCATTTTGACCGATCAAAAGGGGTTTAGCAGATGCCTTTTGCATTCTTTATAACAAGTATTAATACCCGCATTTTAAAAAAACCAATTCAAATAAGCAAAAATTAATTCGCAAAACTCTATCAAACTAAAATTAGAAATAAACAAAATAGATATTTATGATTATTTTATTCTTACTAAAATAATTATTTTAAAATTAACTTCTAAGTAATTAATTCTTACTATATTTTTATATCAATATTTATAGCCTCAACAACTAGCAAATAAAATTCAAACGATTTTTTTTTGAAAAGGTGCATTAAATAAGAAGTTATAATCATAATCAAATGTTACATTCTTAAAACTTCTACCATGTGTATATCACTTAACTAACTGAACTAGTACATAACTAGACTAGATAACTAAACTTAAACTTACACAATGAGACTAGAACTTGAGATCTCAAAGTCTCAGCACACAAGACAATATCATTTGCAAACATCATACACCAAGGCACATTATCATGGATGGATTTTATTTGCTCATCCATTTCCTAAGCAAACAAGAATAGGCTTAGTACCGACCTTTGATGTAGTCCTATTGTGATAGGAAATTTACTTGTTTTCCCTTCACATGTCCTCACGTGTCTTTGCATCTCTATATATATCCTTAATGAGTTCAATATATTTCACGTGAACTCTTTTCTTCATTAAGCACTACCATTTGCTTTCTTCAAGTCTATAAAGACTATATAAAGATCTTTGTATCCTATACTTACGAACACTCCACAAGTTGTTTAAGCAAGTTTATTACCTACATAGTTGATCGACCAAGCACAAAACCAAATTGATTCTTTAATATCTCTACATTTTTCCTTAATATTCATTCTATCAGTCTTTATTATAGTTTCATCATGTGACTCATTAGTTTTATGCTTACGTAGTTTCTCCCTTGTTCTTATAAAGAGGTACCACTAAAGCACTCTTCCTTTATTCCTCAAGTATCTTGTTAGTGTGCCAAATCTTATTAAAAATATTTATCAACTACTAACTCCTACCTCTTCAAGGCATTTTTATTTTTCAATAGGAATGTCATCATGGTCAACAACTTCCCTTTCTTCATCCTCTTTAGTGACTCTTTTACTTTTATCTCTTTGATTTTGTAAAGTGTTGGTTCAGATCCTCGAGAGGCATTGAGAGGCATTGAGATATTATACAAAATTTGGTTTTATCTGTCGCTAAATAGTTTCTTGAAACAATCACATTGTCTTGCTTTAATGTTATTGCCCTTAATTAGGGTTCTTTGGTACTCATCCTTGATACATTTCACAACTCTTACATCACAGCTCCTCCACTCTCTTGCTCGTGCCAATCTATATATCTTTTTCTCTCTATCTTTTGTGTCCAACTTGTTATAAAACTCTTTCACAACCTTCGCTTTAGCTTCTACCACCGCCTTTTTTGTTTTCTTCCTAGCTAACTTGTATTTTTTGAAGCTCTCTTCGATGTTGTCCTTCTTCAAAGTCTCGTAATAGCCTTGTTTAGTCTTTATAGCTTCATTAACTGATTCATTCCACCATGTTGCATCCTTTGTAGTCGATGCTCTTCCATTTGATACTTCTAATATCTCTTGCCCACCTCCTGAATACGTTGTCATCTTGTTCCACAATATATTTGGGTTCTCCTTTATTGTCTATCCAACTATTTTTACATACTCATGACAATCTTCTTTTAAATTCTACCATCGAATCCTTATAGCTCTTTTCTATTGGTTTTTTTTATGCTATTTATGAATTTTCATGTCTAAGATTAGCAGTTTATGTTGCGTGGTAACATTGTCACCTAGGATAACCTTGCAGTCCAAACATTTATGTTTATCCCTCCTCTTAGTAAAAAAAAATCTATTTAACTTGCGCTCAGTTCACTTTTAAAGGATATAAGTTGAGATTCTCTCTTCTTAAATAGTGTGTTCACTAAGGTTAGGTTGTAGGATAAAGTAAACTCCAAGATAGCATTCCCATTCTCGTATCTTATATCGTAGCTAAAATCGCTATGTACACTCTCAAAGTCCTCTTTACTAGCACCTACATAATCATTAAGGTCACCACCAATAAAAGTATACCATTATAGACACTTCTTATACTACTTTATCTAAATCCTCCCAAAACTGTCATTTACTAGCCTTATCAAGTTCTGTCTGTGATTCATATGCGCTAATAACATTCAAAATCTCTCTTCCTAAAACTAGCTTAACCAAAGTAATCTTATTCACTTGTCTCTTAACCTGTACAACATCCTCTTGATACTCTTTGTCTATGATGATACCTAAACCATTTCGGTCTCTATCTTTTACAGTTTACCAAAGCTCATATTGCCAAGATGCTATCTCCTTAATTTTCTCCCCATTGCATTTGGTCTTCTAGAGATGCAAGATGTTAACCCTCTTCCTATGCATAGTCTCACAAATCTCCTCTTAACTTACCATTAAGTGTACTTATTCAAAGATCCTAACCTAAGCTTATGATTATAAACTTTCTTTACCCACTCTTATCCATTATGGCATAGGAATCTTTGCTTAGTTGACACCACATCCAGGTGTTGATGTGTTGCGTCGCTTCCGAGCGATAATCTAGCAACTCTTGCATGCTTTTTACTACACCGGGCCTCCAAAATAGCACGTCGTTGAGTAAGAGACGTCCCAACAAAGTTCATATAATAGTTCATATCATAAAAATTGGACAAGTTTTGAGTGATTGGTTGTCCAAACCTACTGCCAACCCTCCTCCTTTATCCAGGCTTGGGACATGCTGCATTTTAAAAATATATATTAAAAAAAACTCGACTAGGCTCGCGAGTAGCTTGAGTTAGGTATTAATATACTCGAACTCGACTCGACTCGTTATACAAGTAGCTTGAGCTCAGCTTGAAAATAAACAAGTCAAACTCAAAAAATCATCAAATCAAGTTCGAATAACTCAAAAGTAACTTGATTCATTTACACTCTTATCACATAAACAAATATATATATATATATATATACATATATATATATATATATAGATTAAATATTTATATGAATATGAATATTTCAAATTTAATGAATATATATAATTTTTGCATTCGTAAGCTCATATATGAACATTATGCTTGAATCATAACTATATAATCAGATTTCCAAATAGTTTATTATTATTCCTTGATACTAGGGTAAAATGGTTCAGATATCTGTTATATTTACGTAATATTTCATTTTCATCAACAACTTTAAGATAATTTTTTTTCATTCGCTCATCCCATCAATCATATTTAAAAATTTAACTTTAATAAAAAATTTAAAAATTTAACCAAATATGTCATGTCAGTATCACATGAATATCCATATGACAGAAATTTTGATTTATGGAACCCATCTGTATTACTTGGACATCCACATCGATCTACATGTGATTTTGATTTGACAAAC
Organism: Heritiera littoralis; assembly: GCA_031772115.1. Lineage (NCBI taxonomy): Eukaryota > Viridiplantae > Streptophyta > Magnoliopsida > Malvales > Malvaceae > Heritiera > Heritiera littoralis. The sequence goes on from JAPDPK010000089.1 coordinate 875,557, forward strand.
GTTGTAAAATTTTAATAACAAGCCATGGAATTGATGAATTAGAAACATTTTTAAAGATTGTAAATGAAAAAAAGTTAAATTTTAAAAATTGTGAATAAAAATTAAATATAGCATTACGGATGTGTGGTGTAATTTATTCCTTTAAATTATTATGCTGGAATCTTGCTTTCTCATTGCTTCTCATTGTTAGACCAAAATAAGAATCTCTTTATGTGTATGAGGAATAACTGCTATCTTCTATGTGTAAGTATTCTATTTAATATCTTTGATGGTTAAATATCTGCTAACTCTGTTTTATATGCTATCTTCCTTGTTCTACAGTTTGAGAAAAATTCTTGACCGCTATGTAGCTCATGTAGATGAAGAAGCTGCTGTCTGCAATAGTGTCAATGAAGCACAGGTTTGTCAAATTCTTTCTGCTCTTTTTTAAATAAGAACTTCAAAACCAGAATGAACGATTTACCACAATTTTCCTTCTCTGGGAGAGTCCAGTTTCTGGCAAGTAAGCAGAAACAGCTTTAATCTTAATCTAGTTGAGAGTGACAGATTGATTCAATGATAAATTTCCCTTTACATGCATGTTTTCTAACTGTCAAGGAGTCTCATACTTAGTACAGACCTCAGCTGAAACCAGATCAGAAGCTTTTGGGTTTGTGGCCGTCATGGCAATGACAATTCTCATTTTGATTGTAACGCCTCAACCTCATATCGGGATATTGTGAAATATTGCTATGATATATGCAGAGTAGACATAGTAATTTTAGACACAGTAACATGACAAGAAAAACACAAATAAAAGAAACGAAGTGACAAATAAAAATTTGACAAAATGTGTATATGAATATGATAAAAACTAAAAAAAATGATTTTGCGTTTGGCTTGTCGACACGAAATTTTTGTATTTTATATGACACAAATAAAGTTTTACATGACACAAACATAAATTATATACATAAATTGCTGGTTTTAAAGCGGAGACTTGAACTATACTTGTGAGGCACTCTCACTGCTTTGCTTCACAAAAAATATCTCACAATTATAGGTTCAAGTCATGATTAAACTATTCATTATATAATGATGACATTTTAAGGGATAAATTTTCGTAATTTTTTAAGCTGCATGAAAATAAGAGAAAGCTTCTCATAACCTGTAAATGAATTTTTCTTTTTCCAAGTATTGACTTTGTCTTTCTGAGTTTGGTTAATCAGCAAGAGATTCATGGTGAACTCAGCGATGTTTTGAAAGGTACTAGCGTGCAGGAAATGGTTGAAAGGTAATCACTCTGCAGTTTATATGCTATTCTTTGGACCTTTTTAATATATTCAGGAAATGGTTGAAAGGTAATCACTCTGCAGTTTATATGCTATTCTTTGGACCTTTTTAATAAATCACAAGCATTCAGTTGATTGGATTGATCCTTTTGTAGTCACATTGAAGGTCAAAATCAAAACATTGAAAACCTAAGTATGACACAGCTCATACAGCTGGAGAAGCAATTGGATTCCACACTAAGACAAACGAGAAATCAAAAGGTCATTGCTTCTCAATCGAATGTTGAATCTCTTTTCTTTTAAGACCAACTTGCTGGGGACATAGAAGGGTCATTTCCTTATATCTTTGTATGGAATTATTTGATATTAAACTTGAATGTGTTTAGTTGAATGTTAATTAGTAATTTCTGAAGTCAGTTGTATTTGATGTCTCAAGTCTAGATTCATCTTACATATGTCATTCTGCAAGTTGATTCAAGTCAACTGAAATTGCAGTTTATTAATGGCAGTAAGTGATTTTCTAAATCTAACAATTCATGAGTTTGTGTCATGTTTATCTTGTGTCAAACACGTAAAAAAGAAAATTGTTATGTTATAATTTCTGTCGACACATCAAATACATATAAAACAGATTTTCAATTTTTACCATATTTATCATACAGTTTTTATCAAAATTTTAACCCGTGTCATTTTATTTTTTATTTTTTTGCATGTCATGTCATCATATCGTATATAAAATTATGATGTTTATGATTTCCTTGCCTATTTTTACTTTTTATAGGTTTTTAGGGATCATCTTTTTTATCTCACATTAATTGAAGGATCAACGTGGATGTTTTTTTACGTGCTAGCTTTTGCATTTTAATATGATGGCAATGTAATGGCAAAAACGAAAACAAAAATCTGAACATAATTACCTTTCACCTTCATGATGCTGATGGAATAAGAATGGTGTGCAGACACAGGTAATGATGGAAGCTGTTGCTGCATTGCACGAGAAGGTACACGTTCTTGATCAAATCTTTCATCTTAAAATTTCATGCCCTTTTGCTTTTGGAGTTGCAATATTAGAAAGTTCTGTGAAAGAACTACAATGGAATAATAGTATAGTACAATTAATGCTAAGCTATGATGAACAAATACTCAAAGCTTTGATAATATTGTGGTTGAAATACTGAGATAAATGTCTGAAAATATTATGGTTTCAAGAATTCAGTGGTTCCATGAAGCAGCTTATACTCCAAATAGTTAGTATTTCTCCCAGTCATTTGGTGATTTACTGCGTATATTGTGGAACTCAAGCTACAGTTTATTGCATATGCTGATGAAACTAAGTTGTTAAAGCTGGTATGAACATAGGTGTATTTCCCCATAGAAATGATGGTTAAAGTTCATTAAGAGAAGCTCTATGATAAGAAACTACAGGCCTTATATTCGGGGTTTTCAACTACAATATGAAACTAATCTGCTTTTGCTCTTGATTGTGAGTGAACCATGTTTCTTGCTTGTTGCTAGTTATTCTCCTTTATTATGACTATGCAGAGGAAATTTTGTTTACTGTGTAGCATTATGTACTGAGAATGAATCTTGGTGCAACGATAAATATTGCATTTTTGTAATTTAGAAGCCTATGGGTAAACAGTCTCTCTATTAATGTGGAAGAAATTCTATGTACATATAACTCTCCACAAACTCAAATTGTAGGAGCTTTCATTACTTAGTTTGTCGTATTTGTGTAGTATTATGTATTCATATAATATATATATATATATATATGTCATAAATTTATAGCTGGTGGATTCCTGAAATGATGTTGGCCTTTCAAACCACCCAGTCTAGTATAATTTTGCTATTTTGGGAATTGGTATGGATATCTTTAACATGAATGTAGCAAAATCAGGTATACTTAAAGAAATTGTTATGTAATTTAAAGAAATTAGGAAGATTTTATAATCCTTGGGGTACAAGACTATTGTAGAGGAGAAGATGATGTTGTTGACTTCTTGTCGTGGGATAATCTTAGGCAAGAGTCATAAAGAAAGAGTGTCTGTGATAAGTATTAGGGTTTCAAAGATTGTTTTCCTTAGCTGTTGAGAAAGAAATAAACCCTTTAAATGGGATATTAATGGAGTATGGAATTTTCAAGTTCGGAGGCAACAGCTTGAATTGGAAATAAACCCTTTGAAGCCTCCGTTTGATTTGGTGAATGAGGTTTAATCGGAGGCAAACGTGGCTAACACATTGGTGTGGGGGTTGGACAAGATGGAGTTTTCTCGGTAAGACCTTGGCAAGAAAAGATTACTTGTTGAGATTGATTAGAGTCTAAATAAACCGAATATGAACCAAAGTTACTATTATGTTTGTGATTAGAGTCTAAATAAACCGAATATGAACGAAACACACGTTTATACGTGATCATTTGTTAAGTTTAATAAACGAATATAAATGAACATAACCAAATATGTTCACGAGGTTTTATTTGTTTACACACTTAAAAATGGGTAGACTGATAAGAGAGATAAGTGTGGTAGATTTGGTGCTTGGTTATAAGAAAGCTAATACCTTTGCTGATAAGTTTGCTAAAGTGGCGTGGATTGACTTGATTTCTTTTATGTGAATGAGTCATAGTCTAAGAGGTTGGCTGTGTTTTGTCCTATTTTCTGCCTTCAAACCCTAGTATTCAAGAATTTATCAGTTGTAATCACATTAGCTTGGACGAAAATTGATTTATAACTGAGCAAAGAAAAAAAATAGAGATAAAACAGTTACCTGGTGAAATTTGTAGTGCAGCAAGTAAAGGAAGAACAGCAAACATTGTAAACCCTGACAAATTAACAAGACATTATCTGTTTTGTTTTTGTTCTTAACATATTGGGTATGATATGGAACAGGACAAACAACTGAGGCAAGAAAATCAAATCATGAAAGAGGAGGTAACTCACAATCAAGCAAGAATAGAGAGTATAGATTTTTACAAAATCCTAGCTCTCTGTCAGTCTGACAATCTCAATGACTTGGTTTGGTTTCTGTCAAAACACCAGATTGCAGCAAGAATGGTTGGGGAAGATGGCGAAACACTGAACCAGGATCCTCATTCTAGCACCTGCGAGCCTCCTCCGCCAAAGGGCTTGCTTCATCTGTTCTAGTTGTGGGATTACTTTATGCAGTAAATGTGTAAGTTTACGCGTACATATCTATAATATATATACACTGTTGGCTGGGATATAACTTGGGAACAATGGCAGTGGGTAAGCAGGGGATTGGCCTTTTGTGGCCACGTGGCAGAAATGTGTAAGCTAGCCAAACTGTGCACTGACAATCTGTCGTGTGCTGCACCACTCATATTGTAAATCTGATCTGCTTAGTGAAGAGTGGTTTAGAAGTCAAAGCTTTCGCTGACAAGTGGAATGTTGAATGGAAAATGTCAAATACAATAACTTTTAATACTTTTACTTTTATTAAGTCACGTTAATTTTTAATTTTACATAAAAATAAGTTATCCTTGTGAAAAATAAAAAGTTAAAGTATGCGAATGTTAAAAATACCTTTCAAGTGTCATATAATTGTAGGTAACTAATTTTTACGTAAAATTAAAAAATAACATGATTTAATAAAAGTGAAAGTATTAAAAATAACTGTCGAAAGTAACTATTCCTCATGTTGAATTACAGGTAAACCCTCAAAAACTTGGGTCTAGTTTACTCTAATCGAATATCTTGCTATCCGGTCTGGCTTACGTTTAGGTATAATCAAGAAGAGTAAAAATATTCAATATTAAATTAGAGTTTTGGACTTGATTTTCGTGAAGTTCTAATTTCACGTTGAAATGTTATAAGGATATGTAATATTATATATGTAGAAACTTAAATTTATACTTACGAAACATTTTGTGAGATTTTCGGATCAAAATGAGTAATATCTCTCAAGTTAAGTGTAGGTCTCTACAATTTGAAAATACAAAATTCAATACGAATTTGATTACATTTTCAAATTCATGTTGGATAGATTCAAAATTGATTTGTTAGGTTTGATTTGTTGTTTTTCAATCATATATTATAAAAATAAAATAACAAACTACTAATAAAATATAAAAATATAATTAAATGTTCGATTGCAAGTCACTCGAAACGAATATTAAAATGTTAAACTCATTTCTACTCATTATTTAATTAATTCAAATTCGAATTTAATTTAAAAATAAATAAATAAAATTTGATTAATTTTCGAATCGAACTTAAATAATTTACGAATAATTTAATTAATTTAAAATTCTATTTATGTCTTGGAAACAGAAGCGAAAAGGCAAATATACATAGAGTAGTCGATATGTAAACATAAGCATAAATCATTCAAGATCTGCTCGCAAGAATGAAGAAACCCTAGTGACAACAGTAATTCAAACGTTAACAGTCCTTTACGAGTATAGTCATATTTTTATCGATCGCCTACGAGTATAGTCATCTTGTTGACTAGAAAAGTGAAGAATCTGTGAAAATCCGTACTCAATTTATGAAACTATTATCCGATCTGTTTTGAAAATCTCTTGATTTTATTTTGATAAAACGTCTACAAATATAAATTTAAGTCTTTATTCATAAATCATTCTAGAATATCACATTACATCGATGATGGTTTGGGGCGTTACAGAATTTTTATGATGAAAATCCGTACTTTAAAGGAATCAGGCAACATGAAATGAAGAGGCGGTATGTCCATTCTACCCTGAAGAGATTTGAATGCCTACCACAAAGATGGTGAGTAAGAAGCCAAAGAAAATGATTGTGTGAACAAAAATGGAGATTGGACTCGTCTGAAAGTTTGCAAATTCCACTGCTCTATTGTTTCCAGGCAGCTGACATAGCAACCCCGGAGACAACAACACAAATAGCACCAGCACCACCACTGCTGGGCCCCCAACCGCCCAACATCCCTCTCCCTTCGGTTCCTGCAGACTATTGCTTGCTTCTGGGAAATCTATTGGAGGCTGCTCAGAAAAAATATGATGGTTTTACATGCAAATTTTTGCATAAGAAGGCTGAGTCTACCACTATAAATAAGGACAAAGAGAGAACCATAAGACAAAGAAAGGTTCTTGACCGGAAGAAGAACCTTGGGTTCGATGTTATTTTGACAGCAACAAGGCCCCGGACGGCCTAACATGGCATCAAATTCTTCTTTGGTCGGCTGTTTCTTGAATGAGCAGATCAGCACACTGAAAGAAATAAAAGCCAATGTGCTCAGAGACCCCAGGTGGTCGCGATGATTACCAGAGCTGTTGAATTTCAGGAAAACAAGAGAGAAAGAGCAATCATATACACAAGACAAGATTTACATGATTCAATAATTTGTCTAGTCTATGGCTGCATTAAGTTTTCCGTATTAATTTTCCAAAACGTGTTACAAAAAAAATACATATTTATAGTATAGTGAAGCAAGAAAAACTTGTAATACATATTTATAGTATAGTGAAGCAAGAAAAACTTGAGTAGCTGGACTTCACCTTCACTCGCTAACCGGCCAATGAAACCGCCGTACTAACTCTCTATCAAACTCCACACACTCCAACAATATGGTCAGAGGCTGGTTAAATAGGGAAACACAGAATCTTTTCTCCTATAAGTCACATTGGGACCTGGGAAGAAGTGTTTTTCTGATACTGGAAATGTACCTGATCTTTTCAAACATTCACTTGCCTTTTCCAGATTTACTGATGTTCTTCTCAATCATTGGTCCTATTGACTAAATCATCTATGGCAAATCCTCAATCAATGCCAGGGTTTGTTGTCAATCACCAGGTGCTAGCTCTGTTCAATTTCAGTTGCATGTAAAACAGTTGACAGATAAATAACTGAGACTCAAGAATGATGGCCCTGCAATTGACTTATTCTTAATAAGCATTTAGTCATTTGGATAAAATAAGTCACAAGCAAACAAGATTTGCAAGCAGAGAGCTAAGCTTTACACAAGCAGCTGCTTTTCCAATTCTTTCTTTTATAATATCTTTAATAAAGCAATAAAGCAAGCTAAAAGAAGCCTTGGAATGAAACAATTATTAGAAGCTAATGGAAGAAAAGAAGTTTGTTTCATTCTCCATAAAGCAATCCCACTAGCATTTACATACCTTACCTCCCCTTTAAACTCAATCTCTTCTTTCTCATTAAGTTTAGCATCAGCCCCCTCCTTCACCACCAAGAAAATAAGTTCCATTCCTGGCCCCTACATAATAGAATGCACACCTCTTCTTTTTCCAATTTGTATTGGAAAAGTTCTCAAACATTCAAAATCTCCACTTTGACGGCAAATTAGAGAAAGAAGGAAAGAAAGAGAGAAATGAGTGCAGATTGGGGACCGGTGATTGTTGCAGTGGTTTTGTTCATCCTGTTGTCGCCGGGGTTGCTGTTCCAGTTGCCATCAAGGACTAGAGTGATAGAGTTTGGTAACATGTGCACAAGTGGGATTGCCATCCTGGTTCATGCTGTAATATACTTCTGCATAATCACCATCTTGATCATTGCAATTGGTATTCACATACATGTTAACTAAATCTAAACTCTCAGGAAAAGGGTAGCTCTTCTTCTCCATTTTTTCTTTGGCTTTCTAATTTGTTTTTCTCAGATATGGAGCTCCTGTTCTACCTTCTTTCTCGTTGTCAATCTAATTTCCTTTTTCCTTAATTTGTCTTCACTATTTTGTTCATTGTTGTTTGCAAGAGAAATCTTGAACTCTGTAATAATGAAGCTATTTCTTGACAAGGTGCTTCCATTTGTATGAAACTTATTATGCTTAAGTTCTTTGATAATCTTTATTTTGTCTAATACTACTCCTTTTGTGTGTCATATTGGAGAAAGATCTAATGATTTATGTATATAATTAAAGTTAGTGTCACATAAAACACAAGAATTTCGAATCAAAGTTCGCATCCGTACACAAATCCAATATTTTTTCAGCTTTTTTTTTTTTCAAATTCGTATTCAATATTCAATTTTTATCAAGTTTTAATCGTGTCACCTAAACATTATATGACAAATCACCAAGCAAAATCTTTCAAAGGCAGTAGCAACAGTGACAAATTTCCAATGCAAATCGCCTGCGTTTGACAATTCAGACCGTCAAGGTTTAGAAATTCTCTTGAAAGAGAGGAAAAAAGAGATTTTTCTATCAGAAAAGAGTAAACTTTGGCAAATAAAGATCTGTCATCTATGCCACAATTCATAGTCCAAAACTGAAACAAGCTAATACAAAGATTAAACAAGTAAAACCCAACCCAGATCTTGAATATAAAGACTATCAGCAAGATTCTCACCGGCAGGGAAGCTCCAGCAGGCCGTCATCCAGTGTAGATATGGAGGTGGACAGCTAGGATAAGAACAGCATAAATGGCTAAGAAAAGAAGAGTGTGGATAGCAATGGCCTTGCCATTAGTCTTCATGCTCCCAAACTCCAGCTGCCTGCTGTTCCCTGGAAGTGAAAACAGAAGTCCTGGCGATAGCAACACAAATAGCACCACACCGACAAGCACAGGAGCCCAATCTGCCATTAGAAGAAAGCTCCCTGACTAAGACTAAACTAAACTAACCACTTATGGAAGTTCTTTTCTTTTCTGCTTTTGGTAGGGTTAAAGATGCAAGAGGAAGATAGGATGGAAGTGAAGAAGATGGATTAAAGTGAGTTAAGATTGAAAGAGACAACTGGACAGGGAAGCCATTCGTAAGCAAAAGAAAAACAAGAGAGTTGAATATGGGCTTTGTGGCCTGGAATTGTCTGGATGATGCTTACAGCTTGCTTCATGTGAATCTAATTATAGCCTTTAGATTGAGTTTGTCAGAATCTGATCAATGGAAATTTACGATTACGGGAAGTAAGCCCTTTGATATTGGTTTTATTACCATCACTGTTCAAATTATTACTATCACATCAGATAAAAATACATGAGAAAAAAATATAAAAAGACTTAATACTCAAATATGTCTTTCACAATTATCACAAAACAATTAAGTTTTCAATATTTAATTGGATAAAAATCAATCTTAAACGTTTCAAAATAACATAATTAAGTATATTTCTGTTAAATTCTTTAATTTCTATTACTCTTGTACAAAAATAAAATTTAATGGCGTTAGAGGGAATTAACGGTAATATCTTTAATTCTATTATTTTGAAACGTTTAGGATTGATTTCTATGCAATTAAACATTAAGTGTATAATTTCATTTTATGATAAATATGGAGAGCATATTTAGATATTAATCTAATAAAAAAATGGATAATTATTCCATACACTATCAGTGGAATATTTTTATTCTACAAGCAGTGTTAGGATTGTGACTCGTGTTTTAAAAAAATAATACGAACTAAAATTTAATAAAAATTAAAATAATAATTTTTATTTGACATGTAAATTTAAATTTTGACACGATAATTTTTTATATGTTTATACACAAACACAATTTAATATAATATAAACATAAAATATACACACAAATTATCAAATTTATTTATAGTCAACTACAAGGATGAATTTAAAACAACAATGGATCATGTTTAATTACCGTGATTATGTCGCGTTAGCAATTGGAGTTTTGTTTCTTCAATATGATAAACACTGTAATAAAATTATGTGTTTTTGTTTATTTTAATGATTCTTTCACGTACCAATAGTTTCATTCATTCTGCTGCATTTGACCATTCTAATAACATAAATCAAACATGTTGGAGAAAACTAATTTTTAAATGGTTTCATCAATGAAATCCATAGGAGTAACAGAGCATTGTGATTGGAAAATATTAAACTAACTCTCACTTTCTGATGGAAATGGGAATGCAGTAGGTAATTTCTTGTCAAAGCCATTATGTTGTCTCAAATTTCAATAAACAAAAGCGTGAAAGGAAAGAAGATAAAGAGAAGCGATGTAAAAGTACTTTCGAAACCATGCCAGCTGATGCACCCTCAGGTTCTCTCAGGCCATTTCTGTGATTGATAGGTCAATCCTGGCTCAACCATCTCATCAAACACTGGTGTTTAAATGGACGGTGATGATGCACCATGCACCAGCAGGTAGCTGATTCATGGTACTCCAATTGATTGTAGAAGGCCCGTGGGATGAAATCAACAGCAAATCATTACTATTGCTTTGTCCAATCAAAAGCAGAAAGTTGGAATAATTGAGAGTTCTCATGTTTAGTTTAATGGGATTCCTGTTCTCCCCATTATTGACTTGAGCACCATAAAAATAAGCATCCAGGCCTGTTTTCTTATGCTTGTTTGAGTCTCAAGGAGCTGTATATACAGGAGCTCTATAGAATGAATGATTGGGCTGCTCCACTCATAGCTGCAGCACTGTTTGCATTTCTGTCACCAGGGTTAGTCCTGCAAATCCCTGGGAAGAATCAACCAATTGAATTTTTGAACATGAAGACTAGTGTGGCTGCCATACTTGTGCATGCAGTTCTCTATGCTTTGTTCCTGATCCTGTTTCTTGTTGTTCTTCATATCCACGTCTATGTCTAAGAACAAAAGGGTGACTGTTCAGGAAAGTTGAGCCATCCTGCCAGGCAATCTCTTTACTTGACAGGATGAGATTTTCGTTTTGTACTTTGTTTTTCTTAGTTCTGATTTGTTGTATGACGATGATTCCATGAAAATCTTGCTTTCACTGGTGAAGAAAAAGGATTTGATAGGGTTCTTTAGCTTTTGTAGTTTTATTGGAAGTAGTGAATTTTAAGATGAGAAGGAAAACTTTCCTATGATTAGTGCAGCTCTGATAATAATATTTCTCTAATTCTGAACTTGCTAGGAATGACAGGAGACAACCAGTAGCCAGTAATAACAATTAACAGCTTCAGTTAATTTCTCTGGCACTGTACAGCTTCCTGTAAATTGCTTGTTAAGCTGACAAAACAACCATGCTAATGTAACGTGAAGATCCATATTCAACTTGTGATATATTATTCATTTTGATTTAAAAATCTCATGATTTTATCTCTTAAAAGATGTCTCGTAATAACAAGTTTAAATCGCTGTTTATATATTATAACAAAATTTCATAATATCTCAATATAGGATTGTGCCAGTTATGTTTTATTCATTTTTTCTAGAACTGCATCAAGCATAATTACAGATTCTAGTGTTCCATTAACTGCTGATTAAGCATGAGAAGTTGGCATTATCCACAAAATTGATTATGCACCCGAAGGACAAATATCACCATTTGCTAACTTCCACCATCGATGAATCATAACTATCAAGTTCATGCAAATTTGATATCCTAGAAAGTCCAAGTTGAATATGTTGTTTGCTTAATCTCAAAGAATCTTTAATAATTACATGGAAATGTCCTGATTTGAGCACAATAATCATGTGAACAAGGAAAGAAAGCTAGATAAACCCACAGTTTTCATTGTTCTCTCTTTTGTCAAATCAGCTGAATAGAAAGGAAAAAAGAAAAAGAAATCTAAATGATCCTGCCCCACCTTTCAAACCATTAGCCAGATGATTCTTGAATGTTCATCCACTTACTGTGTTAGCTGTATGTTAGTCTAGTAGACACAGGATTGAAGGGTAAATCCAGTGCATAAAATCTCTTTGCATTAGTGGAAAGATTGTATCTGTGATTCGAATTCGTAACTCTTATATTATAAAAAATATTTTTTATCGTTGCATTAAGATTCACCGTTGATTCATTGTTATAGCCATAAGATTAACTAAAGCTAAAAGGAATAAAGCAAACCAGAATAAACCTTAAAGTTCTGATCAGGTAAACATGGGCATGACAGAAGTAGATCCACAGACCAGAATCAAACATTTATTGACAGATTTGCAAAATTAATATGAAGTACAAAACTAAATGAAAAACAAAAACATCTATGTCGTAACTTTGGTTAAAAAAAGACAGATGAAAATGACAAAAACTGAATTGCATACATGTCAGCTATTAGCTAATATACATGTGCACACCCACAGCTAAGAGGAAGACACAAATGAGTGCAAAGTAAATGATGGAATACACCAGAATGGATAGGCCACTGGTCTGAAAGTTGCCAAACTCAATGTACCGGGATTTCCCTGGAATCTGAATCAGCAGCCCCGGTGTTAGCAGTATGAAAAGCACCACTGCCACGAAAACCGGCCCCCAATCAGACATCTTTCCTGATCTCCTTCTGTTTCTCTCAGCAACACCAGAACCAGAACGCTGGTTGCAGTCTGTTGATCTATAATGAAAGTGAGTGGAGATGGAAATGAGAAAAGGAAAAAGATGATTATAAAGGTGGTGTTTTGCTTTTGGAAGAAGAGACAAGGGGTTTGATGACTATGAAAAGTGAAGGTTAGCGAATCAAGCTATTCGGATTCACAGTTTTCTCCACTGAAGATTATCACAAGCACTTTGTATAAAAAGGAAACTTCGCTATAACACTCAATGCTGCAGGACAGATTGTTCATTGGTTGTTCTTTTCTGAGCAAATTTGATGTGCACCGATAACCAATCCCAACAGGAAAATCTGGTTTCAAATTTCATCCGTACGAGTGAGAATCTTAAAAGTCTTTAGTTTTGTCCCAAGAATCCATGCTTGGAATAGTGCTGGTCATGTCCCAGAATGCCTTTTGATTACTTACAAGATCAGTATTCCGAGGAAAGCTTTATGTATAATCCCCATGATCACGCCAAGGCTAGCATAAAGAATATACGATTGCTTTCTAGACTTCCAGGATTAGTTTTATCCACTTGATCAATACTTTAAGCTTTGATACTACAACACCCCAATTTCATTAGTTTTTAATCCATACTTGAAATACTTTTTATGAGACAAAAATGTGAAAAATACCTCTCTCAAGTCTTCACAAAATAGCATCAGAGCACTAACCAACTCGGACAACAAAACTAAATGTTACACCGTGATATATAATATATATAAATAAATGGGTAGAAACAAAATCTTAAAATTTTCGGATCAAAACGAATAATAATTCGCTGACTTCCACTCCATATATGAGTATTAAGCCTGTTTGGATAGCAAGCCTGATTTGTTTAACAACTATTTAGATGCTGAGAGCCAAGAGATTGCAATATCAATGCTGATAACTCTGCTGCTTCAGAAATGATACACCATTTCACAAACATAAGAAGCACCGTATGAGGCCGTTAAACAGACAGGAAAGTTCAATTGTAGGCTAAGTGGTTGACTAGTGACTGATCCAAAGTACATCTGCAACCCAACAGCTAACAAGAGAGTGCAAATGAGCTCAAAGTAGAGATTGAATGCGCCAGAATGGATTGTCAGCTAATTTGGAAGTTGCCAGACTCTGCAAAAAGAGATTGTCCTGGAATCTGACCAAGCAAGCAGCCTGGTGATAATAGAATGAACAGCACCAGCGCCATAAGGACAGGTCTCCAATCCGGCGATCAGCCATCTTCACCACTGAAAATGGGCTCAAATCAGATAATAGATGGGCTCCTGACCGAGAGAACAAAAAGTTAAAACTGCCCACTAATGTCTTGAGTGAGACTCTAAGGCTAAGCTGAACTCTGGTCCATGAAAGAATGGGTTCAGTTAGAAGATGGGCTTTTGATGGAGAAAACTAAAAGCCGAAACGTAGACAGCAGGGTTAGAACCTGCGCGGGCGTAGCCCAACAGATTTCAAGTCTGTCTCCTTAACCAATCGGACATATCGACAATGAGGGGCTGGCTTCCCTTTGGTATTTAAATGTACTTTTGTGAAGAGCCTATATAAAATAAATAAATAAAAGAGCACGAAAATAACATAAATTAAAGGTATAACAAAAACTAAAATCTTTTTTATTTTTTACGTGTCTACACAAATTATAACATGATAACTTTTATATTCTATACCTTTTTTACATGAAAAAATACGAAATAAACACATGTCAAATCTGCTTTTCTTGCATGGATGCTGACCATGGTTTTACAAAATCTCCATTCATAGATTGCTATAAATCGAACAACTCCAATCCAAGCAGATTGGTGTGGGGAACTTGGACTGAACCAACTTGATAACTTACAATCAATTAAAATATGAAAGAAAAGGATAAGGTTCAGTGAAGATCTTGTCTTGCTGATTATATAACATCAACGTGGATGGATATGCACAAATTTGCATGCGTTATAGTGAAAAGGATGTAATAACCTAAATAATTCAATCATTTGTGAGGTGTTCAAATGATCAAATCAGGGTCCCCCCCTAATCCATTATTTGCTCTCTAGCTTTGCAAAATTCAACCCCTACTTCATTATAAAATGAATTATCGTAGAAGTATTTGTCTTTTACCACACTTAGGGAAACCTATTATTTTTATATCGACCTTAGGGAAAGAGACAATGCAAATGCTGAGACTCATAATTTTGGACATGCAAAACTTTACACATTAAAAGTAGAGAAATAATCATTTGAGTTAATACTCAAGATTTGAATTTTTTTTTCTTCTTTACTGTTTTCCCCTTTGTTTTTTCTATTTCGTGGGCTTGTAACAAGTTGGAGGAGCAATAAAGATTTTACAACAATTTTAGGAAACATTCAAATAAAAATTACCGAACGCGTCATTTTCTTTCCCTAATATATACCCAATTGCATGTCAATCTTATATGTTTAAGAGACAAAAACCTGTATTTAGCAATGCAACATGCCCATTAATTTGTATGCTTAAACAATCCTTAATATTCAAGGAGAAAATGCATTGCTAAATGTACAAATCTTTTTCATTTCATCCCTAGTAATTATTGATCAATTGGTCACTTGTCTCAATTCAAAAATTTTCCGTAAAAAACAGTGAAGGAGATCATTTATATCAAATTAAGTGAGGGTATATGGCTAGGTTGAGTTTTGTTTTTGCTTGCCATGAAAAGCAAGCTAGTCATCAAAATTTTAAGATTTAACCTAATCAATATACAACTTCTTGCAGAGTTGATTCTTAATTAATTTAGAGTTGAAATCTCAACACCTAAAATCTCTTTCTATCCTCAAATTGCAACTTTCTTTATATAAAAGGGAAACCATGGTGTTTTATTTTATTAATATTCCATGATAATCATCCTAACTTACTGATTAGATCAGATTTCTTTCATTTCTGTTTGGATTTGTGTGAGAATAGGACCTAATTCTATCTCTCAACTCTCAAGTGATACCAAACAAACTCCCCACAGCCTGGAGGATGAAAATCCCTACTGATCGAGCTAGCCTATTTCTGTGGCAACATATAGCAGATTTGTTTATGCCAGAAACTAAAGCATCCTATGGAAAAGCTAGACTGAGAAGTGAGAACCTTCCAAGACTATATCCTTTTGTGAAGTATAAGAACCCTAAAGCACAATCATTCAGAAGAATATCCATTTCTTCTTATATTAGTTGTGCAAAAGCATATTCTTCTCCAATGGTCCATATTCCGAGTTCAAATAAGTTAATGACGGCTTATTAGATGATGACCCTTTTAATTGTTTTTTGCTTTTAAATTTGTAGCAAATCGGGTTTAGATTAGTAGGGTATAAGAGTTGCTGGATTACCTAATCAAGATCTGTCTTTTATGGAATTAAAGTACTTAGAAATGCAATTAAACTATATATTCTAGAGAGCCGCCTTTAGTACTGTTTTTTTCAATTGAAGATTTTACGATTTTGTCTCATAAAATAGTCTCTTTTTGGTACATTCTCATTTAAAATTGTAATCTTAATCAAGATATTTCATTCTATGAACAGGTAACTAGCTAAAGTGGTAAATACCTCCTCTCCATGAATCTTCAAGACATCAGCTTCAAACCTAAAGCGAAAATATGCAGGAATAGCATCTTTTGGATTCCACCTCTGACTGGCTCATGGAAATTCAATGTGGACAGATCCTCTTTGGGTAAGCCAAGTCCGGCAGGTATTGGTGGCGTGTTGAGGAACTTTGATGGTATCATTATTCATATTTTCTCTAAGAACATTGGTGTGGTTGAGTCTAACCTTGTAGAACTTCTTGCTGTTGTTGAAGCTCTCTCCATCATTAGTAAATCAAGTTTTGCACTCTCCCAGCATCTAATCATTGAAAGTGACTCAAAAGTCGTCATATCCTAGCTGAACAAACTCTGTAATAGTCCATGGAAGTACAACAACCTCATCAATAAGTGTAACGCCCTCGGAAGCCGGGATTTTTCGGGTTAACTTTTTCCTTTACTTCCTATATTTGTCACTCGCTCAGCGTAGCTAAAACCTAATGAGTAGAATCCTACTCTTATAGTTATTTAAGACTAGTTGTCTAAGGTCCCATTATAGTCTTCTCGTAAGACACGTCGAAAACAACACTGAAAAATTCTGTCCCTATTTTAGCCTATTATCTATCCCCATACTAAGTACATCATCGTTTTCAACCTGTAGTAATTTCAAATCTCAAGATAACTTCTGAAATACTTAAACATTCATTGATTTAATATATAAATACATTGAGATTTCAACTCAACTACATAACACAGTATGTTTCAGACTCGATATCTCCTAGTACTTACATCCCGAATCCTATTCACTGTGTACACAAAAGAATTTATTCTGGGATATAAACAAAAGAACAAAGGATTATACCTTGGCTCAAAATACAAATTTTTGCAGCTCAACAAAATGACTCTCGATGCACCACGCTCGTGTCGAGTCTACCTGAAATAATCTAAGGTGGAAGGGGGTGAGCTTTGGGGAATGCCCAGTAAGAAAACATACGCTAATTGATATTAGATGTTCTACTATGTTCGTGCATGTGTATGCGTGAATAAGTGCGTCAAAACTCATGCTTAAGTATGTCTTACGGAAAAATGCAAGTTGACAAATCATTGTTCTATAAGCTATAAAAACACTTGCACTCGCGCATTTATAAAATCGAAATACACCATCAAAATATTTTCAAGAGACAGGATTTCATTGATAAGGTATCGTAATATAACTGGGATCTTTGGAAATAACCGAAAGCTTTCTATGAAAGCATCCACTGTAGCTAGCACTGGTTACCGTTCCGAACAAAGATTCTATCTATGATCATGAATCATCCCAGCACCAGTGGTCATCTAGTAGCTGAGGTACAAGTCACGACTATTTGTCGGACGCCTAGAAGACCACAAAGCATCCAGGCCCTGGAAGACCACAAAGCATCCAGGATATTTCACGATAAGTGCCACACAGGCTTACTAAATGCCACATAGGCATAACATAAACGCCACACAAGCGAGTGCAACACAAGCTTAATAAACGCCACACAGGCGAGCGCCACACAGGCTCAGTAAACGCCACACAGGCGAGTTAAGTGCCACACAGGCAAATTCAAAGCATCCCCTATCTCTTACACCAAATTTCATGCAAGAATAGTTTTACAATGTATCCTGAGTATGGGAGGCATGAATCGTAATGAACCCTCACGTTTTTTATAACCTCATCGTACAAAAACATAATTTTTTTTAAAAAAACATTATTTCCATGACCAGCAAAAATGCTTAAGGTATATGAGGTTTTAAATACATGATAGAATTTAAACCAACACCGAAAATCTATTTAATAATTTCTAACGAAATTTCGACATCATGACGACATAAGTAGAACGCTACCCAACATCATAATCCACAACCAAACAAACCTGCATAAAACGCCAACCAACAGTATATTCATCCACAAGTCCAATACAGTTCAAATTCAAGGCCATTTGTACTTCGACTGAGTTTAATACGTATGAAATTCAACCAAGAACGCATTTAGAATCAATAAGTATTAAATACATAAATTTGGACATACACTACATAGCAGACTAATAAACATTTACCGTATATTCCCTTACCTCCACTTTAGGGTAGTTACATCAACTCATTTTCCTTGGTATTAGTATTTCCGTACAAGTAAATACCAAATAACAATCATCATTGCTCTAGCATGTACGCGCGCACACATATATTAAATCCACATATTACGGGCTAGTGTACTCTTGTAATGTAACTTCTTACCATTTTGTATCAAGGCTAGGTACTTAGTACTCCACATCTATACCTTGGTGTTTTGGCACTTCTTTGATTCCTTCTCATATCTTAATCTTAAGGATATTAGATATCCTCTACCTCTTTAATAATCTCCCTACATTAATACAAAATTATTATGCTTATATGTTTTAGGAAATTTCATGAATTAAAACCTTACTAGGCAATTCCTTACCATATGAATACCTTTTTCACAATTTTCCTCAACGATTTTCAACAAAATACATCATACATCAACTCCATATCAATACTCAAGCATTATCAAATAACTTCACTAATATTCTATAAATCTCAAATTTATTTTCACCACATTCTAAAGTTTCCACAATGACAATTTCACAACCCCCAAACAAGTTCTACATTATTTTTATGATAAATCATTAATATATATAGCTTTAAGCCAAGGCAAAGAGAGGTCCTTACCGTCTCGGTTCAACAGCAATGGTAGTCCTCTTGGAAAGCTATCAAATTGTGACCCATTGAAATCTCTTCCTTGCTTCAATTCTTCTCTGCACCGCTCGGCTCAACTGCTGTCCACCTTCATTTCCAGTAGTTGATTTGGTCATTTGGCTCTTGGTTCTTAACACCCAACAACGCCAACTTCATCTTAATTATTATCATTTTTTTTAACCCATGTACATTGCTTTGGTTCAAGTTCCACTTCAGCCTCAAAATTGCCTCTATTACACTTTTAACCCCTTCCTTTGTCAACACCAAAAATCCCTGGTTCAGTGCCCTGAATAGCCCTTTTATGGCTTTAACCCCTAATTTTACAGCCCTCAAATACTACTCTAAACAACCAAGATATTGTCTCGTTTCAACCAACCTTTAATCCCATGCTCCAGCCCTATTTTACAGTCACCAGTAATCACCCTTACAGCCATCAAAACACCTCTTGCTCAGCCCCTTAAACTTAGTGCTTAATAGCCCTCAACCACCTTTACTTCAAGTCACAACTCTGTCCCTAGCCTATATTGTAACCATCCAAAGCCAAAACCAAAATCAACCCCCCTTTCTACCTCTAAACTTAGCACTATTCCTCCCCTTTTCCACTCATGTTCAGCAGTCAAAACAATCCCCAAATGTCACGCTTCAGCCACCCAAAATAGCATCTCTTTCGGTCTTTATTATCACCCATGAAATCCATGATCGCCTTGGCTTCACGGTTTTTGAGCAGCTTCTTCCACTTCCATAGCTGTTCTTTTTTCTTTTCTTCCCAATTTCCTTTCCTTCTCCAGTTTGCTCTCTCTTTCATTCTCGGTTTCACTCTTTTTCTCATCATTTACCTTCTTTTAATCTCGGCAGCCTCTCAATCTTGGCTCACTCTTCTTTTTCTTTTCCCAACAACAATGTCGCTTTCCTAGCCAAACCAGAATGGACCCGAAGCCCAAGTGCTCCTCTGCTTCTCTTATTTTTGTCGTGAGCCACTCTTTCTCTTTCTCTTTCTCTTTCTCTTTCTCTTTCTCTCTTTTTCTTTTTATATCGATCTTTCCTAAGCGATATCCTAGTTGGCGTCCACTCCTCTGCTCCATCTCTTTTCCTCTCCAGCAGCCAACTTTGGCTTCGCTCTTCTTTCCTTCACCGTTGAACAACCTACCTTTCCCTTTTCTGATTGTGTGTTGTTGTCTCCCAAAAGAAAACCTCATGTTGCCTTCACGCCTTAATGCCGGAAATGTCAACAAAGTGGGAGTTGGTGGTACGGAAATGGCTTCTCCAAGAAGCCAAATCTCTTTTGTTTTTATATATATATATATTATATTTATATTATATTTTTAAACTATATACTACATGCTTATAATATAATATATTGCTTGACATATGTTATAGGTTTTGATATTTAATTATTATATTATACTTGTGCTTTTGGTTTTATGTTTGTCTATTAATATATATGCATGTATTATATACGTTTATTTGCTATACATGTATCTAAGTGTTTACACAATATATCTTATCTCTCCTCTTGTAACTTATATATATTATTTCCTTAATACAATTCCTTAATTTTTAAAACATATCTAAAATTTAACATTTAGTTAAAATATTAATTCCAGGTGAATCATTAGAACACTTAAATCCACCAAAAAAATTACGTATTTCATACTTTAATAATTCACATTAATTTATAAAGCTTAAATGAAATGGCCTTATCCTCCAAGGGCAGAAAATTGGGGCTGTCACATTCTTCCCATCTTAAAGAATTTGGTCCTCCAAATTCGGTCAAAGTACTCTTAAAATTGGGAGGATATTTCCTGTCTTAATCTTATTCCAAACTTTCAATTCGAAATATAACCTTGTCAACTACTCAACTAGCTCGGATCCCTTTCTTGGTAGTACTTTAATACAACATATATATACCTTAATGCTCAAATCTTAAGTGAATTTCCTATCTTGCATGGTGTATACAATTGAACATGTGAAGCTAGTATCATTTAAACAAAAGCTTGTACTTAATAGCTCAAATCTTAACTTCCATAATCAAAGTAAAACATCAATAGCTGAGTCCATCTCTATTGGATAGTCCTTGATCTTATGCCCTTTTCTTTTGCACCTAAAGTAAGCCTTAGTCGTCCAGTGACATGACTTAGTTCCATGATATTAACCACAATGCCAGCAAAGCTTAGAACCCGATACTATCGAAGGCTCAAAATTATTGAGCTGAGGCTTTACAGCCTTCTACCTTTTTCTTGGGGCCTTATCCTCAGTAGGCTCTCTTTTCTTAACTCCCTTATCTTTGCTTTACCTTTGTTCATTATAGCCTTGGCCTAAATCTGTTAGAAATTTTTTTTTTTAACCTTATACCTTAGCTTTTCTCATCTAAAACAAACACATGTTAGCCATTATTGCAAATAAATTCAGCTTCTAAACCTTAGTAGCCCATCTTCGCCAACCATGGAATGAAATTTGCTCCAATCTACACTCGCACTTACCATACTTACTATACAGCTCTTTTCTCTAAGTGTTTGAGGGACAATCTATAAGTACTGAGCATGTTCTTAGTGGGGTATAACTAAGTCGAATTCTAACAAAAAATCTGGCAACATAACCTTTTTGAAAAATAGAACCTCCTGTAGGTAGTTTACAATAAACTACGATCTAATTTCAACGAATTAAATCAACAGCAATCCCAAATAACTTTTTAAATCCACAAATCAATCTTCAATGGTATTTAAAATCCACAAACAGTTCCAAAGTAGTTTTAATCCACAAATAAATTCTTAATAGTGTTTAGAATCCACAACTAATCCTAATTCACCAATACTCAATACATTTTGTAATTTATAATTTTAATTGTAAATGACAATATAGCACTATCACCAAATTAGCATATGTCTCTTACATATATCCAACATATTTCCAATGTCAAATAATTCATACTTTGTATTCCAATCCAAGCATACCTTAAAATTCTTTAAAGATTCACTCTAAGTGTAAAATCATTGACTCAATTCACCACAGTCCAAATACTCTTTATGATCACGTAAAAATATCTATTCATCCACATAGCATATTCAAAACCTTGAAAATTCGATACATTAAACAAAACAGCTTCATTAACTACATTCAAAATTTCTCAAAGTCATATGATTTATATTTACCTAATGGGTATGTAATGTGTGGTATCAATATGGCCAACCACAACTTAGTAATAATTTTCTTGCCATCTATCCTTACTTCCTACATTTAAATCAAGCTTGTATCGCCCAACAGCACGGTTTAAACCCATGGAAATTATCACATTTGTTACAAGGTCATAGGGTTGGTGTGTTAAAAGGATAAGTAGGTCTAGTCATCTGCTATTGAGGTTCTGTAAACCTCTGCCTCTTAAAAGAAGTATCACTCTGCTTAGACTTCCCAATCTCAAGCCTCTTCCCTTTACTCTTTCCCTTAGATTCATATTTAGCTTGTGAGAGTTTAAAATCTTGCTCTACTTGTTGAGCTCGTCTAATAACCTCTGGATATGTAGAGATATTAAAGGCTGCAAGTCTACCTTGAATGGCCATAAGCTAACAAAGCCGATTCCATTGATCCAATGAAACTAGCAACTATCCTAGCATAGTGTACGGGACAATACAAAATGTCTTGAAAAATCTTGAAGCATAGAGTGGTGCTCAATCAACAGTTAGTTGCTTAGTCTCACAAATCGAATAGTACTATGTACTAAATCATCATTTATGTAGAGATCAAACTTACTTCATATTAACCTCAAGACTCAATATTCGAAAAGTTCAAAAAGTAGACATATCTCGTGAGTTTGCACATTTCGACTATACATCATCTTATAAATCAAAACCCATCAACTAAGCTGAGATCATTGTCGTGTTAAGACACTTTAGATTATTAACCTATTAAATTCTAATTTCCATATCAATGGTCATTTAACGCAATGTGCCATAACAATCCTCAATTTTTATTCAAAATTTCTTATCCTACAATGTGTTGTGTTCCACTTCGACTCTACTCATGAGGAGTTTGAAGAGCCTTGTAGTTTTTTAAACTCACATAACTCAAAGCCATAAGGTTCATAATATTGAACTTTCAAAAATCCATTTAGTTCAATAGTTTATTTCAAAAGTCACATAATTTCCAAAATCCTTATGCTTTCAAAGTCACATACGTTCTATTTATGTGGTTTTCTAAAGTCTATACACTTTTCAAGATATACAAGATCCAATACATCTTTAAATCTTACCCTCCATAATTGAAGTAAAAGCACCACTAATTGTGACTCTCCCTATCGGGCAGTTCTTGGCTTTTTGTTTTACCTTTCCACACAACAAATGCTTATCTTCTAGTAGTAGGGCTTAGTCCCATGATCCTTACTACAACATAAGCAGGGCCTAGATCTTAATGACGTAGAAAACTATGAACTTTTAAGTTGCAACGATATCACTCTCTATCTCTTCCATAAGGCCTTATTTTGTGTCGACTTTCTTTTCTTAGTCTCTTTTCCTTAACTTTGCCTTTCTTACTCGTAGCCTTGGCACATAGTTGGGATACAGCTTACAACTATTATGAAGCCTAAGGCTAAGAACATTTGAAGGAAAAAGGTGGTGGTGGTGGTGATTGACGGATTATGACCTAAATGTCATATAAATAAGAAATTAACAGCATTAACTTTAGGCTCTGAGTTGGTTAAGCGAATATTAACATATCTTATTATGTGAGCGAATTAGGTAGTGGAGACGGTGGTCCTCCTATTTTGCTCATCATAGATCCAATTTCCTTTTACAAAAATTGAGCATCTCAATATGCTTTCAAACACTATTTGCAGTTTATATCCAGACAATACACAGTATTTTGGGATATAAGTCTACTTCTAACCTATCTACACTAACACGAGACGAGACAAACTATGCTCTGATACCATTCTGTAACGCCCTCGGAAGCCGAGATTTTTTGGGCTAACTTTTTCCTTCACTTCCTATATTTGTCACTCGCTCAGTGTAGCTAAAACCTAATGAGTAGAATCCTACTCTTATAGTTATTTAAGACTAGTTGTCTAAGGTCCCATTATAGTCTTCTCGTAAGACACGTCGAAAACAACACTGAAAAATTCCGCCCCTATTTTAGCCTATTATCTATCCCCATACTAAGTACATCATCGTTTTCAACCTGTAGCAATTCCAAATCTCAAGATAACTTCTGAAATACTTAACATACATTGATTCAATATATAAATACATCGAGATTTCAACTCAACTACATAACACAGTATGTTTCAGACTCGATATCTCCTAGTACTTACATCCCGAATCCTATTCACTGTGTACACAAAAGAATTTAGTCTGAGATATAAACAAAAGAACAAAGGATTATACTTTGGCTCAAAATACAACTTTCTGCAGCTCAACAAAATGACTCTCGATGCACCACGCTCGTGCCGAGTCTACCTGAAGTAATCTGAGGTGGAAGGGGGTGAGCTTTGGGGAAAGCCTAGTAAGAAAACATACGCTAATTGATATTAGATGTTCTACTATGTTCGTGCATGTGTATGCGTGAATAAGTGCGTCAAAACTCATGCTTAAGTATGTCTTACGAAAAAATGCAAGTTGACAAATCATTGTTCTATAATCTATAAAAACACTTGCACTCACGCATTTATAAAATCGAAATACACCATCAAAATATTTTCAAGAAACAGGATTTCATTGATAAGGTATCGTAATATAACCGGGATCCTTGGAAATAACCGAAAGCTTTCTATGAAAGCATCCACTGTAGCTAGCAGTGGTTACCGTTCCGAACCAAGATTCTATCCATGATCATGAATCATCCCAGCACCAATGATCATCTAGTAGCTGAGGTACAAGTCACGACTATTTGTCTGACGCCTGGAAGACCACAAAGCATCCAGGATATTTCACGATAATTGCCACACAGGCTTACTAAATGCCACATGGGCATAACTTAAATGCCACACAGGCGAGTGCCACACAGGCTTAATAAACGCCACACAGGCGAGCGCCACACAAGCTTAGTAATCGCCACACAGGCGAGTTAAGTGCCACACAGGCAAATTTCAAGCATCCCTTATCTCTTACGCCAAAATTCATGCAAGAATACTTTTACAATGTATCTTGAGTATGGGAGGCATGAATCGTAACAAACCCTCACGTTTTTGATAACCTCATCGTACAAAAACATAATATTTAAAAAAAAACATTATTTCCATGATCAGCTGTCACAGCCCGTGACCCCATTTTTCACCTTATTCTATACATCTTATTTGGTTGGGCTGTCTGCGATACTCTACTTTTCTTTTACATATAAACAATTATATATTCAATTATAATTTGAATTACATCCCCTATTTTAATTCAGAAGAAAGTAGTACTGTAGATAAGTCTAAATACAGAAAATAAATGATCATACCTTATTAAATAAATCAAGCTGTCGCATCATCCCCAAATGCACAGCCGAAGTCCTTTAGATGTCAGACTCTTAGTCCTCGAAAACCTGAAATGTTAATATTAAGGGGTGAGCAAACCATGGCTCAGTAAGGGAATTATATGCATACTTGATATTCAGCTTCCTATATCCTGAAAACTTTTTCGTTTTTCCTATGGGGCTCTAGGCTCGCATGTAAAAAGGATACTACAGTCGGCTAGGGATCCGGATGGAGTAAGGTCGGTATTTTGAAATACCTATCTTGTCCCGGAACCTAAAAGCAACTGTAGAGAGTAATGTTTCTTTTCGTTTGGAATTTAAATCCTTTTTCCTTTTTATTCCATATCGTTCTCATATTCTTTTCAAAATAATGCTTTTATGAAATAAAGCATTTAAATAAAATAACTTATATTCATATATTCTTTGAAAAGAATATAGTTAAATCATCATCATTTTCCTTTAAAACTCATTTCATGTTTTACTGTACAATCATCATTAGTACAGCACTTTAAAATAGCAAAATAAGCTATTAAACTTTTTTTTTTCGTATAACATATAAATCATTTAAATCTAATATTCAATTTATAAACTAAAATAAGAATATTAGATTTATTTTCCTCCTCTTTCCTTTTTAAAGACATATCACATGTTCATATTACATATCATATGAAAATCATCTCGTAGTACTAAAATCCGTACTGAAATAAGCATTTTGTAAAATGCTGTAAATCACTTTCATTTGATTTATCACATATCATGTAAAACATTTTCATTTCACGTATCACATATCATATAAAACATTTCATATATGGAGACTTAGGCACGCACGCCCAGCCCGTCCACTGGGTCGTCACTCATATCATGCTATAGACCCCGAAGGGTATGAATAATCATGTCAAATCTATGGCCATAGTCTATAATTGTCCTCGGCGGATCACTGATCAGGTGTCGGCCGAGACTACATATCACATATCACATATTACATATCACATGTCACATGTCACATATCACATATCACATATCAGCATGATAAGGTTGCCATCTAGTCTCAAAACAGTATTTTTCATCATCAGAAAACCTTTATGGAATTTATAAAAATAATAATTTCATAATTAAAACCATAAAGGTTATATAATAAATCAAGTGAATATTTAAGAAAATATTTATAAAATATTCACTTTATCCCTTTTTCATCTTTCATTTCATATCACGTATAATATCACCTATTGAAATAAATTTAGGTGATTTCCTTTTTCACCATTTTCAAAAACATGAATATTTTAAAATTAATTATCAGTATATTCATGTTTTATGAAAACTAATCGATTTCTCGATTTTCGTGGTTGGAAATCATTTCTCGTGAAATAAAATCATTTATTATGATTTTATAAATTTTCTAGAAATTTTCGGTAATTTTCGAAAATTTTTCGGCAGTATAACGGCTGCCGATTGGCTAGCCTCCTGCACGAAAAATACAGTTTATAATTTCCAGCCAGTACTTCATTCCAAATTCCAACCAATCATTCATCATAATAATTTCATAAAATATTTTCATAAAATATTTCGTAATTAAAACATGCAGACTGAATATCCCTACAGTGCTGCACATGCATCCCTTACCTGTTTATCGAGTTTGCGCTATCTCGTGATCCACACGAACGTCGAACTTCCGACTGCAATTTAATTCATCAAAATCATTAGCTTAGTTATCCTTTAACTTTAAGCTATGATCTATGTTGAAATGTAAATATAAGTGCAGTCTCATAGTGAAAATGGCCATTCTTTCTCTCTTTTCTATCATAACCAAATGACCTTTTTATAATTAAAATATATTGTTTCAATTCTTAGTCAATGCATCACTTATGTAAGCTGCCCTTTTTATTTGCATTTTTTCCACTAAAAAGAACTGAAATAAAAATTATATTCTCCTCATTTAATCCATAACCGGCAGCCCCCTCATTCACATTGACTATATCCATGTGTTTTAGTCTCTTAAATTCTATGGTTACACTTTCTCATCACTAACCTTCACTGTTGACCATTTTTCTTTTGGTCCTTTCCCATTAATTCAGTCCACATTTTATTTATTTATTTATTTTTCTTTTTCATGGCAGTAACGTATTCTTTTCCTTCTTGTTTCCACGTTCTTTTCATCCATTCTTCCTTCTCCTTTCACGCCTCATAGCCCTCTTATTGGACTTTTCTTCTAATTTTCTTTACATTCGGTCAACACCATCACTTTCTCCTCTTCTGTTTCGGTTCAGCCAGCTTTTACATTTGGTTCTTTTATGCTTTTAACACCATTTCATACTTCTTAAATTCTGTGACTACCCGACAATATAATATACTAACGTTTCAGCCTTTCATTTTTGACTTCTTCCACTTAAACATTCATCATATATTCAGCTTGTACTCTCCCTCTTTCCACGCCAAACATCATTCATTTTTATTGACTTTCATTTCAGCCTCTTCTCATTCGGTTTTCTACCTTTCTTTTCTTTCATATTTCCATGCCAACTCAACCATATTTTTCTCCTCATTCCCACACCATTACTGCTCCTTTTCTGACTTTTATTCCGGGCCACATTAAAGGGTCAACACACTCAGTCATTTTTTTTTTCCTGTTCGGTTCCAGCCCTTATGTTTTATTTTCACACCCTCAATGCCTCACGTTTTTGCCTCTTTGAAATACTCATGACATATCGTGGCAGCGTGGTTTTCATGTATATTTATAATATATATATTTTCATGTTTAATTTCTAATTACTACTCTTCACGTCGTACCACATGCACAGCAGAATTTTTTTCTGCTTCATTTATTCACGCCACACACAGCCACAAAGTCTTTGTTCAGCTATTTACATCACCAAGCAACAAGAATTCAACTCTACTGAATCTCTACATACTTTTATTCCAGACCTTATCATTACATATCATCCACTTAGCCATCATCATCATAACTAAAGGTTCAAATGCTTGAAACGAAAACTGAAGAATTCTTCTTACCTGACTTACGCCACTGTCCAACAGCAGGGGAGCCTTCTTTTGAACATTTTTGGCTGAAGTTCTTTGATGGTTGAGAAGCTAGGGAGGTGAGGATGAGGTTATATGAAGACATTTAACTGATTTGGCGATGGAAACATGGTAATTTCAGGGCTGGATCATGAGCAACGGTGGAGGAGAAAACAGAACCGAACTTGGATGCAGAAATGGCTGAGGCGGTGCAAATCTCATCTGATATTAAATGAAGCCAGCTTTGTTGTTTAATTTTGATTGGCCTTAAACAATTTTTAATTGATAAAATTCTAATATAATTTATTTAAAGACTAAAAGGCCCTCTAAAGTCACCCTATTTACTCATAATACCACTGCCCATTGCTTTTCTGTTCCAGCCCAATTTTTAACTTTAAATTTCCATTTCTTTCATTTATTTCTTAAGCCAATTATGGCTTATTTGGTGCACTTTGACCACTCCATGATAAAACAAATTCTGCCTTTTGTATAAATTTGAAATTTTTGAATTTATCCCACCTTATTTTCGATTCTATCACATTTTTTTTCGACATTTAGAAAATATAAAAAATTGTATTTATTTATTTATTTAAAATGTTTTTATTATTTCGTACATGTATAGTACAATTTAACGAGTTCTCACACCAGCAAAAATGCTTAAGGTATGTGAGGTTTTAAATACATGATAGAATTTAAACCAACACCGAAAATCTATTTAATAATTTCTAACGAAATTTCGATTATGACGGCATATGTAGAACGCTACCCAGCATCATAATCCACAACCAAACAACTTGCATAAAACGCCAACCAACAGTATATTCATCCACAAGTCCAACACAGTTCAAATTCAAGGCCATTTGTACTTCGACTGAGTTTAATACGTATGAAATTCAACCAAGAACGCATTTAGAATCAATAAGTATTAAATACAGAAATTTGGACATACACAACATAGTAGACTAATAAACATTTACCGTATATTCCCTTACCTCCACTTTAGGGTAGTTACATCAACTCACTTTCCTTGGTATTAGTATTTCCCTACAATTAAATACCAAATAACAATCATCATTGCTCTAGCATGTACGCGCGCACACATATATTAAATCCACATGTTACGGGCTAGTGTACTCTTGTAATGTAACTTCTTACCATTTTGTATCAAGGCTAGGTACTTAGTACTCCACATCTATACCTTGGTGTTTTGGCACTTCTTTGATTCCTTCTCGTATCTTAATCTTAAGGATATTAGATATCCTCTACCTCTTTAATAATCTCCCTACATTAATACAAAATTATTATGCTTAGATGTTTTAGGAAATTTCATGAATTAAAACCTTACTAGGTAATTCCTTACCATATGAATACCTTTTTCACAATTTTCCTCAACGATTTTCAACAAAATACATCATACATCAACTCCATATCAATACTCAAGCATTATCAAATAACTTCACTAATATTCTATAAATCTCAAATTTATTTTCACCACATTCTAAAGTTTCCACAATGATAATTTCACAACCCCCAAACAAATTCTACATTATTTTTATGATAAATCTTTAATATATATAGCTTTAAGCCAAGGCAAAGAGAGGTCCTTACCCTTTCGGTTCAACAGCAATGGTAGTCCTCTTGGAAAGCTTTCAAATTGTGACCCATTGAAATCTCTTCCTTGCTTCAATTCTTCTCTGCACCTCTCGGCTCAACTACTGTCCACCTTCATTTCCAGTAGTTGATTTGGTCATTTGGCTCTTGGTTCTTAACACCCAACAACGCCAACTTCATCTTAATTATTATCATTTTTTTAACCCATGTACATTGCTTTGGTTCAAGTTCCACTTCAGCCTCAAAATTGCCTCTACTACACCTTTAACCCCTTCCTTTGTCAACACCAAAAATCCCTGGTTCAGTGCCCTGAATAGCCGTTTTATGGCTTTAACCCCTAGTTTTACAGCCCTCAAATACTACTCTAAACAACCAAGATATTGTCTCGCTTCAACCAACCTTTAATCCCATGCTCCAGCCCTATTTTACAGTCACCAGCCATCAAAACACCTCTTGCTCAGTCCCTTAAACTTAGTGCTTAATAGCCCTCAACCACCTTTACTTCAAGTCACAACTCTGTTCCTAGCCTATATTGTAACCATCCAAAGCCAAAACCAAAATCAACCCCCCTTTCTACCTCTAAACTTAGCATTATTCCTCCCCTTTTCCACTCCTGTTCAGCAGTCAAAACAATCCCCAAATGTCACACTTCAGCCACCCAAAATAGCATCTCTTTCGGTCTTTATTATTAGCCATGAAATCCATGATCGCCTTGGCTTCACGGTTTTTGAGCAGCTTCTTCCACTTCCATAGCTGTTCTTCTTTCTTTTCTTCCCAATTTCCTTTCCTTCTCCAGTTTGCTCTCTCTTTCATTCTTGGTTTCACTCTTTTTCTCATCATTTACCTTCTTTTAATCTCAGCAGCCTCTCAATCTTGGCGCACTCTTCTTTTTCTTTTCCCAACAACAATGTCGCTTTCCTAGCCAAACCAGAATGGACCCGAAGCCCAAGTGCTCCTCTGCTTCTCTTATTTTTGTCTTGAGCCACTCTTTCTCTTTCTCTCTTTTTCTTTTTATATCGATCTTCCCTAAGCGATATCCTAGTTGGCATCCACTCCTCTGCTCCATCTCTTTTCCTCTCCAGCAGCCAACTTTGGCTTCGCTCTTCTTTCCTTCACCGTCGAACAACCTACCTTTCTCTTTTCTGATTGTGTGTTGTTGTCTCCCAAAAGAAAACCTCATGTTGCCTTCACGCCTTAATGTCGGAAATGTCAACAAAGTGGGAGTTGGTGGTACGGAAATGGCTTCTCCAAGAAGCCAAATCTCTTTTGTTTTTATATGTATATTATATTTATATTATATTTTTAAACTATATACTACATGCTTATAATATAATATATTGCTTGACATATGTTATAGGTTTTGATATTTAATTATTATATTATACTTGTGCTTTTGGTTTTATGTTTGTCTATTAATATATATGCATGTATTATATACGTTTATTTGCTATACATGTATCTAAGTGTTTACACAATATATCTTATCTCTCCTCTTGTAACTTATATATATTATTTCCTTAATACAATTCCTTAATTTTTAAAACATAATTTTCTAAAATTTAACATTTAGTTAAAATATTAATTCCAGGTGAATCGTTAGAACACTTAAATCCACCAAACAAATTACTTATTTCATACTCTAATAATTCGCATTAATTTATAAAGCTTGAATGAAATGGCCTTATCCTCCAAGGGCAGAAAATTGGGGTTGTCACAATAAGTTACGAAATCTGTATTCCTACTTAGGCTCGGTTTCTTTCGTTCATGTCTTTAGACAAGCAAATCATTTTTCTGACTCCTTGGCTAAAGCTGGAGTCCACATATCAGTAATTTAGAAGCTTGGTTGTAATCTTCAGCTGTTTTTCTCATTACAAATAAATAATCCTCTTTACTTTTCAAAAAAAAAAGAACAAACTAAATAAATCTCACATTTAGTCAGACTCGAATCTAAAACATTATAGTCTCAAGATTTTCTCCTTGCTACCAAACTAAGGCCTCATTGACCACAAAATAGTTTCTTGTGGACAAATTTGTGAAACTTTTGAATCAAAACAAACAATATCTCATAAGTCGAATACGAGTCTCTATAATTTTAAGCTTCAACTGAGTGTCTAGTGATCAGTCTAAGCATTGAAACAAGTTTTCAAATCATACAGACATACACACACACACACACACACACAGAGAGTGGCGTAGCCACGTACAAAAATTTTAGTCAAGTTATATTTATACATGTAAAAAATATTAAAATTTTTATTTTTTATATTGAAGCCAATAAATTTCATAAAAATATAAAGTAAATTATCAAAAATAAAATTTTTATTTATTTTTATAATGATAATATTAATATTTAGGTTACAAAGAAAATTTTAAAAAATCTTTATATTTTGGTAAAATTATAAAGGTTAGTTTTTGATACATTGATAATGAAAATTTTTAATTTCACAATCATGGTTAAAAAACTGTCATACATCCTATATTATTTTCTAAATAGGTTTTTTTTTTATTTTTTTACTATTCCTTAAGGGATATGTATCATCTTATTAACTAATTTTATGAATTTTAAAAACTCTATTAATAGTATATTTAGTAATTTCTCTAAATATAATCATATGTTAATAAGTATTAAAAAATAAAATGTGATGTATATAATTTCTCATAAAGATATATTTATGTATAAATGTTCTATATAAAAGTAAAATCATATATTTTATTATATATAAAATATAATGTTAATTTTTATTTCTTTTTTATTAAAAAAATTCTATATGTCTAAGGATATCTTTTGCAAATTAAAATATAAATAATAAAATCACTAATCAAGCAATTTTCAACTTAATTTATATATTTAAAAATAATTACTTCATATAATAATTGGATAATTATTATATACACTGTCAGTAAAGTTTTTTTGACTCCACAAGTGAAGTTAGGATGATGACACGTGTATTATTTTATTTTTAATATTTTTAAAAGACATGTGTCTCGTCCTAACCCCGTATGTGGAGTCAAAAAACTATTTTTAATACAATATAAAAATATTTATATAATATGGATTAGCACACATATGTGACCCCACTGAATTTTGTTTCTGGCTACGCCATGCACACACACACCACCTTTGCGGAAATTCTCATTTGGATTGATTAATAATTCTGAAGAATCTATTAAGTTGGATTCGAGAAAATAAATATACTCATTAATGATTAAGCATTTTAGACTAGGTAGCTCCCAAGCTCAGCTATATAGCTTAGTTGAGATGGATAGAGAGAGAATTGTATGAAACAGTTACACCACATCAGTATATATCACTTCCATTTAAATCATGCCAAGTAATCACATTGTTGAAAAAAATCAATAATTTATTATCAAAATCATTAATGAGTCTCTTGAAATAAATATTCATCATTTAATTATGTGTAATAAATAATTGACTTTTTCAATAATGTGATTACTTTGCATGATTTGAATGAAAGTGATATATGCTGACGTGGTGTAATTATTTCATTCTGTCCTCTATCCTTATTCATAGCTGATGGCTCATTAAACAATGGAAATTAGCCTGTCACGTGCCAAGCAGCAAATGAAACTATCTACTGTCATATCCCTTTCAGAATTACTTCATTTTGCAAACGAAATCTAATTAGAAAGCTGGCTAGTTGTTTGAAATGCCCTTCTGCTTTAAGTTATCAGAAAGAAGAAGAAAAGGGCAAAAGATTCTTCTTCTGCTTTTACAAAACAAAGGTTTAGAAGTAATTCACAGCAACAGCAGCTGTTTTTCAAATGAAAAGACAGCAATTTTCTTATGTCAACTGCCAAGAATTTGTATCCATATGACAAAAGGTGTAATTCACTTTTTATTTCATAAGAAAATGCAGAATATTTCAGCTATAAATCAACTTATTCCTGAAGAAAAGTTTGCTTTACAGGTCAATTACAGATGATTCATAGCCACAAACGCAACCCACAATCATGAATTTTTTTGTTACTTCTTTCAGTTGGATCATTCTTTTGTTTTTCCTGTTTTTGAGTTTTGACGATGAAAATTTTAGAAAGAGAAGAAGCTGCACAGGAGCTGATCTCAACCATCAAATTTCCCGAATGTGCCACGTGTAAAACACCCAGGACCTCAAACAGAAGAACATGAAAACCAAACACTAACTGCCGTAGAAAGAAACAAAAAAAAAAAACAGTTCACCTTTGTCTCTCAAAGATAATACGGTAACAATGAGATATCAAGTCAACGTAAGTTTCTTTCACATCGGACTTTACCACAGTGGCGTCCATGTAAATATACAGAGCATGAGTCCGAAATTCCTGGGATTAGGAAAAAATAATGCAAAATGCCAGTCACTAGGCGGAAGTTTACTATATAAAGTATATAATATACCTCCATGACTGGTGACTCTAAGAAACACCACATCCATAGCAGCCTTTACCTTCCCTTTTGTTGTTTTGCTGATAAATATGTTCAACCAACAAAGTTTTCGCCTATGCAAAAAGATCTGTTTTTGTTAAAAATCCATTTTTTACAGCTTAGATTGAAGAACAGAAGCCAAAAGCTCACAATCAACAACACTTTGCTCGTTTTTGGTGGTTTTCTGAGAACTGCAAAATGGGCAACTTGAAAGAAAGGTTTCAGGCTTTTGTGAATAATAGATGGCTGGTTTTTGTGGCTGCAATGTGGATACAATCTTGTGCTGGGGTTGGGTATATATTTGGAAACATATCACCTGTGATAAAGAGTTCTTTGAATTACAATCAAAGGGAGCTTTCAAGGTTGGCTGTGGCTAAAGATCTTGGAGATAGCGTTGGGTTCTTAGCTGGGACCTTGTCTGAGATATTGCCTTTATGGGGAGCTTTGCTTGTTGGTGCTTTGCAGAATCTTATTGGTTATGGTTGGGTTTGGTTGATTGTTACTGGGAGAGCTCCAGTTTTGCCTTTGTGGGCTGTGAGTATCAATTTAAAAGTTTCATTATAATTATTTTTATGAATGAGATATCTGAATTCCGAAACTTCTTGTTTTCTGTTGATTGAACTTGCTTGGAAGTTGATTATGTTGATTGCTTGATTTAATTCTATCAATTTGTAAGTCTCTCACAGTGCTTTGTTCCTCTTCTGTTTGCTTGAAAATGATGTGATCCTCTGTTACTTCTTGTTTTTGAGCATTTTGATTCATGTTCTGCTGTGTTTAACTTATAAATTTTATCATTTTAATTCCCTATGAACTGTAGGCACGTTTGTAGAATCAGAATTTGATAATTTTGAGATTTTGGTTATTGGCTTTTGTATGATTAGCGTATAAAGTGGTCAAAGCAAGATGCATAATCTAATGATAAAAATTGAAGATTGCAATGTTAGATGGATATCAATCTGTTCTTTTATCTGGATTTGAGATGGTAAATTAAGGTGACTGATTAATTCCATCTATTAGTAAAATCATTTCAACTTAGTCCAAAAATATTTCTATCTTCAGAAAATTTTAGTATTATATAGCATCTCGCTTCGGTTAGATTGTTAACACTTCTCAATATGCAGATGTGCATCTTAATATTTGTGGGAAACAATGGTGAAACCTACTACAATACAGCTGCTCTGGTTTCTTGTGTACAAAACTTTCCCAAAAGCAGGGGTCCTGTGGTAGGAATACTCAAGGGCTTTGCTGGCTTGAGCGGTGCTATTTTGACTCAGATATACACGATGATTAATTTCCCGGATCGAGCATCTTTAATATTCATGGTTGCAGTTGGGCCAGCAATGGTGGTTATTGCTCTAATGTTCATTATCAGACCAGTTGGAGGTCACAGACAAGTGCGTCCATCTGATGGTTTAAGTTCTACATTTATTTATAGCGTGTGCCTCCTACTGGCTGCTTACTTGATGGGAGTCTTGCTTCTAGAAGACCTTGTTAATATGAGCCATACTTTAGTCACAATTTTTACTGTGATTTTGCTTTTTCTTCTCTTCGTTCCCATAGTTATTCCCGTTGCATTGAGTTTCCGCGAAGAGCCTATAGATCCAGCAGCAGAAGATCTTCTACCAAAGCCTGAGCAACATGAAGCGGGAAAATCTGAACGTGATACTGAGGAACATGAAGTAATATTGAGTGAAGTTGAAGATGAGAAACCTAAGGAAGTAGACTTGCTTCCAGCATTAGAAAGGAAAAAGCGAATTGCTCAGCTGCAAGCAAAACTGTGCCACGCAGCTGCTGTAGGAGCAGTACGGGTGAAGAGAAGGCGAGGTCCTCATAGAGGGGAGGACTTTACCTTGATGCAGGCTTTGATGAAAGCAGACTTTTGGCTTATCTTTTTCTCACTTCTATTAGGTTCCGGATCAGGGTTGACAGTGATAGATAACCTTGGCCAGATGACCCAGTCTCTAGGGTATGAGAATCCTCATATATTTGTTTCCATGATTAGCATTTGGAACTTTCTTGGTCGCGTTGGTGGGGGTTACTTCTCAGAGATTATTGTGAGGTACATACTGATACGACTTGCACCTTGGTGCAATAGCACCAGACTTTACTTTGATAATGGTTTTGATTTTTTTCTTACCTTTTTGCTGTGACATTGCTGTATAGGGATCATGCTTATCCAAGGCCAATAGCCATTGCTGTGGCTCAGCTAGCTATGGCTGTTGGCCATGTCTTCTTTGCTATGGGAGCAATATATATTGGTACTTTGTTGATAGGGCTTGGCTATGGTGCCCATTGGGCAATTGTGCCAGCTGCCACCTCCGAGTTGTTTGGCTTGAAAAAGTTTGGGGCTCTTTACAATTTCCTCACGCTGGCAAACCCTGGAGGTTCACTTGTCTTCTCAGGTGTAATTGCTAGCAGTATTTATGACCGCGAAGCAGAGAAGCAAGCTCATCAAAATCATATCCAGCCGCTGATTTCAGGCTCTATTTTCTCAGGGATGTTTTCCCAGGATGAACCACTTAAGTGCAAAGGTTCTATATGCTTCTTTCTGACCTCCATGATTATGTCAGGATTTTGCGTGGTTGCAGCTGTTTTAAGCATGATACTTGTTTACCGTACTAAGATTGTTTATGCCCACCTTTATGGAAAATCTCACACTTGATTTCAAGGATGAGATCTAGAGCTCTAGGAGAGACTTTCATGAATATTTCATCCATTTTATGCTGGTGTTTCTGTGCAAAAACTCAGTTTTTATGAGTTTTCCTTAAGTTTATGATATTAGTATTGCCATAAAGTTGGTTTAGCTGTCTAGGTTTAGCTGTAAGAATGAACATGAAAATCCTAGCATCCGCCTTCAAACAACTTGACATATAATTCCGTCTTCAGTTTGTGTAAGTCAATGTTTCTTGTTCATTCCTTAGAGAGTCACCGATCAAACAAGCATGTGGTATTTTGAGGTTCATTTGACCAGTAAGATAGCAAATGCCGTATTCTTGACGTTACTGATGTTAAAATCTAATTCATGCTGGTTTCAAGCGGTTGACACGAACAAATCTGCACATTTCTTTGCAAAGATTTCTTTCTAAACTTCCATTGTTAAGTGTTGTGGACAATCCCTCCTTATTCCATATACCAAATATATGCATTAAGAACTTTGCATTTTCAATACCATTGGAGATTGTCTGACTTTTGAAGTCTGGAAATAGAGGAAGGGCTTGCAAGTGCTAAAATTTGAATTCTAAACCTACCAAATGTCAGCTTTTAATAGCGATAGGATGAACCGTTTGAGTTAAACCCCAGGTTCGAGATTATCCACTCGGTTTCAATGATAAACTAGGATATCTTTTGCATTGCTGCTAATTTGGTGGTTCAATGATATCTTGCATCTTGATTTCCAGGATATAAAGGCTAGCAATTCCTCAAAATTATCCCATTTCCAGGAATAAGAAAAGTCAACCATGTGTTTAAACCAACATTTCCGTTCCAATCATATATATTTATTCTTTTTGTCCGTTTTCATGGCTAAACAAGCATTTCCCAAGCTGCCAGCTAATGAAATACTTTATTGGAAAACAATGACAAGAAGTAAACGAGATGGAGGATAATGTGGCTGCAAATGCCTCTTTTTTTTTTTAGTAGTTACAGTATCAAATAATGAACTAACGATCTAGGATTATAATATGATCTATAATGATGAAATGGTTTGATTCACGATTTTAAAGAACGATCAATGATTTATGTGAAATGATATTTATTTGATAATGATTTTTGAATTATGATTTATAACTTATGAAATAACATAATTTGATATGATGATGAATTTTTATTAAATGTTTTTATAAATGTGTTGAGAATATGATTTGGACAACTAATCTTTAAAAATGATATGTACAAAATGACATATGATATGTATGAAAATGGTGCTTGATTGTAAGACCCGAATTTTATTATACTATAGATCATATTTGTATATGACTGGTAGTGGAAATAAATTCTTTTATTGAAATTTAAGAAATATTAAATGTGAATTTCCACTCTTTATTTTAATTTTTGGAAATTATGATTTATGATATGATGTATAAAAGAAAGAAAGACAAACATTAAAGTTGCAACAAGAGATAGATGAGATATAATCTTGATAAAAAGGTTGAAGTGTGAAAGCATTAAATGAAAGGTTGAACAAATGAAGAAAACAAATGAACAAATGAAATATAACAAAGTCAATGATAGTGGCTGGAAGTGGTGTGGACTAGAGAAGAAGAGAGGAAAGTCAATATAAGAGGCTATAAGTGGACTTCACGCCACTTTGCTTCCCTTTACAATTCGGTTTAGGTAATTAATGATAAGGAAAAGATGAGATAAAAAGGTCAATTATAGTGGCTGGCTAGAAGTGGCGAGAAGAGAAAGGAGAAAAGAAGAGAAAAAGGAAAGAAAATTAGTCAAACCGTAGCAATAGACTTTCCCTAGCCATCCCTTTTTGGCTGGAATTTTCTTCACCATTTAATGAGTTATATGTAAGATCCGATTTTACACTACTGTAGATTCTAATATCATAAACTGGATATTGGAAATTAAATAAATAATGAATATTGATTACACTTAAGTGAAAAGCTCCTTCACTTAAGTTGAGAATGGAGCAAATTTCAGTGAAATAATGTATGGGCGAGTATATGGCACAGTTCGCCAAAGGGCGAGTAAGATAAAGGCTTATCGCCAATGGTTGAGGGCGAGTATGAATAATGGCCTTATTGGCAATTGTGTTCGCCAAGTGAGTTTTTTTGGATGATCGCCCGAATGGGCGAGGGCTTGTGATCGCCCATATGAATGAAGTAAATTAAAAAGATAAATGTGATCGCCAAACATATATGTAATAGCCAAGAGAAAGGAATCATCTCATAATTTCCAGATATTGAGTTGGCGAACTGAAATACATTTGGCGACATGAACTTAAGTTGGCGAGCTGATGACTTAAACTAAGGAGGCAAACTGGAATCAGCACGGACAAAATGAAAATAGATTTAAAATATGCTTGCAGCCAAAATTGACTTTGCAAGTCAGACGGTTGGAGACAATAAATAGAGAAAAGCTAAAGACAATAAATAGAGAAAGCCTAAAGTCAATAAAGTCAATAAAGGAATTGGTTGAGAAATAAAACGAAGTCAATAGAAGCAGAAAAAGGAGTATGGAAGGGAGATTTTCACACCAGCTTGAGCTACAGTTTTTCTTCATGCATTAAATGCATGAAAGACGTGAAATAAATGAAGGAAATGGGATAAGGCCAAGTGATGAGTTCTTATTGGTTTAGCATAGCTATATAAGAAGAAACATTTGAGGAAGATCGGCTTAGCAAACTTCATCTTCTTTCCGAAAGCTATGCAACTGCAAGTTTATGCTCCGATTTCCTCCATTTCTGCCATGCTTAATTTACTAAACTTCACCTTTAGGTTGGCCAAACAAGTAAACCAGCTTGCAAAACCTTTCCTCCATAGTTGATGAGCTAAAGGAATAAGCAGAGTAAGGCCAACATGAGACAGAAAGTGATCTGCGCTGGAAGTGCAGTTGATTAAGGTGAGATTTAATGATTTCTTCAGATTGAATGATATATTTCTATGATTTCAAGTATGAGAAGCATGATTTTAGTATTGCTTTTGATTTATTCTTGTTAGATCATAGAAATAGAATAAGTTCATATCTTGAATGTAGATGAGAAATAAAATGAAACTGGGTTGAAATTGTAGTAGAAGGATGGGAAAATAATCGAGAATGAATAAGGAAAGTAATGGAAATGGTGTAAGAGTGACGAAAATGGCGACTATAGTGATCGCCCATGTTGAAAGTTAGTAATCACCAATGAGGCGAGTAGGAAATAAAGAACCCGCCAAAGCTGTTGTTCAAGTGGGCGAGGTCGCCCAACACCAGTTTATTTTATAGACAAGCCCATCTCTGAGTAGAAAGCCTTATGGCGAACTCACATGCATAAGGTATTGGGCGAGAAGAATTGTGCGTGAACTCCACATTTAAGCTAAAGTAGGCCTGGCGAGTTGAATGTTGGGCGAGCTCACAAATATATGGCGAGTAATGGCGGGCGAGCTCCCACTTGTAAGCCATTTGATGAATGGCGAGCTCGGTTGGGCGAGCTAGTAAGAACTCTGTTAGGCGAGTAGTCATTTGATTATCTCAGTCTCGCCAAGTGATATAAAATGAAAATATTAATAGAATTTATAAATTATTTGCAGCCGAGAATTATGAACTCGGTGAAGGCGAATTGGAAGGTGAGAAGGAAGCAAGGCTTCGTTGAACCAGGTAAGGGAGATGTGTGTGAAGTAAAATGCATGTCCTGTAGAGTAAAAATATTATTGAAATACCGAGAAACTATTTTGGTTTATGGCATGCATTTATTTAATAAATTATTTTGACTTGGGCGAGCTACAAAGTTAGCCGACCCTTACGTTGTTTGTGGGCGAACTGGTATTGGCGGGCGAGCCAAACGTTTTATAATTTTTGGGCGAACTGGTATTGGCGGGCGAGCCAATCCTTTAATAATATTTTGGGGCGGACGATCCCTTTTGTTAAGAAAGTTATGGGCGAGCCAAAATGGGCAAGCCGGTGTTTTGTTCTAAATGTAGAGATTGCGGGCGATTACTTGTTCACCCCTTAGAGTTTACCATGGGCGAGCCGGACTGGCGAGCTGACCATGGCGAACAGATTTCGATGGTATTTTCTTAACGAGAATGAGCCATTTTAATATCTTTGAAAATAGAAAAATATAAACCCTTTTGGGCGAATTGATTAATGGGCGAGCCACTGAGGGCGAGCCAATTTTGCTTTCTAGTTTTAAAAGCAAAGTTGGGCGGGCGAACACAAGTTCTCCGCACTAGGCGAGTTGCCATGGGCAAGCCATATTGGGCGAGTTGACCATGGGCGAGCAGGTTTTAAACGTTGAGATTTTGAAATGTTTTCAAGGTGTTTTGTAAACAGAAAGCTTAAATCTTTTTGGAATTAAATCATTTGAGTAGATGATAATGTGGGTGAGATAATCCCTTAAAGGTTTTCATGAGAGATAAAGTGATTTTTGAGACTCTAGGCCCTGAGTTCATGCGTTATTATTCATATAGTTACGTTACCCACCTGGGGCGGTGGCTCGGGTCGATGGACCTACGGGTGCACCTCAGGGCGTCACAGGGCTGATAGACCCACCAAGTCATCATCGGTCTCGAGGTCACTTGGCAAGTGGACCCGAGGACCACCTATAGATTATGGCCATAGATCTAGTTGAGATAGCCGTGAGGGGAGATGGCCTACGGGTGCACCCCAAAAGCGGATGACTTGTATTCCTGAGGGAACAATGAGAGCATGATGTATTTGTTGCCTAGTCTCAACTTATTGATTTCTGTTTACTGAAAGGATTTATTGAATCTTGTTTACTGTTTACTACATTTAAAGTAAACTGTTTCACCAGTGATTTGACTGGTGTATCGAAAGTG
Organism: Heritiera littoralis; assembly: GCA_031772115.1. NCBI lineage: Eukaryota > Viridiplantae > Streptophyta > Magnoliopsida > Malvales > Malvaceae > Heritiera > Heritiera littoralis. The sequence continues at coordinate 917,230 of JAPDPK010000089.1, forward strand.
TTGGTAACTATATCCACTGTTTTCCTATTTGATGTGATTTTTTGGAAAACAAATAAATTGTGGAATATGGTTTTGGTTTTATAAACAGCATCTGTCTCCTTTACTGAGCGTATGAATTGTTCACCCCCTTTGTTTTAACTCCACAGATAAAAGACACGGAGTTAGAGAATTAGCTCTCAGATGGGTATAGCTACGTTTAAAGCGCTGAGGCATGTTATGTTAAATGTGACAGGTACAGTCTCTTCTCTTTAATATTCCAGACATACGTATACAGTACTACTTTATGGAAATAAAGGTTAAAAAGGGGATGTCAGAAGTAAGGAATAATGAAAAGAATTTCATATACCGTAATTGTTAATTAAATGTTTATCATTTAATTACGATCACTGGTAAATGTTAATGGCATCGCAGACAGCCCAACCGGTAAAGTTGTATATAAATACGTGAAAAAAATGTGGTAATGGGCTGTTACATTATAAGACAAGGTAATGATGACAGAAAAACAAGATAAGAACAGGTGGTGGGTTTTAAGTGGATTTGAGTGATTATATAAGAAGGAATTCATGGGAACATATTTATGCAACATTCTTCTTCAAGAAAAACCCTCTGATGCTTCTCGTCCAGTAAGTGTTCTGCAAACTCCAAATCTTGGTTCTTCCATTCCTCACGTACATGAGCCACGAAAACTTCATTCTTAGTTAGCCAAACCTTTTCTGCAGTGTTGAAGAGCTAAGGAACAAGAGAAGTAAAGCTAAGTGAGGCAGAAAAACACTCTGTTCTGGAAGTACAATTCAATTAAGGTAAGTTCTATTTTTTTTTGGTTTTCTAGATGTTCAATGGTAGATGTCTATGTTTTACAACGTAATAAACATAGATATAGCCTTGTTTTAGCAAAATCTGGTTAGAATATATAAGGAAACATGAGGGGTGAAGTAATTATTCAACTGCTTGCCAAATGGGCGAGCTTTGGGTACTCGCCCAAAGGTTGAGGCGAGCTCAAGAAATGTATGAGTCGGCGACATACATGTTCACCAACTCTTTAGACAATAAGGACAATTACCAAATGGGCGAAGGTGAGTGGCGAGGGCTATGATCGCCCAAAATGTATGAAATTAAAGATTGCCAAAAGGGCGAGAATGGCGACTATGGTGATTGCCCATATGGAATATTAGTGATCGCCAATGAGGTGAGTAGGAAATAAATAAAGAGGTCGACAAGTGTTAATGCAATTGATGGGCGAGCCCAACTCTGAATAAAAAGCCACGAATTGCGAGCTGATTGTCGGGCGAGCTTCCATGTTGGGCGAGCTCCCACGTGTAAGCCTATAAGCGAATGGTGAGCCCCGTTGGGTGAATGGCGAGCTGTGGAGTAGTTACAGAATCTCGCCAAAGTGTTAGAAATATTAATAGTTTTAGAAAATATTGGAAAAGAAAATATTAATGATATTAATATTTTACCTTGCAGCCCGGAAGTGAAAATTGATAAGGCGGGCGAGAAGAAAGCCTTCATCAGACGAGGTAAGGGAGATGTGTGTGAAGTGAATGCATGTCCTATAGAGTTAAAATTGTATTAAAATGCTGAGAAAATGCTTTGATTTATGACATGCATTTTGTTTGATAATTGTCTTGATTTGGGCGAGCTACAAGGATAGCCGACCCTTTGTTGTTTGTTGGGCGAACTGGTTAGGGCGGGCGAGCTAAACCTTTTATGATGTATTGGGTGAAGAAACCTTTTTATTAAGTTTTGGGCGAGTGACCCTGTTTTAAATAGAAAATCCGGGTGACCCATTGTGGGCAGACCCTTTTTAATGTTGTTTTGGCCAGGCGACCAAGGTTTTCATGAAATGGGCGAGTTGACCATGGCAATTCCGCCTTGGGCGAGTTGACCATGGGCAATGCCAGATGGGCGAACTGACATGGGCGAGCAATTGAGGGCGAGCCAGTTTAACTTGTTTTTAACCGCTAAGGATTAGCGGGCAAATACTAATTCGCCGCACTAGCGAGTTGACCATAGGCGAGCCTTGATGGGCGAGATGACCATGGCGAACAAGTTTCAATTTTACATTTTCTTTACAGAAATGAGAATAATACCTTTTTGGAATTATTATTTATTTAAATGATTTAAATTCATAAAATGTGTTTCCATAAAGGTATTTTAAGCTATAAAGTTGATTTTGAGACTTTAGGCCCCTAGTGTCATGCATTATGAGTTATGAGTCTGATGGATCCGCCAAGTCATCAGAGGTCTCGATGTCACCTGGCAAGTGGACCCGAGGACCACCAATAGATTGTGGCCATAGATTTACTGTATTCCTGTTGGGATGATTATTCCGTTCTCGTAAGGGGGAGGGGGAACGATGATAGCATGATTTATTTTTAGGGCGATGCCTAGTCTCAACTTGTTGATTTCTATTTACTAAGAGGATTTGTTGAATCCTATTTATTGTTTATTACATGATATTGTAAACTGTTTAGCCAGTGATTTGAATATTAAAAATTGTTGATTTTATTCATTGTTTTCCCTACTGGGTTTACTGTTAAGAAAAAAATAAGTGTTTTGGGGAATATAGTTTTGATTTATACTGCAGCATACACCTTCTTTACTGAGCACGTTGTCGCTCACCCCTTATTTTTCACTCCACAGATTGTGATCTTGGATTAAGAGAATTAACTTCCAAGGATTATCGACTGCTAGAATCAGCAGTTATTCGATATCGAAGGTACATTATTCTCTTTTATATATTCAGTAAAAATTGTACAGTACTACTTTAAATAAGAAGGGAATGTATATACATCTTTAAAAAATAATTTAATAATTCATACTTTCATACTAGTACAAGGAATTAAGAGTACTAATTTTTATAAAAGCGTTAGAAGTTGTTAAGCACCACAACAGCCCAACCGGTAAGATAGTGTAATTTATAAGTGAATATTATGTATTTTGTGGACTTGAGATGTTACATTGATACAGCAAAGTGTGTGAGATTATATTTAATGAGCTGTGGTCTGCTCTTTTTTTTTTGGTGCATCGAAACAGAATTGTGTGTTTAACTTGGGTAGGTCTTAACCAAACCTACACCATCTCTTGATAAACCAAATAAACCTCCTGGCGGGGAAGATAAACCCATCCCTTCATCCTTAGACCTGTGTGCAAATATAGCCAAATAATCAGCACAAGCATTAGCTTCCCTGTAAATATGCTTTATACAGCAAACCCAGCCCCTCTACAATAACTCCTTGCACACCTGTAACTCAGCTTGCAAGGCACCTCTGTTGCAGAAAGATCCTTCAACCATGCGAATGGCTAGCAAGGAATCAGACGATAGGTTGTTTAATATTATGATGAAGTTTGGAAATCGAATTGAGAAGGTTTTTTTTGGAGTTTTGAAAAGTGGTTAGTTAATAAAATTTTATGAATTGCGATAATAATTTTCTACTTTATTTAGTTTATATTGAGATTTTGAATATTAAGTAATTAGTTGGATTAGAGCTATAGATTTTTTTAAGATATAATTTCGCTTAAGAATTTTACTATGATTAAGAGAATAAGCTTGATATTACTTTGTGGTTTACTTCAAAGTAGTATAACTGTGTTACATCTAGATTTGGGGTGTGACAATAAGTGTAGCATTAGCAAAGGAAACTTATCCTATGATGCTCCTTGATTGTCATGCAATTGCTTATGCATGTAAGATTAAAAGAAATTCAAAAGAAACGATGAGTACCAACGACACCTCTTAATGAAAGAAGATGTAACATCCCGTTACCATCTTTTTCACGAATTTCTATATAACTTTACCGGTTGGGCTGTCTGCGATGCCATTAATATTCAACAGTGATAATAATAAGTGATAAACATTTATTAACAAATACGAAATATAAATCTCTTTTCTTTATTTCCTTACATCTGACATCCCCTACTGACTTTGTTTCACTAAAGTAGTACTGTATACTCATGTCTGAAATGTAGAAGAGAAAGGACTGTACCTGTAATGTTAATCATCCATCTTAGAGCTACTTCTCTAACTCCGTGTCTTTTATCTGCGGAGTTAAAACAAAGGGATGAGCAATTCATCTGCTCAGTAAATGAGACATATGCTGCTTTACAAAACCAAAGCGATATACCACAATAAATTTGTTTTTTTTTTCCTAAAATCATGTCAAATAGGAAAACAGTGGTTATATCAACCAGCACTCTCAATGCGTCCTCAAATCATTTACTCAACAGTTTACAATAAAATAGATTAAACAGCAAATAGGATTTTAACAAATCCTTTCAGTAAACAGAAATTAACAAGTTGAGACTAGGCATCACCCTACGAATAATTCATGCTATCATCGTTCCCCCTCCCCCTTGCGAGAACGGAATCTACCGCTATTGGGGTGCACCCGTAGGCCATCGCCCCTCACGGTTATCTCTGCTAGATCTATGGACATAATCTATAGGTGGTCATCGGGTCCACTTGCCAAGTGACCTCGAGACCGCTGATTACTTGGCGGGTCCATCAGTCCTGTCACGCCATGAGGTGCACTCATTGGTCCATCGACCGAGCCACCGCCCCAGGCGGGTCACGCAACAACATAAATAATAATGCAAGAAATTAGGGGCCTAAAGTCTCAAAATCACTTTATATCTCATGAAAAACCTTTAAGGAATTACTTTATAAATTCATCATTTACTCAAAATGATTTTCTTTCCAAAAAGGTTCTAAAAACAGCCTGCAATCTTACTGAATTCCGTGTGAGAAAGTCCCAGGTTAAACTGGCTCGCCATGGTTAATTCGCCCATGGTCGACTCGCCCATTGGTCAACTCGCCCATCAAAGGGTTTCATATTTTCTATTTTTAAAGCTCTTAAAAATAACTCATTTTTCGTTGAGAAAATGTAAATAGAACTCTGTTCGTCATGGTCAGCTCGCCCAGCTCGCCCATCGTGGCTCGCCTATGGTAAATTAGAAAGTGCGGTGACAAGTAGTCGCCCACCAACCATTGCTTTTAAAAACAAGTAAAACTGACTTGCCCCAACGGCTCGCCCATCATAAAGTTGCCATGGTCAACTCGCCTATTACATGAAAACAGGGGTCGCCCGCCCCAAAACCACATTAAAAGGGTTCGCCCATTTAGCTCGCCCAGATTTTTCTATCTAAAACAAAGCCACTCGCCCAAAATATAATAAAAGGGTTCTACGCCCAAAATAATAAAAGTTTTGGCTCGCCCGCCGTAACAGTTCTCCCAATCTAGAAAATAAGGGCTCGCCCGCTCTGTACCCAATTATAACATAATGGTCAGATTTTAGCTCGCCCAATTCACACCCATTATCACAACAATTATCAAACCAATGCATGTCAGAAAACAAAACAATTATCTTAATATTTTCACAAAATTTACTCCACATGACATGCATTCACTTCACACACATCTCCCTTACAGGTTCAACGAAGCCTTGCTTCCTGCTCGCCTTCCTGATCACATTTACCAAGTACATAATTTCCGGTAGCAAAATAATTTATACATTCCATTAATATTCTTATTTCGAATATTTCTACTCTTTGTCAAGACTTGACATTACATTTCTCATGAAGAGCTCGCCATTCGCCCAACATTCTTGCTTGCTATAGTGGCTTTTTTGTGGGAGCTCGCCCACAATATCAGTTCGCCACACATCTTAAGTGAGTTCGCCCGACAAGGCTTTTTAGTCCAAGGTGGGCTCGCCAATGACTTAACATGTGGCGACCTCGCCCACAAACACACTTCGCTTTATTTAGTTCGCCAATGATGGCTGAGCTCGCCATTTATCAGTTTTCCCATGAATTAACTAAGTTGGGCGACCTTGCTCTCTTGGGCTTGGCGAGTTCATATTGCCTACTCGCCACATTGGCGGTTACTAACATTCAACACGGGCGATCACCATAATCGCCACTCTCATCACTTTTACACCATTTCAACCCAGTTTCATTTTATTCTTCATCTACTTCAAGTTATGAATTCATTCTATTTCTATGATCTAATAAAAAATAAATCAAAAGCAGGACAATCATCATGCTTCTTATACTTGAAATCATATAAATATATCATTCAATCATTAAATCTCACCTTAATCAACTGTACTTCCAACACAGATCACTTTCTGTCTCATGTTGGCCTTACTTTGCTTAATCCTTTAGCTCATCAACTATGGGGAAAAGGTTTTGCAAGCTGTTTTTCTTATTAAATCGAGCATGGTAGAATTGAGAGAAAATCAGAATATAAACTTGCAGTTGCATAGCTCTTGTGAAGAAATGAAATTTTGCTAAATGAGTTTTCCTCATGTGTTTCTGCTTATATAGCCATGCTCATCCAATCAAAACTCATCACTTGGCCTTTATTCCGTTTCTTTCCTCATATCATGGGTCAGACATCCCTTAAATGCATGAAGACAAGCTGCAGTTCATGTTGGCATGAAAGTCTTCCTTCCACACGCCTCTTTCTTCTTCTAATGACTTTGTTTATATTTCCACCAATAGCTTTCCAGCCATGTCAGCCTTTAATTAATTTCTTGTCTCATGCAGAATTGACCAGCCTTTAACAAATTGAAGGAAATAACGTGTAGCAGTAGCAAAGTGTCATGAAGTCCACTTTTGCTGCACCTTTGTTGACTTCCATTCTCCTTCTCTTCTAAGCATCATTTGTTGCATTAATTCATGAAGACCATTGCAACAAAAGAAGTCAACTGGAACTCTTTTCTTCCTACACGTTATTGACTTTGTTTGCCAACCTTTGATGGCTACTTCAGCCAATAGAGTTCATCCCTTATTGGACTTTTCTTCAACCTTATCACAACAGCAACAAAAGTCAAATTTGGCTGCACGGTTTATTGTTTCCAACTCGCCAACACTAAGCAAATTATCAACTCGCCCTCTACTTACACCAGGTCGTCACTTTGTTTTGATGCCAACTTAGTATTTGGCCATTACGAAATAATATCCTTTCCTTGGCGATCACATAAAGGTTTGGCGATTATAGAAATTTTCATTGTTGGCGATCACCATGTTTTGCTCTACTCGCCAATTGCTATGATTCCCCACAAATTGGCAATTTTTATTTAGCATTTCAATTTACTCAATCCATCTGGGCGATCAAAAGCCCTCGCCCGAATCAACATAACTTGGCGAACTCAATATTCGCCCTCGCCATCATCTATTGGCGATCTGCTCGCCCATTGGCGAACGTCCTACCTTGCTCGCCCATTGGCGAGCTGAACAACATTCTCGCCCATACATTATTTCACCGAAATTGCTCCATTCTCATCTTATGATAAGGAGCTTTTCACCCAAGTGGAAATCAATGTTCATTATTTATTTAATTTCCATTATCAATTTTATGAATTTAGGGTCTACAGTAGTGTAGAATCAGATCTTACATTTTCTTCCCACCTTAAGAAATTTGGTCCTCCAAATTTCAACCAGACCTATCAGTTATAAAGCTCTGGATATTTCTCACTTATAAGGCTATCTACTCTCTAGTAGACTCCCATTATCATAGCATTCCAATCAAAGGATTAATCTTAGATCACAATCACTTTGTTACTACACTTAACCTTCCTATCCAGAAGTCGTACCGGTTTCTCAACATAATTCATGTCCTCTCTGATCTCTAAGGACTCATGTCGAATTACGTGAGAAAGATCTGGATAACATTTTCTCAATCCTCGAGACATGTGATACTTCTGGCAACTTTGGGGTAGTGCACATTTCCCCCATGATCTAAGATCTTTAATAATCCAATACGTCGGGGCTCAATTTCCCTCTCATTATGCCTCTAACTGGTAAGACTTTAATATACATAATCTCTTGTATATCTCAAGAAGTCTGTTCGACCAAGTTGAAAATAATTCTCGGTTTCTTGTCTTTTCATGCTATCGTGGATTATATTGTCTACTAACTAAACCTTTTAAGGTGTTATGCCTATACTCTCCTTTGGCCATTATCATAAACAACTCTACCAGGGTAGAGAATTATCCCAGGAGCCTATACAATCACATACACACGCTCACACCATATCCTCGAGCGTCCATATCATATGCTCGAACTGTCCATCAGTCTACGAAAAAACTGCGGTGCAAAACTCAATCGGGATCCCATAGCTTCCTGAAATCTCTCTCAACACTGAGATACGAAGCGGGATTCCCTATCATATGTAATGCTCACTGGCACCCTGTATAACCTTATCATTTCCCTGACATATAACTCGACCAAGGCATAATTTGACTCAAAAATTCCACTTCAAGGAATAAGCAGACTTACTCAATATGTCCACAACTATCCAGATAGCATTATACTCTTTTCAATTTTCACTTAGTATAGGAAGTACCTCTAATATAGGTATTTTTCTTCCTTATCACCTTCTCAACTCTTATTTATTCTCGTCTCTAATATGAGACCACGAATATCTCTTTATACTTCTTATTGTTTTTAAGAGTACTGCCCGCCTCTTCAGGCCATTAATAACCTTCCCTTTGGCGCTTTACTCTTTCAAGTGAGTCAGCGACCACCTAGTTCGCCCACATCTCTCATCATGTTATCCGGTGTTGAGCGATCGTCCCATCTCATGGGTCGCCATCCCGGATTTTATTCAAGGATCCTGAAGAACTCGGGCTTCTTCTCTCAAAATCAATTCATACTCCCTGAAATCTTTTATCATCCTTGGGAGTTAACAAATTTCCACTTCTTTTACACAGTAACTCATTCATACTACTTACCAATTATCATCTCATTTAGTGCTAAGTCGATAATAATTTGGTGACTATCATTTAGATAGGTTTAATCCATCGTATGTAATTGTCCCAGTAGTCTTTTAACTACAACGCACCCGCTCTCAATATCCCAGAGCGTCCACACAATGCGCTCGGATATCTATATCAATCAGAGGCGGTGCTGACAGTAAAAATTTTGGAATCCCCAAGCCTCTTGCTATCCTCTCAAAGCATGTGGCAATTCAGGGATCCCTATCACATGTACTTCCTTACTGGAACTTCACATACGTTCTCACTATTTCACCGATATTTATCGACTAAAGCACTCAAGACATCTCTAAACCTGATGATGAAGTGAATTAATTTGGTTACTCAATCCATAATCACTTCTATATCCTCTTGGTTCTTTCGGATTCTCTACCATTCCACAACGATTATCTCATGGTTAGACTATGACTGCCATTCTTTTGTAGATATTAATACTAACCATCGATTACGTCTTAGGTAATCATTTACCTCGATAACTTCTTTTCATATCGAGTTATCATTTTATCTCTTATTCTCCTAGTACATACAATGTCACTACTTGGAGAATATATTTAAGAGTATAATTTCCTCACCTCAATTTCTGAAATTGAATTTGTCATCATTCAGATTTCATCCTCACTTTACTTAAACAATTTCACAGTCCCACTATGTACACATATACACATATGTATATTCTTTTTCAAAATTAGTAATACTTCTTGTATTTGCTCCTCTGAGTATAACAAACTTCCTCTGTCCAAATCTGGCGTGTTATTAATTCCAAACATAACTACCTGATGATCAAAGGAAATTACATTCATTGTTATACTTCGGAACTACCTCATAACCTGTGTTCCCTAGTCATCATATGACTTATCTCTTAAGACATTTTCATTCTTTGCCCTTCTTCACCACTATCGTTTTCCCACTTAATATAGCATTTTACCGTTACAATCTCGTAACCATTTTAAATACTATACTCACGCATACCCATTCACGTTCACTTTCTCACATGTATGTATCACATCAATAAGGTAACGAATTCCACAAACTCTTCAACAATTCATTTATGCCATATGGGTACAGCTCATAGATTTTGTACCTCAATAACCATACTTTAATCTCACTTAAGTAGTAAGATCCTTTACTCATACAACTTCAATGTTCACTTATTTGAGACCTTACGTCTCTAATGTACAGAGTTCAATCTGAACTCATATTCACTGACTTAACAGTAAGGTTTTCCACACCTTATTCAACAATATTACATATATCAATATACATATTTATTTTCTTTAAAATCATCCTAATTGGCTCTATGCACACATATAGAAAGGATACTACAATCGACTAGGGATCCAGATAGAATATGATAGGTATTTTAGAATATCATACTTGTTCCGGAACCTAGAAGCAACTGTAGAGAGTAGTAATCCTATTGTTTTCAAAACAATATAATTTTTTTGTTTTCACCAGTTTTACCAAAACAGTTTATTTCTCAAGCTCTTCTGATTCTCTGGTAAGAGCTTACAAACAGATTCCATGTTGTGAATCGAGTCAACAATCTCTCGAATCCACGTTATCCCAAAATTTACTTAGAATTTCATCCAATACTTTCTAATTCACAAACTCATATCATCTTGAATATCTCGTTATTTACATCCAATAGATCCACCCCATATACATATATATATATATATATATATATATATATCCTCCAGACACATATATATATATATATATATCAATTTCAAGTCATTTCACATATATTTCATAATATTTCAGTTCTATAGATATCGTAACGGACCAGCCCAACCGGCCATGGCAACCCTTTTTTTTTGGGCCCATCGACAACGATTGTTGTGACAACGCTACTCATCCATACTGTCCTCTTTGGCAAAAGCCTCGTCACCCCGGTCCTTCCAACCATGCTCGAGCTCGCCCATCTCAAGGTTTTCTTTTGCGTCCGCATTTACTCGAACACTTGACTTCCTCAAATATCAAGTTACTACTAATATTTATTCTCCCAAAACATATGGAGTATACAAAACCCATATTAATATCATCGATTCTACATTAATTCTCACACAATTCACCTTTTTGGTTCACACTCTGTAAGTATATTACTTTTCATAATATTCAATAATCTCATATCTTTACTTTAATTTAGACCCTAAAATCCACAACAGGCTTGGCTATCTCGCGACCTCTCATAGCATAGACTCCGGGTCTTCTTACTCATCACTATAACAATGGGGTCCACAGTAGGGATCATCCTTTACACCATCACATACTATTTCACCATCAATTTCTATTTTAAATCCATTTAGTCACTCATGACTTTGAAAAAGCATGTCAATATAGGGGTATGTTCATAAATTCTCCTTTAATTCTCTCTCTTCAATATATCTCCAAACACGCGATCTTAGGGCTTATACACTAATATTATCCCTTTTCATTTCAATATCATCATTTCAGGATCTTAATTCGATATGGACAGAGAAGTCCTGGTGGGGCCCTTACCGAGTTCCTCACTGTACCTTATCGAATAGACCTGACATTATGATGATAAGATCGCCTATCTCATGCAAAATTCTCGGATTACAATTTCTATTTGTAATCCTTAATTCATCAATTTTCACTATTTTTAAACACTTACATCAATTCATCGTCACATGACTTCTCTATACATTCAGACCATACAATACTACAGGGAATGTTAACCTTTCTCAACACTTCCCATGCTAAAGGCATCAACAGACATCAGACCAACTCAAGCTCTGATACCATTAAATCTGTAACATCCCGTTACCACTTTTTCCACGAATTTCTATACAACTTTACCGGTTGGGCTGTCTGCGATGCCATTAACATTCAACAGTGATAATAATAAGTGATAAACATTTATTAACAAATATGAAATATAAAATTCTTTTCTTTATTTCCTTACATCTGACATCCCCTACTGACTTTGTTTCACTAAAGTAGTACTGTATACTCATGTCTGAAATGTAGAAGAGAAGGGACTGTACCTGTAATGTTAATCATCCATCTTGGAGCTACTTCTCTAACTCCGTGTCTTTTATCTGTGGAGTTAAAAAAAGGGATGAGCAATTCATTTGCTCAGTAAATGAGACATATGCTGCTTTACAAAACCAAAGCCATATACCACAATAAATTTGTTTTTTTTTTTTCCTAAAATCATGTCAAATAGGAAAACAATGGTTATATCAACCAATACTCTCAATGCGTCATTCAAATCATTTTCTCAACAATTTACAATAAAATAGATTAAACAGCAAATAGGATTTTAACAAATCTTTTCAGTAAACAGAAATCAACAAGTTGATACTAGGCATCACCCTACGAATAATTCATGCTATCATCGTTCCCCCTCCCCCTTGCGAGAACGGAATCTACCGCTATTGGGGTGCACCCGTACGCCATCGCCCCTCACGGTTATCTCTGCTAGATCTATGGCCATAATCTATAGGTGGTCTTCGGGTCCACTTGCCAAGTGACCTCGAGACCGCTGATGACTTGGCGGGTCCATCAGCCCTATGACGCCCTGAGGTGTACTCGTTGGTCCATCGACCGAGCCACCACCCCAGGCGGGTCACGCAACAACATAAATAATAATGCATGAAACTAGGGGCTTAAAGTCTCAAAATCACTTTATATCTCATGAAAAACCTTTAAGGAATTACTTTATAAATTCATCATTTGCTCAAAATGATTTTCTTTCCAAAAAGGTTCTAAAAACAGCCCGCAATCTCACTGAATTTCGTGTGAGAAAGTCCCGAGTTAAACTAGCTTGCCATGGTTAATTCGCCCATGGTCGACTCGCCCATCAAAGGGTTTCATATTTTCTATTTTTAAAGCTCTTAAAAGTAACTCATTTTTCGTTGAGAAAATGTAAATAGAACTCTGTTCGCCATGGTCAGCTCGCCCATCGTGGCTCGCCCATGGTAAATTAGAAAGTGGGGTGACAAATAGTCGCCCACCAACCATTGCTTTTAAAAACAAGTAAAACTGACTTGCCCCAGCGGCTCGCCCATCATAAAGTTGCCATGGTCAACTCGCCCAAAAGCGGCACTCCATGGTCAACTCGCCCATTACATGAAAACAAGGGTCGCCCGCCCCAAAACCACATTAAAAGGGTTCACCCATTTAGCTCGCCCAGATTTTTCTATCTAAAACAAAGCCACTCGCCCAAAATATAATAAAAGGGTTCTACGCCCAAAATGATAAAAGTTTTGACTTGCCCGTCGTAACAGTTCGCCCAATCTTAGAAAACAAGGGCTCGCCCGCTCTGTACCCAATTATAACATAATGGTCGGATTTTAGCTCGCCCAATTCACACCCATTATCACAACAATTATCAAACCAATGCATGTCAGAAAACAAAACATTTATCTCAATATTTTCATAAAATTTACTCCACAGGACATGCATTCACTTCACACACATCTCCCTTACCTAGTTCAACGAAGCCTTGCTTCCTGCTCACCTTCCTAATCACATTTACCAAGTACATAATTCCCGGCTGCAAAATAATTTATACATTCCATTAATATTCTCATTTTCGAATATTTCTACTCTTTGTCAAGACTTGACATTACATTTCTCATGAAGAGCTTGCCATTCGCCCAACATTCTTGCTTGCTATTCATATAGTGGCTTCTTTGTGGGAGCTCGCCCACAATATCAGTTCGCCACACATCTTCAAGTGAGTTCGCCCGACAAAGCTTTTTAGTCCAAGGTGGGCTCGCCAATGACTTAACATGTGGCGACCTCGCCCACAAACACACTTCACTTTATTTAGTTCGCCAATGATGGTTGAGCTTGCCATTTATCAGTTTGTCCATGAATTAACTAAGTTGGGCGACCTCGCTCTCTTGGGCTTGGTGAGTTCATATTGCCTACTCGCCACATTGGCGGTTACTAACATTCAACACGGGCGATCACCATAATCGCCACTCTCATCACTTTTACACCATTTCAACCCAGTTTCATTTTATTCTTCATCTACTTCAAGTTATGAATTCATTCTATTTCTATGATCTAATAAAAAGATAAATCAAAAGCAAGACAATCATCATGCTTGAAATCATAGAAATAAATCATTCAATCATTAAATTTCACCTTAATCAACTGTACTTCCAACACAAATCACTTTATGTCTCATGTTGGCCTTACTTTGCTCAATCCTTTAGCTTATCAACTATGGGGAAAAGGTTTTGCAAGCTATTTTTCTTATTAAATCGAGCATGGTAGAATTGAGAGAAAATTAGAATATAAACTTGCAGTTGCATAGCTCTTGTGAAGAAATGAAATTTTGCTAAATGGGTTTTCCTCAAGTGTTTCTGCTTATATAGCCATGCTCATCCAATCAAAACTCATCACTTGGCCTTTATTCCGTTTCTTTCCTCATTTCATAGGTCAGACATCCCTTAAATGCATGAAGACAAGCTGCAGTTCATGTTGGCGTGAAAGTCTTCCTTCCACACGCCTCTTTCTTCTTCTAATGACTTTGTTCTATATTTCCACCAATAGCTTTCCAGCCATGTCAGCCTTTAATTAATTTCTTGTCTCATGCAGAATTGACCAGCCTTTAACAAATTGAAGGAAATAACGTGTAGCAGTAGCAAAGTGTCATGAAGTCCACTTTTGCTGCACCTTTGTTGACTTCCATTCTCCTTATCTTCTAAGCATCATTTGTTGCATTAATTCATGAAGACCATTGCAACAAAAGAAGTCAACTGGAACTCTTTTCTTCCTACACGTTATTGACTTTGTTTGCCAACCTTTGATGGCTACTTCAGCCAATAGAGTTCATCCCTTATTGGACTTTTCTTCAACCTTATCACAACAGCAACAAAAGTCAAATTTGGCTGCACGGTTTATTGTTTCCAACTCGCCAACACTAAGCAAATTATCAGCTCGCCCTCTACTTACACCAGGTCACCACTTTGTTTTGATGCCAACTTAGTATTTGGCCATTACGAAATAATATCCTTTCCTTGGCGATCACATAAAGGTTTGGCGATTATAGAAATTTTCATTGTTGGCGATCACCATGTTTTGCTCTACTCGCCAATTGCTATGATTCCCCACAAATTGGCAATTTTTATTTAGCATTTCAATTTACTCAATCCATCTGGGCGATCAGAAGCCCTCGCCTGAATCAACATAACTTGGCGCACTCAATATTCGCCCTCGCCATCATCCATTGGCGATCTACTCGCCCATTGGCGAACGTCCTACCTTGCTCGCCCATTGGCGAGCTGAACAACATTCTCGCCCATACATTATTTCACCGAAATTGCTCCATTCTCATCTTATGATAAGGAGCTTTTCACCCAAGTGGAAATCAATGTTCATTATTTATTTAATTTCCATTATCAATTTTATGAATTTAGGGTCTATAGTAGTGTAGAATCAGATCTTTCAGAAGATCAACCATTATATCCTAAATATCACTCATTATTTAATCATATAAAACACACTATTACCGCATCGTTTAGGATTTAGCTTGGAATATGACCACTTAATCAATATAAATATATTGTCTAGCCAACCTAAAATGCGTACTCAAACAATTACAGAACCAACCAATTAATCTAAACTCTATACTATGCGATTGCCAATCATAATTAATTGCAAAAAATTTGTAAACAATTCACATAAAGCAATTTTATCTATAAAATAATAACGCATAAGAATCATAGGATCCTAACTTGAATAATTTAAATAACGAATAAAAAAAGATAGCAAAGATAAGGAAGAAAAAAATAAGTACAGAATGGAAGAGTTGCTTTGAGAGTAACAAAAAAAACCATCAAATATCTCAACAATTGAACACCAAGTAAATCAAAGATAAAAGCCAGCCAACGAAAGTTAATTGAGTTAATAAGAATTGTTCACTCCACTTGTAAAGCTTAAAATCGACTTTTGCGATCAGCAACTTTACCAGATTTGGCTATCAAGCTCTCTCAAACGATTTCCTGAACTGAAGCTTGAACTTGCAACAAGGTAATTGGCAAACCATCCTCTGCTGTTAGTGTCTTGTAAACAAGATAAGCTAGACCACCAAATTTCCCATCTGTGCCACGTGTCAAGCACCCAGAACCTCAAACAGAAGAATATGAAAACCAAACAGTAACTGCCGTGGAAAGAATAAGAAACCAGTTCTTCACCTTTGTCTCTCAGAGGTGATATGGTAGCAAAGGAGTTGCGTAAAATCGCAAGATATCGATTTTACTACAAAATCACAAAAATCGCATGAAAAACTGAATAAATAATTAAAGTCACCGCTCATCAGACAAAGTTTACGTATAGACTTCCATGACGTTGACTCAACGAAACACCACATCCGTATAATTATCCTTTGCCTATCTCTTTTATTATTTTGCTTAAAAATATGTTTAACCCACAGAGTTTTAGAGGAGCTCTAAGCCCACTACATTTTTTGCTTTTTACACTACACCTTCAAATAACAAATTAAACTTACATCATTAAATTACAAATTTAACCTCACTATAAAAACAAATATTTTGCTGCTACTGTGTATCATCTTCACACGACTGTCCCTGCAACTCCCTTCAATTTTAACCCTTCCCAATAACTCTCAAATTCATATGGCCTTTCTCTCTCTCCCAACGTTTCTTCCTTCCCCTGCAACTCCTTCTCATCTCCAGACGCCAGTGCGAAAGAGGGTCATTCGACTTTTGCTTTAGTCAGAGAAAGCACGGTTTCTGATCCTGACGCGCGAGCATAACGCAGGTGCTAGCATAACGCGCACGCTAGCTTGCGCGCGGACCAGCCCAACGCGCAAGATGGTTTGCGCGCCGGATCGCCCAGCGCGCAAACTAAGTTGCGCGGATGATCGCCCAGCGCGCAACCCAGTTTGCGCGCCGAGATCTCTCAGTGCTTTTTTACAATCTTTAGTTCATTCTCAAATCCAAAAATAAATGTCAAAATCTTACCTTTTCATCTTTTTTTTCGGTTCCTTTATTCTCATACTCTTCGTAGCTATCATCATAATAACTACTCTCACTTATTTTTTTTAATTTTTTGAAGAAAAATAAAATTGATTAAAGAAAAAATGCAAAGTGAACAGTGACAGTAGCAGGGAGGAAGACAACAGACGAAATGAGAGAAAAAATGGTGAGGAAAAACTTGAGATTTAGTATTGGATATTAACGTCTTTTGACTTGAGGTTATTTTTGTCTTTTAATATTTTGTAGTAGAAAGAGTAAAAAATGTAGTGAGAATAGAAGCTCCCAGAGTTTTACCTTTAAGAAAAGGTTTGTTTTTGTTAAAAATCCATTTTTTACCGCATGGAATTAAGAACAGGAACCAAAAGGCTCAGAATCAAGAACACTTTGTTCGCTTTTGGTGCCTTTTGGAGAACTGCATAATGGGCAGATTGAAAGAAAGATTTCAGGCCTTTGTGAATAATAGATGGCTGGTTTTCGTGGCTGCAATGTGGATTCAATCTTGTGCTGGGGTTGGGTATATGTTTGGTAGCATTTCACCTGTGATAAAGGGTTCTTTGAATTACAATCAAAGGCAGCTTTCAAGTTTGGGAGTGGCTAAAGATCTTGGTGGTAGCGTTGGGTTCTTAGCTGGGACCTTGTCTGAGATATTGCCTTTATGGGGTGCTTTGCTCGTTGGTGTTTTGCAGAGTCTTATTAGTTATTGTTGGGTTTGGTTGATTGTTACAGAGAGAGTTTCAGTTTTGCCTTTGTGGGCTGTGAGTATCAATTTAATTATTTTTTTGAATGAGATAACTGAAATCTAAAACTTTTGTTTTCTGTTGATTGAACTTGGTTGGAAGTATAATGTTGATTATTTGATTTAATTCTATCAATTTGCAAGTCTTTTCCAGTTCTTTTTTCCCCTTCCGTTTGCTTGAAATTGATGTGATCTTTTGTTTCTTCTTGTTTTTGGGCATTTTGATTCATGTAGTATTGTGTTTAACTTATAGACTTTGTTTTTTTAATTTCCATATGAACTGCAGACGCGTTTCTAGAGTCAGAATTTGACCATTTTAAGATTTTGATTGTTGATTTTTGTATGATCGGAGTGTAAAATGGTATTAGAGGATAATCTTTCTGAAAATCATGATTAAAATAATATGTCAAAGCAAGAAGCATAATCTATGATCAAAATTGAAGATTGCCATGTTTTGATCCTGAATTCAACGAGAAATTTTGTTTGATGGATATCAATCTATGTTCATCTATCCGGATTTGAGGTGGTAACTTAAGGTGATTGATTTATTCCATCCATTTCTACAATCATTACAACTTTGTCCAAAAATTTTTAGTATTATACAGCATCTCACTTCTGTTAGATTGTTAACCCGTCTCAGTATGCAGATGTGCATCTTAATATTTGTGGGAAGCAATGGTGAAACCTACTTCAATACAGCTGCTCTGGTTTCTTGTGTGCAAAACTTTCCCAAAAGCAGGGGTCCAGTGGTAGGAATACTCAAGGGCTTTTCTGGTTTGAGTGGTGCAATTTTGACTCAGATATACACAATGATTAATTTCCCCGATAAAGCATCTTTAATAATCATGGTTGCAGTTGGTCCCGCAATGGTGGTTGTTGCTCTAATGTTCATTATCAGACCTGTTGGAGGTCACAGACAACTGCATCCATCTGATGCTTTAAGTTTTACTGTTATTTATAGCGTGTGCCTCCTACTGGCTGCTTACTTGATGGGAGTCATGCTTCTGGAAGATCTTGTTAGTGTGAGCCACAGTTTGGTTACAATTTTTACTGTGATTTTGTTTTTTCTTCTTTTCATTCCCATAGTTATTCCCATTGTATTGAGTTTCCACAAAGAGCCTAGAGATCCAGCAGAAGAGGTTCTTCTACCAAAGCCTGAGCAGCACGAAGCAGGAAGATCTGAACAGGATACTCAGGAACATGAAGTAATATTCAGTGAGGTTGAAGATGAGAAACCTGAGGAAGTAGACTTGCTTCCAGCATTAAAAAGGCAAAAACGAATTGCTAAGTTGCAAGCAAAAGAGTTCCAAGAAGCTGCTGAAGGAGCAGTACGGGTGAAGAGAAGGCAAGATCCTTACAGAGGGCAGGACTTTACCTTGATGCAGGCTTTGATCAAAGCAGACTTTTGGTTTATCTTTTTCTCTCTTCTATTAGGTTCCGGATCAGGGTTGACAGTGATAGATAACCTTGGCCAGATGAGCCAGTCTCTAGGGTATGAGAATACTCATATATTTGTATCCATGATTAGCATTTGGAACTTTCTCGGTCGCGTTGGTGGGGGTTACTTCTCAGAGATTATTGTGAGGTACATACTGATATGATTTGCGCCTGGATGCTGATAGCTTCAGACTTTACTTTGATAATGGTTTTGATTTTTCTTACCTTCTTGCTGTGACATCTCTGTATAGGGATTTTGCTTATCCAAGGCCAATAGCCCTTGCTGTGGCTCAGCTTGTTATGGCTGTTGGCCATGTCTTCTTTGCTATGGGATGGCCTGGAGCCATGTATATTGGTACTTTGTTGATAGGGCTTGGCTATGGTGCCCATTGGGCAATTGTACCAGCTGCTGCCTCCGAGTTGTTTGGCTTGAAAAAGTTCGGGGCTCTGTACAATTTCCTCACGCTGGCAAATCCTGCTGGTTCACTTGTTTTCTCAGGTGTAATTGCTAGTAGTATTTATGACCGTGAAGCAGAGAAGCAAGCTCATCGAAATCAAATCCAGCCGCAGATTTCAGGCTTTATTTTCTCAGTGATGTTTTCCCAGGATGAACCACTAAAGTGCGAAGGTTCTATATGCTTCTTTCTGACTTCCATGATTATGTCAGGATTCTGCATCGTTGCAGCTGTTTTAAGCATGATACTTGTTTACCGTACTAAGACTGTTTATGCCCACCTTTATGGAAAAACTCGCTCTTGATTTCAAGGATGAGAACTAGAGCTCTAGGAGGAACCTTCATGAATATTTCATCCATTTTATGCTGGTGTTTTTGTGCAAAAACTCAGATTATATAAGTTTTCCTTAAATTTATGATATAGTATTGCCACAAAGTTGTTGGTGCAGACAGCAGAGCATGTTATTCTTTGCTCTGTATTCTTGGGTAGTGATGGTGATACCATTTAATTGTCAAAGATTCTGTTCCAAGTGTTTTGATTGGTGTACATTTTCTCACTTCTGACTTGAACTGAGTTTGATTTTGATGATGCAAGTTTTTCGACATTTTTCATTAGAGGCTATCTAGATTCTAGATTACACTTTCATCTCTTGATAATGGAGATTGTGCTTGTCTTGGTAATAGGTAAAGCACTGTGGCTTTGATGATACACGTTTTTTTTTCATGGAAATTCTGCCTGGAGCCTGATTTCCTTTATGTCTTCTTATACTTAAGAGCCAGCTTGGTTACACTCAGATGAAGCCAGAGGTTGCGAAGCTTCTCCAGAAGTTCCATCTGTCTAGGTTTTGCTGTAAGAATCAACATGAAAATCCTAGCATCTGCCTTCGGACAACTTGACATATAATTGTAAGACCCGAATTTTATTATACTATATATCATATTTGTACATGAATAATGGTGGAAATAAATTGTTTAGTGAAATTAAGGAATCATTGAATGTGAATTTTCACTTTTCATTTTATGTTATAATGTATATATGGTGTATAAAGAATAGATGGGATTTAATTTTAATTAAAGTATAAAAGCATTTAATGAAGAGTATGGCTGTCAGACAAATGGAGAAAAAAAATGAAAGGAAGCCAATAAACATTGGCTGACAGTGGCGTGGACTGGGAAGGATGAGGAGTTAGCCAATCAGCGTTGGTTGGAAGAGAAGTTGGCGAGGAGAAGAACAATTTTAGTCAAAAAGGAAGGAAGAAACGGACTGCAACGGGAGACCTTACCACCGGTCCTTTTGTCACCAATTTCTCTGGGTTTTAATTGCATGAAAGACGTGCAATGATGACATAAAACAGGATAAGAATAGGTGGCGAGTCCTAAGTGGATTTGAGGGGCTATATAAGAAGAATACCTGAGGAATTGTTACTCGCCCATTCTGTTTGCTACAAATTCTACTTCATTTCTTCCGTTCCTTTCATAACCAAGGAGTTTCATTTTTCTGTCAGTTAAACCTTTTCCTCACCGTTGAAGAGCTAAGGAACAAGAGAAGTAAAGCTAAGAAAGGCAAGAAAGCATTCTGATGTTGGAAGAGTAACTTAGTAAAGGTGAGTTTCATAGTTTTACAGTTCTCTTGATATTTAATGATAGATTTCTATGTTTTACAACGAAATAAACATAGAGATAGTATGGTTGTAGTTGAATATTGTGGAATATATAAGAAACTAAATGGAAAAAAATAACCAAGATTGATTATGAAAAACAATAGGCGAGTAAGGAGTATTCGCCCGAAGAGTAAGGCGAGTACGTTGCAATACATGACTAGGCGAGAACATGTTCGCCAATGATTATGGGATAACCAGAATGATAGTTAATGGGCGAGGACATATATTCGCTAAACGGCGAGAAGGTTGACCATGGAGATCGCCCATGTGAAATGTTGATGATCGCCAATGGGGCGAGTAGGAGAAAAAGAGGTCGCCAAACGTTATCCAATACATGGGCGAGCCCATTTATGAATGAAAAGCCACGAATGGCGAACTGAATTGATAAGCATGGCGAGTTGAGCTCCCAAGCTGGGCGAACTCCCATAAATGAGTTAATGTTGAATGGCGAGCTCTTTGGGCGAATGGCGAACTGAGTCTCGCCAAAGTGCCACTATTATTAGGAAAATATAAATCGTTTTGGAAAATATTCGAAAAAGAAATATTCATAGTTTAAATAAATGCTTTTGCAGACGGGAATTGAGGAAGGCGGGCGAGAAGCAAGGCTGCATCAGACGAGGTAAGGAAGTAGTATGTGATGAAAATGCATGTCCTGTGGAGTAAAAATGTTCAGAAAATATTAGAAATTATTTTGTTTTTCGACATGCATTGGTTGATAAAACTGTTTGATCTTGGGCGAGCTATAAAGCCGCCATATGTTGTTGGGGGAAACAAGTTAGGTCGGGCGAGTAGAGTTGTTCTAAACAGAACTCGGGCGAACCAAGTGACGAGCTCCCTTTTATGAGAAACTGGGCGAGTGCTCTTGTTTTAAAGAGAAATTCGGGCGAGCCAAAGTTGGGCGAACCTTTTTTAATGTGTTTGGGCGGGTGACCCTTGTTTTAAATGTAAGGCGGGCGAACCATTATCAACGAGCCATACTTTTGTTTTAAAAAGCTAGGTGGCGGGCGGATACTAGTTCGCAGCCTTGATAAGTTAACCTTGTTTTAATCACTAAGGACTGACGGGCGAGTACTCACCGTACCTGGCGAACTGATTTTGAATATTTTCTCAACTAAAAATGAGTTATTTTAATAGAAATACGAAACCTTTGAGGCGAGTTGACCATTGGGCGAGTTGACCAATGGGCGAGTTGACTACTGGCGAGCTGACTATGGGCGAACTAGCCATGGGCGAGCCAGTTTAACCCGTACCTTTCTCACATGAAAAATGTTGAGATTACGGGCTGTTTTATTGTTGATAAGACCTGTTTGAAATCAAATCATTTTGATACATAAGATATAACTTGATTTTGAGACATTAGGCTATGAGTTCATGCATCATTATTCGTATACTTTGCGTAACCCCTATGGGGCGGTGGCTCAGGTTAAATAGACCAATGAGTGCACTCCAAGGCGTCACAGGGCTGATGGACCCGCCAAGTCATCAGCGGTCTCGAGGTCACTTGGCAAGTGGACCCGAGGACCATCTATAGATTATGGTCATACATCTAGTTGAGATAGCCGTAAGGGGCGATGGCCTATGGGTGCACCCCAAAAGCGGATGACTTATATTCCTTGCATGATTTAAATTGTTGCCTAGTCTCAATTAAATGATTTCTGAAAGGATCTGTTAAATCCTATTTAATGTTAACTATATTTCCTAATGAGTTTGATCGTTAGGATAATTAAGGGGTTTTGAGAGTATAGTTTTATATTTGTAAAGCAGCATACACTTTCCTTACTGAGCACGTTGTCGCTCACTCCTTATTTTTCCACTCCACAGATAACTGATTTGGGCTAAGAGACTTACCTTCCTGAGATTTGATATCGAAGGTATGTTATATTCTTTTATATATTCAGCAAAGTTGTACAGTACTACTTTAAATAAAAGGGAACGTAGATACATCTTAAGGAAGAGACTTTAATAATTCATATTTACATAATAATGTAGTAGAAGTTGTTAAGCATCACAGACAGTCCAACGGTAATTAAGTGTAAGTTATGAGTAAGTATCATGTTATACAGTAGCTTTGGGATGTTACATTAATACTGTCATTCGGTTTCTGTAGGTCAAAGTTTCTTCTTCATTCCTTAGAGAGTCACCAATCAAACAAGCATGTGGTAAATCCAGGTTCATTTGACCAGAAAGAACATGATAAATTGATGCTGAAGATAGGCAAAACAACTTAGAAAATACTGTGTGCTTGAACTTATCTTATATGTAGTTTGACATGGTATGAAAAACGTGACATTGGATGCAATGAACAAAGGACCAATCGTCTAATTCATGCTGGTTTCACGTGGTTGACACAAACAAATCTGCACATCCCTTTGCAAAGATTTCTTTCTAAACTTCCATTGTTAGTTGTTGTGACCTTTTCTTTGATCCTACCTTCAAGAATTGAAAGCTGACAATCCCACATTCTATACACCAAATCGATGCAGACCGAACCTAACAATTTCAATGTTTTGGTACTATTTGGAGATTGTCAAACTCAGGGTTTTTTTTTGTATAAAAAAGCCGAAGCTTGGAAACAGGAGAAGGAATTGCAAGTATTAAAATTTTAATTTTAGCCCTGTTGGATGTCACTTACCCATTTGAGCTATGCCCAGGTTTGAGATTGTTGACTCAGTTTCAATGATAAACAAGGATATCTTTTGTATTGCTGCTAATTTGGTGGTTTAATGATATCCTGCATCTTGATTTCCAGGATATAAAGGCTAGCAACTCCTCGAAATTATCCCATTTGCAGGAATAAGAAAAGTTAACCGTGTTTTTAAAGCAACATTTCCGTTCAAATCATATGTTTATTATTTTTTGCATTTTCGCGGCTAAACAAGCATCTTTCTAGCTGCCAGCTAATGAAATACTTTATTGGAAAACAAAGACAAGAAGCGAGTTGAAGGATAATGTGGCTGCAAATGCCTTTTTTTTTTATTGTCTGAATGCAGAAAAACTAGATCTGCTACTGTAATGAAAAGCGGCAGAAGCAAATACATGATAAAGAATTAATCCTTTTCAATGGATACTTATTTTCTGATGAAAAGTAAATGACAGTGACAGAAAAACAAGACAAGGTAAGAATCATGGTTATTTTGTTTTGTGATCAAATGCTCATGTTGAGGTTCTCTATTCCATGCCAATGTCTTTCTTTTAAGAATTAAAGGCTGTGCAGTCTAGCCTTATCTCCCCAGCTTTACCAGTCTTAACTCCCACACTTCCAAGCTTCCCCATTGCTGTGATGAAGGCTTCATTAAAGCGACTTTGCTTCTTAGAAAAGCGAACTACGGTCGGTTTGGACGCTGGATTAGTGAAGAGCACCTCATCTGATGTAAACAATCCCTTCTTAGCAACTAGACTCTTGAAGTACTTGTTGTCAAAAGTTTGTGGTGTTGCAGGATCCATGCCTATGGCAAAGCTGGGGTCTACATTTCGAGGACAGTCTTGCATTAACTGCTGCGCATAGGTAGGATCCAGATCAGGATCCACGGGAGAAGATGGCGAGAATGAGTACAAGCGATTTGCAAAGCGACTGCAGTGAGAGAAGCCTACTGTATGAGCTCCTGAGAGTGCAATCATATCAGTTTGTGTAAGATTGTTTTTGGCAAAAATGGTGTTTAGTTGACTGAGATTGAAGTTAGGCGCTGGCAGGTTTCCTGCTACCCTTAATGCCTGTGATACCAGGCCATCGCGACGCCCCAGTTCTACTTCAAATGGAGGACCTCCAGCCTAGGATTGTAATCACATGAAAGGCAGTTTAGAAAATATGAGATTTGCTTCATGGTGATATGCATTGCAGGTAAAGTTTTAAGGCATTTCCTACCAGAACTACAACATCTCTAGCAGCAATAGCTAAAATGTCTGCACAGGAGACTACTCCAGGGCATTCTGCTTCCACTGCATGCTTGGCCCTCATTACAGTGTCAAAACCATCTCCTGCAAGGGAGAGGTTGTCTGAAGCATCCTTCTCCGCGTCCCCATTTGGTGATGCAATCATGATTGATGCATCACAACCCTGCAAACCATTTGTATAACATTTGTAAGAAAATGTTGCTAGCTACGCAGAACAAATTGTATCAACAATGTCAAACAACTAACTGGTAACTGCAGGCATGTGATACGTCAAAAAGAAGATAAAAGGAGTGATCATGCTAAGCTACCTCAACAAAGCAGTCATGGAAAAACAGTCGTAGGGTCGCGGGGACAGTGACGAAGGTTTGATTAAACTTTTCCACCACCACCTTTCTTACTATGGATTCCACTTTCGGACAAGTAGAATTGTAGAAACTTTGAGATAATTGTCCCTCCCCCCTCTGCAGAATCACGAAAACTATGAACAATGTCAATCCTCTCCTTATCTCCATTTTCTACCTTGGGTACAAAACTTATCTTTGATATTCAACTTGTCCACAGGCCATGTCCATACAAGAATGATCATATATATATAAGGAAGAAACAAAGAAGAGAAGGTAAAAGTCTTCTGAGTCGGTTACAAGTTGCTTGATTTTCGTTTCTTAAGCATTCAGGTAATGAATTAGGAAGTCATGCTCTAGACAGTAATTAAGTACAACTTGCTTTTAAAAAATAGAACTATAATTCTTATACACATGATCATTGTTGTGACTCTATCTGCTAGTCAAATACTATCTTTTGCTTACAGTGAATAAGCAATCTACAACCTTAAATCCTGAGAAGAAATATTACTTTTGGTCTTACTGGATTAGAGATCTACATACTTTTCCAAGAGGAGAATTTCAGACTCTGAAATGGAGCCTGCCCCGGTTATGGCAAGCACACAATAGGGACAATAACAAAGTCTAAAGAATATTTAACCTGCATTCACGGGAGAAAATGTCAGTCTTTCAAGTTTAATTAAGGTCATGTGCATCTGTATCCCGTGACTTCTTTAGAATTATTATAAACCATAGACACACACACGTACATGCACAAATCCAGGGCTGCCAGTGGCATGTTAGCACGTAAATAAACTTGAAGCTTCCAAGAATAATATAACAAGTAATGCCTTTGATTGAACGATTCACAAAACAATGGCATTGGTTTCTGCACTGACAAGAACCAGAAAGAAGAGTATTATTCTTTGATTACATGAAACTCTTTGCAGATGAGCTTCAAATAGCTGCAATAAATTAACCACTGTGATTCAGTGAGAAACCCCTTATTGAGGCTTATATTTATTATTTCATGCAAAGATCTTCCCTTCAGGAGTTAAAGGCTGTGCAATCTACCCTTATCTCTCCTGCTTGACCAGTCTTAACTCCCACCCTTCCAAGCTTCCTCATTGCTGCCATGAAGGCTCCATTAAAGTCACCAGGGTTCTTAGCAAAATCAACTACAGTAGGCTGAGATGCTGCATTAGTGAAAAGAACTTCATCTGAAGTGAACAAGCCCTTCTTAGCAACTAGATTCTGGAAGTACATATTGTCAAAAGTTTGTGGGTTACAGGATCCATGTTGATGGCAATTGTGGCGTCTACATTCTGAGGACAGGCCTGCATTAACTGCTGTGCGTAGGTAGGATCCAGAGTAGGATCAACAGGAGAGGATGGAGAAAATGAGTATAAACGATTTACAAAGCGACTGCAATGAGAGAAGCCTACAGTATGAGCTCCCGAGAGTGCAATCATATCGATTTGTGTCAGGTTGTTTTTGGCAAAGATTGTGTTTAGTTGAATGAGATTGAAATTAGGCTCTGGCAGATTTCCCGCTACGCTGGATGCCTGTGAGATAAGACCATCTCGACGTCCCAATTCTACTTTGAATGAAGGACCTCCAGCCTGGGATTTTATCAAACCAAAAGATAATTAGAATACATATGTGCTTTGCCATGTAATATGCGTAAACAGCGATGTAAACTAAGCTTAATCAAGCTTGAATCGAGTTTCGAGCTTGAATCTTATACTGAATCGTCTGAATTTCCTTACTGTTGGGGTTTGTCTTGAATCTTACATCGAAAGTATAAGAGAAGTTATAAGGGCTATTCCCTTATAAATAAAGTGTCAAGCTTGGTTTGTAAAATATCCCAGAGAGTTATAGAGTTTGGGCTATTAAAAGAGTGTAGTTGGGGCTCTTTGGGTAGTTGGGCTTTGGGTTTGTAAGGAGTTTGCAATTTTCTCCTTCTAAAAATTGCACGGTTGTAATTGTTTGATTGGTTATTAGATTGGTTGGGTGGTTGTAGGCCAAATTAGTTGAGCCAAATCACATTAAAATTTATCTTGTTTGTTTTTGCTTTCCTCTGTTTTTGTGGGTGTTTGGTTTGAGGGATATTTTTCCCAACAAGTGGTATCAGAGCTGAAAGTTCGTGATCCTGCGAGAAGAGGAAAGCTATGGTTGAAGCTATGTCTGGAAGTATGCCTAAGTTTGAAATTCCTTTATTTGATGGTAAAAGTAATTTTATGTTATGGCAAAGTACGATTCAGGATCTTCTAATGCAACAAGATCTAGATTTGGCATTAGAAGAAAATAAGCCAGATGAAATGTCTGATAAGAATTGGGTTAGAATTCAGAAGAGGGCTGTGAGCACAATTAGATTGGCACTTGCTCCAAAAATTAAGTATAATGCATTGATTGAGACGACACCAACCGGATTGTGGAAGAAGCTGGGAGACATCTATGCGTCAAAATCGCTGATGAATAGATTGTGTTTGAAGATGGATTTGTGTTCTTTGAAGATGGATGAAAGTAAGAGTCTCCATGATCACTTAAATGAATTTAATAGATTAGTTTCACAATTATTAGCTATTGATTCTAAAGAGTTGAAATAAGAAGAGAAGGCATTGTTGTTGTTGTCATCTTTGCTCAAGTCCTATAGACCGTTAGTTCAGACTTTATTGGTAGGTAAAACTACTTTGACGTTGGATGATGTGATTGTTGTGCTGCGTGAGAATGAAAGATTTATGGGCAAAGAAGATTCTTCATCTGCGAGAGGTGTACTAGCTGCTGTGGAAGGTTCTACTCGAGGGAGGACTAATGAGAGACATGGTGGATCAAGAGGGAGATCAAGATCAAGATTCAGAGATTATAGTGAGGTGGAATGTTATTGTAGACACCATTTTTGTCCGGTTCCTTTTTTCAAAACATTTTTAATTAATTAGTTTGTATATATTTTATTATTGATTTTTAAATTTTTTTTTTTAGAAATAAATTTTGGATTTTGATTTTGATTTTTATAGAATAAAATATAAAAAAAAGAAGGAAATCTAAATTAATTTTGATAGAAAAGTAGAATTAAATGAAACCATTAAAAGATTGGAAATTAATTTGAATTTGGAATTGACATTAAATTTAAGATTCGATTTTTGAAATATAAAATTTCCTAAAAAAAAAAAATTGATTCTAGATTTCCAATTATTACCAAAAATAAAAAAATAAAAAAAACTAGGTCTATAAGAGGAGAGAGAACTAGGGTTTTTAAAGGGGAGAGGGGGAGAAAAAAAAGGAGGGGACAGAAAAAACCTAGAGAGAAGAAAACCCTAGAAAAAAAACCTAAAGAAAAAACCCTAGAAAAAACCTAGGTGGAGGAGGACGAAAAAAAAAAAAGAGAAAAAGCAGGCTTCTTTGAAAAATCACGGTCGGCCACCATCATGAAAAAAACGGCACCCTAAGATCTGACTTAAAAACGGTATCCTGCTTCGTCAAGAAAGTCCAAGCCTCGGGTCTTCATCACAAGATTCATCATCATCTTCTTTCTCGCTGGTCATGTGATCCCGTCACCGCCACTACTTGGCCACGCATCCTTGGTGTTACAACATTTATTAAAGGATAAAAAGAGCCACGTGAAACCAACCAAAGAAGACAAGAGAGTTGCTGCCTGCACTTCAATCATCGCCAGCATCGTGCATCTTTGCTCCTGTTGCTGCCCACCAACGTGTTACCTCAAGTTGCAGCATATCCATGCTGTTCTGCGTTACTGCTATCCCTCTATTGACTCTTGTCCTTTTGTGCTAATATTCTGCCCACGTTTGCTGCTGAAAAGAGGTGACCGAAAAGAAAGGAACTGAAACATATAGCAGTGTACCATAAAGAAGAATTACTGTTGCTTTAGTTGTGCATTAAACCATTGCCATCATCGTTCCTGCTGCTTTTGGTGTTAGCCGATGCGTGAAGGAGGAGATCAGAAAGTGGAGCAAAGGAAAAGAAGACAAGGGAAGAAACGTTGAAGCATAAAGAAAAGAAAGAATAGAAAAAGGGAAGCACGTGGAAAAGAATAGGAAGAAAAGGGTTTGCATCTATCAGTTATTAAAGGATAAAAAGAGCCACGTGAAACCAACCAAAGAAGACAAGAGAGTTGCTGCCTGCACTTCAGTCATCACCAGCATCGTGCATCTCTGCTCCTGTTGCTGCCCACCAACGTGTTACCTCAAGTTGCAGCATATCCATGCGGTTCTGCGTTACTGCTACCCCTCTATTGACTCTTGTCCTTTTGTGCTAATATTCTGCCCACGTTTGCTGCTGAAAAGAGGTGACCGAAAAGAAAGGAACTGAAACATATAGCAGTGTACCATAAAGAAGAACTACTGTTGCTTCAGTTGTGCATTAAACCATTGCCATCATCGTTCCTGCTGCTTTTGGTGTTAGCCGATGCGTGAAGGAGGAGATCAGAAAGTGGAGCAAAGGAAAAGAAGACAAGGGAAGAAACGTTGAAGCATAAAGAAAAGAAAGAATAGAAAAAGGGAAGCACGTGGAAGAGAATAGGAAGAAAAGGGTTTGCATCTATCAGGTAATTGTATGTTTAATCATTTGTTTTTGTTTTAACTAATTTAGCAATTCAGTAACTTGATTTGATAACAAGATTGAATTAATATGACTTTGTATGATTATCTGAGCTAATAAATTGTTTATAAAATACTAATATTGTATGTTAATAACTTGTATATTTAATTTGTATGATTTGCATGTTGATTAAAACCAAAATTTAATTAATAAAAACTTGTAAGATAATTAATTTGAGCTAGAAGTTTGTTAATTTTGTGCATGATTTGTGTAAGTTGATTTATTCGCATGATGATATTATTATATGTTAGGATTTGATTAAATAATGTAATTGTATAATTTATATGACATATATATTTTTTGTAGAAGTTTAATTTTAGGAAATAAGTTTCTTTAGAAAAATATAATTAAACCTTTAAGTTACAAAATTACAATAAGGGATAAACAAAAAGATGAATTATTCCGACGATGGAACTCCGAAGGGATTGCGATCGAGTAATATTCTCGGAAATCTTGAGGTGAGGAGGTCCTTTTTAAGTCTTACCAGCTTGATGGAAGATTTAAAAGGTCATTTCCTATATTTAAAACTCAAAATTATTAAAAAATTGAAATAAGAATTAAGTAAGATTAGTTACAATTAAAAGAATTAATAATCAAGTTAGAAATTAAGAGTCATAAAAATTAATATTTAGAAATAAAATATTTTAAAAATAATAATAAATACGAATATTCCGACGATGGAATTCTAAAAGGACTGCGCTGGAGTAGTACTTTTAGATATCTTGAGGTGAGGATGCTTCTTTTAGGTCTTACCAGCTTGATGGAAGATCTAAGGGGATATTTCCAATATTTAATAAATCAATCTAATTATAAAATATAAAAATTAAACTAAAAAATAGTAAATTAAAATTAAGTTCATTATAATAAAGAATAAAGATCAAATTAATAAATTAGAATTAAAATTAGAAAAGAATTAAAATAAATAGAAATTAATTAAATTAAATATTTTAATAAATGTGAATTATTCCAAGGATGGAATTTAAAGGAAATTGCGCTTGAGTAGTTTCTTTAAAAATTCCTAAGGTGAGAAAGTTTCTTTAAGGTCTTACCAGCTTGATGGAAGGTCTTTAAGAAAATCTTCAACATCAAATAATTCATGTTTATTTAAAGATAAAAATATATGAAATAATAATTTATATAAGAAAATAATAGAATAAAATAGGATAAAATAATAAATGAAAATTGGATAGGAGTCAAAATAGGGTTTGCATAAAATATTTAAACAATCCGACGACGGAGCCTCTTCAAGAAAGGCGATTGGTCCTACTTGAATACTCTAGAGGTGAGAATAACTTTTAAGTTGTCCAACCAGCTTGATGGAGGAGACTTAAAAGATTTTTCAATATTTAATTATATCGAAATTAAAGTAAAAGGCAAAATTAAGATAACCTTAGATCACTTGGTACCATTTTAGGATGGGCGTTGTGAGGGTGCTAATCCTTCCTCACACGTAATCGTACTCCCGAACTTAGAACTTTTAACGTAGACCAGGCCTTATCCTTAGTTTGAATAGGTGACCAATCACACCTAGGTTAGAATGATTGGTGGCGACTCCATAGTTTTGTGTCTAGCTATTAGGTTTTCCGAAACTTGATACGTTACGACAGTTATTATTGTGGAGAGAAGGGTCATATTTAAGCACGCTGCAAGACATTAAGAGAGGATATGGCTGCATTCAAGAAGGCTCAACAAAAGAGTGTTGATGGAAAGAAGAATGAGACATGTGTTGTTTTGATTGATTCAGATGATGATGTATTGGCAACTTGTTTAGATGGGTCTCATACTTATGAGAAAAGTTGGGTTTTGGATTCAGCTGCATCGATGCATATTTGCAATGATAAAGATCGATTTGATGAATTGAAAGAGGTTGGAAGTTTAGGCAATATTGCGGTTGGGAATGGTAATCGAGTGAAGATTAAAGGTATTGGGAGTGTTCAACTCAAGCTTCATGATGGTGGTGTCAAGACTCTTCGTAATGTGAGGTATGTACCCAGTTTTAGCTACAATTTGATTTCCTTCAGTGAGTTAGCTTCACGTGGGTACACATATGTTAGTAACAATGATTGTTGCAAAGTATACAAGAATGATGGTTTAGTTTTGCAAGGAAAGAGGAATGAGAAACAACTATATTTGCTTGATGATGCGAAGGATAGAGTTGTTTCCAAGAGTAAGAAGATTCAGAAGCATGTCAATTTTTCAGATGTTGTTGAGCAGTTTGGGGAGTTTGGGGATTCAAGTCAAGGGAGGATTTGTTGGGGTTTGCCTTGAATCCCACATCGAAAGTATAGGAGAAGTTATAAGGGTTATTCCCTTATAAATAAAGTGTCAGGCTTGGTTTGTAAAATATCCCAGAGAGTTATAGAGTTTGGGCTATTAAAAGGGTGTAGTTGAGCTTTTTGGGTAGTTGAGCTTTGGGTTTGTAAGGAGTTTGCAATTTTTCTCTTCTAAAAATTGCACGGTTGTAATTGTTTAATTGGTTATTAGATTGGTTGGGTGATAGTAGGCCAAATTAGTTAGGCCAAACCACATTAAAATTTATCTTGTTTGTTTTTGCTTTCCTCTGTTTTTGTGGGTGTTTGGTTTGAGGGATATTTTTCCCAACACTTACCAGGGCTACAACATCCCTAGCAGCAATTGCTAGAATGTTTGCACAGGAGACTACTCCTGGACAATTCTTTTCCACCGCCTGCTTAGCCTTTATTACTGTGTCAAATCCATCTCCTGCAAGGGAGAGATTGTCCGGAGCATCCTTCTCCGCATCCCCGTTGGGCGAAGCAATCAAGATTGATGCATCACAACCCTGCAAACAAGTACAAGGGAAATTTATAAAACGATTTATTGTTTGGAAATCCTAAAGTTTTAGCTGAGATTTCCCATCAGAAACATCAATGGCCTTTCAACCTCTTATCCTAGTAGCAAATCAGGTAAATTTTTTTATTACTCCAACTCCGTCTATTTTGCTTGTTGTACGACAAAGCAGTCTGTTCTAAACCCGTATAAAAAAAAGAGTTAATGATAGATTAGAATAATCAGCTGTTGATAAAGATTGTTTAGATGATCAATGATTACCCCTCATAGTCAACCGTTTTGTTATGTCGCATGTCAGCTACAAACATGATGTAACCGGCCCCCAAACGTGACCGTGACAAATGATATGCAAAACAAATACATTCAGAAATTCATCTGTTGTAAGATAAGCAAAACAAATACATTGCAATAGATACACAAGGGGCAGAAACCCCACCCAACTTGCGATCGTCTTGTGATTTTGTTTCGCAAAAAGCATATCATAAATATGAGTTTAAGTCTTTACTTATATATTATAGCAAAATCTCGATGTGAAATTATAAGTTACACAAGCAATGCTAGGGAAATGGGCAATCCAATCTCTAAAGCAGCCTAGGAGAAGAAACCATGTGTCTTTCATAGGGAAGATATATGCATAGAAACTATAGCTGACTCCATTTCCATAATACCTAACACCTCACCTATAGCCTGTAGGCTAAAGCCAAAAACATTTCATTTTTAAGAGTAACAAAATGAAAAAAGGAAGATTAAGCATGCAGAATGCTACCTACCTCAACAAAGCAGTCATGGAAAAACAGGCGCAGGGTTGCAGGAACTGTGACAAACGTCTTGCTAATCTTTTGTGCCACCACCTTTCTTACTATGGATTCCACTTTCGGACAAGTAGATTGGTAGAAAGTCTCAGATAATTGACCCTTTCTCATCTCCATTTCCTTGGCTTGTCTAGCTATACAACTTCTCTTCTACTTTGAGTCCCTCCACAGGCAATGTGCATCTCAGAAGAGTCATTTATATATAAACAAGAAACAAAAAAGTCAAAGCCTTCTAATGTTGTTGGACACCACCATTCACAAATCATCACCTAGCCTAATCATATAAATATTCATTAATTCAGAAAGAAACTATATTATTTTAGCCCTTTGATCAGGATTAGACGTTTTCTCTGGTAACAAGTAGGATATCTTTTTTCTGTTACCTTGTCATTTTCTAACTAGTCATAATTTCATAAAGTGGTAAGTCATTCTTTTCTTGGTTACTGCAACTTTTTTCAAAATCAGACAGAAAATGTGGAGACCCTTAGTCCCTTACTCATCAACCTGCGACGTATTATCTGTTTTGATTCAAAAGTCTCACAATTTTATCCAACAAAAGATATCTTGTTAATATAGATTTAAGTCTGTACTTGTATATGTAAGACCCGAATTTTATTATACTATATACCATATTTGTACATGATCGATAGTGAAAATAAATTCTTTTAGTGAAATTAAAGAATCATTGAATGTGAATTTCCACTTTTCATTTTAAGTTATGATTTACAATATGGTGTATATGAATAAGGATTGAGTATTTAAGAGATGCATAGAAAGCATTCAGTTGAAAAGAATGCAAATGAAATAAAATGAAGTTCATGTATAAAAGAAACCCTATTGGTTGAAGTGTGAAAGCATTAAATGAGGTGTTGAACAAATGAAGAAACAAATGAACAAATGAGATAAAACAAAGTCACTAACCGTTGGCTGGAAGTGGCGAGTAGAGAAAGTGATAAAGAGAAGAGAGAAAAGTCAAGGAAAAGGGCTATAGTGGACTTCACGCCACTTCTCTTCTCCTGACAAATTGGGCTAGGCAATAAATGGCAAAGTGAAGTTAGTCAAAAACAGATTGTAGTAAGGGCTTCACCACCGTTCCTTTTTGCTACAGTTTTCTTTGGTTTTTAATGCATGAAATGATAAAAGAAAACGGGATAAGAACATGTGGTAGGTTCTAAGTGAATTTGAATGAGTATATAAGAAGGAATCCACGAGGAAAACCAACTTAACAAACTTCATTTTCTTCAAAATCCTTCTCGCCCATTCTGTTTTCATTGCAAGTTCACAATTAGTTTTTCCATTCCTCTTATACATGAGCCATGAAACTTCATCCTTAGTTAGCTAAACATTTATCCAGTGTGTGAAGAGCTGAGGAATGAGCAAAGTAAAGCTAAGTGAGGCAGAAAAGCACTCTATTCTGGAAGTGCAACTCAGTTAAGGTGAGTTCCATATTTTATGGTTCTCTTGATATTTAATGCTAGATTTCTATGTTTTACAACGTAATAAACATAGATATAGCCTGATTTTAGTTAAGTATTGTTGGAATATATAAGAAACTAGATGGAAAATAATCAAGAATGAATAAGGAAACACGAGGGGCGAACAGAATTTCTTAACTGCTTGCCAAATAGGCGAGCAAGAGGTACTCGCCCAAAGGTTGAGGCGAGCTCAAGAGAAGTATGAGTCGACGACATACATGTTCGCCAACTCTTTGGATAATAAGAATAATTCCCGAATGGGCGAGGGCGAATGGCAAGGGCTATGATCGCCCAAAATGTTGAAAGTGATGATCGCCAAAAAGGGGGAGAATGGCAAACTCACAAACATACATAAGGCGAGTAGAATTTTAAGGCGAGCTCCTATGTTGGGCGAGCTCCAACGAATAAGTCAATACGAATGGCGAGAACGTTGGGCGAACTCCCATGAACAAGCCAATATTTGAATGGCTAGCTATGTTGGGCGAATGGCGAGCTGTAGATTAGTATCTAATCTTGCCAAAGTGCTGAAAATATGTGAAAAGGAAAATATTAATGATTTTCATAATTTATTTTGCATCCGAGAATTAAGAATTGATAAGGGCGAGCAGGAAGCTAAGCTTCGTAAGATCAGGTAAGGAAGTAGTATGTGAAGTGAAAGGCATGTCCTGTGGAGTAAAGATTATGAAAATATTTAAGAAATATTTGATCTATGACATGCATTTTATTTGAGAAGTATTTTGATTTGGGCGAGCTACAACGATAGCCGACCCCTGTGTTGTTTGTTGGGCGAACTGGTTAGGGCGGGCGAACTAAACCTTTTATGATTTTTGGGCGAAGAACCCTTTTATGGTATCTTGGGCGAGTGACCCTGTTTTAATTGAAATCCGGGCGAGCCAATGTGGGCGAACCCTTTTATGCTGCTCTAGGGCGGGCGACCCCTGTTTTAATAAAAGTCGGGTGAGCAAAGTTGGGCGAAACCTTTTAAGTTCTTTTGGGCGAGCCACTATAGGCGAGCTTGGTTAACTTTGTTTTGAAAAACTAAGGTGGCGGGTTCGCCGCACTGATGACTAGACCATAGGCGAGCCGAATAGGCAAGCTGACCATGGCGAACAGGGTTCACTTTCCCAAATTTTCTCAACGAAAAATGAAAGATTTTTAATATCTTTGAAAATAGAAATATGAAACCTTTTTGGGGGTGAGTTGAATATTGGGCGAGATTGGGCGAACTAGCCATGAGCGAACCAGTTTCGCTTGGTTTAAATGCTATGTTTGGCGGGCGAACACTAGTTCACCGCAACGGGCGAACACTAGTTCACCGCAACAGGCGAACGGATTATGGGCTAGCCACTATGGGCAAACTGACCCTGGAGAGCCAATTTAAT
Source organism: Heritiera littoralis (assembly GCA_031772115.1). Classification (NCBI taxonomy): domain Eukaryota; kingdom Viridiplantae; phylum Streptophyta; class Magnoliopsida; order Malvales; family Malvaceae; genus Heritiera; species Heritiera littoralis. The sequence continues at coordinate 953,582 of JAPDPK010000089.1, forward strand.
CCATATTTTCTCATGCGTAAATTGGTGAAAATGGGCTGTTTTTAATATATTTGTAAATAGAAAATATGAAACCTTTTGGAAAGCAAATCATTTTGAGAAAATGATAAAAATTATGAAATAATTCCATAAAGGTTTTTCATGAGATATAAAGTAATTTTTGAGACTTTAGGCCCTGAGTTCATGCATTATTATTCATGTAATTGCGTGACCCACCCGGGGCGATGGCTCGGGTCAATAGACCAACGAGTGCACTCCAGGGCATCACAAGGCTGATGGACTCGCCAAGTCATCAGCGATCTCGAGGTCACTTGGCAAGTGGACCCGATGACCACCTTTAGATTATGGCCATAGATCTAACTGAGATAGCCGTGAGAGGCGATGGCCTACGGGTGCACCCCAAAAGCGGACTTGTGTTCCTGAGGGAACAATGAGAGCATGATTTGTTTGTTGCCTAGTCTCAACTATTTGATTTCTGTTTATTGAAAGGATCCATTGAATTATGTTTGATGTTAACTATATTCATTGTTTTTCCTAATGAGTTTGATCGTTAGGATACTTAAGTTGTTTCGGGGATATAGTTTTTATCTTTATAAAGCAGCATACACCTTCCTTACTGAGTACGTTGTCACTCACTCCTTATTTTCCACTCCACAGATTGTTGAGTTAGGACTAAGAGAATTACCTTCAAGAGATTCGATATCGAAGGTATGTTGTATTCTTTTATATATTCAGTAAAATTTTACAGTACTACTTTTAATAGAAGGGAATGTAGATACATCTTAAGGAAACAATTTAATAATTCATATTTCCATATTAGTACGAGGAACAAGAGAACTAATTCTTATTAAAGTGTTGAGAGTTGTTAAGCATCACAGACAGTCCAACGGTAAGTAAGTGTGATTTATAAGTGAATATTTTAATATACTGTGGGATTAGGATGTTACAGTATATAATAACACAGTCTCACAATATTTCGATTTGGGATTGTGACATTACAATGATGATCTTTCTAGTCCTGATTGTCAAATACAAGACTGTTACCAATATGGAGTATGGCATTCTATCATCTTAAAGTCTTGCAAGAACTTCAGATACAGCCTTTTCCAGTAGAGGAAATTCTAGGCGAGTTCAGAGTTCAGACTTTAAAATTCAGCCTGCTTGGTTGTAGTTAGAGATGAAAGCTACAGAATAAAAGAATCCTAAAGTCCAAAGCATATATAGTACATTAGAACATTCACATGGGAAGAGGTGCTTATGGTTTTGTTTTACAAAAAGCATATCATAAATATGAGTTTGAGTCTTTACTTATCTATTATAGCAAAATCTCGATGTGAAATTATAAGTTACACAAGCAATGCTAGGGAAATGGGCAATCCAATCTCTAAAGCAGCTTAGGAGAAGAAACCATGTGTCTTTCACAGGGAAGATATATGCATAGAAACTATAGATGACTCCATTTCCATAATACCTAACACCTCACCTGTAGCCTGTAGGCTAAAGCCAAAAACATTTCATTTTTAAGAGTAACAAAATGAAAAAAGGAAGATTAAGCATGCAGAATGCTAACTACCTCAACAAAGCAGTCATGGAAAAACAAGCGCAGGGTTGCAGGAACTGTGACAAACGTCTGGCTAATCTTTTGTGCCACCACCTTTCTTACTATGGATTCCACTTTCGGACAAGTAGATTGGTAGAAAGTCTCAGATAATTGACCCTTTCCCCTCTGCAGTATCATAAAAACTAGGAATAATATCAAACCTATTCTCATCTCCATTTCCTTGGCTTGTCTAGCTATACAACTTCTCTTCTACTTTGAGTCCCTCCACAGGCAATGTGCATCTCAGAAGAGTCATTTATATATAAACAAGAAACAAAAAAGTCAAAGCCTTCTAATGTTGTTGGACACCACCATTCACAAATCATCACCTGGCCTAATCATATAAATATTCATTAATTCAGAAAGCAACTATATTATTTTAGCCCTTTGATCAGGATTAGACGTTTTCTCTGGTAACAAGTAGGATATCTTTTTTCTCTTACCTTGTCATTTTCTAACTAGTCATAAAGTGGTAAGTCATTCTTTTCTTAGTTACTGCAACTTTTTTCAAAATTAGATAGAAAATGTGGAGACCCTTAGTCCCTTACTCATCAACCTGCGACGTATTATCTGTTTTGATTCAAAAGTCTCATAATTTCATCTAACAAAAGATATCTTGTTAATATAGATTTAAGTCTGTACTTGTATATAATAACACAGTCTCACAATATTTCGATTTGGGATTGTGACATTACAGTAATGATCTTTCCAGTCCTGATTGTCAAATACAAAACTGTTACCAATATGGAGTATGGCATTCTATCATATTAAAGTCTTGCAAGAACTTCAGATACAGCCTTTTCCAGTAGAGGAAATTCTAGGCGAGTTCAGAGTTCAGACTTTAAAATTCAGCCTGCTTGGTTGTAGTTAGAGATGAAAGCGACAGAATAAAAGAATCCTAAAGTCCAAAGCATATATAGTCCAGTAGAACATTCACATGGGAAGAGGTGCTTGTTAATTTATTAAGTTGAATCATTAATCTCGATTTCAGTGCTTTTGTTATGGTCAAATGCGTGTTTATCAATGATTTTTACAGGATTATTACTTATTACAATCAATAGAGACAAAGCAAGCTCCCTTTCATGGCTATCAAGCTCTCTCAAACAATTTCCTTGAATTGTATGATTTACAGAAACAGTTGCATCTTTAAATGCAGTTACAAGCACCAGAAAAGAAAAACAAAAGATTAATTACTGGGAAACCCTTTTTCAAATATTATTTACTTATTTATTTCTTTGACGGCGAGAGATAATCCTTGTAGCCTGATCTTCATAAACCTTGTGCCAAACCGGAAGAAAGAAAAACAAAGAAGAGAAAGTATTGGGGCACTGTTCTTCATCCTTTCTTTCATGAATTCAATGTTGTGCAATCTAATCTTATCTCTCCTTCATTACCCGTTTTAACTCCCACCCTTCCAAGTTTCCTCATCGCTGAGATAAAAGCTCCATTAAAGTTATCAGGGTTGCTTGCGAAATCATTTACAGTAGGTTGAGATGCTGGATCAGTGAAAAGAACCTCATCTGAAGTGAACAAGCCTTTCCCAGAAACCAGATTCTGGTAGTATACATTGTCAAAAGTCCGTGGGGTTACAGGATCGATGTTGATGGCAATGCTGGGGTCTACATTCCGTGGGCAGGCTTGCATCAGTTGCTGTGCATAGTTGGGATCCAACGTAGGATCAACAGGAGATGATTGAGAGAATGAGTATATGCGATTTGCAAAGCGGTCGCAGTGAGAGAAGCCTACAGTATGAGCCCCAGAGAGTGCAATCATATCGAATTGACTCAGGTTGTGTCTGGCAAAAATGGTGTTGAGTTGCACAAGGTTGAATTCAGGCTCGGGTAGATTTCCCGCTACCTTGGATGCTTGTGATATGAGCCCATCTCGACGTCCCAATTCTACTTCCCACGAAGGGCCTCCAGCCTGAGATTTTATTCACATAACAATCAATTTGGAACGCTTATGAGTTTCCTTAATTCAATAATGCCATATTGGTTAGTATTCTAAGGATATCTATGTTCAGATCGTCTAAAATACAAAAAATTTGTGTTAATTCATATCTATATATCAAACAATTTTTTTTTTAATTTTTGCTATATTCATATACAATTATTTATATTTATTATTCATGTCGTGTAACAGTTTTAATTAATTCGAGGACTACTGTTAAGGTAAATGGTTGAGCATTTCTTACCAGGACAACAACATCCCTGGCAGCCAGAGCCAAAATGTCAGCACAAGAGACTACACCAGGGCATTGTGCTTCCACTGCCTGCTTTGCCTTCATTACAGTGTCAAACCCATCTCCTGCAAGGGAGAGATTGTCTTTAGCATCCTTTTCAGCGTCTCCATTTGGCGATGAAATCATGATTGATGCATCACATCCCTTCAAAACAAAGCAGAAAAACCAGCCATGTTACATTTTTATTTGATAATTTGTTGGTTTACATTGCTTCTTTACTGTTTTTTTTTTTCTGTGTGATTGTACATTAGAAAGTTAACCGAATAGCCATTTTAACATGATCAGTTCAAGAATTCAAAGAGAAATTTCCATTGATAGTAAAAAAAAAAAAAAGAGTATCGCAATATATTTTTATTCTTGTATTTTTGTCTCCTAGGCCCTCCTTTGCATGACACTTGTTTTTTTTTTTTTTTGGGGGGGGGGGGGGGGGGGGGGGAAGGATAAGGGAAAATCATAATTAACCCTTAAGAAATTTTTAAAAATTGAAATAAAATATCCCAAAATTTTGGTTTGCAAAAATTCAAATAAAACACTAATACCAAATATCCAAAAAATTTCAAATCAAATTATAATTCCCTTTCTTATTTGTATAATTCTCAATATTTAAAAGTTGCAAAAACTATAAAAATCTAATAAATATAACAAAAAAATAAAAATTCAAAAAATGATAAAATTATATAATAAAGCAACAAAATTCCAAAGATCATTTTTTAAAAATTACACACAAATAACCAAAAAACTTATAAAAAAATAAATCTAAAAATCAAATTCAAAAAATTTTCATTAATTATGAAAATCGAATGTTGTAAAAGAAGAAATAAAGTAATAAATAGATAATTTCAATATTAAACTCTTAAAAATTACGAAAAATAAAAATAAAAAGTGGTGAAGGAGGATTAGCCTAATTTGAATTTATCTTGATACTAACAAATTTAGGTCAAATTCAATAAAAATTAAATGTCTATAACCTTTTTTTTTATTTTGGTCTATTTAATTTTCTAACTTTGTGTTAGAATTTTATTTTATTTTTTTCAAAAAATATAAGAATAAAAAATAAATAAGATGTTTAATTGACAAATTAAATATTGTTATCCACTTGTCTCTTTTTTTAGCAAAGTCGTGGTAGTGTTGGTCCTATTGCATGGCCAGTAACGGTATGTGAAGGTGGAGCCTTGCACATTTTTCTTCATTGTTATTTACTTTCCATGTCGTGTCACTCATCTATGCACTTTTTCTTACTACTATTACTTTTTTTTTTGTACTTTATTCTATCGATATCTATCTATTTATCTATATTTTATTACACATATATATTACTTTATTATATCTATACTTTCATACTTTTTTTTACATATATTTTTTTCATTTTGAAAGCATTCAATACCAGTATAGGCTATTTTTATTTTGTAAATTATTTTTATAAAACTATAAAATACACTAATAATTTTTTTGTCAATATATTAAATTATAACCCGCAGCAATACGCGAACACAAATATGATGTGTATGTTTTAAACCTATGTTAAAGAGGAAAATGATTTTAAAACTACTCAACGTAAAAAAAAATGTATCATTTTATCAAAGGATCAGAAAAAATGGGTCTAGACCTCTTAAGTAAATGATTTGAAAGATCTAAAATAAAAAAATAAAAAATAAAAATAGCGGCATTTGCTAGCAATAACATAATGGAGGCAATCAATCAAGACAGTTTGATCAGAAATTTGATTCAAATTCAATATATTATCTATAGATACATAAAAAAAAAATGTTTTGAATCGATTTTTTTTAATGAATCACTTAGATTGCAACTTTGAATATGAAATTTAAAAAGATCAAATAGGAAATGATAGTCTAAATCATAGAGTAATGAAATATACAATCAACTAACATTTCTCGCATTAGAAAAAAATGTCAAAACAACTGGTTAAATAAAGACTTGAAAATAAAGCAGAATTCAGTTCACAAACAACATCAATCAAGTAAGCCAGTTGTGAAGATTGACACGTTGAACGTTGCCATTTGAGATCAAAACAGGTGACTTCATGCGTTATTCTAGCTTCCCTAATACGTTGTTTCACTAGTTTCATGTCAGCAATAAATTAATCAGCCTCCAACTCTGACCATGACTAAGAAGAATAACGCAGACAAAGAGAGAAGAAAACACCAACCATCAGCAAGAAATCTCTTTCTACACTAAGAAATTTAATCTGCTATCCGATTCTTCATATGTATATTATCCGACATCCAATGCAAGAAAACAAGTGACAAAACCAGTTTCTGATTCTTGCCATGAAAAGCATGCAGAAATGACATGACAGTAACTTGATAAGAATATCAAACAACTATATGTTGCAGCAAACATCTGATAGAGTTAAGAACAAAAACTGGATTGAATCTCATACTACTTTCCCTACCTCAACAAAGCAGTCATGGAAAAACAAGCGCAGAGTAGCAGGGATTGTAACGAATGTCTGGCTAAACTTCGTCGACACTGCCTGTTTCACTATAAATTCCAGATTCGGGCAAGTTTGACCATAGAAATTCTCGAGCAATTGCCCCTCTCCTCTCTGAAGAATCATGAAAACCAGTGACAATATCAACCCTCTCCTTATTACCTCCATTGCAAACTTTCGCTTGCCTTTCGGTCTCTCCACAGCCATAAATGAAAGTGTGAAACTCTTAATATATAGAAGAAACAGACAAGAAAGACTTCTAATAATTAATATATTGAAAAGCAAGCCATGGTAGCTTGCCAATACTTGGTCTAAGCATATCAATTTCCACTAATTAAAACTTAGTGGCTTAGTCATACTTTAGCAACTAATCTTTATTAATCCAAATATGAAAACATGAAGATTATAAATATCCTAGATGCAATGGAACAATTCTCATAGCTGGCTTGATAGAATTGGTGGGACTGCTCAAGACCTATACTTTTTTTCTACATGAGCAGAGACTTTCTGAAAGTAAATGTGCATTAATTTCTTACAAGTTAGTGATTGAAAAGGACTCGGCAACAAATCAATGTCCAATGAAGCATGTGGAAGATTTTACATGCATCAGTTTCAATGACTTGATCATCACGATTTTGCAAAATAAAGGAGATGGTTAAGATTTAACGATCAGAGTTAATATTGTTAATGTCGGAAGCATCAGTATCAATGACTTGTTCATCATGAATTGAGATGATATTATTCTAGTGATAAAAAAATGTGTTCATTTCTTAATTGTATTCATTGAGAAACGTAATAATTTTTCATGAATTTCTTGGACCCGAAGTAAACAAAACCTGCATGTTCGATCCGAGAGAAGATATATTTAGCAAAATTTAAAAGCCTCTTGTTGCTCAACTAGAAAAACTCATAAGCATACCTTTGAAACCTACCCTGAAAATGAATCAGTTCCGTTTCAAAGGAGTACTACTTTTCAGAACAGCAAGACGCATAAATTGTTGACTTTAAAACTGTTTCTTCACCTTTCAATATAAAAAACAATACGGTAAAAAGACATGAAAATTATAATTGAAAAAACGAAAACGATATGGATTAAAATAAAAATTGTACATGAATTTAAAAAAAGAAATTGTGTTCGATCGAGAACGGTAATACCTATAAATTGTACATTAATTGTTCACCTAAACTATACTGTAGGACTCGTTCGTTTTGATGAACAATTCGTACCAACTTTTCTATCGTGTTTTCCATGATAGAAATTTGCATTAAATTTTTGAACGGGTATACCCATGGCTGCTAGAATATTATTCACTAGCTAGCTTACGTCTGTTGAAGAGTCAGAGTGATTGGCAATTCCATTTCCATTTTCTTATTCATCAAATACATATATTGGCTTAGATAAATTAATCTACAATGCAAAAATGACACAAATAATGTATGAAAAATTATAAAGATTAAATTTTTGATGAAAATTATATAAGCATATAGTAAAAACTCAAAAATCTGTTTTGTACATATTTTACACGAAACAAGCCTGACATAAATATAAAAATTTTTTAAATCGAGATAAACAAAAACAATTTTTTTTTGCTAAGTTAAATAACAACCCAAAAAATTCTCTTAACATTTTTTTTTGTTTTTAGAAATTAAATTTTTTATTGATAACATCACTAATCTACGAAAGTTGTGAGAATTTTTTTAAAATATCACAAAGCTTAGCATGGGCTAGAAGTATATATATATTATAATGTTTCAAGGGCTGACCTAGCATATTGATGTTGGCAAATTGTAAATCTATTTGTTCATTATCTTGGTTTCTAAGTAAATAAAAGAAGTCTTCTATTAAGGCATTAGGCAGACAAAGACTTCAAGATTTAAGAATCATTTACTAATGTAGCAATTTGCACTAAGAAATTTCTCCCTCTTGCATTTTGTACCTTTTCTTCTAATTATTATATTATTGAATTTAAGCAAAACTTCGTGCTTGCTTCGTCCATATTCCTTGAACACTCTTTAATTAGATCACATGCTAGTAGAAAAATTTATTATATATTTATTTCAGTTGAGCATTTTAAGTTTCGTCTCGTACATTGAATTTCTCTTTTTTTTTGGTTAAAGTATGCAATATTAGCGTATATATACAAGGAATATAGATAAAAATAAGAGTATTTAACGGGTTTTAGTAATCAAGGGATATTCCTTGTTATATAGTTAGGTAGGTTTTACATAACAAAAATCAAAGTATTTGATTAATCATTAAATTTCAGTATCATGAAATATAATCGACTTCGGATATGAGTGTTCCAAAAATAGCAAATACCCTAGCTAAACAAAACAGGTTAGAAAAACAGCTAGTGGATTTCATTTAGAAGGAAATTGTCTTATATACATCATCGGTGACAAAATTAAAGAATACCTACCCATGACCTATCCTATTAAGATATATTTAAAAAATTAATTAATAAGTCAAAGAAAATACATTTATATTCTAACTGATTTCTTACTTTAAAAAAATCTAAAAGGGTAAAAAGAAAACTAAATGCATAAAACTTTCACATGCATGGGATCTAAAATATATATATATATACACACACACATAATTTTTATTTATTTTGCATTAACGAAGTGATTGTTTTCGTAATTTGAGCCTTTGATCTCGAAGCAACCTTTAGTATTGCGACTAGGGGTGTAAACGATACACTGGTACTCGCAAGCTACTCGGGCTCGACTCGATGAAAACTCGAATTCGACTCGGTTTTTGTCAAGCCGAGCTCGAGCTCGAGCTCGAGCTACTCGAGCTATCGAGCGAGCCGAGTTCGAGTACTAAGATACCCGGCTCGAGTAGCTCGCGAGCTTAATCGAGTTTTTATTATTTTAATGTAAAATTACATATATGCCCAAAGATACACGTTAAACCCTAATATCTCTTTCTTTCTTTTTTCGGTCGCCTTAATATCTCTTTTAGGCTTTCACAATCACTTACTACTCCATATTCTACCTAACCCAAAACCTTGCGGCTGCTCGAGCCCCAACCCCACCTAGCATCTGTCGCAAGTCCGGCATACCCCTACACCAGCCAACCAACCCCTCTCTTCCTCTCTTCCACTGCAGATCTCCCCTCCCGTAGCAGATCTGGCGAGTCCCTACACCAGCCAACCAACCCCTCTCTTCCTCTCTTTCGCAGTAGATCCGACGAGTCTAGCACATCCGGCAACAGACCTGGAGAGCCTAGCCCTTCCCGCAGCAGATCCGGCGAGTCTAACACCTTCAACAACAGATCTGGAGAGCCTAGCCCTTCCCACAGCAACAAATCTGGAAAGCCTAGCCCTTCCCACAGCAGATCCGGTGAGTCTGACACCTCCGGCAACAGATCTGGAGAGCCTAGCCCTTCCCGCAATAGATCTAAACCCCTCTTGCAGCAGATCTGACAAGCCTAGTCCCCAAGCTTCGACGCCTCTACACAATCCGTCCAGCCGCTCTCTTCCGTAGCAGATCTGATGAGCCACAGTAGATCCGGCAAGCCTATTCCTCTCCCACAGCAGATCTGGCGCACCTAGCCCTTATCACTGCAGATCCGGCGAACCTACAACAGATCTAGCGCCCCTCTGATCCTATTTTAGTTTTACAATTTTTATTAACATTATTGATTTTTTTTCTTCTATTGATATCACAATTGTGTATGATGACAGATATTTTCAAAGCATCCCAGAGGCTGTGATTGAGATTGAGCAAAAAGGTGGTTACACATGTTGATTACAAAGCCAAACTCTCTTTGTTCTTGGTTACCTGATGTTGTTCCTATCATTCTTATCCATTTTTTGTATACATATTCTAAAGTCCTGAAGTATTGTTTGGATTTACTCATCGAGTAATGTAATTGAAGTATAGATTATTTTCTGAGAGCATTGTATTATAGCATCTGCTTAAGTCATACTTCATCCGAGAGGTAAATTATTCATGTTTTACCTTCTTGGTTCATGCTGAATTGCAGATATTTGACAGATTATGAAGATTTTTAGGGCGATGTGCATTATGTGTGGTGACTTGTGTGGGGTGAATTTGTATTGGCATATATTTTTCTTATGTAAATGATTTTCCGATATGTATAGCATTTTTTATTGCTGTTTTGAGTTTTCTAATAAAATTGCACAAGAATTAAGTTTTGAGTTTTTATTTTTTTTGAGTTTTCAATATTGTTGTTGCATTGTTATTATTGTTATTAAAATTTTATATTTTATTATATTTAATGAATACAAAATTTTTCTATTTATATTAAAATAAATTCGAGCTCGAGCTCGAGTTCGAGCATGAGCTTCAAGCTCGAGTTCGAATATGAGAATCGAGCTTAAACAATCGAGCGAGCTCGAGTAGCTCGATTTTGATCTCGAGTCGAGCTCGAGCCTAAAAATTAAGGCTCGATCGAGTTCGAGCCGAGTATCGAGCACCGAGTTTTCAAGTCGAGCTCGAGCTCGAGCACCTCACTATATCGGCTCGGCTCGGCTCGATTGCACCCCTAATTGCGACCATGTTCACTTTCTTTGAAAGTATCTACCTATGAATAAAATAAAGAAACTTTGAATTTGAAACATTTACTGTGAAAAGTTCTAAATTGAGATTCTAGACCCTAACAATAAAACTTTGAATTGAGATTTTAGATGGGCCACTGACCAAGTTATTTGGATCCATGAACTTTTAATCCACCATTATGGGCCTATTTTGGGCTATGACTGGGCCCAATAGAGCTTTGCCCGAACCCAGACGAAGCCTCTTTCAGCTCAAAGGTTTCCAAAACGAAATTCAAATCATTCAGAATTACAGAAAAAAAAAAAAAAAGTAGCGTCTCTAACCTTCGAGTGGCCATGTCGATGGTTGTAGACTACCAACACGACTCGTCGTTTCCGTACTGGACCGCGAATCGTCGTCGCTTTGATCCCGACTCTCCTTTCTTCTCTTCTGGTAACATCGAGAGAGAACTTCTTGCCAAACAGGTTCTTCTTTTTACTTCTCAATCTTTATCCGCTGGCTTTTCTAGTTAAAGATCTTGTGCAATAATTATGCTTCATTGAACCATGAAGGTCCAATTTTGAGAAAATTTTTCATTTCTTGGTGGAATTCAGGTGGCACTGGATTTAACTGAAGATGAAAGAAATCAACTTGAGAAGATGGTGGATAAAGATGCCAGGTTTTAGCCTTTATTGCTATATATTAGGTTCTAATCTGCTTTATGATCTGATGATTAGTATAAGAATCACTAGTTGTTAATGGTCATCAAAGAGCTGTTTGTGCAGTGTTTCTTCAGAGAATTAGCAGGGTTTCTACACTTGTTTCTTTATGGACTTAGACAATTTTAGACAACAGAGTGATATGAGCTAAAATTTGATAAAAATTATGTATGAATATTGAATATGGAAAAAACTAAAAAAAGTTGTTTTTGACGTGCCAACACGAATGTTGACACAAATTTTCATTTTATGTGACACGAATGCGAATTATATACATAAATTGCTAGGTCGATTTCTGTGTCATGAAGTTGTGGATCCATCTTATGTTTTGTATGATAGAATTGCTGCTGTTTCCTATCGAATGTAGTGAAAGGGGTAATGCATATGGATATGTAGGTTTTGTTATGTCAGAAAAGATGATAAGGCTTCTGTAAAATCTATATAGAGTTGATTGTTTCATTTCTCATTAATTTTGATCAGGGGTGTGTTTTGTCCGATCGTTGGTTGTGGTGCACGCCTGACTTTTTTGGAGGACTTTGAGGATCACTATGTTGCACGGCACACTGCTTCTTGTTCTGTGTGCTCTAGAGTTTACCCGACTTCCCGCCTGCTAAGCATACACGTGTCTGAAGCACACGATTCCTTCTTTCAGGCCAAAGTTGCCCGTGGCTATGCTATGGTATCTTTCTCTGATTAACTTGTGTATTGGTGTTTGGAAATATTCATGGATTTCTGTCTCTTTTTGTTCTATTGAAGAATCTGTTTGATTACAATTGTGTAACTGGAATGAGTTTAGAGCTATAGGCCGTGGCCCCCAAACATTACCATTCAACTACTGTCATGCTTTTCTTTTATTTATTATATTAACCGACCGCAATCTGGTCTCCTTTCCCATCATCCATGCACATACAATGACAATGAAAGAGATTGATAACAGGGCTAGTTAAACTTAGAACTGTCAAGTATGAGGGAGTGTCAATGAGTTTCTAGAGCATGTCATCATGTGTTTTTTTTAGACTCTTTCTGTAATGCTAGAAATGTTCAGTAGTTTGTGGTTAACTTTGCAATGTTTATGTGCTTTAATCAACCATTAATATGATTGGGTTTAACATAAATCATCCTTTCTTTGTCATAACAGTACGAATGCCTAGTAGAAGGTTGTGGGTTGAAGTTCAACAGCTACAAGGGTCGTCAACAGCATCTGGTTGACAAGCATAAATTCCCAACTTCATTTGAGTTCTTCAAGAAGGCACATCTATCAAAGAAACAGAGGCAGAAGAACCAACGGAAACAAGCACTGCATAGGAAGGATGAAGAAGCTTCAAGCAAGATGGAAGTGGAAAAGGAAACAATGGATGACCTTGTTTCAGCAGTCTCAAAATTAAGCACTTCAGACTCCACTCCTTCAACCATTACTTTTGGTCGTCGTAATACACGTGGCCTTACATTTGTTCCTCGATATGTTCAGCGAGAGAAAGGAACCAACTCTGCAGCAGCCGGGGGAAAGAGATAGACAGCTTATGTTCCTTCAATATTAACATTCCTGTCAATGACTTATGCGACCAATATTGAAATTGCTTACAGTTGAGTTTCAAGGAGTGAAGGGATGCAATGGATGATTCATTTGATTGGCATCTGACTGATTGTTTAGGGTTGAATTGAAAGGCTCATTGTAGAAGGTCCAGTCTTGATGTCCCTTTGATTTCTGATGCTTTGATATCATTCAATCATTTGTATTGCATTGTTATAAATGCAGAATCTAGTTAGGACGGATCTTTTGTAATAGATTTCATACATTGAATTTTAAGCCTTGATAGTAAAGTTTTTTTTCGAGAATTTATCTTTTACTTTGTCACTAAGCCTATGTTTGGATTGAGGGTGGAGAAGGGAAAGGAAAGGAAAGGAAAGTAAAACAAAGGAAGGTTGTAAACCTTTCTTTTGTTTGGGAAGATTTTTTAGCTAGGGAAAGGAAAGAGAGGGGGAGTGAGCACCCCTTGCTTTCTCTTGAGTTACTTAGTTTTGTTAAAACCCCAATTTGGGGTAAAGGGGAAGGAAAGGAAACTTCCCTTGAGTTATTTAGTTTTTTTAAAACCCCAATTTGGGGTAAAGGGGAAGGAAAAGAAACTTGAAAAAAATTTTAACATGTAGAATATCAAATTTAACCTTATTATCTTATAAAATTTAAAACAAAAAGGGTTATAATTGGAAAAAAAGCATTACAATAAATCATTTCCTTTCTTTTCCATTATTTAACCAAACAAGGATAGTTAGGATTACTTTCCTTTTCTTTCCTTTATTAATTTTAGCTATCCAAACAAGGGGTACATGTACCTTTTTCTTTCCTCTTCTTTCCTCTGGTTTACATTCCTTTTCTTTCCATTCCTTTCCTTTACTAATGTTTATCCAAACATAGAGTAACTAAATTCTATTTCACCAATACCTTACGAGAGCTGTTAAATTCACCCTTTTTTTTTTTTTTCACTCCTATTTTCCTCTTAAATGAACAGTAATTAATAATGTAGAATAGGGTGTGAGAAGGAAAATGGCTGTATTTAGCAGCTCTCCTACCTTATAAGAGATTCACAGATCGAAAAAAAATCAGAACTTTCCTTCAAAGAGCAAAGCAAAACCAGAAAAAATTGTAAAAATGGACGCAATTGACTCAGTTTTCGATCCGCTAAGAGAGTTTGCTAAGGATAGTGTTCGTCTCGTCAAGAGATGCCACAAGCCCGATCGCAAAGGTTACTCATTTCTCCTTTATTTTTTGCTCGTAATAGATTTTCTTGATCGATCGAAATTCTGATTGAAAGATTCGTTTTTTTAACGTTGCAGAATTTACGAAGGTAGCGTTCCGTACAGCGATCGGATTCGTGGTGATGGGATTCGTAGGATTTTTCGTGAAGCTCATCTTTATCCCTATTAACAACATTATTGTTGGATCCAGTTAGGTACGATTCGGTTCCGTCAGTTTCTACTCTATTTTTCATGTTATTTTGAGGTTTACTGTCTTAATTTCGATGGATCTGTCACTGATGTGATATTCATCTGTATTTTTGTGAATTATTTTGGAAATTAAAGCATTGAAAAACGAATTTTTCTGGATTTTGTGAAAACCTTTTCTCTACGAGTATTAAAAATGAAAATTTTCTGAATTTTAGTTTTTGAGTGGTCGGGAAAACCAGGAAATTGAAATAGTTTAACTAATCTGAGTTGTTTTTCATTGATCAATCCTTATTTGGCATCTCGGGGTCAGTATTATGTAGAAAAAATTAATAAACAATTGGTTCATGTAAAAGAATTAGGGAAAAGCTCATTCTATGGTGATTGTGTCTTAAAAACCTTGTTAGACATATTGAGCTCAACATGTCTATGCAATTGCTTACATTTTGCACACAGATTGCCATTACTAAGCACCAATTTGAATGTTCATTAAGCACCAATTCTGCTATAATTAATGAGCAATAGAGTGATCAAAACTCACATTTTAGGTAAAAAGAGTGAGAAGGGGTGAGAAATGAGAAAGTTCAGATGACAGGCACTTTTTTAGATTATATTTGTTCAAGCTGTTCGGGGTCCTAAACATAAAGGATTTGTTATCTATATGGCTGGTAATGGATTATGCAGGGTTAGGTGTTGAGTATGTAGAATTAAGTTATATTTGAATCCTATAGCTGCGTGGCATCCATCGGAAGATAAACAGAGTAATAGCAGCTTAACTAACAGATACAGACATTAGTTTATCTACTTTGAATAGAAGTGTCTGATAATATACATCACAAACATCTTCATCTATTATTATTGTGTACTACTTTTATTGTGCATGCTTCATTTGTACTTGAGTTTGATAGTTTTGGGGCATCATACTAACTCTGAATCTTTTGTACAAATTGCGGGCTTGCTTCATGTTACTGACTCAAAGGATGGATGGGAATTGGTAGAATATTTCAGCACAGAGAAAGAACTGCATGCTTTAGATTGAGAGATAAATCTTCTGAGTTCACAAACTAATTTCATTTTAAACTCGGTTTTCCTTATTCGTTTTTGTTGGATTTGGCATAGTTTTCAGTGTTCTAATAGAATCTTGTTGAAGCAAGTACAATCTTTGACTTTTAGTCCAATGATATATGTTTCATGCTCATCTTGCTGCTTGCCCAATTCAATTCGGATCCATTTTAGTAAATGATATAGCATTTATCACCCCGGAAAATGATGTCTAGTTTTTGTTACTGTCCTTTGGACTGATATGCTTTGGTATATGTTGCTCTTAGGCTCCTAGTTTGTTGTCTGTGATAACTCTCACTAGGGATGAAATTGATACCATTTAGCATAGGGCAGGTATAAGATGAATTTAGGCTGCATTTTCAGTGCCAACCATAGTTTAATGACTTAATGGATTGTAAGGAAACTGAAATCAAACGCCAAACATAGACAAGATAGTAAAATGAAACTAGGTGATGAAACTGGCAGATTGAATGTATCAAGTTTATACACTTTTCATATGATTGGAAGATATAAGCCAATCTGTGAGGTCTGAGTGCAATACAAAAGAAAAGAAAAGGCGTGGTTTTGCAGATTCAATCAGCAAACAGGATTGTTATCCATAGCATCGGCAGAAGCAAGCACTTGTTCTGGTTGAGCAAGAAACCCTTCCTTCCTTGCCTTCCTGCATTCACGGCGCAGCCTGAAATACTCTCTCTTCCTTGCTCTATAGCAGCTGGGATTCTCAGGCTGTACTACTCTTGGGTAAACGCTCACCTGTCAACCAAACAAAACCCATAACCCATGTCAGCTTGAAGAAAACCATGAACTTCGTGAAAGTTAAATCATGCTACGGGAAATTCTGCAATAAATTTAAAATTTTTTATTTTACTACAAGATTAACATAATTATATATATATATATATATGACAGAAAATTTTACAACAAAATCAAAATTTTTTAGCTTAACGTAAGAACAATATAAACAGTATAAATTTATATTCATTGGATAAAATATGTTAAAAGAATAAAATTTGTTTAACATAGTAAAATTTTTTTTGGTGTAAATCAGAAGTATTCTCATTCGTTTTAATGATCTCTTACTCGGTTATGTTAAAATTTTTTTAACACAGTAAAATTTTAGTACTCTGGATTCGCAACCTTTTTTAGTACTCTCGGCTCCTTTCTTGTGCGCCGATTCGATCGTCAAAGGTAACAAAGATTTCCTCGGAAACGAAAGAGTTGCCGCCTACGGGATGGAGGCCTCCACTTCGCCTTGTTTGCTCTAGTTTATACATATTTGAGACAGCTCTGCCTCTGGAATCCACAAAAGCAAGGTTAATCAGGGATTTACAAAGCTGACTGCTACAGCTTCTGTGGTAAACCGGGAAGAAACTTCGTAAATGTTCTATCTTTTCATGAAAAGCAGAAACTTTGTTGCACTTTCAAGAAATATCACATTTAGCGAGTTTCTGAATTCTGATCAGTGTTCAGTCTAGGAAAAAAAAACTCTGGAAGAAGAGTTGAGCTCTCCTGATAAGCCTGAACTGAATCTGTCTACAAATCATATCTTGTTTACCCAAGATCTTGAGAAAAAAATAACCCTTTCCCTCACACCAATAGCTTCCGAGCAGACACAGTAGCAGGATGGATTCATTCTTTGTTGTAAAAGCACCACAGAAAGGCCCTGGAAACTCACATGCAATGAACCAGAAGAATTTCAGGATTTTGAATGTTATTAGTACCAATAACATCGGTCCCCAACTGTTCACTTAGCCCACGAACATCTAAAAACCGAATATTAAGCTCCCTGAAACAAAAGTGTGAAGATATTAAGGTAACGCAAATTTTCTGACTCTCACGCTGACTTGAAAAATACTCATTGATGCAAGAAGACAAAGCTAAAAAATCATCCAAGTTTTGGCATCAAAAACACATAAAATCATGTTAATTATATTGAAAGCCATACGGCATCTACAGTAAACGGTAATTGCAAAATGCAGACTAATTAAAAACTAGCCATATAGATAGAATGTACAAGAATGGAAAAGATAGATATGCCTGATCTTAATTATACAAATGGTTTTCCTAGTGATGCATCAGAGAACTTAACTGCAGATGCTGTTCTCCTACGATGCCGTCTCTTCTGTTTGTTCCTCCTCGACAACCTCTTTTCCAAGTTTTTCACTCTTCCATATAGGTCTGATATAACAGCTGATTGCGCCTTGGTTTCTAGCCTGAGCGTCTCAACCATCTTTCTTAGCTTCTTGGTTCTCTTCCATGATCATCTAAATGTCTCTTTCCATCTCAACTATGATTCCTTCTTTATCAGAAATCACGTTCTCAGGAGGCGCCGGGATGGCTGCTAGGTTTTGCTCCATGTTAACACGAGATTTCTGGAGCTTCTTTATCTGGAGATATAACTCCATGATCTTCATTCTTCTCTTTCAAGCTCAACTCCCTCAACGCCGTATGCGGAGGTGACAAGGAGGAGGTGGTTAAGGAATCACCAGCGTCCGATTCATGATGGCCAGAATCACTAGAGATGAAATATTCTACGATATTCCTAGCGGGAGTCCTGGACTTGTTGGTTCTCGGATGACGCGTGGAATTAAGATTCTTTCCGGTAAGTTCAAGGGAATCGATTGCTGCAACTTCACTCAAGGCCTGGAAACGGGCGGAGGCATCGCGAACCATTCCTCCTACGTTAAGGATTCCGAAGAGATTCCCAGAAGGGTTTTGGATTAAGCGCGCAGCAAAAGCAGGTGTCTTCATCTCAGCAGCCGAGGCGGTTGGCAGGAAGCTGCTGAGAACAAGACGAACGCTTCCAATAAGCCTGTCTCGGAAGATACCAACAGCGTAAATCTCGATGGAAACAGCAGAGGTTCTGCCGGAAAGGAACTCGGGTGAGACTCTGAAGAGAAACTTGTCGTTCCAGGTATGGTTTTCGCCGCCAACACGATCGACTCGAGTGCGAAGCTTAGTGGACGAGTCAACCCAAAGAACAGCATAGGTTTTCATGTGACGGTGGCGCTTAACCGGTGGCTCTAGAAGCCCTTGTGCAGAATTGAAGTTGATCTCTAGAACATGATGAGATTTTGTCTCCATTGTTGTCCTTCTGACGTTCGCTGAACAACATTACAGGCTGAGTTCGCTCCTAGTTGAAAGAAAAAATTCAGTTTTCAATGAATTTAGTTTGGCGCCTTTTTCCCAAAGAAAAGGCCTGGCGCCTTAGGTCAATTAATAAAACTGGGCCAGGTATTCGTAAAGGTGTATTTGGTCCATTAATTAAATGAATCAATTCTAATTGAGTTGGTCATTCATATCATAATTCGATCAATCTATTGATGCCAAAATTACTTTTGATCGATCATCAAAGATAATTTAGAAAGAATTTTAATTAGATTAATAATTTAAGCAAAAATTAAATTAATCAAAATTTTAATAAAAATATAAAAAATATATGAAAAACATATATTTATGTTTAAAATTTGAATTATATTTTAAATTTAATGCTATTAACAACCGGATAAAATACATAAACTCCTATATTTATATCAAAAGGACGCTAAACCCCCTTGCCAATGAGGCTTTGACTTAGTTGCAAGGATAAGACCCTGAGACTTTGAGATCTCAAGTTCGAGTCTCACCAAGTGGGAGCTTGAGTTAATCTAGTTATTTACTAGTTTGTTATAATTATTTACTAGTTTACCTAGTTTGAGTAATGTGATTTTCATAGTTACCTGTTCATGGAATATAATATGCTGATTGTGATTGTAACTTCTAATGAAAATATATTACTAAAAAAAAAAGACACTAAACCCCCTCTAATTTCAAAATACCAATTTTTCTCTTTTTCACTATCCTTAAATCCAAAAATCATAAACATTAAACCCTAAATTCCAAACTCAAAAAACCATAAACCATAAATTATAACTCTTAAATTTTGAACCTCAAAACCAAAAACTCCTAAATTTTAAATTTTAAACATTGTTAAAGGGGCAATTTTGATATTTTAAAACTAAAAAAGGATTAGTGTCCTTTTAGTATAAGTTTAAGGGATTTATATATGAGTTTGTATATGATGCACTAACAGTATATAGTTTCTATACACTGTCAATGTATCAGAGGTTGACACCTCATCAATAGGCCCTTATGGGCAAATTAAAAAAATTTATTTATATTTGCATATAAAAGCCTATTAATGAGGTGTCAACCTCTGATGCATTGACAGTGTATAATTTCTATACACTATCAGTGTATCATATATAAATCCTTTATGATAAATCCTTTATTATTATCACCTATTAACAATCAAAACTTAATCTAATGGTTGTTACATCTCTTTAGGAGAAATTAAGTCCAAAATTCAATTCTCACATTCCCCCATTATACCTCCTTATGAACCAAAAAAATAAATTAATTCTATTAAAATTTTCAAATTAATAGTTTGCTATTTGAATATTTTGTTAGATAATTTTAGTTAATTTATGTTAAATATGAAAAATCAAAATTTTAAAATATAATTTAACTTAAACATATTTTATTATTTGATTAACTCAAAACTAATCAAATAAATTCAATTTGTTTTAATTTTTAAAATTCTTAAATTTAATCCAATTAATGAAAATGAAAAAAAAAACATAATTTGATTTCAATAAAAGTTGATTGAGTTAGTAAAAATTACTCACTTCCTTTGTAAGACTTATGTTTGACTCTCGCGAACAATAGATAAATTCAATGTAAATCCTCACTAAAGTCTACAATATACCCTGACTCTAGACTGAAAAACCTCCCTTCACCTAAACTTTTTCTTACCAAAAAAAACATAATTTGATTAATTCAATTTTAATATTTGGTTTTGAAAATTAACAAATGAGCACCCATAGACGTGGTCGGTAGACAGACGGTAGTATAATACTACTAGTATTCAATTAAAAATACCACCAAAATCCAAAATATTCATAACCCAGTTCCACAATCAGTTTTTGTTAAAAATATAAAAAGAAATACAGCAAATAAAACCCTGAAGTCTGAATAACACAGCAAAGGCATCTCTGTACGAGGAAAGCCTGTTGATTTTTGCTGGAATAACAGCAGCTTAAAGAGAGCTTTCTGGCAATGCCATGGACCGAGTAATTGCAGATTCAATACATAGTTTCACTTCGAGGATAGAGCAGCAAACTGAAGCGGGAAGCCTTACACTGTGGATCCTTAGTTCATCGCTCTGTTGACACAACTGACAGAAACATCGATTGCCAAACGAAGAACAAAGACTTGGTTGATAAAGATATGAAAGCTAAACTGACATATACGCTAAGAGTGAAACTAGTTGACGGAAAATTCAGTGGAGACATACCTTGGCCTGAATAAAGGAGACACCCTCCTTCGAACAATCTCTTGAATCTGCTCAGACGACAAAACTGATGCCTCACTGTCAAAATTAGCATCTTCCATCTGACGGTGTAACTGCAAGAAAACAAGTCGTTTGAATGCCATTACTTGCTCGCTTGGTTAAGTTTGCGAAACAAGTCATCCATGTGCCTGACGGTCCAAAGCTCTAGGCTATATAGGTCGAGAATAAGAACACAGGCACCTACCTTCTCAAGGATTGCAGATTGGTCATCCAGGTGAAATTTGCGCATGTAGTTTAGCATCTCCAGTTGCTGCAAAATTTTTCACCTTAAGGCCTGAGAGCGATAATGATTTCAAACTTTCACTAAATTTCGAAGGGTGACAACCTGTTCATGTAGTTTTTGTTGACTATGAAGCCTTTCAGCAAATTCCTCAGGTCCAAGCTCAGCTTCGTCGCAGGCTAACTCCTCACTGTTATTTCATAGAAAGGTGTTGGCAAGTCTAGTTATAAAATCCCCCAGGCCAAGAAATATAACTCTCTGCAAAAACACTAGTGATACAAATATCTTAAAATAGGTGGTAAGTTTGATTTCCTTTGCCAAACCCTAAACTGAAGTACCAAACCAAACTATCCTAAAATAAAAAAGAATCAACCATGTGTAGGTTTCTAATATGTTACAATGATTACAGACTTCATACACATCCCTGGTAGAAACACAAGATTATGTGTAAGCAGAGGCAGAAAGCCACAACAGAGTTGATCATATATCTGAAGTAGTGAGTGGAATATCTCAGTTTAGTCTCACTTGCAGAACCAAGAAGAATGATTGTGGATTTTTCAAACATTTATGATAGTTCATGCAAACTTTTCACTCTTCAAAACATCAAGGGCAACTAAAGCCAAGTTATAACTTCAAAACTGTTAATTTGCACATGTGCATATATGCATGCACCCACATACATGCACACCCAGAGAGAGAGAGAGAGAGAGAGAGAGATTACTTGGCAATAAATCTATAATAGCGAATCATCAAATCCTGATCATTTTCATAAGTCATATTCACCTTCCCCAGGCATGCAAGACCAAAACTTGGATCTGAAACAGAGAAATGAAAGTACATAAAACTCTGTGAAAAGCTAGGACAAAAACAGATCAATCTTTTTGCTAATTCCTGGATTCAGCTCTCATAGACTGATAGTGCAGCTTCGCAACAATACCATGTTAGATTCTCAAATGAGCATAGAGGGGGAATTCCCTCAACTTATTAAAAAAAAAAAAAGAATGTCTGTTTTGAAGGAGATATGTACGGAGAATCTTTCAGTAAATTAATCTTAGGATTAGGATTATCAAACGTGCTTGCAGGATGGAGCAAATAAATAGGTTCCTAGTCACAAGAGTATGATGTGGTGACTGATAGTCACATGCAATTTGCATGTGCTATTGAATCATTAAACCAATTAGAACCAAACTAATCTCAATTCCCAGAAAAAGTAAAGAAATGACAGATTAAGTTTAACAATGGTAGGATCAAATGAGATTACCATCCGTCAAATTATATTTTATGAAATAGGACAACTCACCAACCCTCATCTCCAAAAAAATCTCTTCCTGAATTGCAGTGGTGACAGCAACAGGTTCCTACAGAAGATTTATAGCTTTTCAAACCTGGTTAGTGCACTTAAAATTATCAACATCATGCGCATAATATGATTTTTCTTGGTAAGACACAGTTAATATCATGTCTGAACCATGAAACCTTACTTTCATGTCCACAAGTACAACTCAAATGTAAGTGCTCAATGGATTAAGCTAGTGTAACATGCATCTGAATTCACTGATTAACAAATTTTCTCTCCAATTTGCACCAAACTAAACAAACTACAACATACTAAAAACATATATAAGATAAATAAAACCAATTTAAATCATAAACAAAAAAAATATTTAAACAAATATAATGAACTAGATTTTTTTTAAGTTACAATGGAGGCCAATGGCTCAAGGGGAATACAAGAGCTGAAGTTCAAACTTGAGACTGTAGAATCCGTGGGCATTATCATTTGAACCGATACTCAAAATCTAATGAACTAAAATTTTGACAGTATGCAAAAGCATTCCCATGCTCACACATGAAGCAGAATGCAATGGGAATTTATGCATCCTGCAGAAGCTGTCAAGGCATTAATCCCTAACCGTACAATCTAATAGCAAATTACAAAAAGAAAACCAAATTGAATTGAAACCGAAAGTTAAGACTTCAATCAAGGAGGATATTAACCTGCTTGTCATTCACAGCTTCTACAATCCTCTTCTTAACATCTGCCAAGACAAGGAAAGCGATACTAAAAATGGAGAGAAAAGAAGAAAAAAAGGCAAAGGGAAGTGAAGGAAATGAGAGAAAACATGAAAAGTACCGGGGTGGGAAACAAGAACAGAGAATCGATCAAATAGATAGACCAATTGCTCCTTGATAACATCCCATAATTCTGCAACTGGGTATTCGCCATCGATGAACAAAATCCCAGAAAATGACACTGAGTAAAGAAAATAAAGCCTTCTCAAAACGGAGGCCAAGGGCATCCAACCATGTCCTTTACACCACACACACAGTGATGTGCAATTACACAATTACCCTCCCATGAGCAGAAATGTAAAAGCTAAGTTTTTTTTTATATATATAACTCATTTATCAAAAGGGAGACATAAAAAAAATAAAAGTAAAATACAAAGGCAAACAGATAAAATACAAGAAAAAATAAATAAAATAAAAACCCTAAAATTCTTCATCCATCTTGAACTCATGGGTTCCACCATTTCCATTCAAACTCGACATGACCGCCGCTTTCTGGTATTCTCCAACTCTTTTCTCGAAGAAATTGGTTTTCCCTTGCAATGAAATCAGTTCCATCCAATCAAAAGGATTACTCACATTGTACATCTTGCCGTAGCCTAACGCTCCCAACAACCGATCAGCAACGAACTCAATGTACTGACTCATCAACTCCCCATTCATCCCAACCAACGCGCACGGCAGAGCGTCACATACAAACTCCCTTTCTATATCCACCGAATCCCTCACTATTCCTCTCACGCGCTCTTCACTCAGCTTTGACCGGAGGAGAGAATACAGCAAGCAAGCGAAGTCGCAGTGGAGACCTTCATCTCGTGAGATTAACTCATTCGAGAAAGTTAATCCCGGCATTAACCCGCGCTTTTTTAACCAAAATATCGAGCAGAAACTTCCGGAGAAGAATATACCTTCGACACAAGCAAAAGCGATTAACCGCTCGGCGAAAGTTTCGCCTCCATCGACCCATTTCAATGCCCACTCGGCTTTCTTAGTCACACAAGGGACCGTTTCGATGGCGTGGAAGAGCCGGTTCTTCTCGTTGGAGTCTTTAATGTAAGTTTCAAGGAGGAGACTGTACATCTCGGAGTGAATATTTTCGATTGCGATTTGGAAGCCGTAGAAAGCACGCGCCTCTGCAATTTGAACCTCCTTCATGAACCGAACAGCGAGATTCTCCAGGACGATGCCATCAGAGGCAGCGAAGAAGGCGAGGACGTGTGTGATGAAGTGGCGCTCGTCGGCAGTAAGAGTTTCCCAGTGGCGGATATCGGAAGAAAGGTCCACTTCCTCGGCAGTCCAAAAGGAGGCTTCGGCTTTCTTGTACATTTCCCATATCTGTGGGTATTGGATCGGGAACATGCAGAACCGGTCTGGATTCGAGGCAAGCAGTGGCTCTTCTGGAATTGAAGGCATTTTGGAAGGGCAATTTGGGAAATCGAAGAACTTAATCGTTGAAGAAACGCTTTTCTGATGAAGAAATCGGAGGAGGAAGAAGACGAGATTTATAGGCGAAGAAGAGCGCGGGATTTTTGAAATATTTTTGTAAGAAGCTTGCGGGGGAATTTCGTGTGAAAATAGCCAGGTGTCTTTCTCTTATTGGAGGATGGGAAATTTGAAGGAGCGGATAACGGTCGGCGTACGAGGGAAGCTTGGAGGGAAATATTAATGGCGCGGTTGAATAAGTTTAATTTCTGTTTTTCATTTTTTTTAATATTTAAAAGTTGAAAGTTTTGAAATTTGAATTACAAATGGCACACAGATTTAATGGGTAAATAATGATGAAAGGTAAAGTTTTAAACGAAGGGGAAAACATTGGTTCACACGTGTTAGTCCGTGGCTCCATGCGGTCCCCACGTGGTATCGCACGTTTCACATGCTTTAGCACATGTCAAGCGTGTGTCTTTTTCCATAAATATAATTTTATACCTCTTGTTTAGGTTTGAGCAAAAGTTGGGTTGGAAAAGTTGATTTTCTATTTAAGTTGATTTTTTTTTGATGAATTTAAGTTGATATTTTAGATTAGTTTATTTGGTTAAACTGATCAATTCGGTTTTTAAACTAAATCGATTGAATTAATAATTTTTTTAAATACATTTAAGTTGATTTTTTAAATTAGTTTATCTAGTTAAACTGATCAATTTTTCCGTTTTTAAACTAAATCGATTGAATTAATAATTTTTTAAAACAATTTAAGTTGATTTTTTAGATTAGCTTATTTGGTTAAATTGATCAATTTTCGGTTTTTAAACTAAGTCGATTGAGTTAATAATTTTTAAAATACATTCAAAACATAATATATTGCATATAAATAATTAAAATATATTTATTTAAACAAATCAAAAAAGACTATAAGTTTATTTTTGGTTGAATTAATTATTTTGGTTTATTTTTTTCGGTTTGTATAATTAAATTGATTTAATTCAGTTTTTCTTTTTTTTATTTGATTCATTTTTTCTTTTAATCTAAATAGTTTTAATCAATTTTATTTTTTATACCTAACTAATCGAAAAAATTGATTGCTCACATTTATCTTGCTTATTATGAAAAGTATCTTTTTTTAATAACTAAAAAAATATTTAATAAAAATAAATATAGTCATTTTATTTTAATTAAAAAACATTTCAAATGAATCTCATAATTTGTTTTTATTTGTTAAAATAAATTCTTAAAATGGTCTATAAGAATAATATCGTTTTTGATGTCCTCAACAAAAGAGGTGAAGGTTACTAGAGATTCTGAATGAGTCTGCTTAGATTTGCAAAATAAGAAGGAAAAAGAAGAGTGTAAGAGTTGTACCTTCAATACATACTCCGATACTCAAGTCAGCAAAAGAAAATTGAAGGAATAAAAAGAGAGAGGAGATGAAAGCTCTTGGAAGTATTGAGTTGTTGTCTAATAGAGGAAGAAGAGTTGAGTTGCCCTTTCCTCTCGCGGCTTTAGTTCTTATATACTTGATTGGTGTAGCATGACTTATCGTAAACGTCTCTTCTTATAGGATTCTAAATATTAGCCAAGTGACTCATGTCAGACATCATCTTTCAAGTAGATTTTTAAGTGAGAGTTGCAAGTGGGCAACCATAGCTAAGATAGTAGCGATTAGGCCGACTGTTCGACTTATAACTTAGGCTAGTGATGTAACCTTTGGCTGATAGCATTTGGGCCTGCTTAATTATGGTCTAATTTTTGTATTTGATCTTTTGGGTTTGATAATTTTATGGATTATAATTAAACGTATTCATGATATGAGTTTGGATTGAGTCTAACTAGTCTCAATCCAAACTCGGTGGCTTAAAATTTGAGCTTCGTATTTGCTCAAGTCTTTTTTTATATACAAACATCAACAATTTATTTATTGCTTAATTACAAGATAATGATAACTTTTTTTTTTGAGTGTAGAAGAAGTTTAGAAGAAGGAGGTCTCAATTGTTCTAACTTATAAGAAATCATAAAGGTTGAAGCTATTTTAATTTGATTTTTCATATTAAAACTTAGATTAACAATGAAAAAAATGCATTAACAAATGTATATAAATGAGTTCGTTTTTATACATTTATGTCTGCATTTATAAGGTACAACAGTTCTATAAATTCGAGTTTCAAACTTCACACTTGCATTCTTTTTTCTCCATATTATGAACTTTTATTGTAAAAAAATAAATTTTTTTAATTTTATAAACAAAATAAA
Organism: Heritiera littoralis; assembly: GCA_031772115.1. Lineage (NCBI taxonomy): Eukaryota > Viridiplantae > Streptophyta > Magnoliopsida > Malvales > Malvaceae > Heritiera > Heritiera littoralis. Next base: position 980,463 of record JAPDPK010000089.1, read on the forward strand.
AAAAATTGCTGGCGTATCGCATGATTGAAAAGGCAAAGGAGTTGCATAAAGCCTTCAGTTGTAATTTATGCAGATGAATATTCAAGCTTCGGTTCATTGGTTAAAGCCATCTGGGAATTTTGTCAAAGTTAACACTAATGGTAGCTCTCATGGTAATCCTGGTATATCAGTGGCTAGCTTGGGAGTTTGGCTGATTGGTTTCAGAGCACACTTAGGTGTTTGCTCTAATATTGGCACTGAGTTCCAAGCTGTTCGTTTTGGCTTACTCATAGCTTGGCAAGAGGGATATAAATTGGATGAAGATTTTGAATTGTTCAGGAACTGCATGGGGAGTCCAGTCTCTCAACACTCTCAATAGAATTAGTTTTACTTATCTCCCTTTGTAAATAAATAAATAAATAAATAAATAAAAGATTGACTTGGGTTTTATTTTTTATTTATTTTTTAATATACCTAATGTCACTGTTAAACCCTAAAAAAAACTATGCATTAGGTCACTTTGTTAACCCTTAACACATTGTTTGGATAGCTAAAATTAATAGAGGAAAAAAAGGAAAGTAATCTTAACAATCATTGTTTGGTTAAACAATGAAAAGGAAAGAAAAAAATTCATTATAACTTTTTGTGTTATGAATAGTCATAAATATGGATGTCCATTCATCCCTCATACTTTTCATAACTTTCCCTTAATTAAGTTTGTAACTACCCCTTAATTAAGTTTATAACTTTCCCTTAATTAAGTTTGTAACTATTCATCTTTCATCTTTATTCATGTATTTGTGAAACCTATAAATAGAGGCTCACCATCCATGTATTGAACACACTTGAAGAATAAGAAAATCTCTCTTCTTGCTCTCTCTCTTTATGTTCTTTCTATAATTTTATAAGACGTTATCAGCACGAGACTCTAAAAACCCGTGAGAGATTTGGAGAATAGGCCTCAACCAAGGATCTTCATCAATCACAATTATCTATCTCTTCTTTTACAATAATGAAACTATTTTTATCTAGCTCCTCCGTAATTATCCAGTTGTTGAATTTTTGTTAATTATTTTCTCCTAACTTATTAAATATACTTGTGATAGTTCATAATGTCAAACCTTGCAAAACTCGAATTTGTGGCTCTTGACATTACGGGAAAGAATTATTTATCATGGGTGTTAATGCTAAAATTCATCTAGATGCAAATGGTCTCGGTGATACCATCAAAGAAGGAACAAAGCATCTAGTCAAGATAAGGCTAAAGCGATGATATTTCTTCGTCATCACTTCCACGAGGGACTTAAAACTGAATATCTAACTATTAAAGACCCACTTATTCTTTGGACTATTCTAAAGGAAAGATATGACCACCAAAAAACTGTGATACTCCCTAAAGCTCGTTATGATTGGATGCATCTGAGATTACAAGATTTTAAATCTGTAAGTGAATATAACTCAGCTATGTTTAGAATCAATTCTCAATTAAAGTTATGTGGAGAAAAGATCACTGATGAGGATATGTTAGAAAAAACATTCTCCACCTTTCATGCATCGAATATGCTCCTGCAGCAGCAATATTGTGAAAAAGGTTTTAAGAAGTACTCAGAACTGATTTCATGCCTCCTTGTGGCTGAGCAAAATAATGAGCTATTGATAAAAAATCATGAAACCCGTCCAACTGGATCTGCTCCATTCCCTGCAGTGAATGCAGCAACATATAATGAAAAAAACAAAGGTCATGCTAATAGTCATGGTCGTGGTCGTGGACGTGGACGTGGACGTAATAATCATCGAGGTGGTCATTTCAAAAACACATATACCTACTAGAAGTGGGAACATAATGATGGAAAATGAAAAGATAAAAGTGGGAAAGATAAAAAGATCGTGGAGAATTTGTGCTATCGTTGTGGAGGCAAAGGCCATTGGTCACGTACCTGTCGTACGCCAAAATATCTTGTCGAGCTCTATCAACAATCACTAAAAGATAAAGTGAAGAAGATAGAGACTAATTTTGCTAGTGATGATGGAAAAGATGAGACAATTTTGTTTGTGGAGATGATGATTTTGATTATGGTTATGTTGATGCCACTCATTTAGATGTTGCTGATTTTTTCTCACACCCTGAGGAAAAATTGACCATTTGATTAGCAATGAGAGTGTCCAAAAATAAAGTTCTTAGATCTTACTTAGATGTTATTGGACTTTATTTTAAGCATGCTTCTTATTAATAGGATTCTAATTATTAAGTATTTGTCATGTTTAGATGTTTCATTATGTTTTGGTTATTTATGGGATATTTTATTAATCCGGTTATATATTTCTTATTTTCAATGAAGAACATAGATACTCTCCTGGTTCGATTTGCGATGAGTGGTGGAGATATATGTCTTGTAGACAATGCCACTACGCACACTATATTAAAGAATAAGAAATATTTTTCTTATTTGATAATGCAAGAGGCCAATGTTAGTACTATATCGGGTAGTGCAAAATTGATAGTAGGCTCTGGAAGAGCTAACATATTCTTGCCTGGAGGAACAAAATTTGAAATTCATAAAGCACTATACTCTCCCAAGTCTCAAAGAAATTTATTGAGTTTTAAGGATATCCGCCGAAATGGATATCATATTGAGACAACAAGTGAAGGAGAAATTGAGTACCCTCACATTACGAGTATAATCTTGGGTAATAAAATTGTATTAGAAAAATTACCGGCCTTTTCCTCCGGTTTGTACTACACAAGAATTAAAACAATTGAAACAAATGCGGTCATTAACCAAAAGCTTTCAGATCACAATAACTTTGTTGTTTGGCATGACGGTTAGGTCATCCCGGATCGATAATGATGCGAAGAATAGTTGAGAATTCATGTGGACATCCATTGAAGAGCCCGCAGATTCTTCAATTGAAAGATTTCCCATTTGCTGCTTGTTCTCAAGGTAAGTTAATTATTCGACCATCACCAGCTAAGATAGGGATTGAATCCCTTACTTTTCTGGAACGAATACAAGGTGATATATGTGGACCAATACATCCATCATGTGGACCTTTTAGATATTTTATGGTTTTAATTGATGCATCAACTAGGTGGTCACATGTATCTTTATTATCAACTCGCAACCTGGTGTTTGCGAGGTTACTTGCTCAATTAATTAGATTACGAGCACATTTTCCAGATTATCCCATCAAGACAATTCGTCTTGACAATGCTGGTGAATTTACTTCCCAAACTGTCAATGATTATTGTATGTCTATTGGGATAAGTGTTGAACATCCTGTAGCACACATTCATACACAAAATGGCCTTGCAGAATCATTATTAAGCGTCTTCAATTGATTGCAAGACCATTACTAATGGAATCAAAACTCCCAATATTTGCTTGGGTTATGCTATTTTACATGCGGCAGCACTAATTCACATCAGGCCAACAAGTTATCATAAGTCCTCCCCTTTACAATTGGTTTTTGATCAGGAACCAAATATTTCCCATCTAAGAATTTTTGAATGTGTTGTATATGTTCCAATTCCTCCACCACAACGTACTAAGATGGGTCCTCAAAGGAGGTTGGGAATATATGTTGGATATGAATCTCCATCTATAATTAAATATTTAGAACCATCAACATGGGATTTATTTACAGCTAGATTTGCTGATTTTCATTTTGATGAATCAGTCTTCCCAACCTTAGGGGGAGAAAATAGGCATCTGAAAAAGAGATAAGTTGGAATGAATTATCATTGTCTCATCTTGATCCTCGTACAAAACAATGCGAATTAGAAGTTCAAAATATAATTCATTTACAAAGTTTAGCAAATCAATTGCCAGATGCATTTACTGACCCAAAGAGAGTGACAAAGTCACATATACCAGCTATTAATACTCCAATTAAAATTGATGCCCTAGAAGAACAACCTTTTGTTGCCAATGAATCTAAAGCACGCTTGAAGCATGGTAGACCAGTCAGTTCCAAAGATAAGAATCCTCGAAAAAGAAAAGGAGCAAAGATTCAAGATGGCTAGGTCGAGGAAATTGTAACTCAGAAGAGTTTACAAAGAGCCCTTAGACATGACTAACATTACAGTTCCAAAAGAAAGTCAGGTACCTAAAATTACTGAAAATGAAGAGATCTCGATAAATTATGTCATGTCAAGAAAAATATGGAACCGAAATAAAATCGACGTCGATGATGTTTTTGCATACAATGTAGCGCTAGATGTTATGAATGATGACGAGGATCTTGAACCAAGGTCTATTGAGGAATGTAAGCATAGACATGATTGGCCAAAATGGAAAGACGCAATTGAGGTAGAATTGAAATCTCTTGAAAAGAGAAATGTTTTTGTACCAGTAGTCTGTACACCTGATGGTGTAAAACCAGTGGGTTACAAATGGGTCTTTGTGCGAAAACGAAATGAAAAAGGTGAAATTGTGAGACATAAAGCACGTCTAGTTGTACAAGGTTTTTCGCAAAGACCTGGTATTGATTATGAAGAGACATACTCCCCTGTGGTGGATGTGACTACTTTTCGATTTCTAATTAGTCTAGCAATAAAAGAGGGATTCGACTTGCGTCTAATGGATGTCGTTACAGCCTATTGTATGGCCCACTGGATAATGACCTTTATATGAAACTCCTAAAAGGATTTAAACTGCCAGAAGAATGTTATTCTAGTTCTCGAGAACATTACTCAATCAAATTAAACAGATCTCTATATGGATTAAAACAATCTGGTCTCATGTAGTATAACCGCCTTAGTGAATATTTGTTAAATGAGGGATATAAGAATGATCCCGTTTGCCCATGCATTTTTATAAAGAGATCTAGATTTGAGTTTGTTATTGTTGCGGCATATGTTGATGATCTGAATATCATTGGAACTCCTGAAGAGATTTCAAAGGCAGTAGAGTACTTGAAGAGAGAATTTGAGATGAAAGATCTTGGAAAGACAAAATTTTGTCTTGCGTTACAGATAAAACATTTAAAGGACGAGATTCTTGTGCATCAAATAACTTATATAGAAAAGGTGCTAAAACGATTTTATATGGACAAAGCACATCTGTTGAGCACCCCAATGGTTGTGAGATCACTTGATGTAAATAAAGACCCGTTTCGACCTTGGGAAAATGATGAGGGGATTCTTGGTCTTGAAGTACCATACTTGAGTGCAATTGGAGCAATAATATATCTCGCTAGTCATACACGACCTGATATATCATTCTTTGTTAACTTATTAGCGAGATATAGCTCTTGTCCAACCCGAAGGCATTGGAATGGGATTAAACATGTACTTCGTTACCTACAAGGTACAAAGGATATGGGTTTGTATTTTCCTAACCTACCCAAAACAGATTTGATTTGTTTTGTAGATGCAGGGTACTTATCTGATCCTCATAATGCTCGATCACAAACTAGATATGTATTCACATCTGGTGGCACCGCCATTTCATGGCGTTCCATGAAACAAACTATAGTAGCCACATCTTCTAATCATGCTGAAATTTTGGCAATACATGAGGCTAGTCGTGAATGTGTATGGTTAAGGTCTGTAATTCAGCACATACGAGGAGCTTGTGGTTTATCTTCAAGAAAAGAGGCACCAACGGTCTTATATGAGGATAATGCAGCATGCATCGCCTAACTGAATGAAGGATATATCAAAGGTGATAGAACAAAACACATTTCACCGAAGTTCTTTTTCACTCATGACCTTCTGAAGAATGGTGATATAAATGTTCGAAAAATCAGTTCAATTGAAAATTTGGCAGATTTATTAACAAAGGCACTTCCTACCACTACATTTGAGAAGTTAGTCCACAATGTTGGATTGCGTCGACTCAAAGATCTCAAGTGATATAATCATGAGGGGGAGTAAATACACGCTGTACTCTTTTTTTCCTTAACCATGGTTTTGTCCCACTGGGTTTTCCTGGTAAGGTTTTTAATGAGGTAGCATCTCATGTGTATTTTGAAGAATAATGTACTCTTTTTTCTTCACTAGGGTTTTGTCCCACGGGGACAGGGTTTTTCCTAGTAAGGTTTTAATGAGGCATATTCTTTAGTAATGGACATCCAATGGGAAGTGTTATGAATAGTCATAAATATGGATGTCCATTCATCCCTCATACTCTTCATAACTTCCCTTAATTAAGTTTATAACTTTCTCTTAATTAAGTTTGTAACTATTCATCTTCCATCTTTATTCATGTATTTGTGAAACCTATAAATAAAAGCTCACCATCCAAGTATTGAACACACTTAAAGAATAAGAAAATCTCTCTTCTTGCTCTCTCTCTTTGTGTTCTTTCTATAATTTATAAGATTTTTTTTAATTATAATTTCTTTTGTTCTAAATTTTATAATATAATAAGATTAAATTTAACATTTTACATATTAATTTTTTTTTTCAAGCTTCCTTTCTTTTCGTTTACCTTAAATTGAAATTTTAAAAAAACTGAATAAATCAAAAAAAAAAAAAAGTGCTTACTCCCCTTCCTTTCATTTCCCTAGCTATAAAATTTTTCCTTTACAATTTTTTAATTTTATTTTACTTTGCTTTCCTTTTTCTTTTTTTTTTTTTTTTTTTCTTTCCCACTCCCAATCCTAGGGTAAAAGACGATGCATGAAACAGTTCCTGATTTCGTCCTGAAAACCTGGCAAGAAAAACCTTGTTTTCAGTTTATATGATCAACTGAACGTGTCTTGTCAAGTGAAAAACATAGTAATCCTCGAAGAACACAGTCTTCACTCTTCAGGAATTATTGCAAAGTCTGTCCCTCCCGATGATAGATGCCTTCCAGGAAAAGCTACAGGTAAGTTATGTCTGTAATGGGAGAGCTGTCCACAAAAACTAGAGCTATGGCTTTCTACAGTGGACAGAGAGACCATGACAGACTCTACTTTACGCCCACAACGCCCCAGTTTTTTAAGGTACTGCTCACGGATGCTGTTCAGCATGGGAAACTGGTGAGTAATCTTTTCTCCATCTTAAACCATGGTTTTGATTGTGATTTTAGTGTCTGCTTTATCCCATGAATATCTTGTTTCTAAATCTGTAAGATTCCTGTCTGTATTCTTTTTGCCAATTTAACACTGTTCCTTTCTTGTGTGATGGTATTCCATGATTATCCTTTCTGGGTGAGGATAATTGGTGTCTGCAGTCTTTTTTTTTTCTTCTTAAAGTTTAGGAGATGAGAGATTATCACATCTCCAATATATTGTCAATCTATCACTTGGGTTTATAAATATATTGGAGATTCGAAACTGAGTGCCAAATTCGAATTTTAATCACATGTGCCAACTTCAGTTGGCAGTCTTTTGTAGTCTTTGACAGAAGAATAATGTGCCCAAATTTTCAGTTCCTTCATTGGTGATGCATCATCATCAACGAAGGATATGCTACATAAATTAATATATAAATTCAGGTTATATCACGTCCCAACAAAATTCTCATTTTGGTTTATTTCATAAAATTGAATTAGTTTTAATGATTGACTGTCCAAACCTATTGCCATTCTCCTTTTTTATTCGAGTTTGAGACCGACTATGTTTTCGTATAACACTTAACACAAGCGGAATTCATTGGTGATGCATCATACTAATAAATATTGCTTTAACCTACCATAGATTAGAAAACAGTGACTGAATGGTCATTTTAATTAAAAGAGAATCAAATGTAAGTTTACTTCTATATTGATTTATGTTGATGCTGGATGCATGCCTAGTTTCTTTGTAGGAATACGTTTTAATTGAGGTTTTATGCAGAAAATTCCAACAAAGTTTGTAAGAAACCATGGAAGTGAAATTTCAAGCCCAGTATATCTCAAGGTCCCAAGTGGTGCAATCTGGCAAGTAGAATTGGCGAAGTCTAATGATGAGATTTGGCTGCAGAGTGGCTGGAGAGAATTTGTAGAATATCACTCTCTAGAGTTGCAATACATTGTGCTTTTTAGATATGAAGGGAATTCTCTGTTCAATGTAGTCATATTTGATAAGAGTGCTACAGAGTTAGAATACCCAATTAAAAGCTCTCAGGCTGGAATTCACAATTTCAATGGACAATCTCAAGGGCAAGCAACAGAAGAAGAAGATGCCTCTATTGAAATCTTGGATGACATGCCACCAAGCAAGAAAAGAAGGGAAAAATCACCATTGCCATGTCCTCGGCCGAGTAGGAAGATGAGAATCCATTCAAATGCTAATAGAACTGAGAGCAATGCAAAACTAAATACTTTGGCCTCAAAAGTTAAATGTGAAGACACCATAGTTAGTGAGAATTCGTTGGAAGTTCCCAAGAGAAGTGGAAGTTCACCTTGGCATACTCAAGGATCTAGTGGTATGGCCTTAGTTTTGTGTACCTTTTTCTTTTGGTTCAATTCAAGAAATTGCTTACGTAAATTTCTTTTACCTTTTTTTTTTTTTCTGTTTATTTCAGCTAGAGGATCCAATGCGGCTAGGAAATGTAATGGAGAGGTGAATGCTAGTCGGAAACACAGACATAGAAGGTGGCAGAAAACATTGGCAGGCAATGAGAAAGCTAAAGCTTTGCAAAGAGCTAGTTCCTTCAAGTCCCAAAATCCCTTTTTCAAGGCTGTCATGCAACCATCATCTGTTACTAGCAGATACAGAATGGTAAGCCTTGAATTTGAAACCTGCTAGACCATGACAAATCTGTAGACTCAAGTTTGCATTTGAAACATGTTCTTGAGGCAGAAGTTGGCAGATAATAGCAGCATTATCAAAATTTTCCACTCTTTTTTGAAACAATAATTTATCTTTCATTTCTCTTTTCCTTGCAGTACATACCACTGAAATTTAGCCGGAAACATTTGCTAAAGAAGCGTGGCAAAGTCCTTTGTGTTGTCGATGGGAAATCTTGGCATATGGAGTTGGTGAAATATAATAGTGAAAACAAGAAACATTTTAAAAGTGAACTCTGCAATGGTTGGATGGAATTCTCTCGTGATAACAATTTGAATGTTGGGGATGTTTGTGTTTTTGAGCTGATCAAAGGCGCTGAAATCACATTTAACGTAGTTGTCTTTCGCAGGGAAGTTGAGGACTCGGAATCACTAGGTGAGTGCATTTTTGTTACAAGTTAATTCTGCATTCCACCTCTCACATACTTAGATGTTCAAACCCTTTTTGAAATCATAAGAATAGAGTTTACCATGTACTAACTGTTAAGACACAGAAAAAGCTTGGTAATTGATCATTAAGTCTTCAAGCTATGCATGACATTCTTGACTAATAAACAAATAAGTTTCTATGATCCCATTCAATCTATTTATGCAGACATGTTGAAATCCTCTGTTTCTTTTGAGTCAGATGATGGAAATGGTGCTAGTCTAGTCAAATCCAAGAAAAGCTCGGTAACTTTTTATGCTAGCAGAAGTAAAGGTGCAATTTCTAGCCCTCAAAACGAACTTGCAGCTCAAAAATCTCAACTCCCTCAAGGTGAACCAAGATTTTAACTTGCTTACATCCTTCAATTTATAGAAAACAGTAGTAACTCTTATATATTAACTTTGTGCAGGCAATTTTAATCAAGTGAGATGCCAGAAAACTGCTGGTTCGCAGGATGGTCAAGGAGCTTCATCTCCTAGAACTCTAGCTGTCTTTGCAGGTTCCAGAAATTTTGCCCCAGAGGATCCAAATTGCAAAGTTCTTGTGAGATCATGCCACTTGACGCATGGCAGTTTGGTATGCATGATTTTCTCATTGTTTTTTCCCTTCTATGATTATAGCCATCAAGAAACTGAAATATTGATAGTAATCAGGTATTTATTGCATGCAGAATTTGCCACTTGCGTTTGCCAAGAGATTTGTTATGCCGAAAACCAGGATGGTAACCCTTCGAGTTGCAGAAAGGTTATGGCATGTGAAGCTAAAATCCTATGGTTGGAGATCCTTTTTAACAAGTGGTTGGAGTGTATTTGCAAGGGATAACTCTCTACTACCAGATGACACATGTGTCTTTGAGCTGATTAATAAGAATGATGCTCTGCTGAGAGTTTCCATCTTGAAACATGCAGGTTAAATAGAACTTTACATAGAATTTCAGTAGTTACACAATCCAGATAAATCTATGGAAGACTCAATCTCACCTAGCATGGATTTCAAGATAGACAGACAGGCAGACATTGTTTTTTCATGTTTCTTAATGCATATTGTTTCCCATCTATTGAATGGAAATCTAAGATAAGTTCACACTCTTGAACAGAACATCCATCTCACAAAGGTAGATATAGAAATGAAAACTCATCTTCCTCCACATTGTTTCCCATCTATCTAATGGAAATCTAAGATAAGTTCACACTCCTGAACAGAACATCCATCTCACAAAGGTAGATATAGAAATGAAAACTCATCTTCCTCAAAACCGTTAAAATCTTCGGATATGTGCTTCATACACACAACAGAAAAACATAGATGAAAAGTCATCCATCTTACAAATGTATAAGTTCACACTTTCATGATTATTTCATGTAAAATACCAAAATTTTGGCACGTCTAATACAAAATATTTTTTTTAGCTTTTACCAAATTTATATACATTTTTTTACCAAATCTAAACCCGTTTCACCTTTTTTTTTTGTCGTTTTGCTGACAAAATATAACTAAATTAACTAACATTCACTTGTTTGCTGACAAAATATAACTAAGTTCTTACACTCCAGCTCTTCAGATATAACTGTATCTGATCGCACAACACCCTCTCTCTCTCTCTCCCTCCCTGGTTCAACGAAAGAGAAACAAGAAGAACCCTTGAAGCAAGTTCTCTTTCATGGCGTCAATTCTATTCTTTAGTCTCACACTCTTTTCTTTCTCATCCTTTGCTTTTGCCTCTTTGAAAACCTTGTCTGATGCTGCAGCCGTTCTGTCAGACTCTGGTTATCAATCTATAGGGCTAACTCTTTACCTCGCCTCCAAGACTCTCAACATTGAAGCATCCATAGCAACCATCTTTGCTCCCCTGGAAACTGCTTTTGTTCAGTCAGGCCAGCCTTCTCTTTTTCAACTTAGGTATCATATCTCCCCCTCAAGACTCTTCCTTATGGCTCAAGAATACCTACATTGTTATCAAATCATCCTTTGATCGTCACTCCTGTTAAGAGTTCTGATGCCAGGACGTCCATTAACAATGTCTTGATCCAAAAATCAATAGTTTTCGATGATGGGAAACTGATTATATACGGAATAGATGACTTCTTTGATCCATCTTTTGAGACCCTTTGTTGTTTGGCTATGGCTCCAAGTCCTGTTTTGAGTTCTGAAACCACTGCTGATTCATATGTCCAAGATCCAACTGACTTTGAAGTTGATCTTTATGATCAGGCTTCAAATCTGTTGATGTCCAGTGGTTATACAAAGATGGCCACGTTTCTTGGAATCCAACTAGGAGGGTTCATTTCTCAGACGAGACTGACAGTCTTTGCACCACTTGATGAAGCAATGGAAGCAGGCGCCAAAGTTTTTAGCGGTTATTCAGGTATGTTCCGGCGACATGTTGTTCCATGGTTGCTTTCATGGAAAGATTTGACTGAGCTCGAAGATGGAACAGTCTTGTCTACTTTCTCAGAAGGGTTCATTATCAATGTGACCAAATCAGGTGATATCATTCTGCTTAATGATGTTCCAGTGATATTCCCTGACATGTACAAAAGCAATTTCCTAGCTGTGCATGGCCTTATTCAGTTGATCATGCCACCAGAAAAGAAAGAACTAGTGGAGGAATCTTTATCAGAACTTGGGGATTATGGTGATAATCTGCCGAAGTTCGAATATGAAGCGCCATAAAAGCTTCTGTTTAGAGCACTTAACTGATATGATTCATGTTACTAGCTGATAATTGTAAGTATTAGCAACATGGATGAGAGTATTTTGAGTTGAAATCAAGTACTTGTTGGATTAAGACTTGTGTTTCTGTTGACATTCAAGGAAACTGAATGTTGAATTGAGGCAATAGTTCAGAAATATCATACTAGCTTTCGCGAAACTTGAGATTTGCTCACTCAACCACATTAACATTGATATAAGAGGCTCTTATGCTAGCTGATGTGACTAAATACAGGATTAATCGATTATAACTAAGTACATTGGTAGCCAGATACAATTCTAGGAGAACAAAAAGATCTTCGCCATCATTTTTCTTTTCTGCAGCCATATTGATTTATACATCACTTCCTACCTTTAAAACTGGACATTTGAGGATCATTTGAGCCAGTTTCAGGAGAGGAAGATTGTAGCCTAAATCTATAGCTGGTGTTCGTATCCTCCTCCTTTGATTTTCCAGAGAAACTTGCCATTGCCAACTCCCTTAGTTTCTTCATATCATTATTTGGATCAAATTTAAGTCCCTTTCTCCGTGTGCTTTCGCCTGGTTTCTGCATAAGAGTTGTATCTGCAGTTGTGCCTGTTGCTTGAATGATTGGTGAGACAGGACTGAGCAGAGGGACTACCGTTGCAGTCATGGAACTAAATTGGCCGACGTGAGGTTCCCTGCGATCATTTCTTACAAATTCAGTTTCCCTACTTTGAGGAAGGACCGGAGCTAAGACCGATTTTGCTTGTGAAGAACCAGGTATGACTCTTGACCAATGCTTCCTTGGGAGGAAGGGCAACAGAAGACCCTTAGCAGCAAACTTAAAGCCAAGTTTAAAAGAATTCTCATGTGGCTGAGACAGTTTTATAAGGCATTTTATCAGTGCATACCACTCATTTATGAGTTGAGAAACAAAGGAAAGGAAAAGGAGAGCCAGCATTAGAAATCCACAAGTTTTTGCTCTGATTGAATTTGATTTGTTCATGCTGATGGACAGACCAAAGACACCGGCTTCACTCAACAGAGAAATGCTTTCCACAATGTAAACTCCCCTTCTGATGTGTGGTTTGAGAGTGAATAAACATATGAACTGCACCAGTGTGATCGTCAATGCGTAAAGGCTTTGGCTTGAGCTGTGTGATGAGTAGGATCCAGCAATTACTCCCAGACAGACTCTTCTTAAAAGATCAAGAATAATATAGGAGGATCTAGCACAACCTAAGAACTTCATAGACAAAGGAACTTTCGTTTCTTCATGGCTATCATCTGAGCTGACAGCCCTCATTCTTCCAATTCCATTTTGGCCACTTTCAACCCACCTAGGCATAGTGTTTGTATCATTCTGGTCGACAAAAACAAACACCGGAGGACCCTTTTGATCCTCGAACAGAATGCCAAACCGAGAAAGGAATGATGAAGGCAGTCCATCAATATAAAACCATCTTCCACAATCAGGCCTTCCCACAATGAAGAACCATAGTTTCCTGTGCCATTGCTGCTCTGTGGTGGCATGTCTGATTTCTTTGTATTGAGCAAGGTTGCCAGTGAAGACTGCAATAGTGAGGAAAAGGCATACAGATAAAATAAATGCTGCAGGCACGGCCAGCAACAAAGCTCCAGTTATGATCCCCTCAACTGTACCGCCTATCAATCATACATACCTTTAGTTCATGGAACATCAGGATAATCTATTGAAACCAGAAGCCGTAGCTATAATTTCTCACCTTTTATTACAAATGCAGAGGACTGAGAGATACATGGTAGCATGAGAATTAAAAGGAGGAGCTCGAACCTCGGAACTGAAAGTATCCCTTGCGCTGCTGTCCCCATTCTCCATCTTAAGAAAACTAACAGTACAAAATGAACTGTTAGCAAGCAACCGGCCCCTATGCTAAGCCAGAACAAGTTCATTGCCAAGTCCTGCCACCTGTTAACGAAATAGCAGTTCTCTAATTGCTAGAAAAAATTAACTGAATAACTTGTTTTAAAATTAGTCATCTTATGTCACAAAATTAGAAGTTATAATATGTATCTACCCTTTGTAATTCTGCAATTTCTTGACAACATTGCTAGCAGACAATGGCTCTCCTCTCTGCACAACAAGGAATAGAAATGTAAGGTTCTCATTTAAAAGCATAACATTAACACCATACAGAAAATACCAACCAAGAAAAAGGTGAAATATTCATTTGAACTAAGAGGTAGCCCAAAAGGAGTATTTTCTTTGCTTATGTTGTGCCTTCCATGGAGCCAACTGAACTTTGGGTCAAGTTGAGTTGGAAATAGTAACTTTGGTCGCATGTAAAATGAGCTATTTAAGCCCATGTCATGGTAAGCTGTCCCACGAGAAAGGCATCTGCTAGACCAGCTGCTGCATCTCTTTAGGAACCTCCCTTGATCAAAATAAACATTGTTAGGCCAAATTGAACAGTCATTCCTTTTCCATGGAAGTTTCTGTCGAGGTATGAGCCACCTGAGACCTTTTGTTGTCTCAGAATATTCAATTGGTTGGTCAGCTAATATCCAGTCTGAAAGAACAAACACTTGCAGGTGGCCTATAATTCCCTGTAATGAAAATTTTCAAATCAGAACTCTGAGCTTAAACGATGACACAAGAACTTGTAATGTTCTGGTACAAATCTGAATATGGAGAAACTTGTTAGCATGTTGACACCATCAAGCTACTGACATTGCTTACATGTAGATTCACTGATGGATCAGAAGCAACAAAATTATTACTTGCAATTGCTCCAAGATTTGTGGACGAAAACGAAAGAGCAGCAGCAGCTAGTGTTGTTGCTAAGACTCCAGCAGTCACAAATGAATGTAATGCTGTTGATATTGCAGGTGTTGAATCTGTGTACGCATAAGAACCAAGAATTTCAGAAATACTAATCATGCCATACAATATTCTTCTAACATGAACAATGTCCACATATTAGTAAGAAAAAGTAATTTCTTACAGTGAATCATTTCAAGTCTATTAGATGCCTTATTCATATTTCCCGAAATATCAGTGACTTTCCCCTCAGGAATGCTAATTGACACCATGTTATTAACTACCGCCAGGACAGTCAATGAGTAAAGAGCTCTTGAAAGTTCCTTAAACCTACATGAACAACAATGTTGTTAAGATGCATGAAGTTAGATGCATCATTAGAATACATGATTGCTTCAGATAATGAAAGTTTGGATCACCATATGCACCTGCCTTATGAGTCCCCCTCCATTCACTTCTATCATGGAGGCTTCAAAACCAAAAACCGGCTTTGTGAACTCAATTATTACGTTGATATTGGAATCCTTCGTAACATTTTGTGAACTGGTACTTAGGCCTACTCCAGGCTTCGTGCAATCTTAGACAAAAATTCATCAATTAGTTATGCTGTAGGCTAAGAAAAATAAAAATTGGACTAAGTCTTCAATGAGGCTAAAAAGTGGAAAAAATATACCATAGAGGAAAGTAACTGGGCAACAGGTGAGACAGTAGTGCCTGTTTTGCCAATCAATAAGCCAGCTTGTAGTTTGATTGTGATGATTTCAGTTTCTGATGCAATGTTCTTGAGCTACAAATTAGTTAAGATGTTAGATTCTATCCATAGTGATGGTATTGTGAGTTTGGTTGGTTGCTTACAGTGAAAACAAATCGGCGATTTCCATGAGTTCTCTCATGAACAGGTATTAGACTACAGAATTCACATCTAACGCATTTAGAATCTGCTCTGTTGAATTCACGACTGGAATGCTAAAATCCAAGTACACCTCCAAATCATCCGTTCTGTTGGTTGCAAAAACAGTTCTAGGAACCCCATTGATGGCCAACTCATATGATGGAAGTAATGACCAAAGGTCAACCAGCACAGGTCTTCTATCTAAGATAAGTTATGGAGATACAAACAACACAAGTTTAAAAGTCAGATTTTGTTCAGAATATCAATGCACAAAGTTCTAAACTGATGCCTCACCAAAGTGAATGATTGTGGTGGAAGCATTGCTCCTTGTAAAGTTGTTTCCAGCCTGGTCCTGACAAAAGCCATCTGCCATTCTAACCACTACGCGGCCATATTTACTGTTCGAGGATAGAACTAGTAGGAGGCTGTATTTGATGTTAGGTTTGATGATGCTTAGCGAGGATGCCTGGACATGAGCTGGACCATCTACAATAACCTACAAAATGAAGTGTTCTCAGTTTAAGCATGAAGCTTCTGTTGTTTGCCATGCAAAGTAAAGGCTGGAAAACTCATCTCACATTCAAGAAATTAACAAGCTCCAAGCAGAAGCACCCCACTTACATCACAGTTTGATGAGTTCACACACTTCAATCCACCAAGTCCAGTACTGCAAGCTTCACTGAACATAATGCCAACCGTAATTTTTTCCGCACCGGTGTAATTCTGTTCACTGGAAATAATTGCTGTAGGTGGGATTGTATCTGAAACAATAAAAACACACACACAAAATTAGATTCCTATAAACAAGAGTCTAAACCATAATCGAAATACGGTTCATTTTTTTGTAAGATCATTGCATTATTGAAACAATTAACATCTTCTGAATCAATTGACTCAGTGACAGTAAAAAGGTTGCTAGTCAGCACAAGAAGCCTGCAACTCCTCAGTGATAAAGATATAAGGCTGTTGTAATTACTCACCGATAAACCATGAATAAGCTGAAGAGTTTTTCTCTCCATTTTGGGTTGTAACATTGACAAGGAAGTTGTGCTCATGATTTGCAGTTAAGTTTTTCAGTATTGCTCTATTAACATGACACGGTCTCAATCTCTGGCCATCCAACTGCTCAAGAACGAAGTTAAAATCTTTTAGAAATTCACTATAAATAGACCCCCTTAAAGCTAAACATTCAAGGCCAACCCCTGCAGAAGGATTTCAACTCTCTAAGAACAATTGAAAATGTTAGAAGCAGAGAAAGTAACCCTAAACTGCTAACATTTTAGCTTGTTTAAGCTAGCTACGGTCTTGAGTAGATAGCCAAGCAACTCAGTTCAGTAGTTCAGTACAAATTGGAGGATCTCAAGAGTCAACCATGACTGAGATAAATCACGATGAAGAGAGAAGTGATACCTCACAAGCAAAAGCACAACTATTGTTCCTGCAAGCATTAGAACCATCAGGCCTTTCAACCGAGTAGCGAAAAACAGCAGTAGAGAACCTTGACCATGGTGGGGGAGTTTGATCAAAATGAATGTGAACTGCTGAATCAGCAAAGTTCAGTGCACCGACCACCATTACTGCAACACAAACACCAAGTTTAAGAAACTTGAACGACCCCATTTCAGGAATTGCCATCTACTTCATACTTCATCCTACAAAAACAAGAGAAACAAGAAGAGAAGTTTTAAGTTGTTGAGAGCTACATTAAACAGCTTTCTATCTGATGCTCTCATTTAAGTCGAAAAGCTACAGAAAAGTTCAGGTCAACCACCGCAACCATAGCAGTCAGTCTCATTAACTGCTGACATAAAGAAGTTCACATTCCTGAATAGCTACCACTCTGACCTTGCTATCTTCAATTTAATGAAAATGGTATTTTCTTCTACTTTTTCCCTGGTAATTCTTTCACTTGTGAAAGTAAAAGAAGTTAATATTGACCCCATTACTGTCTGCAGCATTTGCTGCTCTCATTGACAGATAAACTTTGTGGTACTCAGCTGTCAGAACCTCACATTTACACTAAAAAGACAACTAAATCTCCCTCCATTTCCCAAGCACATTTTGTGATTTCTTCATCAACGGATTTATACCAAAATATTCAATTGAAAATTCGATTTGATTAATACTCATAAATACTCAATTTAAGTATTATAATAGAAAGTCAATCTGTACCAAAAACAATAATAGTTAGCAAGTTGAATTAAGTTCTTCTTTTCATAAGATTAAATTAATATCTTTTTGGTACATTTTCCTTTGAAGAAGCATCTTTTTGGAACACATTTCAATTGGAAGTAGCCTTAACAAATTGACTATGGTGTTAATTCCATATATCAAAATGTATAACGAAATGAAAATTTAAAGCACAAACTCGTAAAATAAAACCAAATTGACAACCATGAAATTTAATTTACCCTTTGGTTTATTATTTTTTTCTTGCCATGCGTAAACGCAGGTGACAAAACACTTACCATGGCTAATGCTAGAGATGGCAATTAATGTATAAAATCGGTGTTTATGTTAAATGGTAAAATCATATTTATATCATGTAAAATACGAAAGTCGAAGACCTATACAAATACAATACCATTGCTGATATAAATCTCACCTAAAGAAGATGAGGTTCAACAAAGAACACGAAGAACACACGAAGAAGAATAAGAACAAGTCAATAACGCAGCAGATTTAAACAAATAATTAAAGATAAGAATTAAGACCTGTTGTGTAGAAACACAAGAACTTATGGTATTGGACCTAGACCCTTTGCTTAGAAAAAGCAAAAACTTAAGGTATAAATTGATAGAAGGTAAAAAAACGTCACAAGAAAGACCATGATAAGTTCAAGAATTCTCAAGAGAACCAAAAAGAAAAAGTCCACGATCATCACGAGCATGACTTGAGTTTTATGAGCTTGATGGGCCTCTATCATTTGCTTGATCTCATTTACAGAAGATGCGCATTTCTTTCAATCTGTTGTAGGATGAGGAAAGAACTGGAAAAGAACAGAAAAGTAGCAGAAGGCAGAGAGAAAATATGCAGGGAAAACCACCAGCTACATTCATTTTTGCTTAGTTTATACAAAAAGTATTAGGTGTAGCAGTTAAGACATATCTCCTTGAAATAAGGAGTTTCACAAATTTACACCTAAGTTCAACTAACATCATCACTGATACAAGCAAGTGGTACAACAGAACACAAAATGATCCCTAGAGTACCATGGAAAAATCTCATTGTCTAACACTCCTCCTTGAGATTTTTCTTTGAGACTCCAAGCTTAGTCCTGAGAAACTCAAACCTTCCCCTTGAAAGAGCTTTGGTCATAATATCAGCAATTTGGTCTTCAGAGTTGCAATACTTTAGCTTGACCTCACCAACCTTTTCAGCTTCTCTGATTGCATGGAACTTAACATTTATATGCTTGGTCCTTCTATGCTGAACAGGATTGTTTGTGATAGCTATAGCAGATTTGTTGTCAACCCAGATTATAGTAGCTTCATTCTGGTTTAGCTCCAAATCTGTCAAAACTTTTCTAAGCCATATGGCTTGATTAGCTGCTGCTGCGGCAGAAATATACTCAGCTTCAGCTGAGGATTGAGCCACCACATCTTGCTTCCTTGAATTCCAGGAGAAAACACCACTTCCAAAAGAAAAAACATAACCTGAAGTGCTTTTGGAGTCATCCACACTTCCTGCCCAGTCACTATCAGCATATCCTTGAAGCTTGTTGCTTTCATTCTTTGAGTACCATAAACCATAATCATCAGTACCTCTAATGTATCTCAAAATTCTTTTAGCTGCACCATAGTGAACTTGACTAGAAGATTGCATGAATCTTGAAAGCAAACTTGCTGAGTACATCAAATCAGGTCTGGTGGCAGACAAATACAACAAACTCCCAATTAAGCTTCTGTAAACAGCAGTGTCAGCTTTGTTTGCAGCATCATTCTTTGATAGTTTCTCATTAACCACCAAAGGTGTAGCTACTGATTTACACTTCTCCATATTAAATTTCTTCAAAATTTCCAAAGCATATCTCCTTTGTGAGATGAAAATTCCAGCATCAACCTGATGGAATTCTATTCCAAGGAAATATCTCATTTTACCTAAGTCAGACATCTCAAACTCTTTCTTCATATCCAACTTGAATTGCTTCAGAGAGCCTTCATCAGCACCTGTGACTAACAAGTCATCCACATATAATGACACAATAACCTGCACTTCACTTCCAAGCTTCTTTACATATAAAGTAGCTTCACTTTCACTTCTTTTAAAGCCTTGCTGAAGGAGATAGGCATCAATCCTGCTGTACCAAGCCCTTGGTGCCTGTTTTAACCCATAAAGAGCCTTGTGCAGCTTGTAGACCTTCTCTTCACTGCCTGCAACTTGAAAGCCTTCTGGTTGCTCAACATATATATCTTCTTCAAGCAACCCATTTAAAAAAGCTGATTTTACATCCAAATGATAAATTTTCCATCCCATCTTGGCTGCCAAGGCTACTAAAAGCCTTATTGTATCATGCCTAGCTACGGGAGCAAAAGTATCTGAAAAATCAACTCCTTGCTGCTGTGAATATCCTTTGACAACCAGCCTAGCTTTAAGTTTGTTTATAGAGCCATCTGGATTTAGTTTGGTTCTGTAAACCCACCTTACTCCAATCACCTTTTGATAGCTTGGTCTATCTACAAGCTGCCAGGTTTCATTTTTCTGTATCATATTGATCTCCTCCTCCATTGCAGCCCTCCATCCATCCACTTTTACAGCTTCAACATAGCTTGAAGGTTCTAATGCAGCTATATTACACCTGGCATAGACCTCTTCCATGGTTCTTGTACCTCTGACTGGAACTTCTGTATCACTGTCAAATTCATCATTTTGTTCTTGTGGAAGTTCAGGCTGGATATGAGTTACAACTTCTTCTTTCTCCCAATTCCACCTTGCATACTCATCAAACTTCACATTCCTACTAACCAGAAATTTTCCAGATTTCACATTGTAAATCCTGTAGCTTTTGGAGTTGCTACTATATCCCAAGAGAATCCCCACTTCTGCCTTTTGATCTAATTTGTCTCTTTTAACATCTGGTACATGAACATAGCAAACACAACCAAATATTCTTAGGTGCTCAAACGAAGGTTTTACTCCATGCCAAGCTTCGTAAGGAGTTTTGCCTGCCAAAGCTCTTGTAGGTAGCATGTTCAATAGATATACTGAGGTATTGACTGCCTCAGCCCAAAACTTCTTAGGCAAGTTCTTTTCAAACAGAAGACACCTAGCCATTTCCATAGTTGTTCTGTTTTTCCTTTCACTCACACCATTTTGTTGAGGAGTGTAAGGAATAGTCAGCTGATGTTCAATCCCAGCTTGCTCACAAAGCTTGTTGAACTCTCCTGAGGTGTACTCAGCTCCATACCATTATCTGACCTAAGCTTTAGAATTTGATAGCCAGATTGCTTCTCAACCAGAGTCTTAAACTTTTGAAAGGCAGCAAACACCTCAGACTTTTGTTTCAAGAAAAACACCCAACACATTCTTGTGAAATCATCAATAAACAGCAAAAAATATTTGTTGTCATTCAAGGATGGTGTCCGCATTGGACCACACACATCAGTATGAACCAGCTGCAACTTCTTTGAAGCTTTCCAATTTGTTTTGGATGGAAATGGCAGCTTGTTTTGCTTGCCATATTGACATACAGCACAAATACCATCTTTCTCATGTATGCTAGGCAAGTTTTCAACTAAGTTATTCACTTCCATATGCTTTAAGGTTGAATAACTAAAATGGCCTAGCCTTTTGTGCCATAGTTCAGATTCATCTACTACACAGGAGTAAGCATGCATTTTTGCTTGTTTCCATTCAATTAGGAAACTCTTTTCTTTCATCTTGACTGACATCAATTCATAACCAGAAGGATCAAAAATGATGCATGACATATTTTTAAAATGCAAGACATAATCCTTTTCAAGCATTTGTCCTACACTCAAAAGATTTTGACTGATTTCAGGCACAAACAACACATCATGAATTAGTTTTGTACCTGAAGAAGTTTCCACTGCAACAACACCTTTTCCCTTGACCTCAACATATTCTCCATTACCAATCTTCACTTTTGAGTTGTAGGAGTTATCCAACTCCTTGAAAATGCTAGCATCATGAGTCATATGATTAGTACATCCACTGTCTATCAGCCAAGCTTCTTTGCTGCTGTTAGCTACATAACAAGTAGAAACAAAAAGCATTTCTTCATCTACCTCATGGTTTTCTGCAACTTGAGCTTGGGGTCCCTGCTTGTTTGCTTTGTTTTTGCAGACCTTTTCCACACGACCAAGCTGGTCACACGCCCTACATTTCACTCCAGGCCTGAACCAGCAGTGGTTTTCAGTATGATTTTTCTTTTTGCAATAAGGACAAGGTGGATACCTTCCTCTCTTATCTCCCCATTTATGGCCATCTGCTTCTTTTTTTTCTTTTTTTACTCCATGTTGCTTCCTACCTCCACTGTTGCATGCTTGTTTTTCCTTTAATCTTGCTGGAAAGGCTCCTTCTGATGTTTCTTCAAGTCTGATAGCTCTTCTTTGCTCCAAAGCTTGAAGGGCATTCACCACTTCTGTCAAAGTGAGCTTAGAAAGATCCTTTGAGTCTTCTAAAGAAGAAATCTTTGATTCAAACCTCTCAGGAACACTAACAAGAACCTTTTTTCTCCAACAACTCTTCACCGTGCAACCTTAGCTGGTTAACAACTTTCATGAGTCTGTCAGAGTATTCCTTGACAGTCTCAGTGTCCTTCATTTTTAGAACCTCAAACTCCCTCCATAGGTTGAGCACTTGAATTTGCCTTGTTCTTTCACTCCCTTGGAACTCCTCTTTGAGTCTGTCCCATGCTTCTTTGGCTGTTTCACAAGCCATTATTCTTGTGAAAATCACATCTGACACAGCTGAATGAATACAGGACAGAGCCTTGTATTTTTTTGCAACCTCTTCACTGTGTTGTTTGATTTGAGCAATGGTTGGATTTGCTCTTAAGGGAGGTGGATCTCGCCCTGTTTCAACTACATCCCATAAGTCAAATGTTCTCAAATATGCTTTCATTTTTACTGCCCAAATAGGGTAGTTTTCTCCTGTAAACACAGGTGGTGATGGTGCTGTAAAGTTGCTAGAGGCCATGAAACTGGTTAAGTGTTTAAGGTTTGAAGGACAGAGGTTTTTTTCTGGTTTTTTTTTATTTCAGCCCCTTAAGATCACTTTTAGAGCTCCGATACCATGTTGTAGGATGAGGAAAGAACTGGAAAAGAACAGAAAAGTAGCAGAAGGCAGAGAGAAAATATGCAGGGAAAACCACCAGCTACATTCATTTTTGCTTAGTTTATACAAAAAGTATTAAGTGTAGCAGTTAAGACATATCTCCTTGAAATAAGGAGTTTCACAAATTTACACCTAAGTTCAATTAACATCATCACTGATACCAGCAAGTGGTACAACAGAACACAAAATGATCCCTAGAGTACCATGGAAAAATCTCATTGTCTAACACAATCTTTCTGTGGAGGTGAAAATTTTCCATAAAGGTGGGCATAAACAGTCTTGGTACGGTAAACCAGAATCATGCTTAAAACAGCTGCAACGACACAAAATCCTGACATAATCATGGAAGTCAGAAAGAAGCATATAGCACCTTGGCACTTAAGTGGTTCATCCTGGGAAAACATCCCTGAGAAAAAAGAGCCTGGAATCTGTGACTGGATATGATTTTGATGAGCTTGCTTCTCTGCTTCGCGGTCATAAATACTGCTAGCAATTACACCTGAGAAGACAAGTGAACCTGCAGGATTTGCCAGCGAGAGGAAATTGTACATAACCCCGAACTTCTTCAAGCCAAACAACTCGGAGGCGGTAGCTGGCACAATTGCCCAATGCGAGCCATAGCCAAGCCCTATCAACAATGTTCCAATATACATTGCTCCTGGCCATCCCATAGCAAAGAAGAAATGGCCAACAGCCATAACAAGCTGAACCACGGCAATGGCCATTGGCCTTGGATAAGCATGATCCCTATACAGAGATGTCACAGCAGAAAGGTAAGAAAAAATCAAAACCATTACCAAAGTAAAGTCTGCTGCTATCGCATCCAAGTTGTATCATGTGTACCTCACAATAATCTCTGAGAAGTAACCCCCGGCAACGCGACCAAGAAAGTTCCAAATGCTAATCATGGATACAAATATATGAGTATTATCATATCCTAGAGACTGGCTCATTTGGCCAAGGTTATCTATCACTGTCAACCCGGATCCGGAACCAAATAGAAGAGAGAAAAAGATAAGCCAAAAGTCTGCTTTGATCAAAGCCTGCATCAAGGTAAAGTCCTCCCCTCTACGAGGCCCTCGCCTTCTCTTCACCCCTACTGCTCCTTCAGCAGCTGCTTGGGACAGTTTTGCTTGCAAATGAGCAATTTGTTTTTGCCTTTCTGATGCTGGAAGCAAGTCTACTTCCTTAGGTTTCTCATCTTCAACCTCACTGAATATTTCTTCATTTTCCTGAGTATCCTGCTCAGATTTTCCTGCTTCGTGTTGCTCAGGCTTTGGTAAAAGAACCTCTTCTGCTGGATCTCTAGGCTCTTCGCGGAAACTTAATACAATAGGAAAAACTATGGGAATGAAAAGAAGAAAAAACAAAAACAATGTAAAAAATGTGACCAAAGCGTGGCTCACACTAACAAGATCTTCCAGAAGCATGACCCCCATCAAGTAAGCAGCCAGTAGTAGGCACACACTATAAATAAAAGTAAAACCTAAACCATCAGATGGATGCACTTTTCTGTGATCTCCAACAGGTCTGATAATGAACATTAGAGCAATAACCACCATTGCTGGCCCAACTGCAACCATGAATATTAAAGATGCTCGATCCGGGAAATTAATCATCGTGTATATCTGAGTCAAAATTGCACCGCTCAAACCAGCAAAGCCTTTGAGTATTCCTACCACAGGGCCCCTGCTTTTGGGAAAGTTTTGCACACAAGAAACCAGAGCAGCTGTATTGAAGTAGGTTTCACCATTGTTTCCCACACATATTGAAATGCACATCTGCATACTGAGAGGGGTTAACAATCTACCAGAAGTGAGGTGCTATATAATACTAAAATTTTTTGAAGATAGAAAAAATACCAAGTTGAAAGGATTTTAGTAATGGATGGAATCGATCAATCAACTTAATTTACCACCTCAAATCCAGATAAAAGAACACTGATTGATATCCATCTAACAAAATTTCTTGTCGAATTCAGGATCAGAACATGGTCAATTTTTATCAGAGATTATGCTTCTTGCTTTGACATATTATTTTAATCATGATTTTCAAAAAGATTATCCGCTAATACCATTTTATACTCCAGCAGTTCAATCATACAAAAATCAAGAATCAAAATCTTAAAATGGTCAAATTCTGACTCCACAAACATACCAGCAGTTCATAGGGAAATTAAAAAGACAAAATTTATAAGTTAAACACAATACTACATGAATCAAAATGCTCAAAAACAAAAAGAAACAAAAGATCACATCATTTTCAAGCAAACAGAAGGGGAACAAAGACTTGCAAATTGATAGAATTAAATCAAGCAATTAGCATTGTACTTCCAACCAAGTTCAATCAACAGAAAAACACAAGTTTTAGATTTCAGTTATCTCATTCACAGAAATAATTATAATAATAGTTCCGAATTGATACTCACAGCCCACAAAGGCAAAACTGGAACTCTCCCAGTTACAGTCAACCACAGCCAACCATAACCAATAAGATTCTGCAAAGCACCAACAAGCAAAGCACCCCATAAAGGCAATATCTCACACAAGCTCCCAGCTAAGATCCCAACGTTACCTCCAAGATCTTTAGCCACACCCAACCTTGAAAGCTGCCTTTGATTGTAATTCAAAGAACTCTTTATCACAGGTGATATGCTACCAAATATATACCCAGGCCCAGCACAAGATTGTATCCATATTGCAGCCACAAAAACCAGCCATCTATTATTCACAAAGGTCTGAAACATTTCTTTCAATCTGCCCATTATGCAGTTCTACAAAACCCACCAAAAACGTACAAAGAGTTCTTGATTGTGAGCTTTTTGGTTTCTGTTCTTCAATCCAAGCTGTAAAAAATGGACTTTTGACAAAACCAGACCTGTTTAAAGGAGAAAACTTTGTGGGTTAAACATATTTATGAGCAAAACAGCAAATGAGTAAGGTAATGTATAATGATATGTATGTGGTGTATCGATGAGTCAACGGTAAGTTGTGACTGGTGACTGATATTTGCATTATTTTTTTCCAATCCCGTTAATTTCGGACCCTTGTTATAGATATTTACATGAATGCCACCGTGGTAAAATCCGACGAGAAAGAAACTTAAATAGATTTGATATCTGCATTTTTATTCTGTCTATGGCAGTTACTCTTTGGTTTTCATGTTCTTCTGTTTGAGGTTCTGGGTGTTTGACACCTGGCACGTAGGGGGGAAATTTGATGATTGACATCAGCTCCAGTGTAGCTTCTTTTTTGTTTCTCCTAACATTTTCAATGTCAAAAACAGTAAAAGCACAAGAATTATCTAACTGAGAAAAGAAGCAAAAAATTTCTGACTGTTGCAGTTGTAGCTATGAATCATCTGTAACTGACCTGTAAAGCAAACTTTTTTCCAGAAATAAGTTAATTAATAGCTGAAATAATATGTATTTTCTTATGAAATAAAAAGTGAATTTCACCTTTTGTCATATCGACACAATTCTTGACAGTGACATATGAAAATTTCTGTCTTTTTATGTGAAATACAGCTGCTTTTGCTGTTAATTAGATGTCCTTTGCGGAAGATTTTTTTTTTTGGTGAAAGAAGATGGTTTTCATTTGCTGCTTGGCGGGCTATTCTCCATTGTTTTTTTTTTTTTTGGTTCAGAGTTCTCCATTGTTTATTGAGCCATGGATTCATCCGTCAGATATGAATATGGTTGTTTGGTGAAAATCAGTATGGTTTTCGGTTCGCCAATGAAAATTTTCTGTCACCCTCAAATGATGAATATATATAGAAAATGAACATGAATCGTTGTGCATATGACAAGCAAAACCTATGCCATGAATCACATGGGTTCAGAATTGACAGAATGTCAGATCAAAAAAAAAGAATTGACAGAAGGAAAGAGAATTTTTTTTGATCAGAAATAAATTTTTAATAAGACAAAAAGTTACATCAAGTTCAAAAAATCATCAGGTGGGCAAGAAAACCAATTAAAAGGACAGCATCTTAATCCCATTTTCTTATCAATCCATTCAGACACATCTGTTAACAAAAACAAAAAAGACAACTCTGAAAGCAAGTGACGTCGACTGAGAACGTCATCTTCCACTGCCGAAGTAAGCCACCCCCGGGGTTTAGAAGGGTCAGAAAGCCTCAAGATAATCTCAGCACAATCTGATTCCAAAATAACCTTCTCCCATTCCTTATCAATCGCAAGAAAACAACCCATCCTAAATGCCAAAGCCTCAGCAACAGGAGCAGAACACACTCAAACCAACATATTTGCACCTCCCACAATCGCTCCCAAGGAATCTCTGGCCACTGCAGCAATTCCCGCTTCATTCTTCACCGAGTCAAACGAAGCATTACAACAAACCTTAACAACAGAAGGAAAGAGAATTTGAACCACCAACCTTGACTAGCAATGAACTAATACCTGTGATTTTAAAGTCCATAAAATCAATAGCTTCTGTATGTGTGGATGTGTGTGTATATATATATATATATATATATATATATATATATATATATATATATATATATAGAGAATTAAAGACTAAGAAAATTTCATGTCAAACTTACAAGATATTGTTTGTTTTAATCCAAAAATCTCGTAATTTAATCTCGTTAAAGATGTTTCAAAAATATGAACATAAATATAACATAATAAATTTTCATAGTATCTCAATATGATATTAGGATGTTACAAACACCTAATAGATTTAAACTTTGTTAAACTTTTGTGTATAGGTTATTTATCAATTCATCATGCACTTACCGGTCAAATGAACCCTAACTTGTAAAATAAAATTAAATTGATGAACGTGAAATTTAATTTACCCTTTCGGATTATTGTTATTGCTGACTGCGTTGGCTAAGAAAACGAAAAACAAATCTGGCAAAACCACATTAGGAAACAAACCCCAACTGAAATAACTGGTCTGTCTATAAACAGACCATGAGCAGCCAAAAAATGAGGGATGAACCATATCCAAAGTATACAGAAAACGTGGTGAAGGGATGAGGCACGCGAATCTATAATTTTTATATATAAGATTTTATTGCAAAAAGCGGAAACCAAACTAAGGGGACCAAGCACTTACCGAAGCTAATGCTAGATGTAACAATTTGATATATAATTCGTTTAATGTTATGTAAAATCGTATTTATATCATGCAAAAT
Organism: Heritiera littoralis; assembly: GCA_031772115.1. NCBI lineage: Eukaryota > Viridiplantae > Streptophyta > Magnoliopsida > Malvales > Malvaceae > Heritiera > Heritiera littoralis. Next base: position 1,008,405 of record JAPDPK010000089.1, read on the forward strand.
ACAAAAATTTTGTAGCAAAATTCATACCAATACATCAAATACAAGACTTTTTTCTTTTTTTACAATTTTTACCATATTCTTATATAATTTTTACTAAGTGTTAACAAATGTCACTTTTGTATTTTTTATTTATATTGTATTACCGTATTATGTTTAGAATTGCCAAATCTAGCCAATGCTATTTAGAATGCAATTTCATTAGCCCTAAATCCTCAATACAAAATGGTTAAAATAAGAAAATTGAAGACCAATAAAAATACAATACCATTGCTTGGCCTCATTTACAGAAGATACACATTTGTTTTAATCTCTTTGTGGAGGTGAAAATTTTCCAACAATCGACTACGACAACAAAGAAATCAGAATCACTGATTCGACCTTGAATCTAGACGAACCATGGTCCCCATGCCGTGAGAAACAAGACTCCTAAGTGGTCGATGAGATGAGTTCATCTGCATAGACAGCAGATTCATTATCATCTTCTGCGTCCATCCAGTGCAATTTGGGTCCCTGAGCATCATACGTAAAACAAATAAAAGCAATCATCTGTCCGTGCCTATTTGTTGAGAATACTGCATTATTATTTTCTTCTTTACTCGGAAAAATGTCAGATAACAAAACAAAGCTCAGGCAATATCTAACTGGACAGAAGTTGGAAAAAGAACTAAATTTATTTAATAAAAGCTAGGTTTGTTAGGTTAAAAAGATGACATGTTCGGATTTCCACTGAATTGTTTTTACTTGATTCAGGAATACAAAGTTCTTTCATGTCATGCGAAGCAAATGTATGATCATGAACTGATGGGGCGTTTAAATACTTACCTTTCCCAGCCGAACAATTTTTGGAGAAGCCCCAGTCATATCAACTACGGTAGATGGATCAGCCACCCTTATGCCGCCATCAACAACAAAATCAAGACCCTAAAGCAGAATGACATACAGCTCAATTGTGAGAAAAAAAAACGAACGACTTCCGGTAGCAATACTGAAAGATCCATATACAACTCTAATTATCTGTTTTCCTTTTCGATCAGAATATTTGGAGGGTAAATGTCAAGTAGTCATAAAACGTACTGAGAAGATAAGGCCCAAGAGATAAGTGCTATGAAGCCATCATTATCACAGGGATGCTATTTAAAACGAAAAATATAAATAATTTAATTCATTCCATTTTATTTTCACTTCTCCAAATTTAATATTACATTGCATATAAACTTGAGATAATCAACCAAAAGTAAAACATTCTAGATGATTCATTAAAGAGTCATCCAAGAAAGATTACTCTTTCCCAAGCATAATTTTCTGGAAACTAATAGCTACTACCGTAGCTCAAGGTGTAACCTTGAAAGATAAATCAACCTTTGAAGATAAATAAAACCAGACAAACTCATACCTCTGGTCCATATGTATCAGCTATCACAACCGGATCTATCATCCACTCATTTTCTTTTGGCCACTTGACACTGGAAAAAAGGAACAGACATTAAGTATAAAATCATAAAGAGCATAGCAATACAAAAGCAGAAGATATATTTTTGTTTACTTTATTATCCACATGAAAACATCAGTTCCATTAGTGCTAGCAGCATAAATATACACTTGAAACCAACCTTGTGGATATTAAAGGTGCATCCATCTTTTCCGATATTGCTTGACATATGGCATCATCAGGCATACGAACACCTACATTTTTCCTTGCTGCATATTTTGCTGTTGTAGTGCCATACCTCACACACTGTTTTGGCAATTCTTTGCTTGCAGTTAAGATGAAAGTATACTGTTTACACACAAATTTTGTTGTAGGTTAAGAGTATTTTCTGAAAATGTTGTGGAACCTATAGCTCTACAAACATTCCACTTCATTTCACTGCAATCTGATATGCAGACAAGCAAGGGAAACAGACTTAAATCTCTAAAGGTTAGAACAAGAAAATGCACCATGCCAAAAACCTGGCCATAAAAGTTCATCAATTTCAACTTTAAAAGTTCTGTTTGGAATTGCAATATTGTGCCTGCATTAATTACTAAACAAGGGGAAGCAAGAAGATCTTAAACATTAAAGCCATTAATACTAAGCGCAGAACAAGAAGAATTTCTGCAAAAGAAACCAGAGTATGGTGAATCCTACCCATCATGCTATCAACAAATAACAACACGTAGCTTCTACTCAGGCTCTGTGATGCCAATAATCGGTATTTAAGGTTCCTTCTGCTAACAATAACAAAATCAAGTCAAAAAGCATTCTTACAGGCCCAGGCAAGCAATGCTTAACAGCCCGGAAAATATTTGCATGACCTTGGCCATCACCACAAGGGAACCCCATTGTATAAGTGTCAATGTCTCGAAGAGAGCGGCATAAGATACTTAGGGGCTGGATAAAAAAGACATGAAGCAGAATAAAAATTAGATGCATGGAAATTTTGATAAGCTTATTATGTTCAACAACAAGCACCCAAAAGCATATTTTATTTATCAAAAGCTATTAATTCATTGCTGAGGTCATGTTTGTAAAGCATTGAACTTTACCTTGGAAGGTTCAATATTTTTTATTCTGCAAAAAAAATATATAACAGTTTTTTATCAGCTAAAGATTGAATTCAGAGAAATGTTTAAACAAATAAAATTCAGATAAAAAGGGCAATTGCTACCAGTAACCTACCTGCGAAGGCGTTCAATGGCTGAATGGCTTCTCAAATGACAAACTATGGCATACCTATTTATGAACAAGGGAAACATGAAATTCGAATTAAGAAATTCAAAGGAGCTGTAAGGCCTCCTTTGGTCCTTACTATTATTACTCACAAAATTTTGCTAAATGCTTCAATTAAAAAAAACAAAATCATACCTAAAATTCTAAACTGTAACACGCTCAAATATAGCAATTGTTTCGGTAAGTAAAATGATGCAGTTTTCACACCTAATAAAAGGAAATATTAAAATTTGAAGCTATAATTATGTACTTTTTCCATCCAAACACGGCTTTACAGTAAAAATCAAAGCGAGCAGTGCTTTTGTTAGTACTTACACGGTATCCGTAGGAATAACACCAACAGCTCCTTTTTTCAAAAGATCAATTACAGGTTCAAGTTTCCAGCTTTCTGATCCTGACGGATCAGCTTCCACGTAAACCAATCCATCCTCCTGCCAATTTCATTTTCATTTATTCTTTTTTTCACTTAATTTTTCAGATATTACAAGTATTATTAAATTGACAATAAATTAGACCTTAGAGAAGCGAGGAGAAGAGTATTTGAGACGCTTCGGACTCCTTTTAGCGGCCATAGCTAAGATGCGAAGCCGACAGAGTTTAGCATAGCCAAAACAGACACGGCTATGATACGGCGCCATACGCAGTGGCGCGGTTGCGAAAGAGCGCCAAAAGGGGAGCGACTGAGCGGATTCTCCACCATACAGTTTTGTTCCCGCCATTCTTAGGGAGCTCGAATTCTACAAAAGCAGTTTAAAAAATAAAAAACCAGAAAGAGACCCACAGCTGTTCTTTTGTTTACAGTTTCTAAAAGATCAGCCAAGCGAAGCAGCCACGATTACGAGCGAGGAGGAAGAAACTTGGAATATTTTTTTCAGTTGTTTATTTTATAATATATGGGCTTAAGATGGCCCAAATATTTCTGCACTATGGGCCTAAGTGAGCCCAATTTCTATTGAATTGGTTTAGGCCCAATCAGCCCATGAACGGTTCCTGTTGATCCACATCAACCCGAATCACTAATTTAAGCCCCGTTCCACTAAATCCGCAATTTATGTATCCATCTTGTATCTATTCCGTGTTAAAATAAGTAAAAAATGAACATTAACAAGTTAAAATTTATGTTGACACACCTTACACCCAATTAGACCTGGCAATTCGTATCGAAAATTCGTTTTCGTGTCATGTAAAATCTTGTTCGTGTCGTGTATTCGTGTCAAAAATTCGTGTTGACACGGAAAACTCAAAATGTTATTTTTAGCTTTTATCACATTCATATATTCATTTTACTTAATTTTAACCCCGTGTCATCTCGTGTCATCTCGTGTCATTTATTCGTATCGTGTTCGTATCATGTCTAAGATTGCCAAATCTACACCCAATTGAGTTGAATAGTATGTGTTTCGTTTTAAATCATGTAAAACACAAAAATTAATGCATTACAATTTGTATACCTAATACCAATTGAGTTTTCAATTTTTATCCTATCCATATACAATTTTTTACTCTATATCATATTTTTTATATTTTTTTAATGTCATATCTTCGTATTATGTCTAAAGTTATTAAATCTATATTTAATTAATGCTTTTATTTTATACAGTAAAATTCAAAAAAAAAAAGAAATAAAAACACCTAGTAAACAAAAAAAACCTTTAAAATCCTCAAAAATAGATTTTTTTTCGCTTTCTTGACAAAAAGTGAAAAATAAAAATTAAATAACAAAAAAATAAAAACATTTATCTAACAAAACCCTAACTGGTTTATGTATAATGTTGTCAAACAAAACAATCAACAATTTTAAGATGATTTTTCAAGTTAATAGACAGACACCCAACCATCCTCAAAATAAACCAATTGTTGAAGCAGTAGCCTAAGAGCATGGCGTTGACAAGGCGCATTTCTAATCTACGAAGAAAAATCATTGTTTCATACAAATAAGACCCTTTCTTTTAACTTATTTTATCATTGGTCCATTGATATGGAGGAACTAACGTAACATGCAATTCTCAATTTTCTCCGTCTCAACTCGGAAGACTGAAGGCTGTTTGAATCACCCCAAAGGCAAAAGGATGTGGAGGCATGGCATGCATCCCATGCTTATCGAGGTGGAGGTGGTGGTGGTGATGGTGGCATTTGAGATTTTGTGAAACCAACCCACGCAACAATGCCGACAGCAAGGATTATCCATCCAAATATGTCGTATTTGAGATCACTACTTTTCTTTTTCTTCGTAGCAGTCTGCAAGAGAGGCAAACACGGAAGTAGAGAGAAAATTAAAGCCCGATTCAAGCGGTACAAAGTTATAAAAAATGAGCATGTACTTCAGAGAACACGGTATGCAAATACGCACTGCAAATGAAATAGACAATCTTGACATGGTTTAAACAATCACACCTACAATCCAAGACCAAGGACTGCATAATAAACCAGGATACTCATTCCCAGCCCAATAATCGCCCTACTCATCATGACTAAAACATTTCATGGGAAATGAAAAAAAAAAATCCAGCAGCTCAGTATCCCACATAAGTAAGCTATATGAATCCTTTATCTCTGTCACAATCATTCAGTGTTTACATTAACACGTCAAATTACTTCCTTACTACTTATGCGTGTATGTGATCTTTTGTATGCTTTTACCCCTCTTCATTCCTTCAAAAAAAACCAAGAGACTCCAATGCACAAAAACATTCTATGTCTAAATTATACATGATTCAATCATCTGAAGCAATCTCCTGATTAGTCCTCTGCTGCTACAGCTTTCCTCATTTAAGTCATGCTCATTTTAGAAACGTGTAGATTCTAACCATCTGAAACATAGTACCATAAAGCATGATTGGTCCTTTGGCCTTTGTATAAAATTTCTCTTGCGACTTGGTACCACATATTATCCACGACACTTTTCTCTCAACCTACTCTAATCCTATGATTAATTGATTACCACTTTGCTAAAGTTCTACTTTACAAATTAAGCACAAATGTCAAAAATAATAGCTCTTATTATAGATTTCCTCGCACTCAGATCTCTAAAGAATGATAATAATATAGCACAAGCTTGAGGTTTTGGACCCCATCAACTAAGCTATATAAATCTCACCTCTCACAGCAAGAATTCCATAATAAACACAGAAGCCACAAGCTGGATCCCTCTCAAAGGGGCTTGGCCGTGCACTTGCCCAGATGCATGCTATGCACAGAAGTGTGAATGCATATCCCCTATATTAACCATAGTATGTCTGTAATCCTTTGAACATTCAATGTTTTTTCACTGAATCTATAAACAAAGTTCTAAAGTAGATCAAGAGAAAACAAAGATAAAAGAGAACTAACCGTCATCCCTTACAATGCCTATATAAATAGTGCAAAACTCATTGATCAACTAAGCAGAAAATGACAACATAAACCATGTAGAGATAACAGGAGAAAAATCAGGGAAAGAGTACATGCAGATAGGAAGAAGAGAAACAAGAAAGAAAGAAATTAAGACGATTACCTTGGTTGAGCTGGAAGAAGTAGAAGTAGAAGGTCCAGCTCCAAGCGTCTGTTGACCTAAACCATGCTTTATGATTTCTTGGTGTAATTCAGGAGCCTGAGGAAAAAAGAAAGGATATTTTTAATAAAGAAACGATTAAAGTCATTAAGATGAATCAAATATAGGGAGGACCATTAGGTACAAACAACACGTGGATCAGTCTGAACTTGACACCTCCCTCTAGTCTCCGGCTTTAAGAGTGAAGCCTTTAACTGATTGGCTTTGGCCAATTTAGAGAATATGACCCTTTTCTTACTTCTTTTTCCTAAGATAGTCATGTCTGGATGCACTTGTAATGCTTTTATTACTACGTATCTAAAACTTTATTCATTCTGAATTTTAGTAGTTTGTAAGAGATCATCATCATCATCATCATCATCAGAGCCTTTATCCCAATACTTTGGGGTAGGCTATATGAACCAATATCTAAAATCACGTTAGATCGTCCATATGTATTCTCTGCCTCCATAGATTCCTATTCAAGGCCATTTGCTCATCTAATTCTAAAATCACGTTAGTAGTTTGTAAGAGATACAGCAAACAAAATCTAGATTGTCATTACTTTACTAAAAGAAAAGAAAAAAATTGAGCTACATCCATATGCATCTCAATTTCACAGCACTGAGCATACAGGGCCAAAAAGAAAAAAGCAGACACTAATAGCAATCACTTCATGAGACCTCTACGAATCTCAATGCAGAAGTTAACCACTATCGTATATACAAAGTGTAAACAATCTTCTACAATGTTTACAAACTAATCCACATTTAAAATCTCAAAACCAATCCACTGGAAATTCATCTAATAGTCATGAAATAGAATCAATATGCTCCCATGAAAACAAACAAGGTTCATCCCACACTTTCACAACTAAATACAATATGCTGTAGTAAGCCATTCAAAGTTATAAATCACACGAAACATATGCATTATAAAAGAATAAACCAATATAAAGTAAATAGAGAGAAGTACCTTGGCAGATATTTCTAAAGATTTGAGGTAAACTTCATTGCTTGGGTCCTACAAATACACAAGACAAAGTTACCATGTCAAAAAGGAGCATTCAAGCAAGTATATAGATAAATCCAAAACCGTTGCAACCGATGTTTTGCCGAACAAAATTAAATTACCTCATCAACTGCTTGCTGGAAATATTGAGCAGCCTTTTCGAAATAAGGCCTGGCCTCGTCCTCCTTGTTAGTCAAAAATGCAAAAGAAGTCTGAGCATTTCCCAAACACCATAAAGCATCATGCTTTTTAGGGTTAATCGACAAAGCCTCCTCTAGCTTCGAAATAGCATCTATTTAAAAAATACTAATCAATATAAAACCCTAAATACAACAAAGTTCCAATAGCCCAAAATACTGCCAATACAATTAATACTTCAATTTTTAATAAAAGAAATTACTGTAATTAAAAAACAAGTATATATTTAAGAACCTTGAATCATTTTCTGGGAATCTGGAACGCTTTGGAACTGAGACAACTCCAGTAAAGCTCCGGCCCATCTGGTCAAGTTCTGCCAACAAAAGAAATAGCAAACAAATTAGCCAAAAATTCATTTTAATTGAAAAAATAGGGGAAAACAGATCGAAAAAAGGAGAAACCGAACATCTGCGTCGAGAGGATTGGCAGCGTAAGTAGCTTCGGAAAGTTTTCGAGCTTGCTCGAAAAAGAGCAGCCTATCGAGTTCGTTCGACATTTCCATGGCTGCTCTTTCTAACTTGTTTTAGTTCTTTCCTTCTTTACTGGTTCAATCTTTTTCAACAAAGTTTCGATACGTACTGACAAATCTTTGAGTGACTGGCTTGTCAATGGCGTCCTCTTTAGCCGGAGCAGCAAATTCCTATTTTTCCTTTCTTTTCAAAAAAAAAAATCTGATTTTAAAATTGGGCTTTTCTGCCATTGTCTTACTTCTTTTCTTGGGTTAATGGACCAAATTTCTTAAATAGGCTTCTTACCGACTGAATTAAACCTTTGCTCCAATATTAAGTTTTGGGCCCTAACCCTCACAAATGGCTTGGGTTTTGTTTTTCTGAGATTGGTGTGACAATTAGTGTGTATATTTTCGCATTCAAGTTTGGGTATTATAAAATACAAAAAAAATTATTGTGCCAAAAATCATGTAAACATGTCAAAAATAATTTTTTTAAACTTTTATCAAATTCATATATAATTTCTATTAAAATCACCTTCATAAATATTTATATCGTATTATTACATCAAATTTAAATTTAATAGAACTACTTGAACAACGACAAAATTGACTGGATCCCAAATAGAGTTCTTGTCACGATCTAGTCTCTTGAGTAATGAGTAAACATATTTGGAGTTTATTGTTGAAACTTAGAAGGTACAAGTGATACATGCACAACTACTCTTCAACATAGTTTGGAATGTTAGGGGGGATCTAATCATATTGATTAGATTCGAATCAATTCAAATTTAAATTATTTTGAATTCAATTTTTCAGTTCGAATCATTTAAAGTTCAATTAATTTTTTATTCAAAAGTTTGAAGGTAAATTTTGAGATAAGATTAAAGCAAGTATTCCTTGTTCAAATAACTGGATTTGAAGACAAAGAGTTAAAGTAAATGCACAAAGTATAACAAATAGAAAACCAAAGATGCATATCTATAAGGTACAACAAAGCACATGCATAGAAGTACAGTTAATTGAATAAAATGGTTTCAATCTTCTAAACAAACTATTTCTCTTGTTTTAGCCAAGCTGGGACAAAAGGCAACATGCCTTAAAATTTTCTTGATGTTGATTCCATACCATTTATGTTAACTTTGGAACCAATCTCACCAACCATACTATGATGTTTAAAAAGAAAATTAAAACAATAACGATATATATTTACAATGAAAGCTTTTGAATCAAAAGAAACGAGAATATATTGGCTGAGGCTCTAAAAGTATTGGACATGATCATTTAAGTCGATATTCAAATCAAGAGCAAGATATTTTTATTAAAAATTCGATGTTATAAAAATTACTATTATCCGCAGCTAGCTAGACTAACTAAACACATCGAAAACTTTTTGATTTCTTACATGGTTAAATGATAATTGGATTTATCAACAAACTGTAAGTTTAGTTGTATTGAAATCGATTTTAAAATTGAAAATTTTGAATTCAAATTTCAATCCTAACCATAAAGAAGTAACAATTGTTTTTTTTTCAAAATAAATTATTTGACTCTCCACAATCACGAAACAATGGATATAGATCTAGTAACATAAAAGAAATTGATTTGCCAGCTAATTTCATGGAGCAACCATAGAAAGATCTTTCTTACAATATTTGCCTAGTATGTTATTAAAAAAACAAGAAATGGGGGCATGCAGCCCCATGGGGTTTTGTTTATTTGGACAGCTTAAATGTTTGCTTCTATTTGTTGGCACGTTCAAGATTTCTTTAATCAAGAGGCCACAAAATATATAGTATTACTATTTTTTTAGTACCCACTTTGTGCATGACATGTTGTGTGTATTATTAATGGTGCAAAACCAAGTATAGTACCATTTAAAACACAGTCATGCTCTAACAAGTGTAGTAATCAATGAATCTTAAAAAAAAAGAAAATAGATAAAAATTGATTCAATCGATTAATTTATTCAATTTGACAATAAAATGGATTCAAATACTGAAATTTTTTTTGATGTTATCGAGAATTTAAATTATTAACAAAGCAAATGAAGAAATAATACGTAAAAACTCCTTAATGGACACTTATAATTCCATGGTAGTAGATCAATACCAACGATAGTATATAGCCAACTGTTAACCCATGCCCGAAGATAATACCATTCAATAAAGTCTTTCATCCCAAATTGAACAAATAGTTCATCGAAAATTCGACTTATCTCTTGTCAATGCATATCAAATCAATAATGACTCACTTCAAGTAGGGATTAAGCGGCTTCCCTCGACTAATTATAATTAAACTTTAGTATTTTTAGATGGTAACGGTAAGATAAGTGTAATGTGTTGAGAAAGTTTTGATACTTTCACTTATAGAATTGTTTTTTGATGTAATTTACGATGTCTGCCCATGTCATATTGAGTATGAAATTAATTCTCGCTCATGTTGGGTGATTAGCGCTGATCTAAAGTTAAATTCATCCATAATTTTCATTATCAAATCGGATAATATTCATATGTTCAAATTCGAAAGTTACATTCTCATCGTTCATACATGTACAATCATACGTTTCTTTACAAGTCCAAGATTGAAATTTTGCAGTCTTCACAGGTTTACCACCAAGATACAAGGACTCTGTTCGGGCAATTACACATGGCTTACCTCTATTTCTCTATAACTACACTACTCATCACTTGCATGGTATTTTTGAGGTTTGTTCACCTACTTCATTCTCATGTAATTTTCCTTTCATTTCCTCTATAGTCCTTTATACTATTTGTTGATTAGGCTGTGTTAGTTTTTATTTTCCAACAAGAGCTCCTTTCTTTCTCTGAATGTTTGCATTGGGCTCACTTTTGCTGATTTGGAATGATTAGATAATGATTTATGATTATGTTTTGTATTTTCAAGTCGTTCGAGTGATAGCAGACAGGTTCATCAAGTTAATCTTTGATATATGGTTCTATTAAGAGACTGCTGTCTCCTTTGCTACACCTCCACCAGTCTCAAAGGAAAGAAGGCTTTGGATGTTCGAAGTTTGTAATACTGTAGTGATTGGGCATGAGGGGTTAATTTATGTATCATATTCATTTGTCTTAAAATAGATGTGACAATCATTTAAACAGCTTTTGGTTTCCTTTCTTATGTTGTTCATTTTCTTTTATATGTACAGGCAGCAAGTTTTAGGCGTTTTAACATTGATCCAATTGCTTGGGAAGACATAAAGTGCAAAGGTGAGCCTAGGTTTCCTGCTCAGGTAAAATTTCAGGGTTATAGTTTGTAGGAACTTTACTTGTTTATTTTCATGGAATATTGCATGAACTCTAAGTATTTTATTTTTATTCCCTAAATAAATAGGTGAGAATCCGTATTAGGAAACTCTGCAAGGCATTGGAAGAGGACGCTTTTAGGCCAGTATTGCACCACAATGATGGTCCCATGTTTCGTCATAAGCTCTTAGTTCTTGAGGTATGACAACCAATTATAAGCTCCCCACAACACAATCTTTTGTTCTCCTTGTTTTTCTTGTAAATTTTCTAATAATCAAGATATCAAATTTTTTTAGCTGAAGCTCGTGAGTATCATATCAAACAATTTGCAGACTTTGGATCTATTAGACCTTTGCGAACAAGCAGGCTTTCCATAAGCAAAATGTTAGCTGACTGCTAATGTGTGGTAGGGCTTGTGGTGCATGTCGGTTGCCTGCTTTTCATAGATTTTCCATAGAGCGCAAGCTGTGGGTGTAAGTCCAGTTGGTGAATCATTCTGGGAAGAGTAGGAAATGGCATAAGCCAGCTAAATAAATGCATTTGTGTTTGTGAAGATGCTTTTGTAAACTTTTGCATTATATTCTACGCATTAAAATTTTATAGATAAGACATGCAAGATGTGAAAGAGAAAGGTAACTATGTGTATTGTTGAAGTCCTCAAGAAATAAAGGCCTTGATGCCTATTTTATGCGTATAACTTTCTCTTCATCCTTTTGTTGCTTTGGAATCTTGAGATTCTTAAAATCTTAAAGATTACCACCTTGGCATTGGCATTTCATATTCTTGGTCACAGATTAAAATTTGATAAAAGTTAAAAAAAATTAGTGTTTGATGTTTCAATATAACTTCTTTTGATATATAAATATGATTTAACATAACATGAATATAACACGAATTGTCAATTTTATGAGAGACCAAAGGATTGACATAATCTCATTTTTCTATTATAGCAAGTGTAATAATTGACATTTTTCCTGATTTGGTAGGTAGGATGAAGCAATATATCATTTTGAACTGAATTCTTGGGGCAACTTCAAAATTGTATGCAATTACAAAGGTTTCTTTAATCTCTCAAACCAAACACCTAAAGAAACAAGGTAACATAATTTTACCATGAATTCATTGAACATGCCATCATATGTGTAGTATTAACTTAATCAAAAACCTCTATGTCATTTGCACTATTTGTCATCATAAGGTCAATAAACTTGGCTTTAATCAGAGAACTTAAATAATCAAATATGTTAGCTCGTTTGGTATTGTTGTGTGTTTTATGTTTTTGAAAATTTTGTTTTGTTTTATTTTCATTTTATTTTCAATTTATTAAATTTGGAAACATGTTTGGATGATTGTTTTTGTTGCAAAACTTTGTCACTTAAAACTTGCTGAAGGGAGTGGATAAAGTATAAAATGGTAAGAGATGGTGGGTTCAAAACACACAAAAAACAAAATTTTATCACTTTTAGATGTAAAATGGCACTGAAGCCGCAACGGGTGAACAGTATCCGTGTGGTAACAGTGCCCAAATTGCTTCCGAAATTTTGGAAACATCATTTTGATGTTTTCAACAAATTCCAAAACAAGTTGTTTTATTTTCAGTTTTTAAAAACAAAAACATACTTAACAAACATGATTTTTGTTGTAGTTTTCAAAAAAGTAAAAACAAAACATAAAACATAAAACAAAAACAATCCCAAACACACCCTTAATTAATGCACACTTTTTCTGCCTTAAGGTTTCATTTACACCATGTAGATGATAGTAACAAGAAATGGAAATGACAGTGGACAACTCGAAACATCTGTAACTTGTTGATCACATCATAGCAAGAATGGATAGATGAAATTCCACCCAACTTTCTGCAAACCCTATTCATTCCATTTGTCTAATGCTATTCTATGATTTCAAGTAAATAACATCTCCCTTAACCACTCAACAAGATGTATTGAAAAAGCTGACCCTTAATGAGGCTTCCATTGAAGTCCGTCCAGCAACAACTATATAACTTTCCCCTTCTTTTCCATAATCAAAGCATGCTGATGGTCAAAGAGCAGCAGATACAAGAAAAGAATTAATTCTTTACAATAGCTCAGCCTTTATGGAGTCAAGAAGGGAAGCTGCATAAACAAGGATTTAACTAGTCATGGACTTGATACAAAAACAAAATGTAAATAATATAGAAGGCAATCATGAGGAAGACCACCAAAACAAAGCCGAAGATTTTTCTACCATATGAGCTAATTTTCTCCACTATAATTGATCTATTGCTTCAGGCTATCGAATGGTGATAATTTATTCTCATCTACCAATCACTTAATTTAATCAATGGAAAGCAACAAAGAAACTGTTTTTGGAGTATTATGACATGACACAACTTAACTCAAAGAATCAAATTATTCTAATTCCCTTATCGATGAGGAATCTTGAACATTCTCCCCACTTTCAAATGTTACAAACGCAATGCAAACCTTTAAGATTAATTATAACATGTAGAAAGAAGATTAAAGGCAATTCAAAGTTCAAACAATAACTTGATAGAAATCTGAGTGGAGAAAAGTCAAAACCTGCAAAGAGCTTTCATCTCATCCATCCATCCACACTCCATAAGCCTTACTATTAACAACTCCATTAATCTCTCCTTTTTCCCACTATCAGTTAACTGCTAAGTTCAATTAAATCATAGTAAATAAATGTAAAATAAAACCCAAAAATTGTAATAATAATAAAAAATTAGAAAAAGAAAAGAAAAAAAACCTTTATGGTAATAAGGGTTAGTTTTTTTTCACTTTGTTAGTGGTTGTTTGGGATCGTTTTCTGTTTTATGTTTTTAAAAATTTTGTTTTGTTTTCAAATTCTGAAAATAGAAAATATGTTTGGTTAGTATTGTTACATATTGAAAACAAATATTTAAACTGATTCAAATAAAATAATTCCACAAAATAAAATTTTAAAAAATAAATAAAAATAATATATTTATTAAATAATATTATTTTATACTATTTAACACTAATATTATATATTTTCATTTAATCTTATTAAAATTTAATATAATTTAAATAATATTATAATTAAATATAATATTAAATAAAATAATTCAATTAAAATAATATTAACTAATTTTTTAATATTAATTTTAATTAGATAATAATTTAGATTATTAAAATTCTAAATTTATATATTAAATAAAAATATGAATTAATAATTATAAATTTTATTAATAATATTATTTTATTTCATTGTAATAGTATTAAATAAAATATTTAACAAATTAATTTTATAATAAATTATATAGTTATTAAAATATATTTTATTTAATATAAATAATATTATTTAATGTTAAGTATTCACTTATTTAATAATATTAAATTATTTAATAGTAGTAATGATATATTTTAAATTTAATTTAAAGAATACAACATTAAATAATAATATTCTTTAGTAAAATAATAATTAATTATATTAGATAATAGTACTTAGCAATAATATTAATTACTAACATATCAAAATTATAATAAATGATATTACTTAAAATATATAATATATTCAATAAATTACTATACAAATTTAAATTAAAAAATATTATAATATTATAGTTTAATATAATTTATATTTAATTGCTTTTTACATTTTCAACTTTTCTATATTAAATAAATATATTAATTTTAAAACATTTAATTTTAATTAAATAATATTATTTTATTAAAAAAATTTAATTTTATATTTTTATTATGAAAAATATTAATATTATATTAATATATAAAAACTGTTTACTTACTTATGAACAGTATTAGAAATGAAAACATATTTTCGAAAATAATGGAAATAACAAATTTTTGTTTTTAACAATTTTAAAAATTCTTATTTTTGTTTTTTATTTTTTAAAGCAAAAATATGTTACCAAACATATTTTATGTTACTGTTTAAAAAAAAAAATTGAAATAAAAACAGGAAACGAAAACGATACCAAACCCTTAGGTTGCATTTGGATGAAGAATTTTAAAATTTTGAGGCATTTTAAAATACATTCATTTCAAAATATCTCATTTTAAGATACTAGCATTTTTAATTAACTTGTTTGGGTCAATAATATTTTAAAAAAATTTTGAATATTAGAATTTGATTAAATAAAAATTAATTATAAAAGAAAAATAATAATATTATGTATTAGAAAAAGAAAAAAATTAAATAAAATATGCAATATGGATATCATTAAATTTGTCAAAATATATAGATGTCATTAATAATATAAAAAAATAAAAATATATATTATATTTAAATAAAATAATATGTTTTTATTTTTAACTTTATATTTAATAGTGAGGCATGTCTAATGAAGTAGAGAAGAGTGGAGGAGTTTTAAAAAACCACCTCTTTAGGTGGATTTTCAAGAGGGAATTTGAGATGCTCAAATTCCCTTTTGAAATCTCTCATAAATTTTGAAATTCTTCAAAAAATTTTGTCAAACAAAAAATTTAGATTTTAGACTTTTAAATATTCTTATTGAAATGAATTCCCTTCTTGAAATTCGTTATCCAAACACACCCTTAATATTTACCTGTTCAACTTAGACATGGTTAGTATCTGTTTGTTCAGCCTAGACACAGTTAGCATTACTTTAGAGTGGTTAAGTCTGGATATAGGCAGCCTAAGAGCGGCTGATGATAAGCCCAAATACTTTTCAACGTAACAGGCCCAAGGTCTTAAAAGGAGAAGTCAAGTCTAAGCTCTTTCTAGGAAGTAGGTGGTCCAGACTCAAGAGTATAAGGTATCATAACCGTCCACTCTCCCATATAATCAAGTATGCCATTCTAACTTATGTGCGGCCATAATTTACTATGTTCACATATTTGGTGCATTATGGGAGAGCAAGTGGTGGAAGCCTATAAAAAGAGAAATCACTCACATTGTTAGATTCAAATACTTTTTTAGTTTTATTTACTTTCCAATAACTTCATCAATGCTCTTACTAACTTAAGTATCGAAATAAGTCTCACTAAGAACAATTCAAATGGATCTTGTTTTGTAAGTTGATCCAATAAAAAAAAAGCTTGTTTAGAATAAAAGAAGCTCATTATCTTTTTGACATCAATACACTTAATCTTTTTGCAGCATTTGGCGTTGGTGATCGATTTACTTGATGTTTTTTGTTAAAGGAAAGAAAATTAATTTTAAAAATTGAATTTTGATAATGGTTTTGATTTTAATTGAAATAAAATTAAGATTTCAACGTTACGTTAAAGCCCTAAAATTGGAGAAACTGTCAACTTCGAAACAACTTGAACAAGAAGAAAAGACGTTTTTTTTTTTTCTTTTAAACGACAGCGTGCGGGAGTTTTATGACAATGAAGCGTTGTACCAGATTTGCCCTTAAGTTTGGCTTGAAATTACGAAAAATCCTAAGAAGTCAACGGCCGGAAGATAATGAAGTGGCGCCAAATGGTTACCATAAAACTACAAAAAATATCTTCCAAAGAACTTAAATCTCTTACTTAACGCTAAGCTTCTGTAGTCTGTTCACTCTCTTGGCGTGTTTTGGAAATCAATGGCTTCATTGGTTCTCTCTTCTCTCTGTTTCCCTTCTCAAAATCGTTGTTCCTTTACGACTTCGTTCCGTTTCAGCGTCGGAGCTCCGACTGATTCTCGGTTCGCTGGTCCGTTGTCTGTCGGATTCGGATCGGTCAAGAGGGGAAATGGAAGAATTAGGTTTTCGGTTTACTCCAGAGCCTCTCCGCTTGTGTTTCGCGACCTCGACGCCGATGATATCCGGCATCCGCTCGATAAACAGGTTCGGTATTATTTTTACTTGGTAAATTATTTTAACCGATTTTATTTGACTAAATTATTTTTTTTTGTTTGGTTACAGAATACGCTGCTATTGAGAGCGATTCCAGGGCTTAATGAAATAGGAAGATCTTTACTAGGTAACTTTGATTGTTGTTTTTGTTATTTAATTTCGTAATTTGATTTCGTTTGCTTTTGAAAATTCAAAATTAGATAGTTAAAAACAAAGTTAAATTCAATTAAAACCGAGGAAATGCTAAGATTTCACACTAATTCAAAGACTAGTGCTTCACATAGAAGCAAAATCATGTAATTTTGTCATTTATTTGGTTCTTCAGAACTATTGCTTTTTAATTTGGAAGGAAAAAGCAGGTTGTAGTAAAATCAAAGACGAAAACGTAGACTTATTATAATTCTGGTGATTTTTCAATATTAAAGAAGCTTTTTTTGAATGCTTTATACCAGGAACCATGACAGAGCAAATCATGCTTCTTGAGAATATAGGAACTTCGGTCCTTGTCTCAAAAGACCAGGTTATTTGATGTTCAGAAATTTGTTGTTTGAAGTTGTTTTACTGGTTGTATCCTGCGTAAATTGTTGCATATTATTGTCTTTTTTCTCGTATCAGCTTCTGGAACTTCATAAAATGATGATTGAGGCGGCGGGCATACTGAATATTGAACCGCCTGATCTCTACGTTCGTCAAAGTCCTGTTCCGAATGCTTATACATTGGCTGTAAGTGGTAAAAAACCATTTGTTGTCATTCATACTAGTCTCGTGGAGCTTCTCACACGAAAAGAAGTGCAGGTTTTCACTTTCTCACTTTCTTTCCACTGTGAACCAACTTAAATTATTGTCCTTTCTATTTTGCTATTCCCTTTTAAAGTCATGACTGCTGCTTTAATCCTTTAAGGCATAATTTTTCCTTTTAGTTTGATTAGGTTTCATTGACTTTTCTGTTTTCTTATCTTTTAAACGATAAAATGCCATTAATTTTTTTTTCCTGTGGAACTTTTAAATAGGCTGTTTTGGCTCATGAGTTAGGTCATCTCAAATGTGATCATGGTGTATGGCTGACCTTTGCAAATCTTCTCACTCTTGGAGCTTATACTGTACCTGGTATGTGTTTGGTTGTCTCCATCAGTTGAGACAACTTAGATATTTTTGTACATTCTAAGTTCAATTAGAGCACATTATATTTGTATGTATGAGAGAACAGCATCTTAGACAAGACCAAACAAGCTTATGGACTTTGGGGAGGAGTGATTCTTTGCTTAACTCCATTGCACTTCAGGGAGCATATATGCTACCAGTCTACATAAGCATGGGCTTTGCTTGTCATATGCTGCATGTATCTTGCAGTAGTTTACTGAGGAGAAAATAGCCTGAGTATGCTTAGGAGGATTGTCTTTACAGGAACTACGAATAATGTCTCCAATCTGCTACTGTAGTAAATAAGAAATTAGATGGCACATTTTCATGTTATCCTCCAAAATAGTTTTTTTTTAACAACCTTAGGGTTTTGGTTGTGCGTATATCTGGTGGCACATATCAGTAATGGTACTCTACTACAGTAAATAAACAGCACGGCTTTGAATACCTTTGTTTTTCACAGGACTTGGTGGCTTAATAGCTCAGAGTTTAGAGGTACAGTTATTCCGTTGGCTTAGGGCAGCAGAGCTAACTTGTGACCGTTCGTGCAGCCCTTCTTGTTGCACAAGATCCCAAGGTATGCAAAAAATCTCTGAGCTAACATAATCTGCGATTAAATAATTGACATTTCATTATCTGATTTTGTTGTGATGAACCTACAAGAGGTCGTCATCTCTGTTTTGATGAAATTAGCTGGTGGCTGCCCATCTATGGCTGATCAGCTAAATGTGGATGCTTTTTTGGAGCAAGCTCGCTCTTATGATAAAGCTTCTTCAAGCCCAGTCGGATGGTATATAAGGTGAGCAATTGTTTAAGCTGAGCATTTAAAACTTGGCCTATCACTTTCGCTTTGATTGTCTAATTAACTAATGATGTTCAGAAATGCTCAAACAAGACAACTTTCACATCCTCTGCCTGTTCTACGTGCTCGTGAGATTGATGAGTGGTCAAGAAGTAATGAATACAGAAGTCTCCTTAAACGTGCGACTCAGATGAGCGTTGTTCAAAAAGTTTAGCATTGCTCTGGACCTGGAGAAATTCATAGTTTAAAACAGCTGTAGAAGGTGTGACTTGCATGATTACTTTCAGATTTCCATGATCTTTTACCTGCATATCTTCTTCTTTCCATAACAGTACAGTCTAATTTTTCCCAAATAATAAGGGCTTGCAACGAGCCATTTGCAATTTCATATTGTTATTACCTTGTATTTCCTTCATTTTATTACATTTCCTTATACTAATGCACACATGCAAATCACAACTTATTCTTTTCTTATATTAATCGGATTTTCCTTGCGATTTTGTTTCAGATTTCCACTTTGCCTTGCCTGATTTGGTGCCCTTTACATTACATGTAAGATATATTGCCAGGCAGCAGAGAGTACAGAAAATGGAGGTAGCATTTGTAAAGAGCATCTATAGCTGTTGTAAAACATTTGTCCATAAAGAAGATAGCTTACATTATGAGAAGGTAATATCATACCTGGCTGCAAATCAATGGAGGGGTGTTTTATAATTCATCTCTTGTAACTATGATAGAGATAGTTTTTGTGAATTTATAGTAACATACGCTTGATATACGACAAAATACTGTATACTGTTAGACAGGATAAATCAGATATAACAAAATTTTTAATCCTGTAGTAAATACAATGCTGCTTGATTAATATGTTTCAATCATGGCGTGCTCTGAAATCCACTGTTTCCAGCAAGGATTGGCACTCTTCCAGCTTAGTAGCTACGGCATGACACAGAGAATTCCTGAAGATGAAACAGTGTTACTCCACTATTGAAGCAGCAGCCTCCAAGATTGTTTAGTCTCCAAATCTAAGATTGAATAAACATATCTTGAATTCTCATGAGAATCTGCCTTTGATGTCATTAAAGCTACCAGCAGAGCAAGAAATGGTTGGCAACTGGATTAATATCTTGGAGAAGGTTGGTTTTAGCTGAAAAGGTTTTGAGAGCCATTAAAGCTTAAGCATTTACAGTGAAAACGTTCTGATATTTCGCTGTCTAAATTGTTTGATTCGGAGCTGAAAGCAAAGTAAAATTTTGCTTGGAAAATCTGGCCAAAAAAGTAAAACTTTGTGGCTGTTGTCAATTGCAATGACAGGCATGGAAAACTGGGGGCCTTTCATTGTCATCAACCTTGAGAAGTGGTTTCTCTGTTTTCCTAGAAAACAAATTCTGTGGATTCCATTAAGGCGGCAGGCCCCATGCTTCCAAAACTCTCCGGCTCCATTAAAAATTGAAAAAAAGCCAAAAAAAACAAATAATAAGGCCAAATGAAGACGTCAAAAGCACCTAAAAGAAAACCCCATAACATGCCATTTGTCTCCTCGTCACTAACACGGTCCAGGTTGGGTTTTTTTACTATCAAAATCCAAGATTATCTACATTGTTGAAGTGGGTCCTACTTGCAGTTCGACGGTGGATGATTGGCCTCTTCCCTTTGTAGTTGTAGCCTCGTCATCACCAAAGCATTGTTGGGAATCAAACTAATAGCCAACTGACACTGTTGCTCTAGTTTCTCCATAGCCGGTACAACTTGATAGCTTCTGCTTGAGGTATTGAAAGAATCATAGTTGAGGAAAAGGCAGTGAAAATGCCAGGAATAAGTGGACCTTCTGATTATTCACAGGAACCATCACGCCATCCTTGTCTTCAAATCAACGCCAAGGCAAGTTTGTTTGCTATTTAATCACTCAGATTTTGTTTTTATTTAGAGTTATTTTAGAGAAAGGAGATATTTTTTTTCCTGGTTGGGGAGGGAGTGGTTTGATAAATCTTATTGACTAGTGAAAAAGAATAATTTTTTTTGGATTCAATGTAAAAATCTGATTCATTGTGTATAACTTTCCACTTTCCAGCTTTTAGTTTATTTGATTGCATAAGAAAAATGGTATCCAAATTGTTAATCAAGATGTTTCTTTGTCTGTTGAATTTAGTTGGGCATGGTCCAAATGCCTCCCTTAAGCCAGAAGGATTGCCTTTTTCCCCTTCAGATTTCCGTTGTCATGCAAAAACGTTATTTGTAGGGTATGTATTTTTTCATTAGAGCTTCAATGAGTAAGTCCTCTTGTTATTGGCATCTTTGGCGCAGGAGCCCTTCAATGCTGAGCCGCCGCGTTCAGCTTTAATTTCATCTTATGTGACTCCAGTGGATTTGTTTTACAAGAGAAATCATGGACCAATCCCGGTAGTTGATGACATAGAAAGGTTATATACTCTTTCCTTTTTCCATGCAAACTGTTGTTGGGACTTTTAACGTTGTTTATCTTGTTGGGGATCCTTACTGACTTTGGACATGTTTTGTAAAAACAGATATTGTGTCGATATAAGTGGTTTAATTGAAACTCCCACAAAGCTGTATATGAGAGATGTCAGGTGACTGATTGCAAACAAGAAACTAACTGTTTGTATTAAGAATTTCTGATAATTAATCTTTCATTAATCCAGTTTATTTCTAGGTTCTTCACCGATTATATCGCTCAATATGTTTGTCTGTTTTTCAAACGATGAACTTAAAATTTTTAATGACTAACAGGATGCTGCCAAAATATAACGTCACTGCCACTTTACAGGTAAGAGTCGTTCAACATATTTGCTGTTGGTCTATGTAGCACTGTGCTTGTTGCATTTGTTCACTGATTTGGCTTTGATGGTTTATTCAGTGCGCGGGTAATAGGAGGACTGCCATGAGCAAAACCAGAAAAGTGAAAGGAGTTGGCTGGGATGTTTCTGCTATAGGGAACGGTTTGTTTGTCCATCTCCAAATTGCAATGAGTTTTCTAAACGTTTCATGTGTGTGCGTGCATGCGTAGAGACATGCATATAGGCATTCACTTCACGCATATGTCGGTGTATAGGATTATGAATGGATTAGAGCCAACTTGTTTATTCTGAATTACTATTATCCCCCAGCACCCCACCCTCCCTAAATCTATGTATTTTTTCATGTTTGTTCTGTAATTTTAGTATTCATAACCACATTTCAAATTGCCACGATAGATGTTCTAGTACATTTGGTTTTATTTTGTCTTTCTGACTTTTCAGCTGTTTGGGGGGGTGCCAAATTGGCTGATGTTCTTGAACTCATTGGGATACCAAAGTTGACATGTAGCACTCAGTCTGGTGGAAAACACGTGGAATTTGTGAGCATTGATGAGTGTAAGGTAGTAAATTTGGCCCACTGGATTTCATTGTCAATAATTCTGCTGTTCAATTACTTTTTCTCTCAATAGGAAAACATTTCTTCATATTCTGCTGTTTGTGTTTAAAATAAATGTAGGAGGAGAACGGAGGCCCATACAAGGCGTCAATTCCACTCAGCCAGGCCACAAATCCCGAAGCAGATGTTTTACTTGCTTATGAGATGAATGGAGAGGTAAGGAAACTTGCTCTCATCTGATGATATTCTTTTCTACTGTATATTTTTGCTTAGACTTCATGATCGTTGATATTTTGGTGCCCTGAATTGATGATAATGCAACTTCTATATTTTAATTAAACATTTATTTTTCTCACCTTGATGAATGGTTTTTTGGAGAATATTGTCGCAATGGGTTTCTCTAACATGAGCTATTTGTCTCATTATCATGCTAAAGCCTCTTAACAGGGATCACGGTTATCCGTTGAGAGTAATTGTGCCAGGTGTTATAGGTGCTCGTTCTGTCAAGTGGCTGGATTCTATCAATATAATAGCAGAAGAATGCCAGGTTGAAGGAGGTTTCATCTCTACCTTAAATTGATTTATCATTATCCACATTGTTATCTGATTGAGTTCCATTTACTACCTCATAGGGCTTCTTCATGCAAAAGGACTACAAGATGTTTCCACCATTTGTGGATTGGGATAACATCAATTGGTCTACAAGGAAACCACAAATGGATTTCCCTGTTCAGGTGTTTACTAGATTTTGATTAGATTAGTCTTGTCTTACATGTAAATTGTATGTTAATAACTTTAAGGAAGTGAATATTAAACCTTTTAAGTTGTTCGGTAAGTTGTGTAACTAAAGGCAATGTTTTAGCAGATAAATATCAAGATCCAGACAAGTTGCTTTTACATTTTATATTATTTCGGTCTGAATCTATTGGGAGGAATTTATGCATGAGGAATCTGGGTTTAATGCCATGGTTATCTAGCTTTCTATTAGTAAGAAAATTTTCTTCTACATATTGAATTTGCTTGAAGGCAGTCCTGACTTATATTATTTTCTTTGCTGGTTGGCAGTCTGTGATTTGTTCTTTGGAAGATTTGCAGTCCATAAAACCTGGCAAGGTTAGCTCTCTTTGCAAACATAGCTTTATAGAGGTTGTGAGTGTATATAAATATGATTATAGCCCTGTCATTATGAAATTTACTAGCCTTTCTTCAGTCATATTTCATATGGCTTGCATGATTTTAGAAGTAGCCCGGATTATATAGGTTAGTTCTTGTTCATAGTCAGGATTATTGTCCAATACACCAGCGATAGAGTTTTTTTAACTCTGCAAGTCACTTAAAAGCATTGACATGAAGAAATAATCAATTATTTAATTATTAAATAGACACGTGGCAATCATATCAGCCTGCTTGTGGAGATAGAAAACTTCACCAATGGTGTATAGAGTAAACCTTGACCTCGTGTGCAAGTTTAGTCTCAACCAATGACCCCTGTCCTCTACTGTTATATTAAACCCAGTTCACCATGGTGCCCTTGCAAATTGAATGCTACTCAAGTTACTTAGATTTTATGTCAAATGTTATGCAGGTAAACATTAGTGGATATGCAGTATCGGGAGGTGGCCGTGGAATTGAGAGAGTAGATGTATCTATTGATGGTGGAAAAACCTGGATAGAAGCCTCTAGATTTCAGAAAACCAGTATCCCTTACATAGCAGATCATATAAGCAGTGACAAATGGGCATGGGTGTTTTTTGAGGTCACAGTTGATATCCCATCCAGTGCTGAGATTGTTGCCAAAGCGGTACACCACTCTTCATTTGATAATAATTTTGCTCTTTCTGATTCATTTCCACCCTGTTAGAATGCAGAATGCACCAATTAATATTTGATCATTGGTTACATTTTCTACCTCTTGTAAGTGTAGTCCAAAGTGGCCATTTCACAAGGGCATCTCTTGAAGCCTTTCCAGGACGGGCACAGCCCCTTCCCACAAAGAGCTTCATAGCTGTTAGACCTTACAAACTTATGCAACAACATATTTACTGTCCTTAATGAACATACGAATTTCTTCTCCTGAAGTTTCACCATATGTTCACGGAACATTTTGACATTTTAGAAAGATAAGAATGTAGAACCTGAAGATCTTAGTTATGATAGGCTTATGGCACCACAGAGTCCTTTTCAGTTCCTGGAGAATTTTTCCTATGTCGATTCCTCCTATAATTATATTTAAAGCTAGCCGATCGATAAAGCCATCCCATCATACAAACATTGGCATTCCATTGCCATCCATTGTATCGCAAGCTACTTTCCATTTATGTATCTTTTCTTTTCATTGTTTTGCAGGTGGATTCAGCTGCAAATGTCCAACCTGAAAACGTGCAAGACATTTGGAACCTAAGAGGGATTCTGAACACTTCATGGCACCGAGTTCATGTACGCGTGGGCCACTCAAATATGTAAATGGAATTTGAACCTAACGAACAGTTAAATAACTTGACTAGCGTTCTTCAACATGTGGCTGTCTTCCTTCAACATGTGTTTTGTGCAAAAATAGCATCACATGGCTTTAATAATGCTGTTTAAGTGGATTCTTATATAACCTAGGGTACAGAATTGAGTTGCTGAAAGCTTTGCAACGTCGTTCCTCTTCAATCTTTCATGTTTTCATATTCTGGGTCAAGTGCAACCATCAGTGTCCCCCGGTATTTCTACTTTCATGTTGTTTTTATATCTGAAAAACAGCTTCCAGGATCTTTAGTAGATAATGAGGTTTCATTGTTTTAACCAAGTCATTAAGGTGCCGAACAGAAGGTTGCAATTTTATGGAAATTTTCACTGTGGCTAGTTCTCCTCATACATGTGTAAGTCTGGCTGGGAAGGGTTTAATAATTCTAAGGGATTAAAATTTAAATAAATATGATAAAAAAAAAAAAATTATATTTGTTGAAATAAATATAATTTTATATGACATAATCTCAAATTATATATATAAATTATTAAATTTTTTTAAAAATATGTTTTTATTTCCTTGAGTTTTGATTAAACAAAGTATCATTAGAATCCAATGGATCAGGCCAAGCCAATTGAGCAAGGCTGTGAGAATTGGATTCCTTGATGGCAAGTGGCAACCACCGGCCTCTCTTCCTTCCATCTTTTCCCAGGAATAACATCAGCTTCAGCTATTCAGCTCAACGAATTAGACATTGATACTTTTACCATCAAAGCTCAATTCGGAGAGCAGTTATTAACTGAAAATCCTAGAAAGATTCTCTCACAGGTTATTGGTTAAACTTAAACTTCACCAATCCAATTTTCTGCAGCATACTGATAATAACATCAATGGTCAAAAGGACAAAAGAAAAAGAGAGCTGAAGCTCTTCTTGAACGAGATCTATTTTAAGGATTGTTTTTCTTTCTGTTGCATTTTATACCCTGAATGTTTAACGTGATTCAATAGCCTAAATTTAGATACCACAATTCGTGTATTTTGTTGTGCTTGTCTCATTACAAACACTCGTGTAAAACACGAAATTATCGTATTATAATTTATGTTGATATATCAATATGAAACAAGAAAAAAAATTTGATGTAACTTAAAAATTATTTTTTTATGATTTGAAGGTTACACTTTCTTCTGAATTTCTATTATTCCCCCCACCCCCTAAATCTATGTATATTTTCATGTTTGTTCTGTAATTTTAGTATTCAAAGCCACATGTCAAATTGCTATAAGAGATGTTCTCTTATATTTGGTTATATGTTGTCTTTCTGATCTTTCAGCTGTTTGGGTTCGGTGCCAAATTGGCTGATGTTCTCGAACTCACTGGGATACCAAAGTTGACATGTAGCGCTCAGTCTGGTGGAAAACACGGGGATTTGTGAGAATTGATGAGTATAAGGTAATAAGTTTGGCCTATTGGATTTCATTGTCAATTTTTCTGTTGTTCAATGATTTTTTCTGTCAATAGGTAAACATTGCTTCATATTCTGCCGATTGTGTTTAAAATAAATGTAGGAGGAGAATGGAGTCCCTTACAAGGCGTCAATTCCACTCAGTCAGGACACAAATCCTAAAGCAGATGTTTCGCTTGCTTATGATATGAATGGAGAGGTAAGGAAACTTGCTCTCAATCTGATGATATTCTTTTCTACTGTATACTTTTGCTTAGACTTCATGATCATTGATATTTCAGTGCCATGAATTGATGATAACCAACTTATATATTTTAATTAAATATTTCTTTTTCTCACTCTGATGAATGGATTTTTGGAGCATACTGTCCCAATGGGTTTCTCTAACATGAACTATCATCTTGTTATCATCCTAAAGCCTCTTAACAGGATATTCTTTAAAACAGCTTTAACCCTCGAGTGATTCAAACATGAAATTCAAGTTGGTCAAGATACTCGATTGACTCGGAAATTTCTTCTATAGCAGTGTCATCTAAAAGAAACCATTTTATATGCTGTGGGAGCTCAGGAAATTTCTTCAAATTGTTACAACTTTTGATTTCTTGTGGTAACGAATGAATCATGGACGGGAGTTCAACCAAGCTTTTGCATCCATAAATTCTCAGTCTTTCAATATTTTGGCTGCTGAGAAATCTGGGATCCCGGTTAAATTCTTGCAATTCTAAAGATCAAGAACTCTTAAGTTCACAAGATTCTGTGCAATAAAAGTGAAACAATATGAGATTAGTTTAAAGCCTCTAAACTTATAGGCTACTACAAAAATGAAAATAAAATGTTAAAGAATACATGGTCTCCCTTTCAAAGTTGTTTGACTTTGCTATTAGGTAATCTTAACTCGACAAGATTCTCCATACTAAAATTTGAGGGCAAAGATTGAGTATGCAATATTCCCATTACAAATACCTTAACTCACTAGGAAAGGATTTTGGCCTCGGTGAGGAACCAAATTACCTCCCTCCCCATAAAATTTGATAATTCTAAGATTACATCCTTGCAAAAGCACATGGATCCAATTGGACTTCATCAATTTGTGATTGGTATAGTAATATTCCTTGGATTGATTTAGTCACCTGTAATAAACAACAAATGATAATTTACTGGAATGCATCAAGCATTTATCAAGTAATGATGAGCAAGGAACAAAAAGTTAGTGCAATTAGCTCTTACCCTGCCATTCTTGAGCACTCGACAAACGTCACTTGGAGTCTATAATCCACTATGTTCTTCAAGCCTTTGGGAATCTGCACGGACAATATTCCTACCCATTTCTTGTAGCAAATCATGCATGCCAACCTCATTCTCTTTTGTAACATTTAAGAGGCATTTATCAATAAGGTTGGGAATTACACAATCAGAAGAGCATCCATAACAACAGTTGAGTTTTTTTGTTACATAATTTCTATTATACCAGTTAAAGAAGCATGCAACATCAAGAAATATATTCTTCTCTAATTCAGGCAGCCCATCAAAGCTAATCTTTAGCACATTTTGAATTTTTGGATTGGGATATTGCTTTAGTCCATGCAATGCACTTTCCCAATATGCTATGCTCTTCTGATAAAGTGTAGAACCCAAGACCTTAAGAGCTATTGGAACGCCTTTAGCATATTCCAAAAAACTATTTGATAGATCGTTAAAATCATCAACAAGGTGATTTTGCTTGAAGGCAAACAAACAAAAAGGTTCTAGAGAGTCATTGTAATTTAATTCTTTAACCTCATATATTAATTCTTCATCTAATCCATGTCTAAGGACTTGTTTCTCTCTGGATATTACAATGATTCTACTACCAAAACCAAAGTGGTCATGGCTAATCCCTAATATTTCTAATTGCTCCAAATCATTAACATCATCAAGGACTACAAGAACTCTTTTACGATAGAGTCTATCCTTAATGAGCATGGATCTTACTCTAGGAGTACCTATATGGAGGTTTTCCTGGCTTAATAATCTGGAAAAAAGTTTATCCCGTAGTGCAATTATACCATGTCTTTTTGACTCCTCTGTAACATTTGCCAAGAAATAGCAACTTTCATATTGACCATAGACTTCATCATATACAGCTTGAGCAAGAGTTGTTTTGCCTATACCACCCATTCCCCACATCCCAATAATGCGAACATCTTCCCCACCAATGCACAACATAGATTTAATTTGCTCCATATGAAGACCTATTCCAATGAGGCCTTTGTAATCACTTTTAGACAAACGACTCAACTTGTTTAAAATATCATGAACAATTTCCTCAATGACTAAGGGCTCGGGCCTGCCCAATAAGCAAAAAAATGGAATAAATTAAGAAGAAAACTAACCAATAATGCAAGAAGCTAGAGTAAAGAAAAGAACTACTTACTTATCTCCTGCCAAGGACCACCCACTTAAGTTGCCAGCTTCAGTCAAAGCATGCCCCCAACCTTGAACCTTGTCTATTTTATGTTCAACAAAAGCTTTTCCAAAACTCCCAGTTTGTTTCCGTATATCGGATGGGTTAACATGGTAGAAAATGGGCACCACAAGCTGTCCTCGTGAATGCCTACATTTTATTGTATTGGACAGTTCATCCAAGCACCATGATGAAGTAGCGTAGTTTTGAGAAAAAACTATTATTGAAATCATTGATTCTTCAATTGCTTCCAGCAGTGTGTGAGAAATTTCCTCTCCCCTTGGGAGTTCTTTGAAATCGGCATAAGCTTCAATTCCTTTTCTTTGAAAAGCTTCATACAGGTCATAGAGAAAGTTATTGCGCGTGTCTTCACCTCTAAAACTTAGAAAAACTTGATGCTTTGGGTGGCGGAAAGGAGCGGGAGCAGAGGAAGAGGAAGCCATAATAGAGAACAAGAAGGTTTGTAAGGTAACTCTGTAACACTGTTAATGAACACAGCTGAAAAAAACAACAAATATATCTTGCTTTTCTTAGTCTGGATTCCGTTAGAGTGGACGGAGAGGCGAGAAGAAAATTATTCTTATTATTGTTTGGTAAGAGAAAAAAAAGGTAACAAAAAAAAAATGGTTTTTTTATTCTTATTCAGTACTCACAAAAGCAAAATCTAAATTAAAAAGATTAATGGAGTGAAAAAAAATGTGAGTCAAATGTGTATATTTGGTAGGTAACATACGCTTGATATACGACAAAATACTGTATACTGTTGTTCGACTGGATAAATCCAATATAGCAAAATTTTTAATCCTGTAGTAAATACATACAATGCTCGCTTCATTAATATGTTTCAATCATGGAGAGTGCTCCGAAATTCACTGTTACGACCAAGGTTGGCACTGTTCCAGCTTATTAGCTATGGTATGACGCAAGAAATTCCTGAAGAACAGAAACAACGGTTACTCCACCATTGAAGCAGCAGCCTCCCAAGATCGTTTAGTCTCCAAGACTATAAGATTGAATGAATTTTCATGATAATCTGCCTGTGATGCCATTAAAGCTATCAACGGATCAAAGAGATGGTTGCCAACTGGATTAGTATCTTGGAGAAGGTTGGTTTTAGCTGGAAAAGTTCTGACAGCCATTAAAGCTTAAGCATTTACAGTGAAAACATTCCGATGTTTCACTGTCTAAATTGTTTGATTCATAGCTGAAAGCAAAGTAAAATTTTACTTCGGAAATCTGGCCAATAGTAAAACTTTGTGGCTGTTGTCAATTGCCATGACAGGCTTGGAAAACTGGGGGCCTTTCATTGTCATCGACTTTGAGAACTGGTTTCTCTGTGGATTCCACGAAGACCCCATGCTTCCAAAACTTTCCAGCTCCATTAAAATTGAAGGAAAAGCCAAAAACAAAACAACAAAGCCAAATGAAAACGTCATGAGCATTAAGCACCACAAAGAAAACCCCATAACATGCCATTTGTCTCCACGTCACTAACAAGGTCCAAGTTGGGTTTTTAACTAATCGAAAGCCAAGGTTATCTTCATTGTTGAAGTGGGTCCTACTTGCAGATCGACGGTGGATGATTGCCCTCTTCCATTTGTAGTTGTAGCCTCGTCATCACCAAAGCATTTTTGGGACCAAACTAATAGCAAGCTCAAGCTGACACCGTTTTTCTAGTTTCTCCATAGCCGGTAGTCCGGTACAAGTTGATAGCTTCTGTTTGAGGTATTGAGAGAATCCTAGTTGAGGAAAAGGCAGTGAAAATGCCGGGAATAAGTGGTCCTTCTGATTGCATCCTCGTCTTCAAATCAACGCCAAGGCAAGTTTTTTGCTGTTTAATCACTCATTTTGCATTTAGATCATAGATTTTTTTTTTAATTTAGAGTATATATAGAGAAAGGAGGGTTTTTTTCTTCCTGGGTGGGAAGGGAGTGTTTGTTAAGTATTGATGTTATTAACTACTGAAAAGGAATAATGTTTTTGGATTCCAAGTAAAAATCTAATTCATTGTGTCTAACTTTCCAGCTTTTAGTTTATTTAATTGCATAAAAAAAATGGTATCCAAAATGTTAATCAAGATGTTTCTTTGCCTGTTGAAATGAGTTGGGCATGGTCCAAATGCCTCCTTTAAGCCGAAAGGATGGCCTTTTTTCCCCCTTAGATTTCCATAGCCATGCAAAAACATTTTTTTAGGTTATGCATTCATTGTTGGATAGCTTGTGAATAATACAAAGAACAAGTTTTCACATTGCTTGTGAATGAGTAAAATAATATATTTATAAAATAAAATCAACTCTTAAGTGTAAATTGGAGTCAAGGCTTTGGCCATGGAGATTAGTTTGGGCTTGAGCTTGGATTATTTAAATAAAAAAAGAAAGTCAAAGATGAGTACTTTTCTTTGACTTAATCAAAAAAAATTTTTTGACAGAAATATTTTTAAATTCAATTTTGAATTTAAAAATATTTTTAACTGTTCCAATATACATATTTTCAGTTATGTCTGGAACAGTTAGATCTGAAAATGAATTGTTGTTATTTAACAGACAATCACAACCATTTATTTGTATTTCTTCACATTTTATATCATGAGTTGTTGATTTCCAGAAAGATTTACTCTGCATTCTAACTTTTTACAAAAATTCTAAAAGATTTTGTTTTATCCTAGGGTAAATTGCTTCTGTGTGAAGCAATATTACACTCAAGATAATGTAATTGTATACGCCTCAAAGCCCTATTCTCTATTATTTCCTAACATTCATTCATTAGAGTTTTTCAATGAGTAAAT
This sequence comes from Heritiera littoralis, assembly GCA_031772115.1. Taxonomy (NCBI): domain Eukaryota; kingdom Viridiplantae; phylum Streptophyta; class Magnoliopsida; order Malvales; family Malvaceae; genus Heritiera; species Heritiera littoralis. Next base: position 1,039,818 of record JAPDPK010000089.1, read on the forward strand.
CCTCCTGTAATTGGCATCTTTGGTGCAGCAGCCCTTCAACGCTGAGCCACTGTGTTCAGCTTTAGTTTCCTCTTATGTGACTCCAGTGGATTTCTTTTACAAAAGAAATCATGGACCAATCCCGGTAGTTGATGACATAGAGAGGTTATATATTTTCCTTTTTCCTTGCTAACCGTTGTTGGAGCTTTTTAACGTTGTTTATCTTGTTGGGGATCCTTACTGACTTTGGACATGTTTTGTAAAACCACATATTGTGTTGATATAAGTGGCTTAATTGAAACTCCCAAAAAGCTAGAGTGGTTACGGGCTGGACCGGGCCGGTTCCGAGCCGGTTTTCACCGGTTCCGGCCCTAACCATAAGAGGACCGGTCCGAACCGGTATTAAACCGGTCCGGTTCGGACCGGTTCTATATATTATGAGAGGCGAACCGGCCCGGTTCGTTGGACTGGTTCGCCTCAAAACCAGACCGAATCGGTTTAAAACGGTTCGGTCCATTTTTTTTTTCTTTTTAAAATTTTTATTTTTAAAAAAATTATATTAATTTATTTTAATATATTTAATATATTTTAATAATTTAATGTAGTAAATTTATTTTTATAATAAATAATGTTAATAGTTTAATTTAACAATAATTTATTATAAATATAAGTTATATTATAATTTATTTAATTAATGTAACAATAATGTAAAAACAAACTATTATAAAATTATCTAATAAAATTATTGTTATAATAAATTAAAGTTATATTATGAATATAATATTATGATAAAATGATATTTGATTCAAAATACAAATAATGATATTATAAATATTATTATTATATTCATTTTGCATATCTTTATTTATATTCATTTTGCATTTAAAATAATTTATTATATTTGAAATATCATTTACTTAATATTTATTCATTTATTTAATATGTTTTTAAAATATTAATTCATTTTGTATTTTAAATATTTATTTATTTTAAACATATATAAGTATAACATTAATTAATTTGGTATGTAATAATAATAATAATAACAACAACAACAAAGGAGAAAAAGGAGAGAGTAGGAGACCAAAGATTTTTTACGTGGAAAACCCCTTCAAAAGTTAGAAGGGTAAAAACCACGGGACCGTAGTCCATAAAAATATTCACTATGACTAAACTTATTTACAATTTTACATACAATTTACAAAAAAAAAATTATTCTCTACTCTTCATAATTTATACGGATTGCCTTGGAAATTTCTTCCTCCTCTTCTGAATTATTATCAGCAAATTCATTGGCCATTCCAAGTTCGACATTGCGCGATTCCGCATCAAACCAATCTTTAAGGCATGTTAACATGCACAATGAATCCGGATTAAGAGTGGTTCGATGGTCTCCAATAATTCTTCCACACGTCGAGAATGCGGATTCCGAAGCAACAGAAGAAACTTGCACCGCAAAAACATCTCGGGCCATGGAAGCTAAAACTGGAAATTGTTTTTGGTTTTCTTTCTACCATTGGAGAAGATCAAAGTTATCATCTACAGAAAAATATTGACTTAAGAAAAAACCTAGCTCATTGAAGCTAGAACTCCGTCGAGTTGTTGATCCCGATCCCGATCCCGATCCCGATCCGCTCGCTTTTCCTTTTAGCTTCATTCTCTTCTTTGCTGCTTCCTTAATTGCGTTTAAAATTCCTTTTCCTTTTTTGCTACTTTCGGTTTTTCGTATGAATCTTCTTCTTCTCGATTAAAGTTGAATTGCTCCTTTCTGTTTCATAAACATTAAACAATTCTCGAAAAAGATTGTTAATTGAGGACTTTTGATCCTCAATAGAATCAAGACCAAGAAATTCTTTATAACAATCAAAAAAAATTTCTATATTTACCTCACCTTGACTAGGATCTAGTAAAGTTGCAATACAATAAATAGGAGGAATTATTTCCCAATATTTTTTAAATTTTTCCTCCATATCATATACAAAAGAACTTAAAGTTTCATGATTCCTAAATTTTACAAATTTGTCAAACATTGTGTAGATAATAGGAACAAAATACGGTGTAGTTGGATAAAATTGAGTTGAAAATCTTTCGGTTGCATCTTTAAAAGTAGATAATAAATCAACACAATATTCAATAAAAGTCCAATCTTCTTCAAAAAGTACTAAATGTGTGCTACTTGTATAATTGTTATAAAAAGGAGTAACAAGTTCTTTATAAGGTAAAATAGAAGAAAGCAAACGATGAAGTGAATTCCATCTTGTTTCCACGGGAAGTGGAAATGCTTTAACAGGTATATTATTTGTTATACAAATTTGCTTCCATTCACGTTTATTACTTGGTGTGCGAATCCATTTTGCTAAAATTTTAATTTTATCAATTGGACCTATGCCAGTACCAGTACCACTAGAACTAAAACCACTTTGAACACATAAATTTATAATATGACATGCACATCTTGCATGAAAAAATATGCCTTGCATAACAGGGTTTAAACTTTTAATTAAATGAGGAATAGTTGCAGTATTACTTGAAGCATTATCAAAAGTAATAGCAAAAACTTTATTATTTTCTAGTCCATATAATTTACAAACTTTAGTAATATATTTATGAATAGTATATGAATTATGTGCTTCTTCTATTACATCTAAAGATAAAATTCGTTTTTGCATAGACCAATCTTCATCTATCCAATGACAAGTTATAACAAGATAACTTATACCATTAGTACTAGTCCATATATCACTAGTTAAATAACCCTAGATGAAATATTACTAAGTTTATCAATTAAAGCTTGTCTATATTCTTTAAACATATCCATGCAATCTCTTTTTAATGTATGTCTAGAAACAGATTTATATGCGGGTTGTAAATATTTACAAACAAATTCTAAATATCCTGTTTTTTCACAAATTGTGAATGGTTGTTCAGTTCTAACTACAAATCTAACTAAACCACGTCTAGCTTGAACATTATCAAAATTAAAATTTTTTCCACCATCATGCGTATTAATTTGAGATTGTTTACCTTCTAAAATTTCATTTTCTTCGGCATCAGGATTAATTTTATGTATAGTAATTAAATGCCTTTTATACGTACCTGTACCGCCACCACCTCCACCGGAGTTATAAGAGTAAACGCCTTTGCATAATTTACAGATGGCACAATATTTATTCGTCTCACCTTCTTTTGCTACAATGTCGAAATAGTCCCATACCCTGCTTGTTTTTTTTCGACTAAACTTCGGTCTTGATGATGTAGCAGCAGTGGTGGCAGCTGATGATTGTGTTTGAGCATGACTTCCTCCACGACCACGACCACGACCAAACGATGGTGCCAAAGGAAGCTCCTCCTCCGGATGAATATCGGGTTCGATTTCATTAAATGATTCGTCACCCAAATTAGGAATTTCAGTGGAACCAAAAGGTCGAGAAACAGAGCATGAACGATGAAAGAAATTTGACATTTTTATATTTTTTTTGAAAATAAATATATGTTAAAAATTTAAAAAATAGATGTATGATAATATATTGAAATTTAAAAATTGAAACTTGAAAATTAAAAGTAAAATTTGCAAAATTATAAAATAAAAAGAAAATGAAATTTATAAAGAAAATGATGATATTATAAATTTGTAATAAGGAATATATATAATATATTAGAATTTGAAAATTAAAAGTAAAATTATAAAATAAAAAGAAAAATAAAATTTATAAAGAAAATGATGATTTATAAATTTGGAATAAGGAATATATATAATATATTAGAATTTGAAAATTAAAAGTAAAATTTGTAAAATTATAAAATAAAAAGAAAAATGAAATTTAGAAAGGAAATGATGATATTATAAATTTGGAATAAGGGAATTTAAGTGAATTTGAGAGAGTTTGAGTGAATATTGAGAGAGTATGTGAGTGAAGAGAATAAGAGTAGATGAATATAGATAGTAGATTTGAGAGAAAATATAGAAGAAATGTAAATGAAAATAGAAGATTATAGAGGTATTTATAGGAAAAAAATTAGAATAAAAAAATAAAAAAAAATTAAAAAAAAAAAGATTGATGGGCAACGGCCAAAATGGCTGTTGCCCATCAAACACAGAGCAGAGGCAAGCCTTTGCTCTGCATACTATAGTTGCACTGCACTACTGCAGTGCAACTGCAAGAGGCTAGGCTGCCACCCTCTTTTTATTTTTTTTTAAATTTAATTAAAATAAAAAAAAAAAAAAAAAAGAAAAGAAAGATTGATTTGGCCGTTGCCCATCAAACGCAGACTCGCAGAGGCAAGCCTCTGCGAGTCTGCATGCTGCAGTTGCACTGCAGTGCAACTGCAGTTCCTTTTTTTTTTTTATCGGACTGGTTCGAACCGGGCCCTTAACGGGCCGGGCCCTTACCGGGCCAGATTTTAGATAATTAAAACCGGCCCAGCCCGCTAACATGTCGGGCCGGGCCGGTTCCGAACCGGTACAATACCGGTTCAGATTTTGGGCCGAATTGACCCGATCCTGTTGCAAACCGGGTCGGGCCAAACCGGCCCAATAAGCATCTCTACAAAAAGCTGTATATGAGAGATGTCAGGTGAGTGATAGCATTGATTGCAATCCAATAAACTAACTTTGTATTAAGAATTTTTGATAATTAATCTTGCATCAATCCAGTTTATTTCGAGTTTCTTCCCCGATTATATTACTCAATATGTTGTTCTGTTTTTCAAACAATGAATTGACAACTTTTAATGACTAACAGGATGCTGCCAAAATACGTCACTGCCACTTTACAGGTAAGATTTGTTCAACATATTTGCTGCTGATCGGTGTAGCACCGTGCTTGTTGCATTTTTTCACTGATTTGGCTTTGATTGTTTATTCATTGCGCGGGTAATAGGAGAACTGCCATGAGCTAAACCAGTAAACTGAGAGGAGTTGGCTGGGATGTTTCTGTGATAGAGAACGGTTTGTTTTGTCCATCTCTAACTTGCAATGAGTTTTCCAAACTTTTCATGTGTGTTCGTGCATGTGTAGAGACATGCATATAGGCATTCATTTCACACATATGTCGGTGTATAGGATTATGAATGGATTAGAGCCAACTTATTTCTTCTGAATTTCTATTATCCCTCACCCCCCCAACCCCACTCCCTCTAAATCTGTGTATATTTTCGTGTCTGTTCTGTAATTTTAGTATACATAACCACATTTCAAATTGCTATAATAGATATTCTCTTACATTTGGTTTTATGTTGTCTTTCTGACCTTTCAGCTGTTTCTGGTGCTGCCAAATTGGCTGATGTTCCCGAACTCGTTGGGATACCAAAATTGACATGTAGCACTCAGTCTGGCGGAAAACACGTGGAATTTGTTAGCATTGATAAATGTAACATTGTAAGTTTGGCCTATTGGATTTCATTGTCAATTTTTCTGCTGTTCAATTACTTTTTCTGTCAATAGGAAAACATTACTTCATATTCTGTTGATTGTGTTTAAAATAAATGTAGGAGGAGAATGGAGGCCCTTACAAGGCATCAATTCCACTCAGCCAGGCCACAAATCCGGAAGCAGATGTTTTACTTGCTTATGAGAAGAATGGAGAGGTAAGGAAAATTGCTTTCATCTGATAATATTCTTTTCTGCAGTATTTTTTTGCTTAGACTTCATTATCATTGATATTTCAGTGCTCTGAATTGATGATACAACTTCTATAGTTTAATTAAATCTTTCTTTTTCTCACCCTGATGAATGGATTTTGGAGCTTACTGTCCCAATGGGTTTCTCTAACATGAACTATTGTCTCGTTATCATGCTGAAGCCTCTTAACAGGGATCATGGTTATCCGTTGAGAGTAATTGTGCCAGGTGTTATAGGTGCTCATTCTGTCAAGTGGCTGGATTCTATCAATATAATGGCAGAAGAATGCCAGGTCGAAGGAGGTTTCATCTTTATGTTAAATTGATTTATCATCATCCATATTGTTATCTGATTGAGTTCCATTTACAGGGCTTCTTCATGCAAAAGGACTACAAGACGTTTCCACCATCTGTGGATTGGGATAACATCAATTGGTCTACGAGGAGGCCACAAATGGATTTCCCTGTTCAGGTGTTCACTAGATTTTGATAAGAATAGTCTAGTCTTATATGTAAATTATAAGTTAATAACTTTAAGGAAGGGTATTTAAAACCTTTAAGTTTTCTGGTAAGCTGTATAACTAAAGACAATGTTTTAACAGATAAATATCAAGATCCAGAGAAGCTGATTTTTCATTTTATATTATTTCGGTCTGAACCTATTGGGAGGAATTTATGCATGAAAATTCTGGATTTAATGCAGTGGTTATCTAGCTTTCTATAAGCAAAATTTTCTTCTACAACCCAAATTTGCTTGAATTTAGTCTCGACTAAAATTATTTTCTTTGCTGGTTGGCAGTCTGTGATTTGTTCTTTGGAAGATTTGCAGTCCATAAAACCTGGAAAGGTTAGTTCTTTTTTGCATTCATAGCTTTATAAAGGTTGTGAGTGTATGTAAATACAATTATAACCCTGTAATTATGAGATTTACTAGCCTTTCTTCAGCATATTTCAAATGGCTTGCATGATTTTAGAATTAGCCTAGATTATATAGGTTAGTTCTTGTTCATAGTCAGGATTATTGTCCAATACACCAGCGGTAGAGTTTTTTTAACTCCACAAGTCGCTTAAAAGCGTTGATGTGCAGTAATAATCAATTATTTAATTATTAAATAGACACGTTGCAATCATATCAGCCTGCTTGAAGAGTTAGAAAACTCCACTAATGATGTATAGAGTAAACCTTGACCTCTTGTGCAAGTTTAGTCTCAACCAATGACCCTCGTCCTTTACTGTTGTATTGAACCCGGTTCACCATGGTGCCCCTGCAAATTGTATGCTACTCAAGTTACTTAGATTTTATGCTGTCAAATGTTATGCAGGTAAAAATTAGTGGATATGCAGTATCGGGAGGTGGCTGTGAAATTGAGAGAGTAGATGTATCTATTGATGGTGGCAAAACCTGGATAGAAGCCTCTAGATTTCAGAAAATCGGTATCCCTTACATAGCAGATCATATAAGCAGTGACAAATGGGCATGGGTGTTTTTTGAGGTCACAGCTGATATCCCATCCAGAACTGAGATTGTGGCCAAAGCGGTACACTACTTTTCATTTGATAATAATTTCGCTCTTTCTGATTCATTTCCACCCTGTTAGAATGCAGAATGCACAGCCCCTTCCCACAAAGAACTTCATAGCTGTTAGATGTTATGAACTTATGCAACAACGTATTTACTGTCCTTAATTAACATACGAATTTCTTCTCCTTGAAGTTTCACCATATGTTCACAGAACATTTTGACATTTGAGAAAGATAAGAATGTAGAACCCAAAGATCTTAGTTACGATAGGCTTATGGCACCGCAGAGTCCTGTTCAATTCCTGGAGAATTTTTCGTATGTCGATTCCTCCTATAATTATATTTAAAGCTAGCCGATCGATAAAGCCATCCGATCGTACAAACATTGGCATTCCATTGCCATCCATTGTATCGCAAGCTACTTTCCATTTATGTATCTTTTGTTTTCATTGATTTGCAGGTGGATTCAGCTGCAAATGTCCAACCTGAAAACGTGCAAGACATTTGGAACCTAAGAGGGATTCTGAACACTTCATGGCACTGAGTTCACGTACGCGTTGGCTACTCAAATATGTAAATGGAATTCGAACCTAACAAACAGTTAAATAACTTAACTAGCATTCTTCAACATGTGGCTGTCTTCCTTCAACATGTGTTTTGTGCAAAAATTGCATCACATGGCTTTAACAGTGCTGTTTAAGTGGATTCTTATATAACCTAGGGTACAGAATTGAGTTGCTGAAAGCTTTGCAACGTGGTTCCTCTTCAGTCTTTCAGGTTTTCATATTCTGGGTCAAGTGCAACCATCACTGTCCCCTGGTATTTCATGTTGTTTCAATATCTGAAAAACAGCTCCCAGGATCTTTGGTAGATAATGAGGTTTCACTGTTTTAACCAAGTCATTGAGGTGCTGAACAGGAGGTTGCAATTATATGGAAATTTTTACCGTGGCTAGTTCTCCTCAAACATGTGTAACTCAGACAGGGCAGGATCCGATAATTTTAAACAATGTATGATAATGCGGATTAAAACTTACTTAAAATTTATATAAATATAATAAAAATTAAAAATTTTTTGTTGTAACATGTTGAAATGAATATAATTTTTTAAGATATAAACACAACTTATATATAAATTATTAATTTTTTTAAAAAATATGTTTTTATTTCCTTGAGTTTTGATTACACAGAATATCATTAGAATCCAATGGATCAGGCCAAGCCAATTGAGTAAGGCTGTGAGAACTGGGTCCTTCATGCCACCTGGCAACCACTGGCCTCTCTTCCATCTTTTCCCAGCAATAACTTCAGCTTCAGCTTTTCAGCTCAATGAATTAGACATTGGTACTTCTACCATCAAAGCACAATTCGGAGAGGAGCTATTAACTGACAATCCTAGAAAGATTCCCTTACAGGTTATTGGTTGAACTTCACCAATCCAAATTTCTGCATCGTACTGTCAAAACGACAAAAGAAAATGATAGCTGGGGCTTTTCTTTGAAAGAGATCTATTTTACGCATTGTTTTTCTTTCTGTTGCATTTGATACCCTGACTGTTTAATGTCATTCAATAGCCTAAATTCAGATACCACAATTCGTGTTTTTTTGTTGTGCTTGCTCATGACAGACATCAGTGTAAAACACGAAGTTATTATATTATAATTTATGTTGATATACAAATACGAAAGAAGAAAAAAATTTTGATGTAACTTTAAAAAAAAAATTTTATGATTTGAAAGTTACACTTTCTAACAAAGTGTATCTTTTAATGTAAAAAGAAAGTTTTGTATAAGAGGTTTTATATTAATTTTTATACACGATTAATGCATTAGAAATTGACACTTTATCAATAAATTTTATAAGTAAATTAAAAAAATTAATTTATATTTACATATAAGAGTCTTTGATGAGGTGTCAACTTCTAATATATTGACAGTGTATAGAAACTATATACTGTCAGTGCATCATATATAAATCCTATATATATATATATAATTTTCTTCAAATCTTACATGATTTTTTTTAAATCTTATAAGAAATTTGTGCACTCGATTATTTTTTTATACTAATATAAAATAGAGTTTTTAATTTTTATCAAAGCTTTAATTTGTTATTTCTTTGTATTATAACACCGTATGATATCTTAAATGTTGAAATCTATCAAAATCTACCAACATTGGTTAGCGTGAGTGGTAGCGGTTATCGTCCCTTAACCAAGTATTTAGGGTTCGATTCTTGATCTTGGGTATGAAACAAACTATGCTGAGATGGGACTACCTACTTTATGTGAACTCAAGATCTTGACGAAAATTAGTCACTGTTACCGATAGTGGATACTTCGTACCAATATCATGATTAACCAAAAAAAAATTCTATCAAAATCTTGATCCCCACAGCCATTTTTCCTGGTGATGTTTAAAAAACGGACTTTGAGTGAGTGTGAAAGTGTGAAAGGGTGGAAGTTGGAGTTTATTTAATGAAAAGATCGGTATAAGACCACCATTTTAACTTTTTTGATTATAAAATTATTCTTTTTATTATTTTTCTTCAACTTGTCCCAAGTTCCAATGGGCTTAGTAGATTGAATCCAACAAACAACCAACCAGCCATTGTCATCTTGCTAATGTACTTCCAATCTACTGTGTTTGTTTGCTTCTGCCTTGCCTCCTGCTCAGACAGAGCACGTGCTATCAAGAACAACACTTGGATTCAGACTATAAACCAATAAGAAAACAAACAGAGATGACCCAATTTCTATCTTCCATTCAATTTAAAAAATTTTTCTTCTCTTTCCAGGGCATGGAAAACTTTTTCCCATACGGAAATGGGAACAAAGCTTCGGTGATTTGTTAAATATTATCAGATTCTTGTCTCATTCATGAGCTAATGTATATTTTATTTCATCGGCTTTCAATCATTCACATTTGATATTAAACATTACATGAAGATCTATACCTAATTTACAGAATATTGTTTACTTTGATTTAAAAGATGCTTCGGTTTTGTTTAAAAAACACAATATAAATTATTAGTTTAAGTTTTTATGTATATAGGACTATAGATTTTCATAATATTTCAACGTAAGATAATATTTCGACGTAAGATCAGAGCACGAGAGATTATATAGTGGTAGGGTCCAGCTGAGCTAGATTTGGTGATTCTTCAGGAAAATTTGATTACGTTTCCTTCAATGGGGTGCCCATTTATGGTCGGCTACGGGGAAACAAGGAGATTGCTGAGTAGAAAGAAAAGAAAGGATTGGCGGTGTGTGGATCAGCTTGCACGATCACTAAGACTTTGTAGCAAGTCCTGTCTGCTTCTGTGTAAAAGAATATTACTATTTCACACTGATAAAGTTGTATCGGAAGAGATCATAGCATCTGCTTCATTCACGTAAGAATTGTTGGAATTTGTGGAATATGATAGAGTCCCGTTTATATAATACTTGCACAGAGTTTGTACGTTGATGAATTTCACTTACTTTAAGTTGTGGAGTTTATGAAGTCTGATAGATTTATCGAACAAAAAATCAGTCTATAGGACTAGAAAAACCAATTTACTTTGCATTGTCCTAACTTCATTATACCGTATATTTGTCATCTTTTTTAGTCAATATATTATGAAAAATTAATAAGAAAAAGCTAGTGCTGTCGTGCACATAAATAAATTATCGAACCACGTCAATTTTGTATTTTATACGTGATTTTTTTCTCCTATTTATTTGTTTGATTCGTTAATGAGAAGGAGCAAATACTGATCAAAGATGAGACATAACGTAGCCTGTTTGTATGACTCCCATAATCAAACGTCTCTTAAGAAACTTTCCTGCGACCCCAGCCATTGGATTGGATGATCAATGAATGGTAATGGTGGGTCTGGATTATTCTCATTACAGGTTTGCAGCCCTAGTAGTAAATCTAATAATTTACTATAATATTTCATGTTTATGTTATGTTAAATTATATTTGTATAGTATAAAATAAAAGAATTATTATATTAAATTTCATGTTAATATGCAAAACATAATCTTATTTAATTTTTTATTATATCTTTATTATAAAATTTTAATTCGTATTATATTCATGTCGTTTTTATATCATATTATATGCGGGGCACGATGGTGGAGGAAAGAAGAGAACATACGGATGTTTGGTGGCATGTAATTGTGGTAATAGCCATTTTTTATTGTTTCATTTTCATCACATGGGATTCTCCTATGGATATAAGACAAACAAAGTCAGTGGAATTGGTCTGCAAAGAACAAAAGACTGTTGATCACATTTAAGATTATCTTATTTACTGCAAGATTAAAGAGACACGAGGGCCTGGTTTGGCTGTCAGGTCCCAGCTTCTGCTCTAACTAAACATTCAACTTTCAACAACAACGTACAATAATTTTATGTAGTAAGAAAATAAATTATATATACGAATTATTAGTTTTACAAAAAATATTTTTGACGGTATTAATATGGTAAATTCATAATATTGTGAGATTTGAAAATGATCATATATATATATGTAAGTTTTTTTTTCTCATTAACGAAAAAACTGTTTTTATGACTTAAATTCATGATCTATAACCTGAGTGAAGTTCAGCTTATTGGGTTTCATAAAGCTTCTGGTCTAACAAAACATATAACTTTCAACAACAATAGACAATGATTTTACGTTACATAAACATAAATTGTATATATGAATCATCAATTTATCAAAAATATTCCTAACCATATTAAAAGGGTAAATTTAATGCATAAGGCTTCAAACATTGCAGGGTTTGAAAAAGATCATATGTAATTTTTTTTTGTATTAATGGAAAAATTGTTTTTGTCATTTGAACTAGTGAGTTTTTGAGCCTAAAGAAATAACTTTTATCCTTGCACCAAAAATGATAAACAGCTTCTTGAATCTCTCTTGAATCTCTTAGAAAGAATGACCGTCGATGAGGTAACTTTAAGAATACCAAGTCCTTGTTTAATCAATTTTCTGAAAGAAATATGCCAATTTAGAAAGAACAGTAATAGAATAAACAAAGAAATATAGATTTGAAAACAGGCTTGTAGAAAAACCAGGCAAGGAAAGCACACATCTTGTTTGGTTATATATATAAATATATATATATATATATATATATATATATATATTTGGTTACATCAAACAACTATATATAGTTTTTTTAGAGACCTGTTAGAGTTATCCATGTCTTTTCTGACATGTAGAAACAATAATTGAGTTGTTTTTGATGCCTTAGATTTCTAAACAAGTTTAATAGGATTAGTAGGATCGACAGTGATGTTTTACTTCCAAAGCTCAGTAGCTATCATCTCTTATGTAGGATGAGGATCGTTATCACATTCACGTATCAATGAGTCAACTTTGTAATGGAATCTAACAATTCGAGAATATTATTCAGGTTCATGTTCTGTAAAATTATATTTGTTATGTAAAATACAAAAAATTTGTATCATAACTCGTGTTGACATTAGACCTGCTCAATGGCCGGGCTACCAGCCCAAGCCCGAGAGTCCTTTTTAAATTTAGTCGGGTTTGGACAAAAATATTTGATAAAAAAACGGGCTTGGGCAAAATTTTTAGGCCCGTTTTAAATACGGGCCGGGCCTCGAGCTTGCCTTTCAAAGCTCGGGCCCGGCCCGGCCCGAATTATGATTTTTTTTATTTTTTATATATCTTTTTTAATATTAATTAAATTTTTATATATATTTACTAAATATAATATAATTATATGTATATAAAATACTATTGAATAATAAATATGATTATAAATATTTAATATGAAAATTGATATATAAATTTTGACAAATTATATTAAATTTTAAAGGATATAAAATAATAAAAAACAAATAAATATAAAATTAAAATATAAAAAAATTATTTTCTGATCGGGCTCGGGCTTGTAGTATAAAAATAAAAACAGGCTTGGACAGAAAAATCAGGCCTGAATGTCGGGCCGGGCCGGGCTTGGACGTGTGAAAATTTCATTAATACCTGTCATGGGCCAGGCCCGAGCCCGGCCCGGCCCGGCCCATGAGCAGGTCTAGTTGACATATCAAATATAAAATATTTTTCTTAGTTTTTATCATGTTCATATATAAATTTCATCAATTTTAGCTAATATCACTTTCATATCTTTTATTCATATCATTTTCGTATTGTGTCATTGAAACATCCTAATCTTACATCGAAATATTGTAAGATTTTGATATAATATATAAATAAAATTTGAACACATAATTGTAAAACTCCTTTTATGAAACAAAACTGTAAAATCTTTAAATTAAAGCGGATAATATCTTGTAGATTGAATGCATGTTTTCACAAATCGTATCAAAATAATCACCAACCATAACACATAAATTATGCACTGTATTGTAAGTCACCTCTGAAATTTTGTTTTATGTTGAGCTTGATGAAGATTTCAAATTTTAATTAAAAATGCGTAACGCTTTAATCTCATATCAAGATATTATAAAATTCTATAAAAACTTCAAGTTATATTTATAAAATGAATTTTGTAAGACAAAATTATAAAATTGATTAAGCATTAGTCAATATAATAAAAGTCGTAGAAATTCTAGCCTCTTCATTAAGCCACGTCGCTTACATGGTTTTTTACATTTTTTGCCCTTTTGCTTTTTATTTCTTCTTCGCTTTCATCTGTCCAAATTGGAAAATTTGCTGGCACTACATTTTGATCAGATGATTTGACCTTTTTACTCTCCCAGTGTCTCCCTTTCCCTTTTCCCTTTGAGAGTTGGATTCTGCCGTTTTGGTCTCTCCTGAGTTACTTCCATTTTTCTTTTAGCTTTGGCTTTCTACATTGGGTCGGTTTATGGTCTCACTTACTCTGTCTTCCTTTCTATTTATTTTCTTGCTTTTATTATTTTTTTTTTCATTTTCTTTCTCCGGTGAGTAATCAATGGGTGGAGAAAATAAAGCTAAGGAAGAGCAAATGGCATCCGACGACAGTGAAGAGGAAAAGAGAGATGCAAAAGCCTTTTCTTTCCTTTTGTCTAACGATGGTCTCGATCTTATCAACGGTGATCTGAGATTGGCGCTACTTTGTGGTTAATAGCGGCTTGAGTTTTAATGGTTTGGTTTCCCTTTTGAAATAGTTGTAGAGAAAAAAAAGTAGAGAGTGGTTGTTGTAGAGAGATGGAAGAACAATGAGCTTAGGGATCTAGAACAATGGTTCTCAATTTTGGAGCATCTTTGCTAGTTTGTTTGAGGTATATATTTTGGCCCAATTTTCATCCTTTATATTTTATGTTTGTTGTTTCCTTGATCAAATTAAAAAGCTGATAAAATAAAAGTTAAATGATATGCTTTCATGCTTATTGACTCAAAATCACATTCTTTTGTTTATTCCTGATTATGTTATTCAGTAGTTTATTGTCGGAGCTATGATCATAATTTTCTACATTACTTTTCAACCTCTTATACATTGTTCACACCAAGACTAACACTAATGACAAGAAGCAAAACTATTATCTGCCTTTTGTTTGTTTAGTTTTGTAGGGCAGCAACGTATATGGCTTTCATTTTTCAAATAAAAAAAAAGTCTTTGACGAACCAGAACAAAACAGCGACTAGCTTTGTTTAACTTTGAAGTTCGGTACTGGTGTTAACATAAAACATTTTTCTATTGCTTTTCTCAGTTATTTCCTTTTTTTATGGAACTTCATTTGCTTTCCTTGGATTCCTTAATAATATCTGTTGTTTGGTTCACATTTGTTTGTATCCAATTCTACATCATAACAAAGTACAAACATAAGAAACCAAAACTTTTAGGCTGAAGGTATCATCTCCTACCATAGAAAATAACATTTCAATACCTGAGTTGGAGTTCATTTAACCACGTGGACAAAATTACCATGAGAAATTGGATTGTTTTTCCTTTTGGATAAGTACATGAAATTACCATAAGAAATCGGATTATAATTTCAAGAATTTTGTACATGTGCAGATTTCTTTTTCTTTTTTTTTTTCAGTTTTTAAGTGAATTTGAATTAAAATTTCCATTTATCACAAGGTGACATGTGTACATGTGCAAATTTCTCTTTTTTAGGTCCTTAAATGAATTTGAATTAAAATTTTCATTTATCACAAGGTGAGATTAAGATAAGAATTTTTATTTATTTTTTCCTCTTTGACATTTAATATTTTTATTTGTTTGTTTTTGTTGTGATAGCTAAGATGTGAAGATATGAAAACAAAGTGGCATGGTGGTTTGACCAAATTGAACCATATCCGCAGGTATGAAGATGCCACTTGATCTGCTACATTTTTATTTCTAGAAATGTGTTTTTTTTACCAGCAAAAAGAGGTAAAAGAAAAAAAAAGAAATGGAGAGAATAAAGAAAAGTTGAAACCTATCTTATGCTATATTTTTCTTATTTAGGTTTTCATTTAATTTTTCCCCTTTTTGATTCAACTTAGTCTTCTTAAAATGTTTTTTTTTTTTACTTTATCTTTTAGGGTGCAGATGTTGTTTACCTTTGCTTTCAATTATGATGGGTAGGGTTTAAAGTCTCAAATTTATTTATTTTTTCCTATGTACAATTGGTTATCAAATTTTTAGATTAGAAGTAAGCATTGTTTTTTTCATTTTTCTTTTAAGAATGTGAGGTTGTTTAATTTTTTGCTCAAAAGATTTCTATTCTCGAGATTTTGCAATCTTAGATTGCCTTTAGAAAAATTTTCTTTCAAATACTAATAAACTATTATGCTATTATTGTACTTATTCACATGTTATTGGTATTTTACCAATTAGATTGGAATTTTGAGAAAGTAACAAAGTGATTGATGTGCACTGATATTGGACTATTATATTGTAATATGAATTAAACAACTATCGCCACTCTAATTCTACGAGGACAAGTATGTGACTTGATCAAAAATATGAAATTTTTTGGATGGTATTGGATTATTTGATTTGCAAATGAAATAAATTTGTTGGTTTACCCATGAACGAAGCGCATGCTATTTTTTTTTCTCTTTTAAAATTAAATACTCCAATTTACAGCATGCTTGAGTTGTCTTAAATGGGCTTTAGTCATGAAAGTGAACATATGAATTGTGTTGAAATTGAATAATATTTAATTGGTATGGCTTCCTCTAGGGTTAAAGTCATTTAGAATTGGTAAAATTTATATTTTTGATTGCAAACTAAAGAGATACGAGACATCAGATATCTGATAATCTTCTTATGCATTTTAACTTAAACTCTAATGAAACTTTTGGAAGAACATCTATGTACAGAATAAAACTCATATGATCAAATGATCTTAAAATTCTTACTTTTGCTATACTATTAAATGAGAGGAGAACTTATGTATCTTTGCTTTAGTTTGACAAGACATGCAGGAGACATTCACAATATTGGCTTTCATATACTTTATTTTGTTGGTATTGTAACATTATGTATATGTTAGATATAACTTATATGTGGTCGTTATCCTTTTAGGACTGAATGAATCAATTGAGACAACAATGCTTAATAGGTGGCCTTTAGATGCAAGTGGCAGATTGGAATTCCTTCAATTCAGGGAATTTTTATTGCTTTTAACTCTAATTTTCTAACCAAGAAGCTATACAATAATATGATGTATTGTGTAACTTTTGCAGGCTAGCCCGTGTCATTATTTAGCACAAGAATACTCTCTTTGATGCTTAACAGAAAGCTTTAACTTTAAAAGAGACTGATAATTAAACCATTAACTCTGAATTTATTATTTACTACTAATGCATCGTGCATCAGTGTTGATTGTTTAGATGAATCAATTATTAAAAAAAAAAGTTCTTACATGCAGGCTAAAGGTGAACATGAAGGTAATTTTGCTGATATATACTTCCTCTGTGATCTTTTTGTTTTCTATTTACATCATATTGTTGCCTCTTATATGGAATGTTCTGCTGCAGGAGCTGAGGAGAATAAACTTATGGATGACACTGTTTAGTCTTTTTTGTTCCATGATGATTCTGATGATAATGTTGATAATGTTTATAATGCAAGCACTCCTTTCAGAATTTTAAGATGCTGTTCTAACACTTCCAATAAAGATGAACTTCAAGGTAAGTTTGTTAAGACTAACATAGACTTCTTTGCAGCTCTACTTTAATAGGTACTGATGAAATTAAAATAGAAGATAACATACATAATGTTTTTTAGTGATTATTTATTCAATACAGAAAGGTACAACCCACCTTGAATTGCCCATGCACTTTCCAATTTTTTCTTACCTTTGCCCTCCCCCAAGAATTTTATGTTTTTGAAAAATAGTTAATGGCATTGGAAGACTATCTGGTCGTAGCACCTAATCACAAAGATGCATTTGTGGTAGTATAACAGTTAAGGTATTACTTAAATAATCCTTATTATATAATACAAGCAATAATAAATGCATAAAAATTTGAAAAAGAGACAAAGACCCAATAGCCAATAGGAAATAGATAACATGCTCGACAATTGCAGTAGATTGATGTTACTATCTTTGGTATCTCTTTGTTATGTGATGAAGTTTTCCAATATTTTTATAAGCTCAATTGCTTTGGGACTGTTAATAAAAAAGAGTTTGCTATGTCATTAGGCCTGACTCTAATAGAATGTATTGCTATCTTTCTTCCCTCTTTAAGGTCAAAATTACTTAATAATTATTTGTGCATATTATATGTTCTTTTAAATATCCAAGGCTGGTGAGTGTTGGTGGTGCATTAAAGTGAATTACACAGAGTGTTTTAGGATTTGTACCCATTATTCTATTATTCCTTACTTGGTTAGTCAATTTTAATTGTTTTTTCAGTTTTCACTAAGAAATTACTCTAATAGTGTAAAACAATATAAACAGAATAGCTGGGAAGATAATATAAGTTTGATAGAGTCTTTGATCATATAATAGGAGCCATTAAACAATGGGTCTAACTTGGATGCTATGCCAAGACCATCCCTGTGATCAGCAAGGGTATAATCTTGGATTCTTTAGTATTAATGATACTGTTGTTTACCATGTTTTAGTAATTGAAGAATTAGTATTTTTCTTTTATTTTCAGAAAATCTTTTGATTTTTGAATTGTGATTTTATAAAATGTTCTTCTTTGGTGAAGAAATCATTGATTTTAGCAAGACTTTTCTTTTGCATCAAACAACTGAATATGACCGGTTCTTCCAATAGATGGAGGTCCCGTGATTAATCGTGATGCTTTTCCTGACCATAAAGTTGAATCATAAACATAAATCACATACTCCAGTAAAGATTGCATTTGTTATAACATAACATTTTGTTGAACAAGTCTTTTCATTGTGTGAACAATTCTTCTTTTAGGTTAGAACAGGGTTGTGAAAATTAAGACTCAGACTTTTCAATAAAAGATGGGTTTTGAATATAAGAAGCTGACATCTTTGATCTTAAGTATAGCCTTGAAATGAATCTGACTTGATTCTTTTTTATTCAGAGATTCTGAATTTTCTTTGTTCATTTTTTTCTTTCTTGTTAAGCTGAGATCAAATCAAGCATTTAAATTAGCTTTTTAGCAATTGTGGTTTTTTATGTCTCAAGTCTTTTTCATTGTTTTTTACTGTATTTTTTTTGTGACAATTGATTAAATTAGCTTCTGCTCAATTGTGCTTTTTTGTGTCTCAAATCTTTTTCATTGTTTTTTACCATCTTTTTTTTTTTGAAAATTGATTGTCTATTTTTTATCTTTAGTATGCGAAAATTGTAGCACCAAATTTGGGATTTTATAATATTTTCAAATATTTTTTATAAATGTTATAAAGTTCTTTAATAAATTTTGGAGATAAATTTGCAATATATCTTACAAAATACATTTACCTTTTGAATTTAAGAAATTGTTGTGTTTTTGGGTGGGATCAAGACTCCTGATTTGGTTAGCTTAGTTGTGGATCCTTAGATTACTAAAGAGATAATTCAAAGTCATATTTGGTATGGGTTGCTTCTCACTTATCTTTTTGTTACCACTACATCTTCAGAGTGGTATACCCTGGCACCTTATCGCAAGTTGTTCTATCTTAATAGTGATGGGTTAATACATTATCTAAAACAAAAGAGTTAATCAAATTTATGTTAGATTCTAATGCAAGTCAAATTTCATTTGTTTCATTTTTTTTATAAAGATTTTTTTTATCTATATCATGTTAGAAAGTACTTGTTTATCTCTCTCATGATCATCAATTTATTGATTAATAAACAATGCCTTTAAAGTTTAAACCACCCCCGAGAACCCCAATAATATTGAATTAAATCAATATTACCCAACTTATAAGTTGGCTGAACTTTTGGCTCTTGACAACTTACTTACAAAAGTAGGCTCAGATATGGTTTTTGCCCTTCGTTGCATAGGTTTATCTGTGATGGCTTCCTTCTCGATTGAAAATTTCTCCAACTCACTGCATCTTTTATATGGCAACTGTTGAATTCCTTTCCTCTTAAAATTAAATTAGCAAATTAAACCACCTCATGTAGGTGGTTGCACAAGGGAAATGAAACCAGAAGTTCCTAATTAGCAGTTAATAGCTATGACAATATCAAATTACTGAAGTACTAATCTTCTAGAGCTAATGCAAAAGTATTAATTCAAGCATTCAATGTCTAAAACCTACATAGCATTGGGAACCACCAAATAGCATCCTCACATAAAGCTTTTTGAAATGATTTGGATTTGAAAAGAGGTAATCGGTTTTTGCAGCATTCATGAACTAAAAATGTTTGACCAATTTACCAAGCTCAACATGTAGATTCTGACATCTCTTAACAAGTTTCTCTATTTGCTAAATGCCATCCTGATCGAGGGAATGCTCTTATCATGTCAGTTTAGTTGGATGTTAGGTTGTAGTTAAATAGTCTTACAATGCTAAATTGAAACTATTATTTTTTTAGTTATATTATACAAATTTATTTTCCCAGATAAATTGAAGAGGAAAATTCAGACATGCTAGCAAGGGAAGTTTTAAGCTATAGGAAGTTGCTAGGAGAAGTTTAATTGCTTTCATAAGTTGAGTAACCTAAACACATACAAGCACATGTTTATGAAGCTATGGGATGATTGTGTAAATTGTTAATGACTACATTTTCAATTACTCATGATAAATTGTGGTTATATATTTTTTTTATTTAAAATGTTTGTGTGAGACCCAATTTTATTATATTGTATTAGCCTATTGCAAATGATGGATAGCAGAATTAAATTATTTAGTAGGATTAAATCAATGTTGAATATGAAATCTCACTTTACATTATGGAATTTTTATTTACAATATGGTGTATATGAATTAGGATTGAGTATTTAAGAGATGCATAGAAAGCATTCGGTTGAAAAGAATGCAAAAGAAATCTTATTAGTTGAAGTGTGAAAGGGAATAAATGTTGTTAGACAAATGAAGAATAAATAAGATAAAAGTCAATAATATGGAAGTGGCGTGGAAGTGGCGTGGAGAAGAAGGAGAGAAAAATTTAGTCAAACTGTATGAGGCTTTCCCCTAGCCATTCCTTTTGGCTGGAATTGTCTTCACCCTTTAATGAAAGTAGAAAATTTGCACCACGCCATTCCCTTGAATTGCCAATTTTCTTCACCATTTAATGAGCTATAAGACAAGGTAATGATGAAAGAAAATGGGATAAGGAACAGGTGGTAGGTTCTAATAGGATTAACATGGTTATATAAGAAGAAATGCATGAGGAAAATCGACTGAAGCAAACTTCATCTCCTTCTAAAATCTTCTCGCCTATACTGTGTTTACTGCAAGCTCAATCTCGTTTCTTCCATTCCTCTCATACATGAGCCATGAAACTTTATCTTTTAGTTAGCCAAACCTTTTCTCCAGTGTTGCAGAGTTAAGGAACAAAAGAAGTAAAGCTAAGTGAGGCAAAAAAGCACTCTATTTTGGAAGCGCAACTCAGTTAAGGTGAGTTCCATATTGCTATGGTTCTCTTGATATTCAATACTAGATTTCTATGTTTTACAACGTAATAAACATAGATATAGCCTTGTTGTAGCTAAATCTTGTTAGAATGTATAAGAAACACGATGGGTGAAGTGATTATTCAACTGCTTGCCAAATAGGCGAGCAAAAGTAGGCACTCGCCCAAAGGATGAGGCGAGCTTAATGAAATGCATGGCTCGACGATACCATGTTCGCCAACATTTATGGATAACCAGAATGATAGTCGGATGGGCGAGACCAATGATCGCCCAAAAAGACGAGAATGGCGACTATTGTGATCGCCCATGCGAAATGTTAGTCATCTCCAATGAGGCGAGTAGGAAATAAAGAGGTCGACAAGTGTTAATTCAATTCATGGGCGAGCCCATCTCTGAATAAAAGCCACGAATGGCGAACTGAAATTCATGAGCATGGCGAGTTTAGTTGAAGTGGGGGTGAGCTCCCATGTTAGGAGAGCTCCAACGAATAAGCCAATATGAATGGCGAGAACGTTGGGCGAACTCCCATGAATAAGCCAATATTTGAATGGCGAGCTGTGTTGGGCGAATGGCGAGCTATAGATTGGTCTCAAATCTCGCCTAAGTGTCTCAAATAATTAAAAGGAAAAATAGTAATAATTTTAGGAAATAATTCGAAAGGAAAATATTAGTGGTATTAATATTTTACTTTGTAGTCGGGAAGTGAGAATTGATAAGGCGAGCGGGAAGCAAGGCTTTACCAGACGAGGTAATGAGGATGTGTGTGAAGTGAATGCATATCCTGTGGAGTTAAATTTTATGAAATTATTGAGAAATTGTTTTGTTTTATGACATGCATTATTTTGATAATTGTTTTGATATTGTGCGAGCTATAAAGCATCCCATATGTTGAATTTGGGCGTACTGGTAAAAAGACGGACGAGCCAAATTAGGCGAACCCTTTTGTGATGTTTTGGCAGGCGATCCCTTTTACGATGTTTTGGGCGGGTGACCGTGTTTTAATAGAAATCCGGGTGAGCCAACGATAGGCGAGCTTTTTTTTGATATTTTGGGCGAGTTGACCATGGAAGTGTCGCATTTGGGCGAACTGACTATGGGCAATGCCAAAATGGGCGAGCCACTATGGGCGAGCTAGTTTAACTTGTTTTTAAACACTAAGATTGGCGGGCGAACACTAGTTCATCGCAGTGGCGAGTTGACCATGTGTGAGCCTTAATGGGCGAGCTGACCATGGGCGAACAAGTTTCAATTTGCATTTTCTCTACGAAAATGAGAATAATACCTTTTTGGAATTATTATTTATTTAAATGATTTAAATTCATAAATGTGTTTCCTTAAAGGTATTTTGAGCTATAAATTTGATTTTTGAGACTTTAGGCCCTTAGTTTCATGCATTAGGAGTTATGAGTCTGATGGACCTGCCAAGTCCTCAAAGGTCTCGAGGTCACCTGGCAAGTGGACCCGAGGACCACCTATAGATTGTGGCCATAGATCTACTGTATCTCTGTGGGGATGATTATTCCGTTCTAGCAAGAGGGAGGGGGAACGATGAGAGCATGATTTATTTGTAGGGTGATGCCTAGTCTCAACTTACTGATTTCTGTTTACTGAGAGGATTTATTGAATCCTATTTACTGTTTACTATATCCATTGTTTTCTATACTGGGTTTATTGTTAAGAAAAATAAACATATTTGGGGGGATATAGTTTTGATTTATACAGCAGCATACACCTTCCTTATTGAGCCTGTTATCGCTCACCCGTTATTTTCCACTCCACAGATTGTTGATCTTGGGTTAAAAGAATTACATTCCAGAGATTATCGACTGCTAGAGTCAGCAGATATTCGATATCGAAGGTATATTACTTTCTTTTATATATTCAGTAAAATTGTACAATACTACTTTAAATAGAAGGGAATGTATATACATCTTAAAGAATTATTGTAACAAATTATATTTCTTTTTTAGTACGAGTAATAAGAGTACTAATTCTTATTAAAGTGTTAGGAGTTGTTAAGCATCACAGACAGCCCAACCGGTAAGTAAGTGGAGTTTATAAGTAAATATCATGTTATTACGGTAGATTTAGGATGTTACAGTTTGGAAGCCCAACCATAGTAGAAGTAAATAGTACTCACTCATCCCAAGATCTCAATGTTGTTAGCATAGCTGAAAAGAAAATATAAATCTATTTCAACTTTTTATTATCTGTATTTATATATTTTTACCTTATCACTCTAGCATTTTGTCAGCTTTTATAAATCTTTATGTTATGCTATAAATGTTCATTGGCCTATGAACTTACTTTTATTTTTTTACTAGAATTTAATAGATTGAGAAATTTTTATATATATATATATATATATATATATATATTTGGTGACTGTTCAATTTTAACAATGAGAGTGAGTTATTCACAAGTGTTACTCTTTTATCACACATATAAAAATTGACAATCTAATATATGTTGAATTTGATATAATTTTTTTAAGATAATTTTTTAAAAAATTATTCTGATTTAAATTAATCAACATCTAATAATATTGCAGTTTCTAATCAAACATTTAGATCATATTTAAAAAATAACTCTTGCAAGGTGCAAATATTTAAATTATCCCAATTGCTTATTATGAGGTACAAATTTATGAGTACTCTTCCTACGTTTTGAGATAAAATGTTCGTATTAGCATAAAAGCATGTCATGAATCCAATGTTACAAAGAAAAAAAAAGAATTTGAATAAAAGTCTCTTCCCATTGTCTTTTTCTCCTACAGAATCAAATTTTCTCGCATTTAACCTCTAATTCTGAGACAATTGCTATGCTTTAATGCTTGGTATTGTAATTATATTTGTTTGATTTGATCCTATGGACTTAAGTTGCTTGCTTTGCGTTGTGAACTCCTGAGATGGCTATAAACACTTTTCAAATGCCTGTTTTATTAATCATGCCAATGATGATTTTTTATGTTTGCTATCAACAATTACTACAATAGAAGTTGAGTTGCCTCCTACATACCCAAATCAGTAGGGTTTGGCATTGAACTTCTGTCTTTTATCATGAAATTGTGAAACCTTCTAAAAGGTATGCATATTGTTTCTTAAGTTTATTCATGATATTCATGTATTTTGATATTTTGGATGATAACTCTTATTGGTTTTATAACTACCTCAATTCTTACTATGTTCAATTAGCTTATTTTTCTGCGGTTGATGATTTGGAGTCTTGCTAAATAATGTCTTCAATCAAACATTTTTTATTGATGCTTTTTTTAGGTAGAATGATATGTTACACTTTTGTCTCTTTGGTTAGAATAATATGTTACATTAATCCTATTTGTTTTAATTTTGTTTTTCAAGTTCTATTTACTTTCAAGATTATGATGACTTTTTTATGGAACATTTCTTACAGGCTTGCAAAATGTTTGGTGTCATGCATATTCATTCTATTGTAAATGTTTGATAATCCATCATAATATTTTTTTGTTGTTTTGAAATATTAATTTAATACCAATAGATGCTGTTATTATTTTGTAAATAATTCTTATACAATTATAAAAAACACTGTTAATCATTCATTGACTAGATCAGGACATTAACAATTTATATCCGCCGCAGCAACGCGTAGGTATCAAACTAGTCTTTATAATAATCGTATTGTGTCTAAAATTTTTAAATCTAAAATAATGAAAGCTGACAGAGAGTAAGATGAAAGTAAAACCAAAATGATTTATTTAAAAATTCAGATTTCTCTAATTTTCTTGCTGCTGTCTCTCAGGTAGACCACAAAATCATAGTAATTCTGTCCTTCCTCTAAAAAAGATGATTTTTTAAAAATCTTTTATACATATATTTCTCTTGAAGCACCTAGGTTTGTGGGCCAACTACACCTATTCATGATTGTGATAAAAATAGTAGATTATGCCAAGATAACAACGTAATGATTTAAGGAAATAATAACATTCGTGGCTGAATAGCTGATATATTTCTCATAACCCTGTAGAGAACTAGTTTATCAAAAGCCCCATTGACGTTGCAGAACCATCAGTTCACCAAGGGGCTCCATTTCTGTCGTCTTCATGCTCCCATGGAAGTATTCATGTCTTTATTCAGGCTTCTGCCGTTGAAGTTTGTTTTCATACCAGTGGCTTTCTCTTTACTGCATGCAATACTGTGTAAAGTCTGCAGAGCTCCAAAATCGTCAGGCTATGGCCCCCCAACATATCCGGTAATCGGTTGCTTGATTTCGTTCTACAAGAACCGTAGTCGTCTGCTAGATTGGTATACGGAGCTCCTTGCAGAATCAGCCACCGGGACAATTGTGGTGAACCGGCTTGGTGCTCGGAGAACTATTGTGACTGCAAACTCGGAGAATGTTGAGTACATGCTGAAGACCAACTTCAACAACTTCCCAAAAGGCAAGCCTTTCACTGAAATTCTAGGCGATTTTCTTGGCTTCGGGATATTCAATGTGGATGGGGAGCTTTGGCGTATGCAACGGAAGCTAGCAAGCCATGCTTTCAGCACTAGTTCATTGAGAGAATTTGTGATGAGTGCATTGCAGGAAGAGGTCGAAGATCAATTGTTACCTTTGCTAGAGTCGTTGGCCGAGGCATCCGAAGTGGTTGACTTGCAGGACTTGCTGCGAAGACTTGCATTCAATATGATCTGCAAGGTCTCGTTAGGGGTGGATCGCTGTTATTTAGATCCTTCTCTGCCTGCTTCGCCTCTCAACAAAGCTTTTGACATGGCGTCGGAGATATGTGCCAAGCGTGGTGCTGCTCCTTTGTTCTTGGTTTGGAAGGTCAAGAAATGGCTCGGAGTTGGATCAGAGAGAAGGCTCAAGGATGCTGTGGAGGAAGTTCATGCATATGTTCAGGAGATAATCCGTGAGAAGAAGAAAAAGAACGATGAAAGTGGAAAGAATTGCAGTGAAGATCTCTTATCCAGGCTGATATCAGCTGGCAATGATGAGGAAGTGATAAGAGACATGACCATAAGTTTCATCATGGCAGGGAGGGATACAACTTCAGCTGCAATGACATGGCTCTTCTGGTTGCTTTCCTGCCATCCTGTTATAGAGCAAGAACTGTGGAAAGAGATCAAAAACATGGAGGAAAGCCTGTTAGATTATGAATCATTGAAGGGATTGAAATTATTGAAAGCATCTCTTTGTGAATCCATGAGGCTCTATCCACCAGTAGCCTGGGACTCCAAGCATGCCATGGTGGACGACTTGTTGCCTGATGGAACTCTAGTCCAGGCAGGAGACAGGGTGACCTACTTTCCCTACGGAATGGGGAGGATGGAAGCATTGTGGGGAAAGGACTGGTATGAGTTCAGACCAAGCCGGTGGTTTACTGAACCAAGCTTCCAGGAAAGATCACTAAAGAAGGTATGTCCTTACAAGTTTCCGGTGTTTCAGGCCGGTCCAAGAGTTTGTCTCGGAAAAGAGATGGCCTTCATTCAGATGAAATATGTGGTGGCTTCCATACTCAGGCAGTTCAAAATCAAACCCGTTGGTTCAGAGAAGCCGGTCTTCGTGCCCCTCTTGACGGCTCACATGGCCGGTGGACTAAAGGTTGTGATTCAAAAAAGAGATCAATCAAGACAAGACCAAGGAATACTTTAGTTTAGTGAGAGTCAATGGTTCTGATTTAAAATATTAAGGGTAATGTAAGATGCCATCATGTCTCATTTGTATTATAGTTAGGAGGAAATGATTAGCTAGACAATCACATAATTAATAGAAATCTTAATCAGATATTACTAATAATCATTTGCGTTGATTAAGATCATTGATGCAAAATCATGTGGTTATCCTTCAAAGAACAAATTTGTGACTGTAAAGCATGAGCATAGTAAGTTATCCCTAATACACAAGTCAGAATGCACATGCATGCATGTTTGGAATCATTATGTCACATGTATTAATTATTTAAGAAGGAATAGTTTCAAATCTCTAAAATAATGATCTTTACCAGTCAGTCAGCTTGTACTATTAACCTTATTTATTTCCCTTCTCCTTTGATTAACTACCTTGTTCTAATTTTCAAAAGAACCATTACAACTGAAATCATGCTCATTCTTAACTAGATTGAATTTTTTTTTCTGTTTCAACAGACACAAGAAAGAGAGCTGATGCTGCCAAATCTAAGATGATTTAGAAGAGATTCGAGTTAATAACATAATACCCTCGGGATAATAGAAATCAAAGCAATAAGTTTCTCATTTTCATATAGGTTAAAAAGTAACAGGTACAAGATGCTTCTTACTGCTTAGAAGTGTGGTTCTTTTCTGCCATTAAAAGGAAAACAATCTCTGTTTTTGTTCGATTCTTTGTCCAATCTTTAGATTGATAAGCTTCCAAATGGTTTGTTCCATTCTTCATGTGCCCAATTCGTTCAGAGAAACTGAGGGCCTGACCTCTTGCAATGCATTCTAAAAATCCTAAATAAGAAGATGACTTCAATTGATTAAGCTGATGAAAATTTTACCTTGCATACTTCTGCTTTCTAGTGCAGACTTGCATTTCATTACCTGAAGAGTTGCTGGCCACACATCCTCCCCTTCAGCTTTGTAATTTTCCATTTTTTGGTGTAAACCATAAGTATCTTCATCCATTTTAATAGTTTGAAACTAATTCTGTTCGAAATTTCATCACAGTTAAGGTTCCTCACCCCTCTTTAAAGGTATGTTTAATAGAAATCGAACATTAGAGCTTTTCCCACAAACTCAACCTGCAATATCAACTGAGCTACAACTCATGGGTCAAAGCCTCTTTCCATGGATGCATCTTTTACTAGTTCTTGAGGTCTATTTTTTGCTCCTGGATAAATACAAATATGTAATGCATTTGCTTGATATGACTCACCATCTTTGAAGAGATTGAAGTTCAGTCCAAAATTTAAAATGTCAAATATAACTTTGGATAAGAGATTTTGCTTCATTCTTATGAGATGCAGGCATAATTATCATATAATTGAACTAGTTCTCCTTTCACTACGAAAGAATTAAGTATTTAACAAGAAAGTGTATGGAGTTCACAACACTCGTATTTCCTATAGGAGGCCCATTTAATGAAACCGTTTCCATTTGTCAATGAAGAATTCATGGCTTCAACAATAACTATAAGAGCCCACTGCCACTATCAAAGCCTTCCAACTTTGATCAACTTTATCAACTTCAAAGATCAAGATTTAAATACCGAAAACTAATAATAAAACCAAAAAATTTACTAATAATAAACAAGATCAAGCTTTAATCTCAACTTTGATCTAATAGAAAAGTTAGACAAGAACACAAGCACATTAGAGTTTCAATTTATTAAATTGAATAAAAAAAAGTTAAAATCCTAAAATTTAATGCATCATATACGTTTATACCTATCAGATTTTTGAAAGAAGGCACGGCGAGCTGAGTCGAGCTTAGAGACAGCATCGCTACGGATGGGACGAGTGAAGGCCTCATCGACTTCAGAGTGAGAGTGAGAATCGAGGAAGCCGAGAAGTCGAGCAAGAGGACCTGAGCCGCCGCGAAATCCCACTTCTCAAGGCAGAGCTCGGCGCCGAAGAGCAGCGATTGGAGCCGGTTTATTCTGATCCACTTCTTTTCTCCATCCCATTTTCTCTTCCGATTTCGATTTCTCCATTTTCTTTCTCTGCTCGAAAATTGGGCTTAGGATTTTAAACTTCCCGCCAGTTTCTAGCTTTGGCTGGCTTTAAATTGACACTGTTTTTGGGCTAAATTACAAAACAGCCCACTCCTCGGTGGCCCATGACGTAAGATGGATCGACATTTTCTATTTTCAACATTTCTTTTTTAAAAAGTGGGGAAAGAAAAAAATTTTAAAAATTCTATTTATTTATTTATTTGAAATTGGTACTTTAGCCTGAACATTTCATTACCCTCAGCTCTTTTGCTTTATAACAGTTAGATGGATCATTCTTGAATATAATTTATGTTCGTGTTATAATAAAATGTGACAATTTGTATATATATTTTATGTTTGTATTATAATAAAATATGTTCATATAGTTTAAAGTATAAAAATTTTATACCAAAATTAATATGTACACATCAAGTGTAAAATACTTTTTTTTTTTTAATTTTACCAAGCTCATACATAATTTTTATCAAAATTTAATTTGTGTTGTTTTCTTAAAGTGTCATCGTATATCTAAAATTACCGAGTACATAATAGCTTCTCTTGTTTGAACATGGTCATCATCATCATTATCACCACCATCATCATCATTGCCAACACTCGATCCATAGACCTTGTAAGTTGTTACACAGACACGTAACCATCAAGGCCAATGGTTGTTGGCAATAGCTTCTCTTGTTAAGAAAAAAGAAGTTATACATTTGCATCAAGGGTATAATCAATCAAATAAAACAGAATTGCCTGTAGTCTGACTCTCTGATAAAATGTTGAACTCTTAATTTCAGTGATTGGGTTCAATTCTAATAAGCTTAAGTATCCAAAAACCAAATACAGCAAAATGGAGAATTTCGAATTACCAAATCTACATTCATAACACTGCATTTCCATGGTATGAATCATGAACATTAAAGTGAAACAGAGAAAGCTGCATGGAGTCTACCATGTATAAATTACAAATTGAACAAAATGAAAAACTATCTTGCTAATATGTAATATCTTTTTTTTTATTAAATTACAAGCCTACTTCCTGTTCTACATCCCCTTTCAACTGCCATCCAACAACATTGCTATTCTGCTTCCATTAAAGGAATGGTCTACAGTTGGTACATGAATCAAATCAATGAAATTCATAGCTGGGGCCATCGATAGCTTTGGAACCTTGATTCATGTGCTTCCTGGTGCATCGCTTCCAGCAGCTGGCTTGCGATTCAGATATCGAACAACAGCATCTTCAACCCTGTTAGAATCACCAGAACAGAACTTGAATATGTCTTCATCGTTTGTAAATTCTATTATCAACATTATTGCTAACATAAAGTTTTCCATAAGAAACTTAT
Source organism: Heritiera littoralis (assembly GCA_031772115.1). Taxonomy (NCBI): domain Eukaryota; kingdom Viridiplantae; phylum Streptophyta; class Magnoliopsida; order Malvales; family Malvaceae; genus Heritiera; species Heritiera littoralis. The sequence goes on from JAPDPK010000089.1 coordinate 1,069,891, forward strand.
TTAGAGAAACCAAGATAGCATAATCCAAGCATGTGTCATCTTTGTGAAGGAATAGACTCCTAGACTGCAGATAATAAATTTATCTCAAATACTTAAAAAATTGTCACATGTCAATCAAAAGATTTTACAATTAAATCTCAAAGCTTAAACAAGATGCGGGTGTGAATTAACATATGATGATCGAAGTGTCTGCTGTTTCACATATCAGCTTTGGCAAAAGAATGAAAAAACTTTTCAGTAATAGTATTACTCACGACTAAGCAATTAGAGGTGTGGTAAATAATTTTGACAAGGAACACCTAGCAATAAGGTTGTAGGGTCAATCAAAGACTGCGGTTTCAACAAATCAATCACAATTCAAGATATAATCAGTAGAAATGACTGCACAAGTGATAGGCTAGGGTTCCAAACTTTATGAAAATGATTCAAAATTCAACAAGAACAACTGGAACTAGAACAGCAAAATGAACTTACCATGGTTGGTTGAAGAAATCTGATCGTCGCTCTCTTTCAGCACTTCGACTAGCTTCTCCAGCTACCAATTTCAGATCCCGGCTCTGAGACCCAATTAAAGCATTAATAAATTCCACTGGTGATTGACTGAACCCTAGAAAGAACACACGCCTTTTACGGTGCTCATGAATTTTCCTTATGGCACCACATATTGCTTCATCACAAGCTTCAATCTCTTTGCTCTTCTCTGCATTTGCTAGCAGTGCAGACAATTCCCTCTGAATAGGGAATGGCACATCAACTAACACATCATAGCATGCAGTACCAGCAGGACAATTCCCGGAAAGCTTGATCTTATGCTCCAAATGTATGGGTGGTGGCGGAGATAAATGCTGCGATATCTTCTGTGAAACCATGGTAAATTTCACTTTTTCTTCCCCAAAAACTTTAAAAAGCTGTGTATCACAATTAAAGAAAGACGGATCATTTGGGTTCTGAAGTTTTCTAGCCTTCACATAATGCCAAATTGCTGCAATAATTCTGGGGCGTGTATCAACTTCAATACCAAGGACTTCCATTAAAGCTGAAGAAAGCTTGAATTTCTCAGGTACATAATTCATTTCCAACCGAATATTCACAGTGAATTCCTTATCCCCTTTTCTCTTCACCTCAAAACCTTCATGAGGAGCAGGTGATCGAGCATGCTCCCATATAATGATATGATTATCCGGATATAGTCTCTGGTCCAAGGAAATTGTCACTCTCTTGAAGAAAGACGAAAACTTTGGGTATAAGGGGTTTGTTTTTTGAACAAACCCAGGTTGATCTGGATCTACGCCATCTTCCAAGATCCTCCCAATAATCTTAACGGTCCACGTAGCAGGCTCTGCATTAGGCTTCTTTGGAATTGTCTTTATCTGATTAGCAAATGTGTTGAAGACATATATTCGAAGAGTTTTCTGAACACAAGGTGGGTTCTTAATTGCTTCCTGGATGTCAACTTTTTTCCTAGCTAATGCAGCATCAACACGTGCCTCGAACTCAAGAAGCTGGGTATACAAAGCAGATTCAGGGAGAATCGCTGCAACTCTTTCCTGTAGCTGTTTCTCAGGAAGCTTCTGCTTCTTTCTACGTTGAGCGGATGTAAGTTCCATTGTTCTCAAAGGGGACACTGTGTTTGTCATAGGCACACCAGGAGGACGTACAGGGGGCTTTTGAAGAATTCTCTTTGCATTTGCACTGCCAGGAGTAGACATGGATGGCGAAGATGAACCTAAATTCCCGATGCCAGCATTCTGAGCCTGGTTAAGGGATAAACCTTGAGCTTGTAGGTGTGCTTGGAATTGGGCATGAGCCACCTGCGCTTGAGCATGAGCCTGAGCTTTTGACTGAGCCTGAGCAAGGGCCTGAGCTTGAGATAGCTGATACTGAGCTTGAAAACCAGCACTAAGTTGTGCCTGTGCCTGTGCCTGTGCCTGTGCCTGTGCTTGTGCTTGTGCTTGTGCTTGTGAGAATGCAGGGTTTCCAGGCATAGATGGAGGTACCATCCCCGAATTACCGAAGGGCGACGAAGACGCCCCAAGGCTCTTGGGAGGGTTATTGTTGTTCACAGACATCAGTAATCAAATTCACCAGGAAAATCCACCAAAATCTAAATCATTCAGAACAAAGTAAATTCCAAGCTATCTCAGCAAATACCCACTAACCAAAAACACCCAAAGAATAAAATTTTCCCTTCAAAATCAGACCTTTAGAAGTTCAACCCTAAAGGGGACATAAACCCCAAAAAAGCCCTAATTTTGCAAAACCCACTCAAAGACGCTGAATTTGAAGGAAATCTTGCAAATGGAAAAGCTTCTAAATATGCAACAATAGAGAAATGAAGGGAAAACAAAGATAGAAAGTGCAAGAAACGGAGAATTCGAAAACAACATAAGATTAAGCGGAGATAATTGGAACTAAAAGAGAGGATGAAGAGTGAAGAAAACGTAAAATTCTAGAAAAAACTGAAACAATCTTACGAATGAGTGAAGGATTGTTTTGCTGTTTTGGCTTCTCGTTCAGCAAATAAAGACCAGCAGCTACAAAGAGAAAGACTTCGGTGTTTTGTTTGCCACTCTCTCTCCCTCGCTCTGATTCCTTCCGTTTCTCTCTCTTGATTAGTCGTTTACCATTTGCCAAACATCAAAGCCCGGACCCGAACCCGACCCAAAAAGAATGGGCTGCTACAGTCTTATGGATTGGATTGGGTTAGTTAGCACATCTTTAAAAACCCATGCCTTGATTATTTTTGCGCAATTAAGTTGGGAGGTATTTTCATAAGCTAAAATATTTTACAAATAAATTTGCCTGAACTCTAATCTTAAACTTCGATGTTCGGATAATATGGTCATCGAGGAAGATATTTTACTTGTGACGGCTCAGTTGCAATTAATCTCTTTCTGTGAGAGACAATCTGTGTTGTGGATTGGATGGCCAAAAAGACCAGACAGGAGTGTTGTCCTCTGAATTGAATTTCATTTCTACCTATTAGTCTATGTTACTTTCATGTCTAATATGCGTATTGTATCAATAATTGTTAGCTCTATTTACTTCCATGTTAGGATTTGTTTGGTTGGTAGGACAGAAAGAAGAAAGAAGAGAATTCCTTTGTACCGAACGGAGTGAACGATAGATGCAACTCCTGAACCAATACGGGATATCAGATTGTAATGCATGTGTATTAAAAGTGTTCGATTTTAATACATTGGTCGTGAAATTTTTTAACCATGCTAAAGGGCAGGCGATGGCATAGCTCATAACTTTGCTAGAATGATTCTGTGTCTTCCCCTCTAGAAATCATTGAAGATTAAGAAATCAGAAGGAAATTAAAGAGAAAAAGCACCAGACTCCATGGCTTTACCCGATTATCTTCAGGAAGATTTGGACATGACAACATGGGGAAGTTTCCTACATCTCCCAACGTACAGAGTCTGGGTTTTATTTAGTCAAACAGTGTGAGTAAACATTCAAGCAACCATAACAGAACAGTTGAGAAGAAAGAAATTAAGCCGGTCTTTGCAGCCCTTAATGGACCTCCACAGCAGCTCCTCAGTGTCAGGCTGCGGGCTGCAAGTGTAGACAGTCATGCCAGCATTCGAAACCGAAGACGAGAATCCAATCACCAGAAGATCATCGCCAAGAGACTTGAATGCAACACCCCATCCTCTATGAAGATCAGCTCTAACCGGCACCGGTCCCAAGTTCTTCCATGTGTTGCTGCTCTTGAGGTAGACTCGCAGCTGGTTCGAAGATGTTTCTAGACAGTAAAGCTCATTGTTCACCACTGCAAGAAGTGGTGGAGATTTTGGAGAGTGGCGTGTTGCGGCTGGAGTATCGTCTTTCAGCATGTCTTCAATCCTTTCCCATGTGTTCTTCTCCTTGTCATAAGCCTCTCCGCAGGTAAGTTCTTTGTCATTCTGATCTCTCCCACCAATTACATAAACTTTGCCATCCATGAAGCAGCCCGAGCAAAGCTTCCTCTTCTGATGCATCCTTGGGAGAAGCTCCCATGATTTAGTCTCAGGATTGTATTTCTCAGCCGAATTCAAGACTTTGGCATCCATGCCAATCCCACCAGCTACAATAGCAAAGTTGCCACAGGTGACAGATGCAAACAAGCATCTAGGATTGATCATTGAAGGACCCTTGAACCATTTGCTTGTTTCAAGCTCAAACCTCCACACAACAGAACCTTCAACCTCCATGCCTGACACAATCAAATGGCTCCCAGCACACAGTGATTCCTTGTCTCCATTTATGAAGCACACGTCCGAGGATGGTAACTCTGGCAGCTTTCTGCGAGACTCGAATAGCCCGTCAAATGCCCACCAACAATTTTCCCCACTAGGTGACATGAATATGGATGATTCTCTAAACCCAATTTCCCTTCTGATCTTAAAAAATTCACCACTCTTTAGAAGTTGTAAGAAATGCTTGTTTAGTAAAGTAAGTTTCCAGTACTCAGATCTAGGAAATCGAGCCAAAATCAAATTCTCTAGCTCATCACTGAGCTGGGGAAGAAACGGGTAATCTGCATCCTGAGGTTCTACTACACCTGAGGAAACACCAAAGCTGCTGCAACTGCTTGAAGAAAATCCATTATGGTTTGGATTTGCTTCTCTTCTAGCTCTATGCCTTGGGTGCAAATTCAAGCTATCCTCAGCCATGTTCTTGAAGAGAACACAGGTAAAGAACTACATAAAAACACCCTACAAAGGCAAATCAGAAGCTGATCAACAGTCTAGTTTGTGCATGAAGAACCTGATATAATAATCATCTGACCACTTCTAAATTGTTTGTTGAAAAGTTCTAATCTTTAAAGAATAAGGCAAAGCAAACCAGGAAAAAAGATCTGTAAATGAGTTGGTCAAGATTGATAAAGCTATGCAGAAAGGCATCCATCGGTGAACAACCAAAAGGGTATCCAGAAATCATCAAACCAAAGTTATAAAATAACAACATACAAAGATAAATGAACAGAAACATACGGAGAGAAAGAGAAGCTTACCAGAGAGGGGAAAGTCAATGAAAAAGGAAAGCTTAGAGTCTGAAGACCTTAAACAGTGGCACAAACTCTAACATTTGAAGCAAAGGAAGAGAGAGAAGAGATGATATATAGCAAAAAAGAACTGGGTACTGCAAAAATGAATTTATAATTGCAAGAACTCCCATTTGCTGCAGATTTTTGATCTTAATTCAGTATGACTCATCAGTTGGGATTACTATATGATGCATTTGGCTTTGTAGTTTATTATTTCGATAATCAAAGAAGTCTTTTTTACATTGAATCAGGAAAAGTAAAAGCTTTGAAAAGAGAGAGAGGGGATTAGAGAAACAAATTAAACTACAGTAGCAAAGAAAAGAAGCTTTCTTATTTATTTATTTATTTATTTATTTAAATGACTTTATGTCATTGCTTACAGGTTTTAATTGCTTAACATCTCCTGTCTTCACTTGACTCTAGGGTCTTGCTTTTGGACTTTTACTCCTCCTTATATTGTTGAAGACGTTTAAAATTGAACTTGTAATTTAGATTTTTTTTCGCTTATGGAAAATTTAAAAATAGACTTTTTCGTTCAAATATGTAAATATCTAAGGATTGGGGGTCTAAATGAATTAAATTACTCGTGAACTATTCAAGTTTAACTTAATAATTATTTGAATTAGACTTGTTTATTTTTTACTTTTATTCTCGTGTTGCATATCTTTATAAAAAAATGATATAGTAGATTTGAAGGTGGTAACGTGTGATGTGATTAACAATTGCTGTTCAAGATTTTGAACTGTTGCTTTCACTAGGCTTTGGTGAAAAAGAAAGCTAGAGAAGTGAATTAAGTAACACAAATTTAGTTGGTAAGAAAGTTGAAAGCCTATATTTAACTAGATCATATGATAGATCACCTAATCACTAAATATATTAAAGGTTTAATACTCAAATATGTCTTCCACATTTGTCACAAAATAGAATTAAGTCCTTAGCGTTTAATTGCATAAAAATCAGTCCTAAACATCTCAAAATAATAGAATTAAGAACATTTCCATTAATTCCTTCTAACACCATTAAATATTATTACTGTGCAAGGGTAATTGAAATTAAAGAATTTAACGAAACTATCCTTAATTTTATTATTTTGAAACGTTCGAGACTAAAATCTATGCAATTAAACGTTGAAAACTTAATTTTATTTTGTGACAAACGTAAAGAACATATTTGAGTATTAAACCTATACTAAAATACCAACATGTTTTAATCAACCCAAGTCTTTTAATATCCCTAAAATCAATATCTCATAATGAACAAAAAAAAAATCAATATCTCATGTGCTGTCCATGATTTAACATTTCATTTTACAAGATTGCTCGTTTTCAGAGAAGAAAAGATGGCAAAAAAAGTGGGCAGTCAGACTTGATCACAGAGCATGAGTCAGTCTTGATTAAAGAGAATGAGAAAAGGAACTTGAAACAGAGCTTAAATGGTTTAAGCAATTACTCAAAGTAATATTTTATAAATTTAAAATTTAAATCTTAGCATTTGTGCTTTTCTCCTATCTTAGATTATGATTTTTTTATAAGATCGTAATCTAATGATAAAAAAGAGATTGCAAGTACTAAGATTTGAATCTTAAATATGTTAAATGTCGCCTTTTAAAAGTAAATTTAGTAATTCTAAACAAAATACAATAATACAATACGAATAAATGATTCGAAGATGATAAAAGCTAAAATGTGTTAAAACATGTATGTGAATATGATAAAAATTAAAAAATTTTGTATTTAACGTATCAATACAAATTTTTATAAAAAATTTTTATATTTTATATGGTATCAATATAATTTTATATGATATAATATAATTATAATTGTAAGTTATCAAATCTATTCAAAAGGGACAGTGACCTAATTTCATATTCGACATGACATTTACATCTGTCCTATTCAGACTGTACTAATCAGAAGAAATACATGGTTTTCTTAAAAATTCCAACCCTAGATTAGTTTAATGAGAACCAATGGCAGAAAGATGCCACGCCCTCAGCCTAGAAAATGCAACTCCACTGGATAAGGCGTCCTTTTAATAAGGTTTTCTTCTGTGAGCTGTCCACTTATCAATGGTAGTGGCTTTGCCTTTGATTTGATAAATTCCATAATTCACTGCCCCATTAGCATAGGCTTGGCACTGGTGTGTAATCAAGCAGAAGGATTGGCTAAAATTAAATGCCGAAGGCCATGGAAACCGCATGCTAATGAGCCTTGATATTAACATAAGAATTAAAGCCCCCACTAATCTTTGTGGTGATTGGGCGGCCATTGTTGTTAGCACCACAAGGTTCTTTGATGTGAAAGTATTGAAGGATTGATTAAACTAAGAAAAACCCATAAAAAGGAATCTTTTTTTTTAATTTGATTTACCTAAACCAACCACTTTTGGGGATGGATTCTCGTGTGTAATGGGATGGCTTTCAAAAGCTTGGAGATACGGAAAACCAATGACATGCTTTTTTAGGGTTTTAGAAATTAAGGAAATTTGCATCTTTTCACAGCAATGGGCCTCACACAAATTCGAGTGCACCATGGAATATTCAATTCTTTATTAGTCGTACCGAGACCCGTATTCAATTTGTTGAATATTGATTGTTTTGATTAAATAATTTTACGATTTTATTTTATAAAAATTGTTTTATGAAATATATATCTAATTAGTAGTATCTTGTGCGATACACGAATTAATTTTATTTACTTTAAAATGTATTGACACATAAATTAATATTATTTAATTATTTATGTGTTCAAGTTAATTCTCATTGTTTTTTATACCTTGTCATTTATATGTAACCATACAAACACATGGTAAAATGGTTCCAATTATAACTAAGTAAATAAATTGAATCCGTTCGTAACTATAAGGGTTATGAATTGGTTTCTTGAATAGCAGCTGGTGATAATTTTTTTTAGAAAATATTAATCAAATTATTTAGATAAAATTTTATTTAAATTAATTTGATAATATAGAATTAAGAATGTTTAATTTATTATTTAATTTATTAATTTCAATTAATTTTATTTTTTTGTCAACTTACTTTTTTCAATGTATTATCAGTTTCCACCACTTCGAACCATTAAACTTGAACTGATGATCACTAACTTTAACCGCAAACTACATTTCGAAAACAGATTAGGTTGTTGAAAATTAAGGAGTTCACTATCCTAATTTATTAAATTAATTTATTAATTTGTTTAAAATAGATAATTAGTAGATAATTTGATAAGATTAGTAAATAATGTTTAAAAATTGAATAACAAATATTTGAAAAATATCAAGTTATTTAAAATAGATAATTTAATAAAGGTTTGAATAACAAAATTTAAAGAATATTAATTTGTTTAAAATAGATAATTTGATGGAATAAGTAAATTTGAATAACAAATATTTGAAAAATGTTAAATTATTTAAAATAGATAATTTAATAAAGATTAATTAGTTTAAAATAGATAATTAGATAATGTTTAAAATTTGAATATTAATACCAGTTTAGTGGATATTTGAAGTAATAGTTGTTATGGAGTATTAAAAAAATTGACAATAGAAGTTGTTATGGATCATTAAAAAAACTAAAAATAAAGAGAATAAAAATAAAAAGTTAATGAGGTAATGACATGTGTTACTGTAGTTTTCTGAAATATAATTTATTTCAATTAATTTTAGTTTTTTTTTTCAACTTACTTTTTTTGAATGTATTGTCAGTTTCCACTGTATTCAACCGTTGAACTTGAATTGCTTATCATTAACTTCAACTGCAAGCCACGTTTCAAATACAGATTAGGTTGTTAAAAATTAAAGAGTTCACTATCTTGATTTATTAAATTAATTTATTAATTTGTTTAAAATAGATAATTAGTAGATAATTTGATAGGATAAGTAAATAATGTTTAAATTTGAATAACAAATATTTAAAAAATATGAAGTTATTTAAAATAGATATTATTTTAAATAGATAATTTGATAAAGATTTGATTAACAAAATTTATAGAATATTAATTTGTTTAAAATAGATAATTAGTAGATAATTTGATGGAATAAGTAAATAATGTTTAAAATTTTGAATAACAAATATTTGAAAAATGTTAAGTTATTTAAAATAGATAATTTAATAATGATTAATTAGTTTAAAAAGATAGTTTAAAAGAGAATAAAAATGAAAAATTAATAAGATAATGACACGTGTCATTACTGTTTTCTGAAATATAATATACATATATACACACACAAAAATCCTTATGAGATTGAATCATAAAAGTGTTTTAAGTTTTGTTTAGTAAATCAACTTTACAAATCCATTCAAAAAATTTTATTTATGTTGAATCTAGCAAATTTACATTAAAATCTCCAAAATATTCAAAAACAAAAAGAGACAAGCAAATTCTCTTATTATTTCAACTAAATTCATGAGTATTCCTTTGAAATGCCACGGCTATGGATACATCATTTTTGAGTCATACAACAATTCACATCCAATTTGCGATATTTAAATATTTACATATACATCATAATATATCCTTACTATATCTTGATATGAGATTATTGAAACATTACATTATAAAAGATTTTTTAATTTTGTTCAATAGAAATTTTTTTTTTCAAATCAATGCAGGATTGATTCAAACAAATTTATTTACATCGAATCTAACAATTTTACATAAAATTTTCTCAGCAGATTCAAACTCGAAATATCGAAGAGGTTAACAAATTCTCTAATTCACATACCCAAAACACATTGAGGAATATTCATTTGAGATGCCACAGCCATAGCCACACCATTTTTTCATTTGTTTTTTAAGTTTCCTGTTAATGCATAACTGATCTCCTTTGTCTTCAGCCAATCGACTGGTGAAAAAGCTGAAAATAGAAGGATAAACCATGAAAATCAACATGGAAAGCTAGGTGATTGGGAAGAAACTTGTCATTTTCATGTCCGCAGTGTATTCATTCTTCCCTTTGATCTTCTTAATACAACCAACTTCTCTTTTCGAATTACAACTTACTAACATTGTAACTTGTCAGGATCATGAAGAATTTAAGGAGCTGAGGTGCAGATGTTATGCAACATGATTTTGGTCTCTTTCTTTCTTTTTTGAATAAGCTAAAGAAGTGAAGAACATGCTACAGCAAGAACACAAGGCAGCTAACAAACAGAAAAACGGTGCAACAAAGAACAGCACACCAGAAACAAGAAATTTAGCTAAAGATGTCATCGTGCATATGTCACATGGTCATATCAATTATTAGAGTGTGAAGTGTTCACGTTAGTAATTTTTTTTTTTACCTGATATAAGACGAATGTATTCTATCTATTTTTTTTAAAAACGTGTGACATGATATTCTTTTTCATTCAATCTATTTCATTTAAAGAATTTTGGTGTGAAATTGACTTAATCTGCCTATCTCTCATTGGGATGCTTGGGATGGAGTCAGATATTCAGAAGTTAATTTTGATGCTAGTGAACACCTAATTATAAACATTTTTTCACAAAATCAACTAATTAAAATGGACGGCGTTCATGCTTATATAATCAACGATATATTTTTTTAATAATCAATCAAATTCAATGCACCCTACCTATTCTTTTTTCTTTTTTGAAGCACATGACTTGAGAAACAATCCATCCTATAATTGGCTTATTTAATAATGCTTCTTAGCCTAGAAAAATAACCTTAAATTATGTTGTTGTGTGTATAATTTAACATATAAGCTGAGTTGGTTTCCAAAATGAATCAGCAAATCTTACAAAAAAAATTGTTGGTTAATCGTTCATCTAGAATAGTTCTTGTACTCCCTCATTAAACTTTCTTTCTCTTTGGAGATTTCTGCTTTTCTTTTGTTCTCCATTGCTTTCCCATCACTTTCTTTCTTCACCGGACATTTGTGCCAGCCTGCTTGATGAGGTAGAAAACGTGTTGGAAATTTGGCGAAGGCTACGAGGAAAGAAACGGAAACTTGAACTTCTCCGGAAAAAGACTTGAGCAATTAGCAACCAATGGTATAGCAATGGCGGTGCGCGCAGCAAAAACGAGGTTGTACAGTGGCCAATGTCCACATCAAAGTGTATATATATATTTGCACTTCAACAGTTCAACTGTCAACTGTTTCAGACAAGATGTTGTAAGAGTAATCCAAATATGATTTGCATAGTGGAGTTGCCTGCATGAATTTTATTTCAAAGTGTTTGCTGATTGTCGGTTTGCTAAGCCAAGCACACCTTAAAAATACCATATTGACCACGAAAACGGTGTGGCAAAAAGGCTGCAGTTTGATACATGTTGAGTTTTGAATTATAAACCTATTAAAAAGTTGCATAAACTAAATGGATTAAGTTTCAGATTCACATGTTAAGATCTTTTAACTTCTAGCAAAGGATAAAATCAATTACAATTGTACAACAAGAATTAAATCTGACAATTTTAGATACCACACGTAATACGATAAGAAGACCATACAAAAAAAATACAAATGTGACATGAATTAAAATTTAATAAAAATCATATATGAATTAGACAAGTTGATGCAAAATTTTAGTATTTTATACCACGCAAACACAATTTGACACAATATATACATGAATTATATACACAGATGGTTAGGTATAACTTGAATATAAGTATATATACTATTCTTTTGAAGATAATAACAACTTCAAAATGTTTAGGATAATATAACTTGAATTTAGACTAAAATTATGGAGAAAAAAATGACAAAATCAACTAAAAGAGTTTATGAGTTGATAAATTTTGAAAAACCAATTAAAGTTTTTTTGATAATCTTGATCAAATATTGAATTTTGGGCCATAATCACCACAGATCAAACTTCCTCCAGACCCAAATTGATTTTGAATGGTAGTCCAAAGTAAAAGGAATAGTCCAGTCCAAGCTCCAAAGCTAACCCCTCTATGGTCAGACAGCTTTACCCCTAAGACTGAAACCCAAAGCCAGTAGAATTCCCATATCCACAAGCTGAAAAAGCTCAAACCCTCCACGCCAATGGCTACTTCGCTCTCTTTCTCATACTTGTTCTCCTTCCTCTTACCTTCCAATCCTCCACCACCACCACCCGAAGCCCCACCTTTGACCAACCTTTCACTCTCTTCCCAAAAACTCAGTAGCACTTTCCTTTCAGTGTCAGCTCAAGAGGATCAATCTTCTTCATTGTCCGCTGAATTGTCATCTGTTATATGCCCTTCTCTCGCATATGCAAGCACGCTTTTCTTCAAATCAGCTTACAATGTTCAGGTTATTGTGGATGACAATGAACCTGAAGAAAGACTGCTTAACAGGTGGTCATGAGAGCTGGTATTATTCAAAGTGTAAAAGAAGGAGGTTCTTTGAGAATAAGCAAGATGAGAAGAAACGCAAGCCACGCGAGGCTGCTAAGCGTAATCGTAAAAGGTAATGTTTTTGCTCTTCCTTCTTCTCCTTTTTTTTCCTTGTGAGCTGTGTTGAACGGAGGCAAAAAAAAAAAGAAACTTTGAATGCTATGTCTTATCATGTTTAGCTTCATTTGTTTGAATTTTGTTTTAGCTTGGAATGTTTTGGTTTTTGTTGGTTTTGTTGGTTGTTGAGCCCAAAGAAGATTTGAGGGAAAAGGAAGAGAAGGTGAAGAATTCATATGAATTTAGGCAATATGGTGGAGCTTAGAGGAGAGGGAAAGCGACTGATTAATGATAAAAACAGGAATAAAGCAGGGAACTGTGGATTTGTTTTGCTATGATTTAAATGCTGATCGCAAGTTGATTTTGTTGGATATTTGTGTCTTAGCCGTAAAAAATTGTAGCTCGTGTAGTTTCTTGGTTTTGATTTACCAGTTCAATCATTCAAGACCTAGCTGTTATAGTTTTTACATGGTTTCAGTCGAGCTATCACCATGTAATTGTCTTCAAAAATATGGTTTGAGGAGACAACTTCATCATCTAGAATGAATGCATCAAAATTTAGGATGTAGAGTAGTGTTTAAGAAAGGCGAATTCTCAAACCGACATGCATTCATTGACATATTATCTTTAAGGTGTTTTGAATCTCAATTGCATCTGTAGCATATTAATTGCAGTTTTTATTTGTTTTCCCCACATTCACATTACATCACCCATGGACAATCTGGGTCTTGCTCTTTTTCGGTTCTTGTTGAGTCCAGGGTTAATATTTGATCCTTTTTTTTATCTTACTTTGCGAATGTCTATGTTTTTTTTCTTTTGTTTGGATGAAATTTATTGAGAATTGATCAGTAGTAGACTAGTAGTTGTGTTGCAGGATAAATGTGAACGATCTTTACAAGCATGATTGCAGAAGCAGATCCTAAGTACAGGTTTTGCAGTATTTATCTTGAAACGGTCTCTGGCTTTCCCTTTGGATTGCTAACAGGATTAATTGCCACACATATCAATCTTGCAATTGAGAACACTGCTGGCTACAAGCTTCTTGCTGTTGTTGGTTACATTGAGGATGGAAGGTAAGGTCTCGTTCCTTGCACTTCTATAACAGAACAGTTGAGAAGAAAGAAATTGAGCCGGTCTTTGCAGCTGTCAATGCACCTCCACTGCAGCTCCTCAGTGTCAGGCTGCGGGCTGCAAGTGCAGACAGTCATGCCAGCATTCAGAACCGAAGACGAGAATCCAATCACCAGCAGATCATTGCCAAGAGACTTGAATTCCACACCCCATCCTCTATGAAGATCAGCTCTAACTGGCACTGGTCCCAAGTTCTTCCATGTGTTGCTGCTCTTGAGGTAGACTCGCAGCTGATTTGAAGATGTTACAAGACAGTAAAGCTCATTGTTCACCACTGCAAGATGTGGTGGAGATTTTGGAGATTGGCGTGTTGCAGATGGAGTATCATCTTTCAACATGTCCGGAATCCATTCCCATGTGTTCTTCTCCTTGTCATAAGCCTCTCCGCAAGTGAGTTCACTGTCATTCTCATCTCTCCCTCCAATTACATAAAATTTCTTATCCATGAAGCAGCCTGAGCAAAGCTTCCTCTTCTGATGCATCCGTGGGAGAAGCTCCCATGATTTAGTCTCAGGATTGTATTTCTCAGCTGAATTCAAGGCTTTGGTATCCATGCCAATCCCACCAGCTACAATAGCAAAGGTGCCACAGTTGTCAGATGCAAACAAGCATCTAGGATTGATCATTGAAGGACCCTTGAACCATTTGCTTGTTTCAAGCTCAAACCTCCACACAACAGAACCTTCAACCTCCGTGCCTGACACAATCAAATGGCTCCCAGCACACAGTGATTCCTTGTCTCCATTTATGAAGCACACATCCGATGATGGTAACTCTGGCAGCTTTCTGCGAGACTCGAATAGCCTGTCAAAGGCCCACCAACAATTTTCCCCACTTTGTGACAGAAATATAAATGATTCTCTAAACTCAATTTCCCTTCCGATTTTAAACAATTCACCACTCTTTAGAAGATGTAAGACATGCTTGTTTAGTAAGTTAAGTTTCCAATATTCTGATCTAGGAAATCGAGCCAAAATCAAATTCTCTAGCTCATCCCGAGGTTCTACTACACCTGAGGAAACACCAAAGCTGCTACTGCTTGAAGAAAATCCATTATGGTTTGGATTTGCTTCTCTTGTAGCTTTACTGCATGTTTTGCCGTGGTGGCATATGAAAGCTATCCTCAGCCGTGTTCTTCAAGAGAAAACATTCAAAGGACTCCGTAAAAACACCTACAAAAGCAAAACAGATTTTAAGAGCCTTTAAAACAACTATTTCAGAAGCTGATCAACAGTCTAGTTTATGCATGAAGAACATGATATAATCACTTAACCATTTCTAAATTATTTGTTGAAAAGTTTTAATCTTTACTGAATAAGGCAAAACAAACCAGGAAAAAAGATCTATAAGATGAGTTGATCTAGACTGAAAACGCTATTCAGAAAAGAATCCATTCATGAACAACCAAAAGGGTATACAGAAATCATCAAACAAAAGCTATGTAACAACAGCATACAAAGATAAATGAACAGAAACAGGAAAACATCACGTATAAAGAAAGAGAAGCAAAGTGCAGAGAGTGAAAGAGCGAAGCTTACCAGAGAGGCGAAAGTCAATAAAAAAGAAAAGCTTAGAGTCTGTGCAGCTTGAACGGTAACACAAACTCTAACATTTGAAGCAAAGGAAGAACGAAAAGAGATTATATATAGGAAAAAAAGAACTAGGTACTACAGAAATGAGTTTACACTTGCAAGAACCCCATTTGATGGAGATTTTTATTCTTATTCAGCATGGCTCATCTGTTGGGATTACAATATGATGCACAAAGATGCCACGCCCTCAGCCTAGAAATGGAACTTCAGTGGATGACATCTGCTTTTATTCAGTTTTTTATGCGTTAGCTGCCCACTGATTAATGGTGGTGAATTTGCTTTTGCTTTGTTAAATCCCATGATTCACTACCATAATAGAATAGGTTTAGCATTGATGTCTAATCAAGCAGAATGACTGACTAAATGACAAAGGCCTAATCAGCTTTCACCCCCAGGGATATGGAATCCGCATGCTAATGAACCTCGATATCAATATAAGAATTAAAACCCCACGAATCTTTATGTTAACTAATATGATATCCGCGCGTTGCTGCTGGGATGTAGAGAAAAGAGGGGAGATAAGGTTAAACAAAAGGTTGAATTGAAGGGGGAAGATACAAAAAATATTAAGATCATATTTGATGTATAGGATGAAGATAGGATAAGATAATATAAGATTATGGATAGGATGAGATTAGATTATATCATTCTATTTTATGTTTGGTGTGTACAAGAATTAAGAATAGGATATGATGATTTTTTATGTCTTTTATAATATTTATTATGTGTAAAATTAAAAATAGTATAAAATGATTTTTTTAAATACTCTTTTTTAAAGAAACATAATTTAAATTTATAATTTTTTTTGTTATAAATATAAATGAAAAATTAAAAATTTAAATATTATTTATAATACTATAATTAATAATCCAATTTATTAGCTGATTTTTTAATAAAAAATTACTTCTAAAAAATTTATATTACTTTTTCAAAAAAAATTATTTTGTTAAGAAATGAATTTTTATAAAAAGCATTTTCTGTATTTTTTCTTTTTTTTATTTCTTTTATATGATTTAAATTTAAAATAATTTTTTATTGTAAATTAAATATATTTATTTTTAGAAAATTGAGTTTTTCTTGGAAATAAGTTTATTTTTTAATTACATTAAATTTTTCAAAAGACTATTCTTAATTTTTTTTTATTTTTATGGTTTCTTTATCTTTTTTTTTTCATCAATTATAAGGAAATATAGAAAAAAAATACAAGTTAAATTTAATAATTCAATTTTGATGAATTAAAAAATATATAATTTCTAATAATTTATGATTAATAGTCACTTTTCTTTCATTTTTTTTCGGGCAAAAAGAAAAAAATTAAGAAAGAAAAAATAAAAATTTAAATGTAAGAAAAAACTAGTTAAAAAATATATTTTATAATAATTTTTATGTTTGAAAATTTATTTTCTAAAAAATAATTTAAACAAATGTGTACAAGAAAATATTATTTTATCAAAATTATAGTTTTTCTTTAATCAAAAACAAGAAAAAAAAAAAAAAAAAAAAGGAAAAATGAAAAAGAAGGAAAAAATTATATTAATTAATTAATTAAAGATCCTTACTATTTTATTAAATATTTAAGTTAATTTTTAAATATAAATGTTATGGATAAAATAATAAAATATGAGTATTTATTTCTAATCCTATGGGATTAGGAATAATCCTCACCTTTTGGAGAGGATTGAGTTATCCTATATTAGGAAGATGACTAATCCTCCTTGCAATCCAATCCTCCCTTAATGTGTGCACCAAACATAAGATAGGATAATTATCATCCTATCCTATCCATCATCCTATGCACCTAACATGACCTAAAAGTCTTCCATAGAATCTAAAAACTAAGAAAATACCCAAAACATATGCTGTGACTTCAAATATAAATGGTATGAGTTAAGATCTCTAATTTGAACGTGATTATCAATCATGAACTGGTTCCATCTATCTGAAAGCACTTTGTTGTGGCAGCTGTATATCTAACAAATTGACCATAAAATGTTATTGTCTCAGAGAGAAATTGTGATATTAGTAGAGAATTTGAGTATGCATTTCTTGTGAAATTCATTTGGTACATGTTGAAATACAAAGAATAAACATAAATGAGTGAGTAGCACGGCATGAATATCAAAAACAAATTAATTGTAATTAAAGAATGCAAGACATTTACATTAATACCATACAAAGTGCGGGAAATAATCTTGAAATCCCTAAAATAGTTGAAATATAATGTTCTCTTTTTTTAAAAATAAATAAATAAATAATAGGTTGTTTTCAAATGTAAGACACATAAATATGATTGATATAAGAGAGAATTACAAATTTAATTTCTAAGAATAAGGAATGTCATTTAAGAAGATAAAAAAGTAATAAATTTTGTATCTAGAAAACTTGCATTTTGAAACATTCTCTAAAAAAAAAATGAAAAAACTCAAAGAAATCACTCACTATGAAAACAAATAAAACATTTTATAGATGTACTGAAACA
The DNA here is from genome assembly GCA_031772115.1 of Heritiera littoralis. Taxonomy (NCBI): domain Eukaryota; kingdom Viridiplantae; phylum Streptophyta; class Magnoliopsida; order Malvales; family Malvaceae; genus Heritiera; species Heritiera littoralis. The sequence goes on from JAPDPK010000089.1 coordinate 1,087,511, forward strand.
AAAGAGTAAATAAACAAACTCATATAAATCACATGACACCTTGAAATCCAAGGAAGCAAAGAGGGAAAGAATCCAAAACACTCCAATATAAAAACAGGAAAAGAAACAAAAGAACAAAAACTCAACATAAGGAATAAAAATCGTGGGACCCACGATAATAAAACAAAGCAAAATGAAGCAGAGAAATAACTACTCAAAATCCTTCTGAAATTACTTTTTAGATAGAAACAGACATAGCAAAGTTGAAAAAGGCAAGGGAACATAGTGAAAAAATTGGGGCAAAAAACGTGGCTGCATGAGGAGGCTTAAAAATCTACAACTTTTATTATATTGATTGATTGATTGAGTGGCCATTGTTGTTAGCAACACAAGGTTCATTGAGATGAAAGTAAAGGATTGATTAAACTTAGAAAACCCATGGAAAGGAATCCTTTTTTAATTTGATTTACCTAAAACGACCACTTTTGGGGATGGATTCTCTTGTGTCATGGGATAGCTTTCAAAAGCTTGGAAATAAGGGAAACCAATGACTTGCTTTTTCTTAGTGTTTTAGAAATCGAGGGAATTTGCATCTTTTCACAACTAATGGACCTCACACAAATTTGAGACCATGAAAGAATATTCAATTCCCAATTCTCCAAATTCTTTTCGAGTCATACGCAGGATATGTACACAAATTGTCTAGTATAACTTGAATATAAATATATATATATATATATATTATTTTTTGAAGATAATAACAGCATCAAAATAAATACAATAATATAACTTGAATTTAAACTAAAAATATTGAGAAAAAAAAATGCCAAAATAAACTAAATGGTTGATAAATTTTGAAAAACCAATTAAAATTTTATGGATAATTTGATCAAATTTTTAATTTTGGGCTATAATCATCTTAGATCGAACCTCCTTGGACCCAAATTGGAGCCTGAATGGTAGCCCAAAGTAATAGAAATAGTCCGTCCAACCCCCAAACCTGACCCAGCTATGGTCAGACAGCTTAACCCAGCCAAATCCTGAGACTGAAAGTGAAACCAAAGCCAATCAAAATTTCCATATCCACAAGCTGAAAAAGCTCAAACCCTCCACACCAATGGCTACTTCGCTCTTTTCTCAAACTTGTTCTCCTTCCTTTTACCTTCCAATCCTCCTCCACCACCACCCAAATTCCCAACTTTGACCAACCCTTCACTCTCGTCCCAGAAACCAGTAGCAGTCTCCTTTCAGTGTCAGCTCAAGAGTATCAATCTTCTTCATTGTCCACTGAATTGTCATCTGTAGTATGCCCTTCTCTCCCATATGCAAAAACCCTTTTCTTCAAATCAGCTTACAATGTTCAGGTTATTGTGGAAGACAATGAACCTGAAGAAAGGCTGCTTAACAGGTTCCGAAGAGAGGTCATGAGAGCTGGTGTTATTCAAGAGTGTAAGAGAAGAAGGTTCTTTGAGAATAAGCAAGATGAGAAGAAACGCAAGTCTCGCGAGGCTGCTAAGCGTAATCGTAGAAGGTAATGTTTTTGCTCTTCCTTTTTCTTCTTTTTTCCCTTGCAAGCTGTGTTGAATGGAGACAAAGAAGAAAAAAAAAAGAACTTTGGATGCTATGTCTTATCATGTTTAGCTTCTTTTCTTTGGATTTTGTTTTTAGCTTGGAAAGTTTTGGTTTTTTGGGTTTTGTTGGTTGTTGATGCCAAAGAATATTTGAGGGAAAAAGAAGAGAAGGTGAAGAATTCATATGAAATTTGGCAATTTGGTTTCCCTGGTGGAGCTTGGAGGAGAAGGAAAGAGAATGATTAATGATAAAAAGAGAAATAAAGCAATGAATTGTGAATTTGTTTTGCCATGAATTAAATGCTGATCACAAGTTGATTTTGTTGGATATTTGTGTCTTAGCCATACAAAATTGAAGCTTGTGTAGTTTTCTTGGGTTTTATTTACCAGTTCAATCATTCATGACCTAGCTGCTATAGTTTTTCTCAGTGCATGGTGTTCAGTCGAGCTATCCCCATGTAATTGTCTTCTAAATATGGTTTGAGGAGACAATTTCATCATCTAGAATGAAGCATCAAAATTGAGCATGTAGAGTGGTGTTTGAGAAAGGCATATTTTCGCCAACAATCTTTTGATCGAGTGGTTAAAAAAAAGTTATGGCATGTTATAAGGTTTGGATTCAAATCCAAGCAATCTCCCCTCCATCCGCAATTATGGAAAGAAAAGAAGGGAATAATTTCAAACCGACATGCTTATCATTGACATATTATCCTTGAGCTGTTTTGAACCTCAATTGAATATGTAGCATGTTGATTGTAGTTTTTATTAGTTTCTCCTACATTTACATCAACAATGAACTATGTAGGTCTTGCCCTTTTTTGGTTCTTGTTGAGTCCCAGGGTCAATATTCGATCTTTTTTATCTTACTTTGTGAGTGTCATTTATGTTGTTTTCTGTTATGTTCTGATCAAAATTGTGTTCCTTTAAGTAAAATGCCAACCCAAGTCACCGCAATGGGGCATCTTCTGGTTTTTCTTTAGTTGGTTGAAATGATATTCAATGATGGCTATCTTCTTCATGTGCTATAATCAGGCGTCCCCAAGCAAGATACTCACAACCGAACAAGCAGGAAGAGTCTTCAAAGAAGAGGGATGAGGATGACGAAGATAACTGGGATATGCCGGAAGGTGACCTTCCCTATTGACCATAGCTGTGCCATGCCCTTTTTTTTTTACTAATCTTTATATTTGATTCTCTGGGGGTTCTGTCTTGTAAGTTGCATTAGGATGAACCCTGCCACTTGAGTTGCCCTGTAAGTTTTTTTAATGTATATGAAGTAATGATTTTCATTCCTTAATTGATTTGATGGTTATATGTGGCAGTTTGTGTTTATTTATGTTTTCGTCTTTGTTTTTCCTCATTTGCTCGTTGAGTTGCAGAAGACTGCAAAATCTTATTCTTAGGCATGACTGTCTACTTCTTTATCTTTGATGGTGGATCACACGATGAGAGAAATATTTTGGAGCTTGTTGCTTCATATAAGACAGGTTGGTCGGAATCTGAATGGGACACACTCTTAAAATCTGTAGAATCAATGAAAGCCAAAAGAAAAAAAAAAACCTAAAAGCCTAAACTCTAAGTTAGTTCTTGAATTCTGTTTCTTGTAAAGAATGGTGATACTGAAAATCATATTGCGTAAATCCTTATTGAGGAATCTCTTTGAGTGTTTCAGAGTGTTTATTGAAGTCTGTTACTCAGTTGCTTATGAAGATACTATAATTGATGGTTTCTTGGATTGTTTTCAACAACATAGAACAGAAGTGATGCCTCTGTTTTCGATAATTAAGGGGTTGGAGTTTTGGTTGCTTGGACTCAAACTTACACCTTACCGGATGTCATAACTTTTCTTTAATCAATCGGCGCTAAGCAGCTTGACAATAGAGGCAAGAAACAAATTTGCTGGTTGGGTTAGAAGACTGATGTCAAAGCAAGCAATTGAGGATCGAGATGAGCAAAAGTTTGGATTTTGTCATAATATTTGACTTCTTCTCTTCTCTGTGACAGTTAAATTAAGTTTATCAAAATTAAGAATTCATAATTCAGAGGAATAATGTGTAATAATTGTTAATATAATATTTTTTAATCAAAGCTAATTTAAAAGATTTAACTGCGAAGGCTTGGTTTAGCTGTTGTTATCTTAAGTTACAGGTTGATTCTTTTCTTAATTGATGAAAATGTTTTGTATATAAATAGGATACACTTATACAGTTTTATTTACTTTTGATTACTTAATTACAGAGTATTGCATTAACAATAATAATCATCCAATTTTGCCTACTAATTAATTAGTTTTTACACTTTGCTTCTTAATTTCCATATTCTTGCCATTTCTTCTCTTTTAATCTCTATATGCTTTTAATTAATAATCATTTCCACATGTTTTCCATAAAGTTCTTGCTTCTTCCTTGGTGGTAAAAGCTAAGAAGATGTCCATTGAAATCAGAAATTTCTAACGATGAACCTTTAATTTAATGGTTTTGGAATCGATTTTAAGATTAAGAGTTTTGAGTTTCAAACCTACTCTTTACCTTAATTCAAACCTCGGGTAAACAATTTTTTTTTTCGAAAAAATAATCAATATATTAATTTAAAGGGATTCAATCATAAATCGTAACATCCGACATATTCACGGGATTTCGAGCATGCATTCAAATCAAGCCTTAAACCTTATAAGCAAGGTAGCTTTGATAATTGGTACCAAAGGATTGGCAATCAAAATCAAAGATCAGAAAAAAAACCAATTTTACTTATTTATTGAAAATTGGAGATAAATGATAAATTGTTTGAATTCAAATTTAAATTTTATAATATATTATAAATTTTTTTATTTATTCAGTCAAAAGATCGGTGAGTCAACTTTATTTATTTTCCAAAATCCATATAATTATTTTAAAATCACTTTTATAACTGAAAATTATGTTTACAAATTCAAATCGAATGAAATTCCCATAATTTTTATACTTCCCTGGAAGTTTAGCCAAAAGTGTATCGGATATTGTATTATTACAGTGTATGCGTATGCATCATTGTAAGACGAAGGATTGCCTGAAAAACAATGGATTTGCAGCTTTTTTTTTTTTTGTAAATATTTTCGGTATCCGAAAGTTATTTTAGCTCGATTAATTTGGAGTCGAGTTTGGTCAGATTTCATTCGAAGGAAAGCTCTCGTAATATTATTTTTTCTATTTACAAAATTCGAACTCGAAACTTTACTTAAAGAACACCAAACTCCTTTCACTTGACTCAACAAACATAAGTGGATTTGCAGCTCTCTTAACGGCTAGCGACTCCACTCCAATTTAATGAAAATTCTCAGAGTTGTCTGTCATAACCTGTATTTCTTCGACCTTTTAATTAATAAAAAAAAAATGAAAGAAACAAAAAATGCAATATACGTAATTTGGGTAGTATTTATAGACACTCGACTTCATCCAAATTAGAGTAAACATAACATATATCATGCATGACTGCCTCACAATCCAATCGAAGCCTGCGTCATTACCTCTATAAACTCATGCTAAATCGGAATTTGAAAATCACAGTTGTTCGTTTTGAAATCAAAGGCTTTTACTGAACTGACTTATCTAATCCTGAAAGTCTAAACGAAAATGTTGAATACAAATAATTTAGATCTTCGCATCTTGTCATTGATGACTAAATGGGATTCGTACGTTCCTGCTGGATTCCAACAATTGGCCAGATAGAGTGCTAGACATTAAAATTTGAAGATAAAAAAACTCATGTATATAAATTTGACAAAATATAAAAAAAAAATTGTTTGAGGTTTCGACTTAAATTTTATATAATACAATAATTTTTGTGTTTTACATTATATGATCAAGATCTAAAACAAACACAAAATATATTTATACAAATATTTAAATCAGTAAATACGGTAAATTGATAAAAGTGAAATTAAAGAAAATAAAAAGAAAAAGCAGCTTAATCCAACGAGCTTATAAAGTAATAATAAACATAAGGATTAATATATTTTTTGATTGCTAAATTATATCACTTTTTTTATTTTAATATTTATAACAAATTTTTTATTATTATTGTACATGAATTTTTTTTTATCAATTATTTTATCCTCAAATTTAATACCGTTTATTAAAAAGCTGATGTGAATAAATTTTTTAATAAAATTTTTGACACGTGACATATCACGTCAATTTGATATATATATATATTTTAAAAAAGTTACAAAATATAATCACATCTGACCAATTATTGTCCGGTTTTTCTGGGAAAAAATCCAAGCATATATCCACCTGCCAAGCTACTACTACCAGGTAGACCTGCCAGCGCCTCAGCCGACCTGAATTTGGCCCGACATGATTGGAACTTGGAAATAATTATTAGGTCTGAATTTGGCCCGACATTCACTCCTTTTGTTTTCGTTTTTCTTTTTCTTTTTTTTTCCACACATATTAAAAAGAACGTTTTAACTTTTATGCATTTAATATTATTAGGATGATACTCCTATTTCAGCATATGTTTTTTTTTCCTTAAAAAAATTATAAATAGTAATAATAATAAATAAAGATAATTATTTTAAAAATATTAATTTATTAAATAAAAATGAAAATATTTATTTTATCAATTAATTATCTTATTTATTTTTTAAAAAAAATAAAATTCTAACACAAAGTTAGAAAATTAATAGACAAAAAAGCCTATAAAATATTTAAAATTTTATTTAATTTGATCATAATTTATTTGTCTCAAGATAAATTAAGATTAAATTAATCTCTATTACCACTTTTTTTATTTGTCATAGTCTCTAAGTGTTTATTATGAAAATTATCTATTTATTACTTTATTTCCTCTTTTATAGCCTTTGATTTTTATATTTAAAAAAAAATTTCTTTAAAAGTTTTTTTATTCGTATATTTAATTTTTATAAATTTTTTGTGTTTATTTGTGTTTAAATTTTAAAAAATTATTTTTGGAAACCTTTTGCTTTATACTATAATTTTATCATTTTTTTTGAATTTTTATATTATTTGTAATATTTGTAGTATTTTATTCGAATTTTTTCAAACCAAATTTTTTATATTTGATTTGAATTTTTAAAAAATTTTAATATGTATTTTTGAATATTTGTTTTTCCACATGAATATTTGGTTTAATTTCTTAAAAAGTTCTTTGAATTTTAATTTTTATTCTCTCTTCGTTTTCATATCTTTCGCTTCTTTTTTTATTTTAACTTTGAAAAAATAATAAATATTTATAAAAAAAATTGTGAATATCTGATTTAATGTTTTTCAAATTTTTTTGTTTGAACTTTTCACAGTCTCTCTATTCTCTACATGATAAGTTTTTTTTGTCATGTATTTAGTATTTTAACATTAAAAAAATTTAAAATGCATATTTTTATTTCAATTAAAAAAAATCACATATGAAACGAAAAACTACCATATGATTAAATTTATTTTTAATATTTTAAATTTAAAAAATTAAAACAAATTACAAATTTAAAAAATAAAAAAATTGCCTCTAAAAAGGTAGAGAAGTGCTATGTGGCAACTACTCATTCATTAAGGTTTTACTTGATAGGAAGGATGGAAAGGGATGATGATGAAAAATTTGCTAATCTAATGGTTAAGTTACAAAATAGGAAAGTGGTTATGAAAACTAACCATTGGATTATCAAAATTTTCATCCTCACCACTTTCCACCCTTCCTACCAAGCAAAGCCTAAGGAGGCATTTGGTTCATGGAATTTTTTATTCCTGCCAATAATTTTTTTTCCGTAATATGATTACCATGTTTGGTTCGCGAAATTTTTTCACACTGAGAATTTCATATTCTCAATAGTGCAAAGAGGGGGGAAAATGGGGTGAAAAATTTCCCACAAAAACTTGAGGTATTTTTTTCCTGGAGAAAACAATTTTTTATGCCTATTTTACCCTCTAATAATTATATTTTGTTTCCATTTTACCCCTAAACCTATCTAATATTACAACTATTGTTTTTTTTCTTATTTTGATGAAGAGATAAATGAATTTAAAATCAAATGGACCAATAATAAGATAGACCCTATGATTTTTGATTAATCAAAATCAATTTAATATAGTAATAGTTTGTTAAATCAAAATAATTTACATAACAAAAACCGTATAAAAAAAGGGACTAAATAAATAAATGAATATCTTAAATAAATAAATAAGTAATTAATTTAAATATAATTTATATCAAGTGTTATTCACTTTACATCAACTAATAAAATGGAGGGTATTATAGTAAAATAAGTAATTAAGTAATCTTACTTTCCTTTAACCAAATACAGAAATCTTATATTCCCACCAATACAACCAAACACAAGAAGCTAATATTCCCAGGAATCCGTCAAGTAAAATAATTTTTCGTTAAATGATTCCAAAAATAATCCTAAATTCTGCGAACCAAACGGTTCATAAGGGATAACTTTTTATCTACTAGCATTTTAACCCATGCTGTAACATGATTTTTATCAAACCAAAATAATATAAAAATTGTAAAAAAATAAAAATAAGATGAAAATAGAAAAAAAAAAGTGATTTCAATCAAAAGGGACACATGTCAAGTTTATAGGCAATGGGATTCTTTTTATATTAGTTATTTTAAAAATAAAATTTTAACACAAAGTTAAAAAATTAAAAATAGAAAATTAAATAGACAAAAAAAACCTATAAAATATTTAAATTTTTATTTAATTTGAAAATAATTTGTTTGTCTCAAGATAAATTAAGATTAAATTAATCTCTATTACCACTTTTTTTATTTGTCGTAGTCTCTAAATGTTTATTATGAAAATTATTTATTTATTACTTTTTTTCTTCTTTTATAGCCTTTGATTTTTATATTTAAAAAAAATTTTCTTTAAAAGTTTTTTTTCAAAGTTTTTTTATTCGTAGATTTAATTTTTATAATTTTTTTGTGTTTATTTGTGTTTAAATTATAAAAAATTATTTTTGGAAATTTTTTGCTTTATACTATAATTTTATCATTTATTTTGAATTTTTATATTATTTGTAATATTTGTAGTATTTTATTCGAATTTTTTCAAACCAAAATTTTTTGATATTTGATTTGAATTTTTAAAAAATTTTAATACATATTTTTGAATATTTGCTTTTTCACATGAATATTTGGTTTAATTTTTTAAAAAGTTCTTTGAATTTTAATTTTTGTTTTCTCTCCGTTTTTCATATCTTTTGTTTCTTTTTTTATTTTAACTTTGAAAAAAATAATAATTATTTATAAAAATTATGTGAATATCTAATTTAAGTTTTTTTCAATTTTTTTTGTTTGAACTTTTCACTGTCTCTCTATTCTCTACAGAATAAGTTTTTTTTTTTTCATATATTTAGTATTTTAACATTAAAAAAATTAAAAATGAATATTTTTATTTCAATTAAAAAAATTACATATGAAACGAAAAACTACCATATGGTTAAATTTATTTTTAGTATTTTAAATTTAAAAAAATTAAAACAAATTACAAATTTAAAAAATAAAAAAAAATTGCCTCTAAAAAGGTAATGAAGTGCTATGTGGCAGTTACTCACTCATTAAGGCTTTACTTGGTAGGAAGGATGAAAAGGGATGATGATGAAAAATTTGCTAATCTAATAGTTAAGCTACAAAATAGGAAAGTGATTATGAAAATTAACCATTAGATTATCAAATTTTCCATCCTCACCCCTTCCATCCTTTCTACCAAGCAAAGCCTAAGGGATAACTTTTATATCTACTAGCATTTTAACCCATGTTGTAATATGGTTTTTATCAAACCAAAATAATATAAAAATGGTAAAAAAAATAAAAATAAGATGAAAATAGAAAAAAGAAGAAGAAGAGAGACTTCAATAAAAAAAGGGACACATGTCAAGTTTATAGGTAATGGGATTCTTTTTATTATGGTTATAGATATATGCATTTAAAGAGATAGATGGTAGGTGGATAAAGTTATCTCAACAACCGTTCCTAAAATATTGGTGGATCAGAAGAATTCGGCCTCAACTTTAAAAATTTATCATTTAAATTTAAATTAACAATGCCATCTTCTAGTCTAATTGAAGATCATTAATTTTGATAGCAATCAAAGTTTAATTTAAAGATTTTTATATCTCTTTTAAAAAAAATTTAAGTCTAAAATTCAATTTTTCATTCAACTAATTCGGATTAGTTTTATTTAGATGGACGGTGAAATTGGTTCTAATGAAATTGAAAATGATTAAAAGACTACAAAAAATATATCATATATGTTTTACCCTCTTACAAATTTGTCTTTAGTGAGTGGAACATTTATCATTCGGTGAGTTTGGAAGTACAATGAAAATTCGAGTGAGTTTGAAAGTCACCTCACTCATACTTTCAAACAATTACATGAGGCACATATAAGTGTGTACAAATTCATGAGTTGTTGGAGCTCTAGTTGATGATTATTCATGATTATTCGGGATTTGTTCGAGTTCAAGTTATTGATGTGATGAGTCGAGTTGAGTAAAATTATCATAATGCTCAATTTCGAATGGTTCATAAGTCTAACTGAATTTTTATAATTTTACTTTTATAATATATAGTTGAAAAGTGATAAATCGAATCTCTCGAGTTGAGGCATTAAACTCAAACAACTCAAATATTCTTTTGAGTCGAACTTGGGTTTCAAAAATGAAATTCAATTGAGTTCAAATTGAATTTTGAATTTTTAGAAAATCGAATTTGAACCTAATATTAAATTATCTTGACTTGACTCAGTTATATCCTTAAACAAAACCAGAGATGTTGAAATTACAAAAATCCATTATTTCATGAGAACAAAAATCGATTCAAGTGAACCTCAAAAGGGTTGGATCCGCTAAATAAAAACGAAACCTCATTTATAATAATAATAATAATAATAATAATAATAATAATAATAATGCCATGATCAAGATCTCCATAAGAACTAAAACTGATGTAATTTTCTATTGATGATAAAAACTACGTTTCAAGCTTTCTTAGAACATTTTCTTGTTATTTCCATATACGGAATTCTTTAATGTCATTTTCTTACACACTTCCACAAATTAAGTTGGTTGATTGATCGAAGCCCCCGACCGCAGGGCAGGTTTTATCCACTCAACCGCCATTCCAATACGTGCTATACTATTTATCAAACTATATATATATATATATATATATATATATATATATATATTAAAAATGAAATAAATCAAAAATTGATTTTTTAAATAAAGAATATACTTCAATTATTTAATTAAATATTTGTTTGAAAAGGAGGCTTTTTTAACTAAATTTTGGATGACTCATGATCAACACATATGTTAGAATATTTTGAATGTGAAAATACGAAGATATACACTCGATTTATAATCTATTTCAATCCAAAAAAATATTAATATGACTATTTTTCTATCAAGTATTTTTATATATAATAAAGATTTGAATTTAATTTTTTAAACAAAAAATGCAATAAACTAAATATTGATATGTTCAAATATAAATGCGATATGTTTTTTTTTTGTAAACTACAAGTATCTTCATTCATTTTAATGGTCTGAAACTAATATTACTCTGGGTTTCATCATAGTTAAGGTTCCTCGCCCCTCTCTAAGTGTGTTTAGTGAAAATTGAACATAAAAATTTTTCCTACAAATTCAGCTTACGTTGTCAACTGAATCGCAATCTATGAGTAAATTAAAATACGATATGTTAAAAGATATGAAAGTAAACACAAAAAACAAATAGAAAGATGACATAGTTAAAATTGAATAAAAATTATATATAACATTAACAAAAACAAAAATATTTTATTTTTAATATATCCACGATAATTTTAACACAATAAATATTATACATTCACTGATACGTAAAACGATTTAAAATTAAACAGATACAAAATATATATACGAAATATTGCCATTAGCTCAGACAATGAGGTAGTTGATGACTTTGTCTATGATAAAAAACAGAAAGCAAAAAGTATGGGGCTGACTCATTAATCATGTGAGAATTCAAATTTCACACGTTTAATACCTTTGGTTGATTGAGTCATTAATGATATTGATAGAAAGTGACGTCTCAAATATGTATTTTCTCACCGGTGTTTGTTAGGTTAGGTGGACAATGTATGATATTTTTTAAATAAAATTTTGAGTTCAAGTTTTATGAATAAAAAAAATAATATTGAAAAATTTTTTTATTTTGAATTTGATCATAATTCGACTTCAATCGAGATTTAAAATAATTTTCGAATATTAAGAAATTTTGACAAAAAATACATTTTTCTTACTTTGATCACAATCAAATTTTCCTTTTTTTAATTTCTTATTAAAAAAAAAACTTCTGGTCAGTTTGAAAAAATTAATTAAAAAAAATTAGAATTCCAAATCTTATGTCCGAAACATCTCCGGTTGGCCAAATGGGTTTTGCCCTGTCTGATGTTTGCCATGTGGCTCTACACATCTCATTTTCGCTTTTTTTTTTATATTCATAGGAGGTACAAAAAAAAAAAAAAGGAATCAAAATTTAGACCTAATCTCTCTTAAAGAGGGATAATAACTGCTAGGCCAAACCTTGATTGTTTTATTATCAGTTTTTTATTAATATCAGAGAATTTTTTGACATGATTTAATAATTAATTATAATCATAAAATTTAAGTTTGATACTCAAATAAAATATATCATTATTTTTTTTTACAAAATAGATATAAACTTTTAACATTTTATTTTACTGTATAAATTATCAATTTTTTAAAATAACATAATTAAATTCAATTTTGTTAAATAACATTAATTTTCATTTGTATTCTTTTAAAAAAAATTCATTTGTATTACAAACGTAATAGTTAGATATATTCTTAACTTTTTGCATAAAAATGAATATAAAATTCATCATTTTATTTTGGCTTAATAGCCAAATGTACTCTCAACTTTTTGCATAAAATGGAATTAAGCCCTCAATGTTTTATTGTGTGAAAATCAGTCTATAAACTTTTATTTACTGTAGTTTGTAAATAAACCCTCAAAATTTCAAAATCATGCAATTAAGTCCAGATATGTTAAAATGACACTAATTTCCGTTAAGATATCCTACGTGAAAGCTAACGTGGATAGTTTAGTTGGTTGCCACGTAGCATGTCGCGTGTGCAATATTAACGAAAGTTAGTGTCATTTAACATATTTGAACTTAATTGCATGATTTAAATTATTGAGGTTTATTTACAGTAAAATAAAAGTTTATGGGCTATTTCCATGCAATAAAATGTTGAGTACTTACATCCATTTTGTATAAAAAGTTGAGGGTATATTTGACTATTAAACTTTTTATTTTACTATATAAATCCTCAAACTTTTTTAAAATAATACAATTAAGTTTAAATTTGTTAAACTTAAATGACACTAACTTTTATTATATTGCACACATAGCATGTTATGTGACAAACTACAAAGCTATTCACGTCAACTATGTCCAAACGACAATTAAGACTTATTAATAGATTTTGATTTAATTACATTATTTTAATGATTTTTAACGATGAGCTTTTAATTTAATGGTTTTGAAATCTATTTTAAGATTCAGAGTTTCGAGTTTCAAACCTACTCTTTACCTTAATTCAAACCTTGGGTAAACATTTTTTTTTATAGAAAAAATCAATATTAATTTAAAGGGATTCAATCATAAATCGTAACATCCAACATAATCAGGAGATTTTGAGCATACATTCAAATCAAGCTTTTTTTTTGGTGAATAAATCAAGCTTTAAACCTTATAAGCTTGGTAGCTTTGATAATTGGTACCAAAGGATTGGTAATCAAAATCAAAGAACGGGAAAAAAACCAACTTTATTTATTTATCGATAATTGAAGATAAATGATAAAATTATTCGAATTCAAATTCAAATTTTATAATATGTTAAAATTTAAATTTTATAATATGTTATATAATTTTTTATTTATTCAATCAAAACATCGGTGAGTAAATTTTGTTTATATATATATATATATTTACAAATCACATGCAATCATGGAGAGTAGTGTATATTATTGACGTAATGATGACCAAAGGGAATGAGACTTAATTTTCAAATTTTTTCTTTTAATAATAAATGTTACATTCAGTTCAGTTTATTTGAGCAGGTGATTCTCGTGTTTCTGAAAATTAGCAGAAATAATATCAGACATCAGTGTGTGAGCATGGATGAAATCTCCGTCGGATTCATTGATCAGAAAATATGATAAAAATAATAAAAAATAAAAAGAAAGTTGCTGTGCTTTCTTTCGGCTATGCTTTAGTCAGGGCCCAAATGCTATTATTTATATACACATTTATAGAGATAGACAGTAGGTGGATAAAGTCATCTCAACAATCGTTCCTATGATACTGGTTGATCGGAAGAATTCAGCCTCAACTTTAAAAATTTATCATTTTATTTTAAATTAATAATGCCATGTTCTTGTCTAGTTGAAGATCATTAATTTTGATAACAATTAGGAGTGTAAACGAACAGAACGTTCGACGAACCGTTCGTGAACTCGTTCGATTTTTGTTCGTTTATGTTCGTTTATTAAGCTTAACGATTTTTATATCTCTTTTAACCATCAAAGTTTAATTTAACGATTTTTATATCTCTTTTAAAAAATTTAAGTTTAAAATTCAATTTTTCATTCAACAAATTTGGATTAGTTCTGTTTAGATGAATGATAAGAGCAGTTTCAGTGAAATTAAAAAAAATAAAAAAACTATTAAAAATATATATTTTATCCTCCAACAATTTCGTATTTAGTGAGTGGAACTCACTGCTCAGGGAGTGGGGTGACTTCTAAACTCACTCGAATCTTTATTGTACTTCCCTTAAAAAAAACAATATTTTCATACCATAAATCAGTTTTTTTTTTTTGGTTATGTTTGGATATTTTGAAATTTTATATTTCTAAATAAATAGATATAATTAGTGTTGTTTTATTACTTGAAGTGATTTTTTTATTTTTACAGTGAAGGAGCCCTCAGGCTACTTCGTGCATGCTTCGAAACTAATTTTGGAGCTCCAAACGATCCTAAGGGTGTACCCTCATATCAGTATAATGCATTCAAAAAAATTAATTTTTTTGGATATTGGCTTTAAGACATGAGCCTTGAACCTGGCATAAATGGCGACACTTACTTATCAATGGATCCAACTCTTGGGTTTCACTTGAATTGATTTTCGTTCACGTGAAATAAAGGATTTTTGTACTTTCAATATGCTCTTGTTTGTCTAAGGATGTAACTACGTAAAGTCAAGATAATTTAATATTAGGTTCACGTTTGATTTTATTCAAAAATTCAAAACTCAGTTTGAACTCAATTGAATTGCATTTTTAAAACTCGAATTTGACTAAACAGAATATTTAAGTTGCTCGATTTCAAGGCCTTGACTCAAAATATTCAATTTGTCATTTTTTAACCATATATTATAAGTGTAAAATCATAAAGTTCAATTAAACTTGTGAACCGTTCGAAATCAAGTATTATGATAATTGAACTTAACTAAACTCGTCACATGAATAACTTGAATTCGAACTTAACTTGAAAATAAACGAATTGAATCTTGAATAATCATCAAGTGGAACAACTCATGAATTTGTAGACAATTATATATGTGTCATGTAATTGTTTGAAAGCATCAAGGTTATTTTGCTCATTTAATTTGGATAAATAAAACAAAACCTTATTTATAAAATAATAATAATTACAATGCCATGATCAAGATCTTCATAAGAACTAAAACTGATGTAATTTTCAGCTTTCTTAGAACATTTTCTTGTTATTTTCGTATTTGGAATTCTTCAATATCATTTTCTTACACACGTCCATAAATTAAGTTCGTTGATTGATCAAACCCCTTGCCAGCAGGACAGTCATTATCCACTCAACCGGAATTCTAATACGTGGTAATCTATATATCACAAATATTTCTAAACTATTTATATATATATATTAAAAATGAAAGATATCTAAATTTGATTTTTAAAATAAAAATACTTCAATTATTGAATTAAATATTCGTTTGAAAAGGAGTTTTTTTTTAATTTTAGATGACTCATGATCGATATATATTATAATATTTTGAATGAGAAAATACGAAGATATACACTCGATTTATAATCTATTTCAATTCAAAAAAAATATAATTATATGACCATCTTTCTCTCTTTCTATCAAGTATTTATAGATAGATAGTTATTATATACACTATCGATCAAGTTTTTTACTTCACAAGAGGTATTAAAATCATGACACATGTCTTATAAAAATATTATAAATAAATAAATAAATAAATAAAATAAGATATGTGTCATGATCTTAACTTCACTTGTGAAGTAAAAAAATTTTACCGACGGTATATGGAATAATTATCTTTTATATATATTAAAAATAAAGATTTGAATTTAATTTTTTGAACAAAAAATTGCAGTAAATCAAATATTGATATGTTCAAATTAGATTTTATAATTTTAAATATGATATGATACGCAATATGAAAGCAAAAACAGAAAACAAATATAAAGATGACATAGTTAAAATTGAACAAAAATATATATGATATTGACAAAAACAAAAATAGTTTATTTTTTATATGTTGACATTAATTTTAACATAATAATTTTATATTTTATATGATATAAATATAATTTTTAATAAAACGGATATAAAATATAAAATATATATACACGATATATTATGTTTAGTTCAGATGTTTAGTTCAGACTTTCAACGATCAGGTGGCTGAGGACTTTGTTTATGATAGAAAAACGGAAGGACAAAAATATGGGATTGACTCATTATTCACGTGGAAGTTCAAATTTCACACGAATCATGCTTTTCGTTGGCTGAGCCATTTATGATATTCATAGAAGGTGGCATCTCGAAACTGTTTTTTTTTTTTTTTTTATCACAATCTAATTTTTTAAAATTAAAATTATTTAGTTCCATGATTGAAACAAAAAAAAAAGATATAATAAACATTTAGATAAGTGTGGCCTTTCAATCACCCAAGGGTCGGCTTTTTGTCCACCGTTGATCTTTGTGACCTCTCCCATCTAGATCATTTTACGTGTCAAAGTCAAGTGGGCTTGGAGGTTGTGCTTATCTGTCAAACTTCATTTTCCAGCAGAGTATATGGGACAAATGTGAAAACAAGAAGCAGCCAATGGGAATTTACTTTTTGGGATAATTTTTTAATATTATATATATTGTGCATGTTATCTAAATGCTACGTTATTTTAAGGAGGGGAGTTCATCATTGGTGGGACCCAACTTTGGAATGAAAATGTGGCCTAATTGGACCCAAAGTGGGCCCAATTCATCAATTATGCACAGACCAGAGAATAGAGATGGCAGTGATTTGCGTGATTTGTATGGATATTAGATTTCTTTTGACAAAAAAAAAGGGGGATTTATTTTGTTATGAAATTTTAATTAGTATTAAAAAAAAGGGGAGAAATCAAATTTTAAAGGTTTTTTTTTTACAAAAACTGTAAATGATTTGCTTGCACTTAAGCCTTAGTAAAAAATAAATTTAATCATCTGTGTATATAATATATATTGACGTCGTGTTAAATTATATTTTTATCGTATAAAATATGAAAATTTCATGTCAAAGATGAAATACAAAATAAATTTTTTTAAATTGTCATTCATATAAAATTTATCAAAATTTAATCTGTATCACATTTGAGAAATGATTGCAACTCCTTCGAAGAAATGGTATTGTTGTTATCCAAATTTTCGGTTTTTAAAAGCAACCCACTTGAGAATTATGGCATATAGATTATAAATCAAGTTTCTTTTAGTGGATGAATGAAAATGGAAAGGTTTATTGCCTGTGCATGTTCTTTTTCTTGGAGAATCCAATCCACTCAAAGCTTCCCATGAAAGTGGCTCAATCATTTATGGCCAAAAGTCCAAGGATATTCGTTTTCTTCTAATCAGTTCAAGGATACAACTATTTTTTCACGGGTTTGTCTACAGTAAGGTCGCAAAATATCGATCTTATTATAAGATCATGAGATCTCATGAGATTTTCAAAATCTCATGAGAAATTGAATAAATAATAAAAATTATTAAAATAGATAAATAATAGTTTAACAGGTCAACAGGTAAACTTTAATTTAATGAAGTGTAATGTAAATTACATTTTTATCCTTTAGAAAGGTAACAAAATATTTAAATTACATTTTTATCCAATCATAAAACAATTAAAATTACATTTTTATCCATTCAAGATATGAAAGCAAATTATCTAATATTTTAATTTTAATATTTTTTAACCCTAGATTATACATTATAATAAGGGCAGTCTATGCTAATTTAGAGAGAGAAAATTAAGATTTATGCTTTTATAGTATTTTTACGATGTATCATATTAATTTTATAGTTAATTATTCTAAATTTATGCTTTTTATAATATTTTTACGCTTTTTCTTATCAATTTTACAATAATTGAAATCGATTTTATGATCAATTATCATAAGTTCATAACTTTATTAAAATTTAATTTTTTTTACATTAAATATCAAGACAATTGATCATCCTTATATAAATTTTGTTTAAATTTTAAATTACGGCAGTTGAATACCTATGAAAGGCATTCGACTGTCCCCACAAAAAATTAAAAACTTTATTATGTCTCACACGGTGTCTTTGCACCTTTTGTAATAGTCATCATTTGAACGTCAAACAGATTGTTTTATCTGAAATCTGCAAACTTTTTGAGTTCTTAACTAATTAATTTATCAATGCAATTAACAAAAACGAACATACTGTACACTACTTCAGTTTCCAAGAGAGCAAATGTATTCAATTTCGTTGACCGCTGATGGTTAGTAGGCTAATTTATGTCCAAGTAAATAAAAAATAAATCTAAAAGAAAATATGCATATATAAATATTTGATTTAACAATAATATATTTTTTTATCTTAAAAATAAATTTAAACTTTGAATTTTCCTTCAAAGAAATGTTGAAACTAATAAAAATTATGACATTTATTGTAAAATTTATTAAATTCATTATAAAATTTATGATATTTATCATAAAATTTATTGGATTTATCGTAAAATTTATGACATTTATCGTAAAATTTATTAGATTCATCGTAAAATTAATTAGATTCATCATAAAATTTATGACATTTATCGTAAAATTTATGACATTCATCGTAAAATTTATGACGTTCATCGTAAAATTTATTACATTAATCGTAAAATTTATGACATTTATCGTAAAATTTATTACATTAATCGTAAAATTTATTACATATTTCATGAAAAATTGAATAAATAATAAAAATTAAAAAATTTGTAAATAATGATTTAATAGGTCAACAAATAAACTTTACTTTAATTAAATATAAATATATAATGTAAATTACATTTTTTAAAGTATTTTAACGCTTATTCTAGTTCAAGCTTACTGTTTTAAAAAAATACATGGGCAGTCGAATGCCTTACTGTTTTAAAAAAAATACATGGGCAGTCGAATGCCTTTTTTCGGGCATTCAACTGCCCATATTTTTTTTTAATACAATTTTTTTTCATTCGATGGGCAGTTGACTGCCTACTTTGAGCAGTCCACTGCCCATGTTATTTTTGTATTCATATGCTTTTCAACATTAACACATAAACATTTTATCGGTATAAATAATTTATTTTTGTTATTAATAATTATCATTATGGGTAATGTACAAATTAAAGTTATGATCAATTTTACATTTAAGCTCTTATTATAAAAACTCATGTAAGGAGCAAATACAAATATTAAAAAAAAATAGAAGAAAAGTTGTAGGAATTTTAAAAAGGTTAAATTGATAACACACTAATATATTTTATGATGAATGTCACAAAATTTACGATGAATCTAATAAAATTTATTACATTTATCGTAAAATTTATTAGATTCATCGTAAAATTTATGACATTTATCGTAAAATTTATTACATTCATCGTAAAATTTATTACATATCTCATGAAAAATTGAATAAATAATAAAAATTAAAAAAATTGTAAATAAGGATTTAATAGGTCAACAAATAAACTTTACTTTAATTAAATATAAATATATAATGTAAATTACATTTTTTAAAGTATTTTAACGCTTATTCTAGTTCAAGCTTACTGTTTTAAAAAAATACATGGGCAGTTGAATGCCTTTTTTCGGGCATTCAACTGCCCATATTTTTTTTTTAATACAATTTTTTTTCATTGGATGGGCAGTTGACTGCCTACTTTGAGCAGTCCACTGCCCATGTTATTTTTGTATTCATATGCTTTTCAACATTAAGACATAAACATTTTATCGGTATAAATAATTTATTTTTATTATTAATAATTATCATTATGAGTAATTTACAAATTAAAGTTATGATCAATTTTACATTTAAGCTCTTATTATAAAAACTCATGTAAGGAGAAAATACAAATATTTAAAAAAAATAGAAGAAAAGTTGTAGGAATTTTAAAAAGGTTAAATTGATAACACACTAATATATTTTATGATGAATGTCACAAATTTTACAATGAATCTAATAAAATTTATGAAGAATCTTACAAATTTTACGACGAATCTCATAAATTTTACGATAAATCTAATAAAATTTACGATGAATGTCATAAAATTTACAATAAATCTAATAAATTTTACGATGAATGTTATAAATTTTACGATTAATCTCATAAATTTTACAATGGATGTCATAAAATTTAAGATAAATCTAATAAATTTTACGATGAATGTCATAAAATTTACGATAAATCTAATAAATTTTACGATGAATGTAATAAATTTTACCATTAATATCATAAATTTTACGATGAATATCATAAAATTTACGACAAATTTAATAAATTTTACGATGAATGTCATAAATTTTAGGCTTAATCTCATAAATTTTATGATACTGCTAGATGCATTTGAAGCCAAAACTCAAAGACTAATTTATATTACTGTCATTTATTTATGTATTTTTAAATGATTGGATAGTTCCAAATAAAGGTAATGGTCTTGATGTGGAAAAATATTATTTGACATAGACCCTACAAGAGGTCACTATTAATGCTCTTTTTTTTTAATAGGCTACAATTCTTTAATAATAATGGTGCACATTTCATCTTATCTTAATAATATTTTTAGTCTTCATCCACGTTTTTTTCCAAAAAAATGTAAATTTTTTAATTTAATTTCTCTTGGTAATATGTATCAAATTGAAATATTTTAGTGATTCATTACAATTATTCTCATTAATTTTAGTGATTCATTTCATCAAAATTAAGATTCAATAGATTTAGGGTTTATGATTTGGGATTTAGGGTTTAGGATCTTTAATAAATAGAAAAATAAGAAGCCTTAAATATAAAGAAGAAGAGGAAATAGATTAAAGGGATTGTATTTTTATAATAATTATAGGAAGGTTAAATTTGTAATTCACTCTTATATTTTCTTATTAATATTAATATATAATGATAATTTGAAAACTAGTTTAATAAGTTACCAGGTTTAAACTATTTTTAACCTTTAAAAGATGATCAATGGTTTAGATTAAATATCACAAATCTAAGGATTATGATTTTCTGACCTTATAATAAGGTCAAAATTTATAAACTTACCGTAGAATTCCCCATTTTTTCACCTTTAATTGGACCACGTGCTATGGAAAAACAATTCCTTTGCTTTTCCTTAAAACTTTGTTATGAAACAACAATAATAATAATTAAAGGAAAACAATGATAATATTTTACCTTTCTTGTACCCAAATAAATTCTTAACTTTGTTTAATAATTAAATAAACTCTGAATATAAATCAATTATTGTTTGAAATAAAGACTTATTTAGACGTCAATTTAAAAAAAAAGTTTATTTGAATATAATAAAAGTTTAAAAGCTTATTTTAAAAAAATGATATAGTTTAGGGAACTTTTCAATTTTTGAGCCAAAAAAATCCATTACAATAAGTGTGTACAAAATACATATATTAAGACAAAGAAGAGACATTAAGGATGATAAATAACAACCATTTCCAAATTCTAAAAATCCCCAGATACATTAAAGAGGCTACTCAATCCATTGCCATCCAAAAGCCAACTTGAAAAAAGCAACAGCATCTCCATTAATACAATTGGCTTTGCAAAAGTTTCTATTCTTACAATGGAGGAGGATTCAAGCCAGTTGGCAAAACAAGAAACTCCCCATAGCTTGGAAGCTGAAGTTGATGAAGAAGAAACAGACCCTGAAAGCAATTCTGTACGTGAGCCACTTCTCAAGAGAAGCAGAACTCTTTCTTCCAGTCCACTAGCCTTGGTTGGAGCCAAGGTCTCCCATATAGAGAGCTTGGATTATGAGTAAATATGCTTTTAACATTCATGTTTCTGAATTCTGATTCAGTCCTCTCTTGCTTTTGTTCATTGAGAACTGATCAGTTGTAGCTGTGTTGCAGGATAAATGAGAACGATATTTTCAAGCATGATTGGAGAAGCAGATCCACAGTTCAGGTTTTGCAGTATATATTCTTGAAATGGTCTCTGGCTTTCCTTGTTGGATTGCTAACAGGATTAATTGCCACTCTGATCAATATTGCAATTGAGAACATTGCCGGTTACAAGCTTCTTGCTATTGTTGGTTATATTGAGGAGGGAAGGTAAGGTGTCTGACAATTGTTTTCAGCTTCCATGATCAAACACCAAGCTTTTGCTTATTTTCAAGAGAATCAGAATATGAACCTGACATGGCTAGCTGATTGATGCAGGTATTTATCTGGGTTGGTCTTTCTCACTGGTGTCAATTTTCTGCTGACCTTGGTTGCAGCAGTTCTCTGTGTGTGTTTTGCCCCAACTGCTGCTGGTCCTGGTATTCCTGAAATCAAGGCTTATCTCAATGGAGTTGATACTCCCAACATGTTTGGTGCTACAACATTGATTGTCAAGGTTGGTTATCTTTCAATTACAACGCCTGGTCAAAGTTCCAGTAATGGCTAAGAATTTACTTATAGGAAGCAGGATTAATCAGACAAGAAGTTCTGCAATTGATGATTGATTTCCACCTGCATTTTCAAAAGTGATCATAAGTTTCAACAAAATATGGATTATAAGTTCGACCAGATCTGGAATTTGGTCAATGATTTTCTGTTCTATCTGTTGACTCTTGGCACAGGAACATAAACAAACAAGATGTTACATAAAGTACGAGCATTGAGACAATTTCACTTTGTTTTGTTTATTAGCAACGTGCTGAAAGATTTTCCATGATTGTAGATTGTTGGCAGCATTGGAGCAGTTTCTGCAGGCCTGGATCTGGGGAAAGAAGGCCCTTTGGTGCACATTGGGACTTGCATTGCCTCATTACTAGGCCAGGGAGGCCCTGACAACTACCGTCTCGAGTGGCGTTGGCTGCGCTACTTCAACAACGATCGTGACCGCAGAGACATTATAACCTGTGGTTCTTCCTCAGGCGTTTGTGCAGCTTTCCGTGCGCCAGTGGGCGGCGTCCTGTTCGCTCTCGAAGAGGTGGCGACATGGTGGAGGAGTTCACTTCTGTGGAGAACTTTCTTTAGCACGGCAGTTGTGGTGGTGGTGCTTAGAGCATTCATTGAAATCTGCAATTCTGGGAAATGTGGGCTTTTCGGAACAGGAGGGTTGATCATGTTCGATGTTAGTGATGTTAAAGTCAGCTATCAGGTCATGGATGTAATCCCTGTGATAATAATTGGAATCATTGGTGGACTGTTGGGAAGCTTGTACAATCATGTTCTTCATAAGGTCCTCAGACTCTACAATCTCATTAACCAGTAAGTTGCATAATCCAACTTTCTCTTCAATTATGGTAATGTTATCAGATTTTAACTTGAATGAATTACTAGAGGATATGAACTGCAGATAAGATAGTCCAAAGCTTGAGGCTACCTAGGAACATCCCAAGTTTCTTCATCATATGCTAGTGAGTCCTAAAGCTCAATTGATTAAGAACTGGCCAATAAGCAAATCCAAAATCAATAATCAGGTTCAATTGCTTGATTAGTGTTCTTCATGATTTGAAGTTAGGTGAGCAGGATTGAATGATCTTGGTTCCTGCAAGAGAGAAAATGAGGTCAGTAGTACCAAAGTTGGAATTTTGGGACGTGTTCTAACACTTGAGTCAGGATTTGCCTGGGTAATAAGAAGAAGACAAAAGAGAGCTTTGGGTTAGAAAAAAGAGAGTTAGAGGCTGAGAATATGAGAGAGAATCTGCCTTGTGTGTATCTTTGACTTTTCTTCTGGACCCACTGGTCAGCATGACTGTTGCATAGCAATGTCGAAAGCCTGCCACGGGCAATTACAAGATTGAGCCGTGAGCGATCATGGCTGGGCTGCTGTCTTCTTAACAGTTAGTAATCAGATTTTTTATCGTGTTGCAGGAAGGGGAAATTGCATAAGCTACTTCTAGCTCTGTCCGTCTCTCTTTTCACCTCAGTTTGCCAGTATTGTCTCCCATTTCTGGCCCAATGCAGACCTTGTGATCCCTCATTTTCAGAGGCTTGTCCCACAAACGACCGATCTGGGAACTTCAAGCAGTTCAACTGCCCAGATGGGTACTACAATGATCTAGCTACCCTCCTGCTCACTACCAACGATGATGCTGTCCGAAACATTTTCTCTCCCACCACCTCCTCTGAATTCCAAACTTCCTCCATTTTAATCTTCTTTGTGCTTTATTGTATCTTGGGAGTCGTCACTTTCGGCATTGCTGTTCCCTCTGGCCTCTTCCTCCCAATCATCCTCATGGGCTCAGGCTATGGCCGGCTTCTCGGGATGGCCATGGGATCTTATACGAATTTAGACCAGGGGCTCTATGCTGTTCTTGGTGCAGCCTCTCTAATGGCAGGCTCAATGAGGATGACTGTGTCACTGTGCATGATATTCCTGGAACTCACAAACAACCTTCTGTTGCTGCCGATGACAATGATTGTTCTTCTGATTGCCAAAACTGTTGGCGACAGCCTCAACCCCAGCATCTATGAGATTATTCTGGAGCTCAAGGGCCTGCCTTTCCTGGACGCAAATCCTGAGCCCTGGATGAGAAATCTCACTGTTGGTGAGCTTGCCGACGCCAAGCCCCCGGTGGTCAGCCTCCGAGGGGTGGAAAAAGTGTCTCGTATTGTAGATGTGTTGAAGAACACTACACACAATGGATTCCTCATTGTCGACGAGGGTGTGCAGGTGCCAGGCACTGTGGCCACCGGGGCAACAGAGTTGCATGGGCTGATCCTAAGAGCTCACCTGGTTCAAGCCCTGCAGAAGAAATGGTTCCTGCCGGAGAAAAGAAGAACAGAAGAATGGGAAGTGAGGGAGAAATTCAACTGGGTCGAGCTGGCTGAAAGGAAACTCAAGATCGAGCAGGTGGCTGTGACTTGTGATGAAATGGAAATGTATGTTGACTTGCATCCTCTCACCAATACAACCCCTTATACGGTGGTGGAAAGCATGTCTGTAGCTAAAGCCATGGTTCTCTTCCGGCAAGTCGGACTCCGGCATATGCTCATCGTGCCAAAGTATCAAGGAGTAGGGGTGAGTTCAATTGCCTTACACATGACTATTCCTGTTTATGTTATGTCATCATCAGTAACAGAATCTTTATTTTAATGTTAAAGTAGGTTATATGAGTTGATATATGAATTAATCTTGAATCGTTAATATGAATTTTTCCTCTATTTATTTTTATTTAAGACGTGTTCTTTCAAGTTCTGTTCCATCATATCTTTTTTGGATGATTTTTTTTCAAATTTTTTTGTTTTTTTTTCTTAACTCTTTTTCCATCATTCATAACTTTACATATTCATGTCATGCCAATCCATTAAACAGAAAACTTTCTTTTAGCTTTTGCCATGTTCATCCATAATTTTTATCAAATTTAGCTCCAGACATTTTGATGTAGTTTTTGTATCGTGTCTAAATTATCAGGTTTACTAACAGTCTGTTCTGTAAGGCTTATATTCTTCCATTTTGCTAATATGAGGCCATGGCCGGCATGCAGGTGCCTCCGGTGGTTGGGATCTTGACCAGGCAGGATTTACGGGCTTACAACATTCTGACTGCCTTTCCTCATCTAGCAAGATCCAAAGGGGAAGAAAAGGATTAATTGATGATAAATAAGTATAGTCGCAGATTTCTTTGAGCCACATATCTTTTGTTTTTGTTCATCTTTCCCAGTTCACATTGTCGCTCAGTTTTGCAGTTCTTTCATTGATCATAGAGCATATAGAAGAGAATCAACAGCCATGTACAATTTTATTAAGTTGCACCTATTCTTTTTCATAATTTCAGTCAATAATCACCAGTTCCATTGGATTAAGAACAGAGAAATGAATGATTTTGCTTCTTTTTCTGTTTACATCTTGCTGTCCTCCCTCATATGCAACATATGTACTCGCGAGTTAGGTTCCTCTTAACTTGCTCAACATGAGACCGACGAAAAGTATCATATAATGTTACAATACGAAAATGATATAAATAAAAGATACTAAAATGAAATGAATTAAAATTTGATAAAAATTGTATGCAAATATAACAAAAATTAAAAAACAATTTTGTTTTTGGAGTAACGATGCAAAATTTTCTGCTTTATACGATATAAATACAATTTTATATAATACAAATAAAATTATAAACATAAATTATTAAATCTTCTGTCTCACGAGGGCTAAGCAAATTAAGCGCATCTTTCACAACCTCTTCGATTATCCCAAAGTAGGAGTTGAAAGGGGATTGAGAAACCTCAAGCTGAACAAATTATGACATTAATTTTTGTATTTTACACGTTCAGATACAATACAAATGCATGAGTTACAGGATCTATTTTAAAATCCATCATCAAAATTAGAAAATTAATGTATATCTTATTAAAATTAATACAATAAATAAATATGACAATATTTCAACTTGTTTGTCAACCCTAAAAACTCTAGGATAATGTATAATAATAAGATAACCCTTTTTTTTATATATGTATAATTGAAAGTAAATAATGAGATTGTTTGGATTCAAATTCAAATCTTATAACATATCACAATTATTTTTTAATCATTCGGCCAGATTTTGCACACGTTTGTACCTACTTTTAGAAAGCAAAGTTAGAGAAAATAACAGCCATGCCCATGAATATCATTAAGCAATGCCCCAGCAGATTTAATAGCTTCAAAGAACAATTAGCTGTAATGGTCTTGAATCAACTGCATACAATTGGTATTCCTTATGTTCTACGGCATTTCCCAAACTTCTACTACTACACTTTGTTCAAGCATTCTTCAATCCACAAGCTCATGAATGGAGCAATTAAGGCAACAAGAAACCAAAACAAATGATATCGAAGTCATCTCCGCTTTAGTCATGGCACTGGTAGTTTCTACATAATGAGTAAGCTGATCATGCATACGTATTTTGGAATAGTACTTATTCAAAAAACTGGTCAATATGATACCGGTTATGACTGCAACTTGCCCGCCATGGTGTATCAGTCATCAGTGCCAAAGTATCGATCACCAAACTCACCCATGCCTGGTATGACACGGAACTCCTCGTTTATTGCAACATCAATTTCTGAAGTGACGATTTTCAAGGATGGGAACCGTTTGCAAACACAATGGATTCCTTCAGGAGCCTGAGGAAAAGGAAATGAGGATCAGGAACGATACATAGGAAGACAAGGAAAAGGTAGGGTTGAAAGGGTAGTATATGTATCTGCAGCCAACGATAAAAACTCACAGAGATGAGGTTCAGGAATATAATGTGAGATTCTGGAACTCCTTTCTGTATGAGTAGTTCAATTGCGTGGTTCGCAGAATTCCCTACAAGAAAAGTCACCGAGATGGTTTTCAATTGGAGCTCAAAAATCAGTCAATCATTGAATACAAAATAACTCTACATGTAATTTCTAGGGACCACCACCTGAGTTGACAACAGATGTGTTCCAGGAAATAATCTGAAACTGTTGGCAATATTCTTAAATTTGATAACCAGAATCGCTAATATACGATTTCTCTGGACTAATTCTTTCAACTCAAGCTGATTCGTTAACCAAAGAAGAAAAAGGAGGTGGAAAAGCTTCAAGACGGCTTTCTTTTCTAAGCCTATTCTTGCAATAGTATAGTGACAGCAGGTACTAGAAATGGTGAAGAATGCGGCTTCTAGGAATAGAAACAAACTTACCTGTAGCAAGAACTGGATCCAGAAGAAGGACATGCCGTTCTGAAATATCCTTGGGAAGCTTTTCATATATAAGCTAAAAATTTTCAAGAAAGCAGATTAATGGTTAAGATTGATTATATGAAATGCCTAACAGCATAAAGATCCCGATAACATTACTAACTTGTTTCCCATTATCTCCATCACGGTGAATCAGAATTTTTCCAATTTTTATTCCTTTGCAACATGCACGTAATGCGTTTTCCATGCTTTCACCGCTATAATAAACAAATAAGAAGAAAATTTTGTTAGTAAATACAAAATAAAAACATAGAAAATTGTAAACTACGTAGTTAAAACAGAAAATCCCACATCGCAGCATGTACCAAACATCCAGAACAAGACAATAGGAGAAACCTGAGCTGAGATTGAGCATAACTTTATCATATGCAACAGAAGATCACCCAATGCCCCCATTTTGAATAAACAAGATCTGCTGTCAAATAGCAAAACCTGACCAAAATCAATACCTGGTAGAAAGCTCACCTTCGAACGATGGAAACACCACACAACTTTTTGCAAAAATCAACCCCAGTATAAACCGATGCTGAAAAGAAATAGCAGCAAGTTTCAAATGTAAGCAGAATATTAATTGTTTCCATGATAAGACATCTTAAGATGAACTCAAATTCATTATTTTCTTATTGGATATCTCCCAGTTGCAAATACTCAGAAATGAGAACTGGAAGTTTACATACCTGTAGGTGTTACTACTTGCTTCTCAGTGAACGGCAAATGTCCAAGCCCATGCTCCACCACCTAAATCAAATGCAGCAACATCAGTTTTATTTTGTATTTAAAAAACGTTTACAGAAAACAAAAGTTCATACTTAAGATATAAAGTAGAAGGTACCAGACGAATAAGCCGATCTGAATAGAAGACAAAATCATGCTTAGAAATGTCCCGGTCTCTAATCAGAGTATGCATTCCTCTAATCTGCACCATAAGTCTTACATATGAAATGATTTCAGAAAAAAAAGACTATACAGAGACCATAGGCATAAAAGCTACAAAGGAATTACACATTTGAGTGAAAATTGTTGGGAATGACTTTAAGTATACAAGTAGAGTCATACGAAAGAACTGGACATGAATATAGCACAGAGGAAGTGTTCTATGTTTGTTAGTAACGAGCAATGGCAGCTAATAACATATATATGTTACTCTACATGATGAAACAAGTTATAACAGAAATAGAATAGAAATAAAGCATGAGACAAACCTGAAATGTTGACTGAATTACATACACATTGGGATATATTTTGCACAGATCATGCTGACCAAGCTTAGTGCGGATATGTTGCACAATCAAATCAATGGCAACATGATTATCACCTCCTCTGGGGATGATGACATCGGCATACTTCTTTGATGGCAGAACAAAATCATCAAATGCAGGTTTGACAAACTTTGCATACTGCAGAAAATAACAGAACAGTGCAATGCAATTATCAAAATGTTTAAAAAATTAATCTTGGGGTACATTAATCAAAAAGCTCCCCGTAAGTGTTTTAACAAGAATAAGAATGTATTCTGTTTTGAATCTACATAGACCCATTGCTTCTTTATTGCTGTCTGGTTATCCAAGTAGGAGCATCTTTCCTGTTATTCTTCCAGATTTTCATTCCACTGTTTGAATACAATTGACACACATACACACATGAAGAGACCAACTAGCAGGCAAGTAAAATTAAACAAAGCAGCATATCGTGGAAAGTATTAATTCCACATCAGGGATTTATGCTTGTTCAGGAATAATTTTCAAGTATTAAATTACAAAGAAAAATATGGAATAGATAGGCTTACTTGTTCAAGAACAGAGTTTAGATCCCTACCCCTCTCAACTGTATCTCGTCTTATTCTACGAGCAAGCCTCACATCAGCATCTACAATAAATCCCCAAATAAAACAGAGAACCATTAGAATCCATGAGAGCAAGAAAGAAGAAAACATGCTCAGAGAAAAACAACAGATACACCATTGCAAATGCATTGACACACAATGCAAGCAAACACATTCGATTTGGTGAGGCCATAATGTTCTTAGAGTAATTTGTCAGTGAAAATCACTAAGAAGCCA
The DNA here is from genome assembly GCA_031772115.1 of Heritiera littoralis. NCBI lineage: Eukaryota > Viridiplantae > Streptophyta > Magnoliopsida > Malvales > Malvaceae > Heritiera > Heritiera littoralis. Next base: position 1,117,378 of record JAPDPK010000089.1, read on the forward strand.
AAAATAAAATTTCCTTCAAGCGATTGGGTTGGCTTTTGGAAAACAACCATTGCTACAAATTCCTCTTCTATTGACTGGCAGGTTGCAGGCTAATTACAATTTAAAACAGTTTGCAGTCAGCAATTAACACACAAGTTGACTTTGAGCTTTGTTTTATACATGAGTTCCTGTATCAGATTGGATGCCAACCAAATTTTTCTTGATACACATTTAATTTTAATTTAGCTTCTATCAGTCTTACATTCTCTGTTGTTGAAACTTATATTTACATTTTTTTTTTTAGTGGTTGGCAATGGCTATGGGTTGTTTAACCTTGATAGCTATGCATGACAAAAAGTCTTAAGAAAAGAAAAGGAATATAGCATCATCACTAAATTATACATATAGACATGTCTACAACAATCATCAAAGGATGCTATGATGGTAAGGAACTAGGCAAAAGATGTCAAACCTGTGTCAACAAAAATCTTCATATTCATAAGGTTCCTGACACGCTGGTCATGGAAAACAAGAATTCCTTCCAAAATTATGACATCAGAAGCATTCACCTGACAATGGATTAAACACGGTACAAAGCCATATAAGCTTGCCAATTTATCATACTATCATCAACAAATTTAGATATTTCGCAATGTGGTAAAGAACTTAATAGCTAGAAGGAGAAAGCAAAAGTAAAATGCAAGTGTATGCACTACCTCTAAAATAGAAATAAACACCCAAAACAACTATTACAAGTTCTTAATTGAATACACCTAGCCATTTCCAGCATCATTACACAAAGTTCAATAACAAACAAATTAACTACCTGTCGAAAACTATCGGAGGATCGACGATGATACTTAAAATCATAGATTGGGACCTGAACAGAGTGCCCACTTTTAAGCTGCTGTATACAATCCAGAAGCTGCTCAGTATCAAAAGCATCTATGCAAACAAAAAACCATTGCACAGTCAAAACAATACCATCCAATATAACAGAAGACACCAGAATCAGCAAACATCATCAAATCAATATACCAGGATGATCAAAATTATACTCGTGCACGCGTTTTAACTCTTCAGTAGTTAAACCGCGGTAGAACGAATCCTACATCCATAAAAAAGAAAATGTGAACAAAACAGTTTGGTAAGTTTCAGTTAACAGCAGAACAAATTAACTTGAATTGCAACCTGATTGACAAGAACAACGCGGTGATCGTGGAGCTGTTGGATGATCATGTCACAGACTGTCGTTTTACCAGAAGCTGTACCTCCCGAAACCCCTGATCAAAATTTGGTGATTTTTATAAACAAAAAAGCTTCTTTTTCATTTAATTTAAGAAATGAAAGCAAAATCAGAGACAGGCAACAGCTATCCTGGACAATGTTGCGTTACTCATTCATAAAAAAAAAAAAACCTTACTCGGTTTTTCAAAGCAGAAAGGGCGAAATTCAGCTATTTTACGGAATGAATTGTAGCTAAAAAAAAAAGGTTATTTTTTCTTTTTTGTTTTAATGAGAAGTGAATACCGATGACGAAGGGCTGATGAGGAGCGTTGGCGTCATGAAAGGCGGAGGAGGAGGCAGAGGCGGCGGTCGGAGTACGGAGACCGGAGAAGTGAGGCCCCGATGCCTTCTCCATAACATAATCTATGGAGGTCGTCTCCTCCGGCATCGTTAAGAATATTCGTTCAAAGAACTGAAAAAATCAGAAGAAAAAGCTTGAAATTTCAGCTTAACAGTTGAAAGTTGACACAGATATAGGGCGAACAGCGAAGAGGCTGTGCTTCCTATTCTTTCTCTCTCACTCAAAAAGTTCTAATAATTTTCTTTTTATATTATTTTATGTGTTTATTTTTGTTTAGATATTTTAGTGGAAAAAAATCAGATTATTCAAAGAAATATGCTGCAAGTTGGCCTATTCTTTTGTCATGAGTTCATCTTATTTATTGGTTAAACAATTGGATTTTAATTAAAAAAATTAAGAAAATTTTGGTAGGTATATATTTTCTACTTTTTTTACTATATACGTTTTTCTTTGGTGATACTATATATACATTTTGTTAAATTACATTTTACTATATGCTTTTTAAAGCTTTTGAATGTGTAATTTAGGAAAATCTATCTAATATGAATATTATCCGAATTAATATTCAATTGGCTTTATAATTATTTTTTTTGGTTACATAGGAAAATAATAATTAATTGTTAATTTGTGATTATGTCATAATGTGTAAATTTGTTTATAAACATTAATTAATGAGTATTTATCAAGTAGAAAAAGCAGATTAAGTTGGGCTTAGGAATATTAATCAGAACAAAGCAAATTAAACAAATTACTTCAGTGCACTGTGATCATGAAGGAATCAAATTTCTTGGGATGCATGATTGATTTAAGATCAAAAATATTTTAACTGCTAACTCAAATTTTCTGTTGGATATTAATCCCACATCGCTTGTATTGTGTGTGTGTTTATAAAGGATTCTATGCTTAACAAAATCACTATGGTTTTGTTAAGTGGTGTGTTCCTTCGCTGAACAAAAAAATTTTTGTGTTGGATATTTGTCATCCACATTTATTTTTTTTTTGTTATTATTATTATTTTAATTTGGGTTTCACTTTCACATGTGCTTGATAAATTATCAAATTATCAAATTGTCAATTTTGGATAAATTATTTTATGGTTCCTAGCCACCTATTTCCTATCCTTATTCTGACTCCTTTAGCTATCAAATGCTTTATAACTTAAGTTTGGCTTGGATTGAATCACAAATTCTCTTGTTTGTATGTGTCTTATGATTGAATTTTTAATAATTTATAATATCTTGATTTGGATGGAATCGTAGACTCTTTTACCGTATTGATGTTTACATGATTGAATTTTTAACATTTCATAAAAAAACTTGATTTATGAAATTTTGACTCCATAACCACAGACTCCAATACGGCTCCAAATGCTTGTTTTGCTATCAATGCCGGCAGGAAGAGTAGAAAGAAAATTCTGAACTTACCCTTCATTAATCTCATTTCTTCTCTCCCCTTTTGGCCTTGTTTAAATGTTGCTATTACTAAACAGATTGCTACCCAGGCTTAATCTCAATCAGCTCGATCTGAACCGATTCTGTTGTGCTAATGATTTATTACTGAGCAAAGAGAGAGTTTGCGAGTTCTATTACATAAACTGAGGCCTCTTTGGGGGATCAATGCTGAACTTTAAAGAAGTCAACAACTTGGTTATACAGAAGATCTTTGGCGTTCACTCCCATGATGAAATCCGCATGAGCATAATCCTTGATGTAATGAATTATGAGCTTGTTTACATCATGGAACTCAAGACTACCAAGCAATAGCTGAACATCTCGAACGTCGGAGATAGCATCTTGGCCTCCATAGCTGAAGAGGATAGGAAGGTCATGAGGAATGTTGGAGATGTTATAGATTGGTGGTTTGGCTTCTCCATAATGCATCAGATTGTAGTCTGGTCTCCCATAGTTGTATTTCGCAATAACCCCATCTCGAGCAGCTGCAGTTTTGTTTAGTGGAAGCCTCTAGTGTTAGCATTTGCCAGTGAATAAGGCACCATAAATCATTTCTATCATAATGAACAAGAAGGAATTGCTAGAAGAAAACATGGTTTTCATAGACTTACTCTGAGACAAATGCACCATGTTTTTGGTTGCTGTGGATTGAGGGTCATTTTTTAAGAACAGGTCAACCGTGGAAGCATTGAGACAGCAATTTTGACCTTGAATTACAATAACAAAACGAAATCAGTGTCTGCTAAGGAACAATTCTCTACATTAATTGCAGTCTCAAATAATGAAAACGGCAAGGGGTGAGCCGTGATACAACAATAAATGTTGCTCATTTGTAACTTAAAGATTATAGGCTCAAGTCACAAAAACCTTTCTATTAATGCAGAGAAAATACTGTGTACAGATGACCCTCCTCGGACCTATAATGCGAGAGCATTGTGCACTAGGTTTGCCCTTTTTAGACTAGTGAAAACATGGTATAAAGAACATACTTTTAAAGTCTATTCCAAGCAGTAAGACTCAAGAAATTACGGATCTAGTACCAGTAATTGCAGTTAACAGATCATAGCAGTCAACTCCAGGATAATTGCACAAAGAGTTGAGAAAGGCTGAAGCCTCTTGTCTGTCAAGAGTAGAGATAAAAACATTAGATGAAGAATTTCCAGTGGGGAAGTTCATAGCTAAAATGAGGTTCACTGTCTGGTAGTGCCTGAAAAGGACAAACAGGTTTGCATTTCTTGATTCTCACCCTTTAGGATTGAATTCTGCTACTCCAAACATTGTAGTGATCTGTTGCCAAAACCATTTAAACCCTTTTAAGAGATTAATGCCCTCAAAGTTGAATTAACTGTTACTGATGTTGAAGAAAATATTCTTTACAGACCTCACCAACAAAGGCTCTCGCAGCAACCACACCGAGTGCAGTATTCATGTGGCTTAAGTATGCAATTGGGCTTAAAAAGGCCGCGGATTTTAGCGTGTCTACCTGATGGCCCTCTGAGAATGATGCCAAACCTATAAGAGTTCCCTGCAACCACAATGGACTCATCACATTACGCTGTGAAAGAAAGAAGGCGGAAAACACTCGTTCAACTTAAACTAACAATTTTATTGATACCAAACACAGTGAAGGAAAATTAACTTTCCTTCCACACCATTTTTGCTTTTCCTTCTTACCAAACAAAGTTTAATGGTTTTTGAAATTTTGTCAGGCCAAATGATCATTTGAGTATAAATTTCAGCATGCAGTAATGAATCAAAATGAACTCAATTGGAACATCAAAAGCTTAAATTCCTGACTGCAATCTCACCAGGGAATGGCCAATGTAATGAATCTTCTGCCCGGTCTGCTTGAACACAAAGTCAAAAACAGCTGGTAGATCATAACTCACCAGTTCATCCCATGACCAATTCCAGAACTCCTGCCATGGTATCAGTTTTAACAAGCTGTTAATCCGATTTGCATTACCGTCCAGTTCATATTCAAGTTTCCAGAGGCTTTTCCACCATTAATGTTAGCGATAGTTTTAAAATAGGGATCAAATTACACAAGCATAAAAAAACTAGGAAGGGAAAGAAGAAAACCGGCTGGCTAGGGTCAAGGGAAACATGCTTTCTGCAGAATCTAGTCCCTCTAGTGTTAGCAATCCACACATCAAAACCTTTGTCAGCCAAAATCATTGGCAGATTCTGTTCTGGCGAATTCAGCAGCCATGTCATTCCATCCTGCACCGTACAAAAGCAATGTAAATTTAGATTTGAAGCATACATTTTGATGCTATCTCTAGCACATAAACAGAAAAAAGGAAGCCCCAAAAGTTTTTGATAATTGACTAGAGATGTTAGAATTCTGGGTCCATAGGAATTGAGTCAGGCCTCGTGGAGAACAACAAACAGGCACAAGAGCTTAATTATTATGCCTTGAGAATCTGCATACCATATTGTCAATCGGCAATCGGTGTATGTTTTATAGTGGCTAAGTATAAAGACAGATAGCAATTTAAGACATTAGCATTAGAGACAAGCAATGATCATGCATAGTAATTGAGATTACTGAAAACAAGTAGAAAATTCAGCATTTCTTTGTCATTCCAAATGAGATTCAAGAGTTGAGGGTGCGAAGGAAAAGTTGAGATTTTGATGAAGAGGGTGCAGATTAGTCCAAACAAAGATGTTTAGGCAGTAACAGTAGTGTAATCAAGTCAAATTGAATTGATTTAGTATTAGGTTTGAGTTCGGTTCGATTGGAAGATTCGTGATTCGAAATTCAATTCGAGTTCGATTGAAATTAGTTTTTTAAATTAGAGCTCGATTCTATAAAATACTCAAGCAACTCAAGTTTAACTCAATAAACTTGAATTCAACTATTGAACTTGATTTGTCATTTTTCACTATATATTATGAGAATAAATTATAAATTAATAATAAAATATAAAAATTACATATTTAAAAAAATTCAATTAGTGTAGTTCGAATTATTCGAAATCGAATCGAAAATAAACCAATCAAATTCAAATAATCATTAAATCCAATTCGATAATTTCACGGATTTATAGCCCTAGGCAGTAATATGATTATCAGGAAGTAAATTGAGCACATGAAATATGGAATGGTAAAGAATGAATTGTCAGGATTTCCTGCAAGATATTTAGTCACTGACTCACCACAAGAACACCATGTTGTATCAGTACTGGCTGCTTCTTTCCACCAGCACTACTACTCCCAGCGCCGGCGCCAGCGCCAGCGCCACGTCCCTCTGGAATTCTTTGCATGCTAAGGAAATAGCCATCTAGGGTTTTCACCTGAAAATTAGTTAATGCAAATAACCAATTTCCATTAGCACGTAACCCCACTTATCTGTCAGAATCCATGTTATTAATTAGCAATTAATAAGACCCAAAAATCTGTATCAAACATGTTTGCAGCTCTTACTTCATGCTCCTGGCATTTGTAACCATGGATAGAAACTCCCCTCGCGCATATGCCATTGACGGCTGAAGCGGCATCACCCTTGTTTCGGCCAAACGAGCCCCGGCTCGAGCCATATGCTGTATGAGGCTCGACCATCAAGGCCAGAAGACAGAATCCCAGCACAGCCAAACTCAAGAAGCCAGGAGGAGCCATAACTTGCATGCTACAGTTTGGCTATGGAGATTAAAAACAATGGCTTATATAGAAAAGATCACTGGGAAAACGATTACTATTGCTTTGTCTTTCTTGCTTTGGCATTAACTGACAACTAAGATTTCTTGGCCGAAAATGGGGGTGCGCTTTTTACGTTATTTCCAGCGAGAAGGGAAAGGAAAGTGGGACCCAAGATTGAGCTTTTCATTGCTTTTCATCAACAAACTGGTTATGGTGATCCATGAAACATCATGGAAACTTTGTCACTGCTGCTAATCCCTCGAACCGATTGCAGTTTACAGCGTGGAATAGCACGCAAAGTTTCAGCTTTGGTGAACTCGTCGTAGGGGACTCTCTCTGGGAAGTTATTACAAGCTGGAGAATCTTCTTTTACGTAAATAAACAACAGGAAAACGTGGGGTCCACGTTATGGCATGTCTCGGTTCTGTCTTGTTCTCCTTACAAGACAGGAAATACGGTTTAAACCTACAATTTAATTTATGTTAATCTCGTCTCCCATGTTTATTTGTAAGGTAAATCTGCAAATAATTTGCAAGGAACTCCAATTTTAATTCAAAGTCTCACAATGTTGTCCAATTACATGTTTGACTTTCCAGTTATACATTTATATATATATATATATATATATATATATATATATATATATGATAGCACACTTTAACAATATCTTATGCAGAATTTTTAATGCTGAAATTTCCCAGAATTCTAACCAGGATCTTTACTCATGAACATTTCTGTTTCTTTTTGTCCATGAAGTCATGGACCAATGTGAAAGGAGCTGCAGTCAGATCGGAAAATATCAACTTTGCCGAAACCATCGAGTAGAATCAGAACACAGAAGCATTAATGCAATTGGTTGCACTTGCATGTGGATATGCATCAATCCCTCTGAGATGGGCCGGTTAGGGAAAAGAAGCCACCGAATCAGTCTGAGATTAGTCAGTTTCAGTTTCTTTCCCTTTTAATATATCTTTGTTTTTACTTGCTATACCTTAATACCCCAGTTTCAAGAGATGGCAAATAAATTACTTTACATCAGTTAAAAGTTTAGATTCATTTCATTAGCCATGCTTCTGGAACTTGGAAAAGTTTAAAGCTGCAAAAGCATACACTGATATTCATGTTTATGGTGGATTGGTTGTTGGTCAGGAATTCATCAGCCTGCAGAGCCTGGATTTCCATCCTCCAAGTCTCTAACCATGCTCTCTCACCAAGTCAACATTCTCTGCCTCTTCGGCTCTTATCTCTGTAAGTTGGACATTTTACATATTTCCTTTTGGCCCTAGAACCAATTATGTCGAAGTTTTGACCCAATAGCATCCCCCATAGAGATTGGTCTCAAGGGTATTGTGAGAAAACGTGTTAATCCTTGTGAGAAAACGTGTTAATCCTAAAACATGATATGATAACACAATATGAAAACAATATTAATTAACATGAAAATGTAAAGCACGATTAGGATTTAAACAGCAGCAATTACTTAAAAGAACTGAGCATGCGGATAAGGCCTCAGTTGCATAACACACACACACACACATTTAGTCATTACAAGGGTCATTTACTATGTTTTCTTTGATTCTTTTGCCTTGTTACAAAAGACCTGTTATGTACTGATTTCCTGCTGAAAAGAAAATTTTCGCCTTCTGGTTGATCAAGAGATGGTAAAATCCTAACACGAGTTTGGCATCAAACGTTTACTGGGATGCTTTTTACATACCTTGAGTCCAGAAATCCCATATACATCTAGCCATGATCCAAAGACCTCACCAATTATGACAAAAATTTGAAGTTATCTCGAGCGTATGATCTCTGGAAGTCAAGATCCAGGATTCTTCGGCCAATGCACTGGTGATTTAATGGAAATTAGGGCTTATCATTTACAGCTATCGCAGGGCTCATCTTCTTCTTCCTCTCGCTAAAACTACTGCATGAAACGAAGCTTGGAAGGCAACACTGCACAGACCTAAACGGCTTCTCCTTAATCAAAGGGTTGTCTCCATTAGCAGTCCTTTCGCTATTGCAAAGGGAGTTAGCTCCAGAGACATAAGGGGTACGATCTGCAGATTTTGAAGGTAGTAGGTCTTGGATAGTTGGTTTGGCTTCCATCTTTCCATTGGCAATGTCCTGGTTGCTTGAGGTATTTAGCTCATTAGCATCTTGGTCTTCTCTAATGCTCTCTCGGAATAGTTCAACAAGCTTCTTTTTCTTTCCTGTTGGGGATGTTTCAGATGCAGGAGATCCTTCCACAGTGGCTTTGTTAACTTGAGGTGTTACCACGGAGAAGCTATGATGAACAGGGGTATTACCATGAGATGGGGTAAAATCTGCACACAGATGTACAACATTTGGATGGGACAACAATAATAGACCAAATAGATGTGTACTTCACTAGAAAATGATTGGTGTAAACGGGAAAAAAAACACAGAATGGCGATGGAGTTAGCACAATCATATTACAGCATGAGTTAGCAGACATCGTAATCTGTATTCATAAAACATCCAATGCAACATGGTCAAAACTATTGCAACTTAACAACCCAACTTAGATCATTAAACTTTATCCGTGTCCCTAGAACTTCAAAAAAAACTAAATTAATCGAAAAGACGAAAAACCATGAGTGCAATAGGAAACACCAGAAAAGAAATTAACAGATATGGCAATTATATAAGCTTGCTAGGGGAATTAATTCAAAAAGTTCTAATATTCTTACCACCACTGACACTGAAGAAATCGTCCTCACAATCTGAATCTAGATATGCTTGGGAATCAAAAAAAGTTTCATCTTTACTACCTGCAAAATGAAAAATCGTTTCAACTTAAGATATTTAAATAGCTAAAAAGGTGTTATGAACCGAACTACATCGACATACTTATCATAGAGTACATATAAGAACCACATCAACGTGATGTTGAACATTACTATTATACAATAATAGACCTATCTTTTAATTTCAATCACGAAATAGCCCAAGTCCTCATCATGATCTCAATTTGATGTTAAAAGACATACCACATAGAAATGGTTCATTTCTACATAAGTCCTACCCCACAACATATCTGAAAGTCAATTTTAATGAAGCTATTTATGCAATTTATCAACCCGCAAAGAATTGACCCATCATTCAGAATCATCAGAGCAGCAAACTTTACATTCCTCTGTTGAATGAGCTAAATCAACGGTGGCACTGACAAGTATATGACACCAAGCAACTGGAAACCCACAGAAAAATGCTTCATGGCTAACAAGAATATCATCTCTCTGATATTCTGCAGACATAACATCACCGACAGCAGACCCATGACTCATGTCCAAATGTAATGTATTGAACATAAATTCTAAGTGTAGTAAGGACCACAACATAATCCACAAGTCGTCTTTCTTGGGGTTTCTATATTCATCTTAATGTCAAATATTAACACTAGTATCCTTAAAGAAATCGCTTCACACCGTTTGCTTCTCCCTCGTATTTACGAGTGGTCCATCCATCAACTAGCTTCCCATCAAGGGCTGATAAATCTAGCACAGGATGTACTGCTCTAAATGTGAACAAAAACATGGGCCCCATAAAGGAGCAGACTTTCAAATACCAGACAAATCACAAATCTGCCATTGAGGATAAAAACAGGAAGAAGATTGTTAGTTGCTGACATGTCTTTATATATTCCACATTGGGCGGTAGGACACTAAACAAGGGCGTTCACTCAGTTTGAAGTTAGATTCTCAACTTCAATACTGCCAGATTTGGGAATAATTAGCTACATCGTATTTTATAGTAAACTTCATGATTAACAATGTTTTCGTCTAAGCTAAAAATTTTCCAATTAGCAATGTAGTTCCAAAATCATGAATGACTTTTCTAGCAAGACAAGAGAAAAACCAAAGAATAGTTACTTTTTTTGCGCAATTCTCATCTTCAATTTGAAGAGGGGGAAATTGCGTTTAGTAGTAACCATCTAATTAAACAGTGTTACGCCAACAAAAACAATCTTTTTTTCCCAAAATTAGAAAACTTAACTCTTATCCAAAATAAATTAACTAATAAGCAAATCAAATCTACCACCATGGAGGGAGGGGAAAGTCAAAGGAAGAGTGTAAAATCATCTAAGAAAGAGAAGTAAGTCTTAAATTTAAGCTAAGACAGAAGAACTTACAGTAAAACAATAGTGAAATTGCTCTGAAATGTCCCCAGAAAAGCTATACTGGACCATAACATGGAGAAAAAAACCAGAAATTTGAAAAACAAAAAGAAGAAGCCACTATGTTTATCTCACAATCAACAGAACCAAAACCAATTTCATTAGGCCTATCATTCATGGCAGACATTGAAAAATAACCATAAGAATCAATAATTGGGAGCATCATTATTCGTCAAACCAAAGAAATATATAAATATATATATATATATCTATATATATATTCACTTTTTGTATAAAAAACAAATCATAGACTACTTGATATCAAGATCAACATGTTAGCAGTAAAAAAGTAACCACATACCCATTTCAGATCTCACATCATCAAAGCAAACCATCATTGAAAAACAAAAAGAGAAACAGGGAAAGATAAAAGCAAAAGGAAGAGAATTTTACACTCCGTTGAAGATAAAAAGTGAGACCACAGAGATTATCTTTACCCCATAACCAAGAAAAGTAATTCCAACAATTTTTTTTCATTTCTCCAAAAAAACCAGAAAGAAAAGAAAAAGAAGACCATTTACCTATATCTTTGAAAGTAGAAGGAGATTGAGATTTGAGAGTAAAGTCGCTATTGGCAGCAGGTTTCTCCTTAACGGGTGAAGGTGGGATGCTGAGCTTGTCTGTTTTAGACTCTAAAGAAAGCCCAAGTTTCATGGCTGACTCTTGAGAGCTCTTATGCACTGAAACACATGAACCCATCTTTCCCTCTCTCCTTTCTTCCTTCTCTTTCCTCTATCTCCAACTCTTCACAACCACAACATCAGCTACTCTCAGAACAAGAAAACAAATAAAAGATAGAAGCTTTCTTCTTCTTTATTCTGTGCAAGCAACACAGAAGGCAGAAGTAAAAGAAAATTGGGGAGAGAAAGAGAATGAGAGCGTTTTTGGCGTTATGTTGAATGAGTGGAAAATGCCTCCATTGAGAGAGAGAAAGTTTGGCCTTGAATTGAAAGGGAAGTTAGCACAGCAATAGCAAGCAGAGTGCATGAAAAACAATTTTTTCCCAGTTTTTTATATTATTATTAAAGATACTTATTTCATATGTTGTTTGTCAAATTTTTTAATTTTATAGGTGAAATTATAATTAAGATATTTCTTTTAGAATAATAATATATGTTTTATTTTATTTATTTTTTTAATATTTTTTAAAAATATCTTATTATTTTAATTTTTTTATAAAATAAAAAATAAAATAATTATCCTATTATTAATAACATATTATATATAAATAGTGTTAAAGTGGTCCCCTTGAAAAGTATTTTTATCATTTTGGTAATTTTGGGACCCACGTTGATATTTTGTTTATTTCTTGTGAATTGTGTAAAAGTTTTTTTTTTACTATATTTTTAAGGCTTAATAGTCAAATAAGCCCTCAATTTTTAGCTCAAAATGGAATTCAGCCCTCAACGTTTTATTGCATGAAATTCAGTCCATAAACTTTTATTTTGGTGGAAATAGACCAAATCTGTTAAATGAACTAACTACCATTAGTTTTGCATACGTGGCATGCCACGTGACAGCTAACTAAGCTATCCACGTCAGCTACCACGTATGCAAAACTAACGGCAGTTAGTGTCATTTAACAGATTTTGACTTAATTGCATAATTGTAAAAGGTTGAGGGTTTATTTCCACTGAAATAAAAGTTTATAGACTGAATTTCATGCGATAAAATGTTGAGAGTTGAATTCCATTTTGGGCTAAAGGTTGAGGGCTTATTTGGCTATTAAGCCTATTTTTAATGTAAGAAAATGTTAGTATGTGTTTGGGAATTATTATGATGTTTAAAGTAAGAAATCTTTAATTAATATTTTTTGTTTTCTCAAATTTATTAAAAGATTAGTTAAGGTCTTGTTTTTAGTATAGAGGTTGAAAGTGATTTTTATTAAAAAATTAGTTTTGAGCTAATTTTAATATTAAGTAGTAAAAATAATTTGACTTGTAAATTAAATTAAAAAGCTTTTAAATTTTTTTTTAATATAAGCATATGTATCATCATTCGTTTTACGGTTTGAGATTAATTTTGTTTTAGGTGGAGAGTGATAAACAACAAAACACTCTCAACAATAGAGACTCCAAGATTCAAACTTTATTCAAATGCTTGAAAAAAAATTTATTTTCGCTTCTTTCATCCACTTATCGGTAAAAAGCTCTTAAAGATGCACTTTTGCCAATAATTATACTATCTTCATATTTTTCTCACCACTATTTTAAATATATTTTCTTTCAATCCAAACTTTAACTGTAACAACATTTTTTCCGGATAATATCATAATTATTTTTTTATAGTATCACAATTATCCTTAATTATTATCTATAAACAATTAAAAACCATTAACTAAATAATTCCATGTATTTTAATTTTTTATAATTGAGATTAATATATTACTCAAATTCTAAATTAATGATTGATGCATTTTTCAAAATATAACTAAATTTAAATCTCTCATCCTAGATATTAAGAAAAATCTTACATGAAGATTGTATTTTGTTCATTTAAGATTAAAATAGTTAAAGATTCATGAGGGTTCCAATCCAAAAGGGTTCCAAATCCAAAACTATCTTCTTTAAATGTAAATAAATCTATTTCATTGGAACTTATTTGGTAATTTAAATAAGGTAACTTCTTTTATATAAAAAAATGTATTTAATACAAGAAAGATTATTATCCTATCAATCGCTAGTAAAATTTTTTAACTTCACAAACGGAGCCAAGATAATAATCCATACAATAATATTTTGTTTTATTAAAAAAATACAATAATACTTTGTTTGTGGTGGTAATATTTCAAACTACATCTATCAAAAAAATAAATAAATAATTCAAAGTATAAAATGTAAAAAATCAATTCTTCACTTTGTGAATGGGGAAGATTAAAAGAAGTGTTGATCCAATTTTCTCATTTATTATGAAGTAAAGAATGGAAGGTATGGGAAGAAGGGGAGAAAATAGGGTTGGCCAATTTCATTTAATTAGAAGTTGTTAGGTCACACAATCACCTTAATATGGGCCTTTTTTTTCTTTGATATAAATCACATGCATCTTTATCCGTTTTAATGGTCCGAGACTATTCTTATTCGAGGTTTTGTCACAGTTAAGACTACTTACCTCTTTCCAAAAGCTTTTTTTTTATAAACCCTAATTATTAGCACCTCATTTTCCAAATGTGTGCGCTAAGTTTAATTGGGATTCTCATTTTATTTTGTTATTATCTTATTGATTTTCTCAGCTAGTAGTATAGAATAGAATACCTAAAGTATAATCTAAACAAGCATGTGGATAGTTCATCTCTCTCAAATCATATGTTTAATCATTGTTCTTGAATCACTTTGCTTTTGGTAAAGAATGATTAATTAATTTGTTATAACCAATGAGGCATTGGCTTAATGACAAGGAAGAGGTTTTTAGATTTTAATATCTTGGTTCGAGTCTCACAAAGTGTGAACTTGAGTTAGTCTAGTTATTTACTAGTTTGTTTAGTTTGTTATAGTTATTTATTAGTTTAACTAGATGTGATTTTCATAATTACTTGTTCATGAAATGTAATATGCCAATTATGATTTTAATTTCTAATAAAAATGTACTATTCAAAAAAAATTTGATTTTACCTTATTTTAATTAGAATTCGAAGATTCCAGGACTTTAATTCAAACGATCCATTAATCATCCAGATTGTTGGGTGCTTGCAAGATAAGAGTTTGAATCTCCTACAACTCTTTTGATTAATTAAATCCCAACATAAATTTTTTTTTTATAATCACTGAGTATTTTTATCTGTCTTACGGTTTAAGACTAATCCTATTTGGATTGGAAGTAGTAAACAGTAAAAAAAATTCTTTTACTTTACCAAAAAAACCTATAAATCTTATCTACATAAAGTAAACAAATGTGAAAATTATAAATGTTTAAATAAACCAAACATTGTTAGTGTACATGTGTTATACATTAAACTAGTTTCTTAGCGATTTCGGATCAAATAGCATACACTGCTTTGAATCTCACACTTTTTTCTACTTTCCAAGATGCTAATTCATGGTTGTTTATTGTGCACGACAAGAACAAGAATATTAAAATAATAAAAAAAAAGGATTCAAATTTTGTATTTCATGCCTTTTGTAAGCAAACCAATAATATTTGCATTGATATTATTTGTTGGATTCAAGTTTGAGTTTGGTAAGAGTCTTTATACATAAAAATGATGTTTTATTGGTATTCCATGGATGATTTAAATGCCAAATTAATAAGAGCACAAGAAGTTTCGAAAACTTCTTCTCTTTCTTCACCAACAACCGATGAATTACACAATAAAAGCAGATATGTTCTGAGTTCAACGATTATAAAGTTATTGATACAAATTAAAAATAGGTAAGTAAAGGGTAAGCTAACTTTCTAGGATTATAATGGCAGAAAACATTAGCTGAGAAACATGGAAAAATCCTAACAAACCTGTGTAGTCAGGGTACAAGGTTGATTAGGAATCACTCTTTTTGTGGGACATGGAGATGAGAATTAATCCTTAGATTCTGGTTTGAAAGAAATCCAACAGAAGTGGGATTGCTTTCTAATCCCCATATTTTTCTTTGAAAATTGGTATGCATGGTCGGATCACATAATCTCTCTTGAGCAGATAGTTAAGGATATTATAAATTATAATCATATTCATACTTGGATATTTCAAAATTAATGCATACCCTAAATGTTGTCATTCCTACAGCAGATGGAATTTTTCAGATGAAAAAAAGAAGTCCTAACAATCAATTTGGCTTGAAAGAAATCTAATCCCCATATTTTTCATTGAAAATTGGTATACATGGACAGATCACATAATTTGTTATGATCAAAAAGTTAAATGGGTTCAGGTATTATAAACTATAATCGGATTAGGATATTTCAAAATTAACGAATACCCTATCCTTTACCATCCCTATAACAGTGCAGATAAAAAAAATCGTAAGAAACCTTTGTTTGTCAGGATACAAGTTTGATTAGCAATCAATTTTTTAGTGGGACAGGGAGAAGAACTACAGCTGCTGATGAAGGCTAGAACTTAAATTCTGGTTTGAAAGAACCCAACAGAAGTGGGATTGCTTGCTAATCTCCATATTTTTCATTGAAAATGATAAACAAATTAATAAACCATGGACAGATCAGAGGTGGCACAACGGAGTTTTGCAGATGAAAAATTATTAAGGGTTTTTGGTAGACAAAACAAACTGAAAGCTGGACAACCAGCTGGAGCCTTTCATAAAAGTTGGGATTTTCCAATTTCTTCTGTTGAGAAGTTTGGTTTGTATCTTTTTCACATGAAATTCTAGTCCTTTCTTAACTCTATTGGCCTTTTGTTTGGTATGTGATGCTGATCAGTCATGTCCATAGGATCTGAGTGGCAAGATACAATCAATCTCCAAGAAATCTTGGCTGCTCATGCAAAGAAAATTTTGTAAAAATTTGTATTTATGTTACAAAGCCAGGTCACCAACAGTCTGACTCTGAGGTTTGTTTGCTTGTCAATTTTTCAAACAAGAAATAAATTTCTTTTTAATATGATTGCGGTTTGGCCTTCCTATTCAAAGATTTTTTTATATAATATAATGAAAGCTTTTTACTTGAGAAAAAACAAACAAATGCAAGTGTATTTTATGAATAATTATTTTAAATTGATTTTATTTTTTAATCATCTGAATTTTATTAATAGTAGTTTATATTAAGATATGAAAAATATATATTTTAAAAAATTTAAAATTATTTAAATAATATTTTTATACAAATATTTTTAAAAAAAAAAGTGACCCCAACTCAAAGTAGGACAATGGGACACCATTCTAATTTAATATAAAAAGAAATAACAAGAATAAAGCAGAAGAAATGGATACATCCCAAGCAATCACAATAGTTCAATAGCATTAATTTCATATCATCCAGCCACCGGAATTCCATGAGCACTAAAAATTAATAAAAAAGATAATAATCTTTCATTCTTGAAGAATCAATAATGAATAAAAAATAGCCAATGAGGCTTTGGCTTAGTGGCAAGGAGGAGGTCATGAGACTTTAAAGTCTCAGGTTCGAGTCTCACCAAGTGTGAGCTTGAGTTAGTCTAGTTATTTACTAGTTTGTTATAGCCATTTACTAGTTTACCTAGTTTGAGTAATGTGATTTTCATAGTTACTTGTTCATGGAATGTAATATGCTGATTGTGATTATAACTTCTAATGAAAAATAATGAATAAAAAATAGCTTTTCAATATTAAAGTCAAAACTATCTAATTCAGTTTAGAGAATTTTTTTTATAAACTATATTTTTTTTCTTAATTTTGTGTGTACGGGAGGGCGAAAAATGTTATCTTATCTGAAATTGTATCAAATGATTACTAATACCAGCATCACTATAACTTATTTTTATTCAAATCATGTTATATATTTATATTATTAAAAAATTTAATCATTTATTATCAATATTATAAATATATTTAATGAAATAAATACTCATCATTTAATTACATCATGTGATATGCAATAAATAGTTGACTTAGATTACATGATATGATTTAAACGAAAATGTCATATATTAATATAAACTGATTGCCTCATACAATCTTTTCCCATTTCGATAATACCTAACTTTTACATTGAAGATAATGAATTATTTGATGTCACAACCCATAAAAATCATGATTCAACTTACCATGTTATCCACAATTGAAAATTGTGGCTATCTACTTTTGTAATTTACCTACTAATTATAAATTTTGGATTATCAAATAACCCATATGCAAAAGAAATTGTCAAATTGTTTATAATATGAGTGTGTGACTCAACAAGAAAGTGCTTTTAGTCTATAAATTTGACTGTAGTTATTAGCTTTTTATCTCTTCAACTAAACTACCTTTTTTCATCACCAAAGATTGAAAAGTTTTTTAAAGGTAGTCAAAGGGAAATTGAGATCAAACAGTTTTGATTGTAAGATTCTTTTTGATAATCTTAATTATGTCTAATCTATATATTTGTTAGGTAATTAGGCATAAGATCGGGAGAAAACTTTAGTTGTATTATAAGTTTGTTTTTCATACAGTAACACTGAAAATTTTAATTTTATAAGTCAGATTAAGAAACTATCACATATTTTAGTTTTTTTTTTTCTTTTAATATGACTTAAGGGATATATATTTATATATATATATATATATATATATATATATGATTATGCTAATTGGAGAATCTAAAAATTCTATTAATAATTTCTCATGTATTATATGTAAAAATCCATCCAAACATTTTTATAATAATTGACTTCTTCAAGGGAATTAATATTATATATTCCTAGCTAAGCAAGAATTAAGACTTGAATTTGTTTTGCTTGAAAATCTAACCTAGACAAAATCCTATTTATATTTTTTTGGTCAAAAAGATTGTAACTTCAAGAGTGAAAAAAAAACAAATTATAAATGTTATAATTTGAACTTCAAATCTAATATCTTAAGGTCATGTTTGGTGCATAGGATGATGATATGATAAGATAATATAAAATTATAGATAGGATAAGATTAGATTATATCATCTTATCTTATGTTTAATGTGTACAAGGATTAAAAATAGGATAGGATGATTTTTCATGTTTTTCACAATATTTGTTATACGTAAAATTAAAAATAGTATAAAATGATTTTTTTAAGTACTCTTTTTTAAAGTAACATAATTTAAATTTATAATTTTTTTGTTATAAATATAAATGAAAAATTAAAAATTTAAATATTATTTATAATACTATAATTAATAGTCCAATTTATTACCTGATTTTTTAATAAAAAATTAATTCTAAAAAATTTAAATTACTTTTTCATAAAAATTATTTTGTTAAGAAATAAATTTTTATAAAAAGCATTTTCTGTTTTTTTTTGTTTTTGTTTTTATTTATTTTATATGATTTAAATTTAAAATAATTTTTTATTGTAAATTAAATATATTTATTTTTAGAAAATTGAGTTTTTCTTGGAAATATGTTTATTTTTTAATTACATTAAATTTTCTAAAAGACTATTCTTAAATATTTTTTCTTAATTTTTATAGTTTCTTTATCTTCTTTTTTTTTGTCAATTATAAGGAAATATAGAAAACAAAAAAGGGAAAAATATAAGTTAAATTTAATAATTCAATTTTGATGAATTAAAAAATATATAATTTCTAATAATTTATGGTTAATAGTCACTTTTCTTTCTTTTTCTTCAGGCAAAAAGAAAAAAATTTAAAAAGAAAAAATTAAAATTAAAATGTAAGAAAAAACTAGTTAAAAAATATATTTTATAATAATTTTTATGTTTGAAAATTTATTTTCTAAAAAATAATTTAAAAAATATGTACAAGAAAATATTATTTTATCAAAATTATAGTTTTTTTTGAATCAAAAAGAAAGAAAAAAAAGAAAGAAAAAGAAGGAAAAATGAAAAAGAAAGAAAAAAATTATATTAATTAATTAATTAATTAATTAAAGATCCTTACTATTTTATTAAATGTTGTCGTAACGGCTTCGCGCTCGAAGATTTTGAAAAAGCGTTTAAAAACAAAAATGGGAGTCGCCACCAATCTTTTTTTGACTAGGTGTGATTGGCCACCTGAAAACGTTTATCTTTTCAACAAAATCTCAAAATTAATTAAGCTTTATTAAAAAGATAATCTTTTGGTTTGCGAAACAAAAATTGGGTTCGGAGGTACGGTTACGCGTGGGGAAGAATTAGCACCCCCACGACGCCCGTTAAAAAACGATACCATAATAATCATGTGTTATCCTTTAGTTTTAATAAAATGGTCTTGAATTAATATTTAAAAATAATTCCTATTTTATTGCAATCAATTTTATTCATTTAATTTTGAAACATTTACATATTATTTTTTATTTGAAATAAGTGAAAATCTTTTGTATTGAAAATTATTCCGAAGTACCCCAATACTCTGGTAGCATTTCGGATAATTTCCTCACCTAGAGATTTCTTAAGAATCACTACTTGTGAGTTCTATAGAATCTCATCATCAGAAGATTCACACTCGTTTCAAAAATTATTATGAATGCAAATGATGCAAACAGATAATAAATGATGCAAATGAATTTTTTGGATTTTTACATAAATATTTCTTTATTTATTTTAAATAAAAATTCTTATTATTGAAAAATTGCACTAAGTATCCCAATACTCTGGTAACACTTAGTGAACTTCTCTCACCTAGGGATCAGTCAAGAAATCACTACTTGTGAGTTTCATGACATCCCATCATCGGACGATTTGTTTACTTAAATTTAAATTTTATTATTTATTTCCTTTTCTTATTTTCTTTTAAAAAAAACTTATTTATTTTTATCTTTTAATAAAAATTTAAATTATTTAAAAAAAATCATACTAAATATCCCAATACTCTGGTAACATTTAGTACGACTCTTCTCACCTAGGGATCAGTTAAGAAATCACTACTTGTAAGTTTCATAATATCCCATCATCGGACAAATATTTAATTAAATTTAATTTTTATTATTAATTTCCTTTTTCAATTTTCTCTCAAAAAACTTATTTATTTTTATTTTTAATAAAAAATAAATTATTGAAAAATCATACTAAGTATCCCAATACTCTGGTAACATTTAGTATAACTCTTCTCACTTAGGGATCAGTTAAGAAATCACTACTTGTGAGTTTCATAACATCCCATCATCGGACAAATATTTAATTAAATTTAATTTTTATTATTAATTTCCTTTTTCAATTTTCTCTTAAAAAACTTATTTATTTTTATTTTTAATAAAAAATAAATTATTGAAAAATCATACTAAGTATCCCAATACTCTGGTAACATTTAGTATGACTCTTCTCACCTAGGGATCAGTTAAGAAATCACTACTTGTGAGTTTCATAACATCCCATCATCGGACAAATATTTAATTATTTTAAAATTTAATTTTTATTATTAATTTCTTTATTATTTTATTAAAAACCCATTTAGTTTTATTTTTAAGAAAAATTAAAATTATTGAAAAATCATACTAAATATCCCAATACTCTGGTAACATTTAGTACGGCTTTTCTCACCTAGGGATCAGTCAAGAAATCACTACTTGTGAGTTTTATGACATCCCATCCTCGGAAATTTGTTTGCTTAAATTTAATTTTTTCATTATTAATTTTCTTTTAAAAACTATATGTTTATTTTGTTTATTTTATTTTATTTATTTTAATAATTTCATGCAATAAAATTAATTAATCCTAGAGAGTTTTAGAAAATAAAATAAATCATTTAATAAAACAAATAACTAAATAAATAGATAAATAAATAAATGATTTAGGAAATATACCTAAAGTAATTTGGGCTTAGAACCCAAAGAAGACCCCTTCAAATGGCCCAAGATCCAGCCCAAACAACAGGGCCCAATCTGCCAGCGGGAGCGGGTCGGGTTGAGCAGAAACGGGTCGAGCGAAACGGATCTCCCTCTGCTAGACCAGGCGCAATCGGGTCGGGCGCGCGGGTCAGGCGAAACGGATCGAGCCTAGGCGCGCGGGTGGCACGCAGGTCGGGCGCGCGGATCCCGGGTCGGATCCCGGGTCCACGCGCGGGTCACCTCTCTTCTATAAAAACCTCCCTCTTTTTTTTTTCTTTCACTTTTTCCTTCTCTTTTCTAAAAAAGAACCAGAGCCTTTGAAGCTCTCTGCCGGCCAGGCAATTTCCGGCGCTGCCGGACCGCCGTCTGCCGCCACCGGCCGCCGTTCGCCGGCGACGAAAACCAAAAAGGTTTCCCCTTTCCTAAGCCCTTTTACCTCCTCTACCCAAATCTAGCCTCTGTTTTGCCAAAAACCATTCCTAACCCCACGAATCTGACCAAGACCGAAACCTCCTCCACCTTTTTTTTTATTTTTGTTTCCCTCTTGTTTTTTGTGATTGATGGTTTTTGGTTGTGGCTGTGGTTCTTTGTTGTTGTTTTTTCTTTTGCAGGTTTGAGATCTAGGGTTTTGGGAGTCTCGGTTTCGGGTTTTCGGTCCCGGTGGTTTTTTTTTTGGGTTGTGTTGACGGTGATGATGGCGGTGTGTGGTGGCTGCTGTGGGTAGGGGCTATGATGATGGTTCACGGTGGTGTTTTTTTCGGTGGGGCTTTTGGGTTGTTGTTGGGGTTGTCGAGGATGTTTGCTGTGATGGGTTCGGTAAGGTGGGTAGTGGTCTCGGGTGATGGTTCGGTGAGGATTGAGGGTGAATGGGTTTTTTGGTTCGATAAGAATGATGCTCGGGTGAGTTCCGGTTTCTGATGGTGGTGTTCGGTTTGGTGAGTGAAGGCCGGGGATCAAGCTTGAAGCTTGGGTCTCTTTTCCTCCTCGTTTTTGGGTTGCAGATGGGGTTTTTGAAGGGAAAAGCTTGGGGTCTCGGGTTGGTGGAGATGGGACGGCTGGCAGAGTAGCTGGCTGTGGCAGACCTGCCGGTGGCAGGAGCTGGTGGTGATTGATGGACTAGACAAAAACAAATAAAAAATAAAAATAATAAAAACAATAATAATAATAATAATAATAAAAGTAATAAAAATAATAATAATAATAATAGTAATAATATAATAATAATAATAATAATAATAATAATAACAGATAATAATAAAAATAATAAAAATAAAAAAAAAATACATATATATGTAATAATAATAACAATGAAAATGGGACAAAATTAGGTGTCAACAGCTGCCCCTCTTTGCTCATTGCTGAGGATCAGGAATAGAGCAAAGACAATTGACAGTAATTTTGTCTGGCTTATGACTCATTTCTCTATTTTTCTTCCCTTTCTTCTTTTTCTTTTTTTCTTTCTTTTTTTTCTTCTCTTTTTTTCGTATGCACTCCTCTTGCAGCAGAGGCAATGAAACTTTAAAGTTTTTTTTTCTTTCTTTTTTTTTGAAATGCGCTCCTCTTGCAACAGAGGCGATGAAACTTTAAATTTCTTTTTATTTTGTTTTTTGTTTTTTTTTGTGTTTTTTTCTCAAGAAAGCTCCTCTTGCAGCAGAGGCAATGAAACTTTAAATTCCTTTCTGAAAATGTGCTCCTCTTGCAGCAGAGGCAATGAAACTTTAAAATTTAAATTTGTTTTGTTTTTTCTTTTATTCTTTTTTTTAGAAAGCTCCTCATGCAGCAGAGGCAATGAAACTTTAAATTCCTTTCTGAAAATGTGCTCCTCTTGCAACAGAGGTAATGAAACTTTAAATTTCCTTTCTTTTTTTTCCTTTTTTTTTTTCGAGAAAGCTCCTCTTGCAGTAGAGGCAATGAAACTTTAAATTCCTTTCTGAAAATGTGCTCCTCTTGCAGCAGAGGCATTGAAACTTTAAATTTTCCCTGAAGGACTTGAGATTTGTGCCCGAAGGACTTATGATTTGTGCCCGGAGGTCTTTGATTTGTACCCGGAGGTCTTAGATTTGGTGCCCGGAGGACTTAAAATGGGTGCCTGGATGACTTATGATTTGTGCCCGGAGGACTTATGATTTGTTTTCTGAAAAGTGTTCCTCTTGCAGCAGAGGCATTGAAACTTTTTTATATTTTGCCCGGATGACTTAGAATTGGTGTCCGGAGGACTTATGATTTGTGCCCGGAGGACTTAAATGCTTTTTCTGGAAAGTGCTCCTCTTACAGCAGAGGCATTGAAACTTTTTTATATTTTTCCCGTAGGACTTGAGATTTGTGCCCGGAGGACTTAAGATTTGTGCCCGGAGGACTTATGATTTGTGCCCGGAGGTCTTAGAATGTTGCCCGGAGGACTTGAGTGCTTTTTCTGGAAAGTGCTCCTCTTACAGCAGAGGCATTGAAGCTTTAATCAATTCTTTTTCTGAAAAAGCTCCTTTTGCAGCAGAGGCAATGAAACTTTAAACTTCTCTGAAAAAGCTCCTCTTGCAGCAGAGGCAGTGAGACTTTAAATTCCTTTTCTGAAAAAGCTTCTATTGCAGCAGAGGCGATGAAACTTTAAATTCTCTTCTTTTTTTTAAAATGTGCTCCTCTTGCAGCAGAGGTGATGAAACTTTAAATTCTTTTTCTGAAATTGAGAGATTTCACATTTAAAGATTTGATTCGGAGATTCACATCCGAAATTTTCACTTAGAGATTCACACCCAGAATTTTAACTTTGTTTTGGAGATTCACATCCAAAATTTTAACTTTGATTTGGAGATTCACATCCAAAATTTGACTTGGGGATTCATATCCGAAAAGTTTGACTTGGAGATTCACATCCGGAATTTGAAATTTGATTTGGAGATTCACATCCAAAATTTTAACTTGGAGATTCACATCCAGAATTTGAAATTTGATTTGGAGATTCACATCCAAAATTTTAACTTGGAGATTCACATCTAGAATTTGACTTGGAGATCACATCCGAAAAGTTTGACTTGGAGATTCACATCCAAAATTTTACTTGGAGATTCACATCCAGAATTTGAAATTTGATTTGGAGATTCACATCCAAAATTTGATTCGGAGATTCACATCCGAAATTTTAACTTAGATTTGGAGATTCACACCCAAAGATTTAATTCGAAGATTCATATTCAAATCAAATTTCCCTATCTTAAAATTCCTTATCTTGATTCTTCTTCAATTTCATCCTTAAATCTTATGTTTAATCTCATTTCAAATTTAATCTCGAACCTCCTCTTTAAAATATAGCCCTGAACCTTCTTCTTCTCCAGTCCCGTTTTTTTTAAAAAAAAAACTTCTTCTTCCTCTCTCTCTCTTTTTTTTTTCAACTTCAAAATCTTATTCTTCCAACCTCATATTTTAATCTTACATTTTCTTGACAAGGATACATTCAGGAACTCAATTTGAAGATTTGCATTGAAAATTCCAAACGTTAACTTTAATATATAGGTTCGCATCTTAAATTCAGAGATTCTCATCTATAATTTTGAGTTGGAGATTCACATCCAAATATCCATTGTAGATATTTGCATTCGAAATTTCAGAGATTCTCACCTGAAATTTTGAGTTGGAGTTTCACATCCAAATATTAGACTCGGAGATTCACACCCGAAATTTCAACTTTGATTTAGAGATTCACATCCAAAATTTGACTTGGGGATTCATATCCGAAAAGTTTGACTTGGAGATTCACATCCAGAATTTGAAATTTGATTTGGAGATTCACATCCAAAATTTTAACTTGGAGATTCACATCCAGAATTTGAAATTTGATTTGGAGATTCACATCCAAAATTTTAACTTGGAGATTCACATCTAGAATTTGACTTGGAGATTCACATCTGAAAAGTTTGACTTGGAGATTCACATCCAAAATTTTACTTGGAGATTCACATCCAGAATTTGAAATTTGATTTGGAGATTCACATCTAAAATTTTAACTTGGAGATTCACATCCAGAATTTGAAATTTGATTTGGAGATTCACATCCAAAATTTGATTCGGAGATTCACATCCGAAATTTTCAACTTGAAATTCAAAGATTCATACCTGAAATTTTGATTTGGAGATTCACATCCAAAATTTCACTTAGGGATTCGCACCCAAAAATTTGATTTGGAGATTCACATCCAAAATTTGATTCGGAGATTCACATCCGAAATTTTAATTTTGTTTTGGAGATTCACATCCAAAATTTTGATTCGGAGATTCACACCCGAAAATTTGACTTAGGGATTCATACCCAAAATTTTAACTTGGAGATTCACATCCAAAATTTGATTCGGAGATTCGCACCCGAAATTTTAATTTTGTTTTGGAGATTAACATCCAAATTTTTAACTTGGAAATTCAGAGATTCACACCTGAAATTTTCTGAATTGGAGATTCACATCCAAATACTCAGCTTCTTGATACATCATCCTTTTAAAACTCTTCACTTTGAAAATCTTACCATCTTATCCTGAAATTTCAAAATCCCGCTTCCTTTTTCTAGTGTTTTGCCTCTCTTTTTTGACCAAGACTGTACCAACTTTGTTACTTAAAGGTGAAATTTTCATTTGTTTTTTTTTTTGAATGCATGTGATGAATGCAATGCAAATGTCGAGAAATAAGAAAAAGGGAAAGAGAAAGAAAAGGAAAAAATAAAAGAAATCGAAAGTTGCAGTAATAGGGTTCACAAGACCATCATTCTCACCATTTTTGAATCTTTTCAAATCATAAGCTTCCGCACATCCCGTACATCCACTAATTTCACGAAACACCATTAATTCTTGTTCATTTTTCACCATTTGATCACATATTCATATTTCTTCAACACATTTACAAACCTTCCCATGGTTCTCATCTTTTCCTTCTTTGCCCCGTATCATTTTTGACTTTCCTCTTTTGTAATGCATCGGGCTTTCACAAACATTGTCAATCACTTATTTATCGTCATTTCAATTTATAATGAATGCAATGCCATCACATTTCTTTCAATAATCATGAGTATGCAGATTGGCCAAAAGTTGAAGGATGGACATTTATGAAGAAGTAAATAAGAACAAATTTAACTAAGAAAAATAGGCAATTTCCAGAGGCTAAGGAAGGTAACAATACTAAACGATGAATATTTAATCAATCTTGATAAACTAATCAAGATTTTTCCAAAATTCTATTTGACTGACATTCTAATCATTTTGGTTCCATCAATGCTTTGCCCCCCCTCTTCATGGAATCTTCTAACAGTACTGGTTTCTTGTAAAAGGCTATCTTCCCGAGATTTCAACCAATCTTCCGTTCTTCTTTTGACTCAAATCGCCCTTTCGGGTTTTCAACTTAAGCCCTTTCTTATTCTCCTTCCTTTCTCTTTTTTCTTTCCTCCTTTTTTTTTAGCTTTTTCTTTTTCATTTTTCATTTTTCTTCTTTTTTTTTCATTTTTTCATCACTTTTCTTTTTACATTTTCATTCTTTTTCAAGGACCATACTTATCCATAATCGACATACTTATCAAGCTCCAAATCATGAACTTGTAACATGTCTAGGCTCAATATATGATTCCTTAACTTAAGCATTCAAATTCGATCAAAATGGACTTTTTAAGGTACGTAATGTAGGCCAGGTTCAGGGCTTTGAAAGAATGGATAAACAGGCCCAAAATACGTGTTTCAAGGGTTTCAAGCCATAGGATCATTTCTCATCATATTAAGAATTTTAGCATTCTACCCCATTCGTTGTTTATTCTTCTTTGGTTTCTCGTTTCTCTTCCCATTCTTTTCATGCACTACCTTTTTTCTTTTGATTCTCTCTTTTCCTCATGAAGATATCTTTTTCTTTATCCTGCCCCCTAGATTTTTAATGACTTGAAAATTTTTTGTGGGCAAATCTCACTTCACTTTTCTCAATTTTGCCCCCCAATGTGGAGGGTGATCCTTGGCGGGTTTCTTTAAAAAACATATATGACTATAAGGCTCAAACGGGGTAACAATGGATAATTTTTCTCATATGTGAAGGGTAAACCAAAGATGGCCATTTCTCATTTCGAACATAAATACTCTTATCAAAGAATTATTTATTGAGCCATTACAACCTTCTGAAAAGTATACTTTCCTTGTGTACACTCCATCGGTTGATTCAACATTCCCATTGATCATGGGGGACAAAATTGTCAATACAAATAGAATTTTAAAGTTTTATCCCAGATTATTATCAAAATCGACATCATATTCATCATTTATCAACAAAATTGGGCAAAGAATGGAAATTAATCATTTAGAAGCCAAAAGGAGGAGAAAGAGGTAAAATATAGGCGAATGCACAAAGAATATAAGATTTCAAAGGAGAGAGAAAAACGTAATGAAAATGCATCGATTACTCCGTTGAAATGACAAAAGATAAATGAAAGTCAATATACAAAAAGCACTTTTTAGTTCATGGGCATTACAAAAAGAAACAACTTTATACCACCATGAGTGACCAATTAAAAAGTCTTCTTTTGCCCTCATATTGTAGCATGGTTAACCTATTCCTTCTTTTGTCCCAAAATCCAACAAACCAGATCTAATCAAACTTTGCACCTTATGCTTGAAAGAAGGGCAACTTTCTATCGAATGACCCATATTTCCACTATGATAGTCACACCGAGCATTTGGGTCATACCACTCTGGATATGGAGGTTCCAAAGGTTTTAGTTGGACTGGGGTAACAAGCTGGTTCTCGACAAGGTAATGAAATACTTCAGTGTAGGACCAAGGAATCGGATCAATGTCGATCCTCCTCCGTTTGTTCCGGGATCCTTTTTGGTTACTCTGGGTAGGCATAGGTGTTTGGAGACCTATTTGCCAACTAGATTGGGGGATTGGCTGACGGGTATTCAGGCTTGGAGAGATATTATTTATGGTGGGGTAGTGGGTTTGGAACATTGGATAAGGATGATATGGAGCAAAGTCTCCCACATGTTGCCCTTCATAATTCATGGCATGAACATCTTCTTCATTCCCCGATGTATCACCTCTTCTTGTATTCATGGCATCATCCCCTACAAGCTTGCCACTATTGATTGCATTCTCTATTATTTCGCCAGAAATTACCATATCTGTAAAATTCTTAGTGGCATTACCGACCATCATTTCATAAAACGGTGCCGGGAGTGTGTTGACAAACAAAATGGTGGTTTCTTTCTCTGTGAGAGGCAGTTGGACCTGGGCAGCTACATCCCTCCATCTTCGAGCATATTCTTTAAAGCTCTCCTCATGTTTCTTCCTCATGCCTTGTAAAGATAGGCGGTCTAGTACCAAGTCTTCAATGTGCTTGTACTGAGCGATAAATGCTCGAGCCAAATCTTTCCATGAGCGAATATGGGCTCGATCTAGTTGGGTGTACCACCTGGCAGCTGATCCGGTAAGACTGTCTTGAAATATATGCACCAATAATTCATCATTCTGAGCATAGGCAGCCATTTTCTGACAGTACATCTTAATATGACTTGTCGGGCATTTGGTTCCATCATACCTTTCAAATTCTGGAACCTTGAACTTTGGTGGGATAACTACACCTAGTACCAAACAAAGCTCGCTTGCATCCAAAGAGCCATATAAATCCATCCCTTTGATAGCTCGTAATCTTTCTTCAAGGAGATCAAACTTGGTTTGAGACTTTAAATTCTCTGTCGCTGTTGATACACTCATCTTCAATTTCCTTTGTTCTTTAGGATCATCTGAATTATGGACAGAGATTGGGTCTGATGGGTTCCTGCTGGGGTTTGGATTGTCATACCCTGAAAATGGCGTATGCTGTGAAGTATAGACTTGGGGTGGAATGGGACTATGCGGATATGGACATCCACCATCTTGTGCTCGCCTTTCTTGGGTAGTTGCTTCCTGCAATGGCTCCTTTCCTTTACTCATCTTGGTCATCATCTCCATCATTGCAACCAACTGCCCTTTAATCTCTTCTTGCGCCTTTTCTATTTTCTCCATTCGACTAGCTTGTCCTTCTTCCATGGTCTAAGCTTGTGAGAGTCCTGAATTGCTTTGTAATCTTTGGTAGTCGAGAAGTCTTGAACCTTATTACCACAATTTTCTAATTAGAAAAGCCTTATCTTACTTCTTTCAAAATTTTTTTTTTGGAACAAACAAATTTTTTCTTCTTTTTTCTTGAAAAATGAAAAGTATTGACATATTTACTGAAGTATAACAAGTGTATGATATGAATTTTATGAAAATCATGTTATTTGTATATGTATGCAAATGACATATATGATAGAAATCTATGAAATGGAACAATTTTTCTTCTTCTTTTTCTCCTTTTTTTTTAATTTTTCTCTCTTTCTTTTTTTCTCTCTTTTTTGATTTTGTTAGTTTGCATAACTTTCTTGATTTTACATGTCGGGTATTTATGCCTTCACCTTAACCAAATCTTAGGGAAGAATAATTTCAAGGAAAATAATCAATCAATAGCACATGTATACAAATTTGATAAAAAAAGAAAATTGAAAGAATAAACAAATTCAAAATTGTAAAAAAACTTAGTCTAGTTTCTCAAAGACTTTTCTGCAAAGTGTGATGCAATAATGTCAAATGCATGCCAAAATTCAAATTAAAATTTGCCTCTTAGTTATCATATTCACTTATTAACTTAAGAGGTCAAGTCCGAAACAAGCAAGAGGAATTGAAGAATAACCTTGAACCATACCAAACTTGTTTCAAAACTCCCTCTCTTTTCCCCTTGTTTTTAATTTTCTATGAGAAAGAACATATTCTTTTTTTTTTATGAAATGTTATGTAAAATGTTTAAGACATGACACAATAACAAGGCATGATGAAGGACATGTTTATGTAATTTATACACAATGCAGTGATAATGAAGATCAAATTTTGTTTTATTTCACCTAACTTTCATGATTCTAAAATGCAAATGACATGACTATCAACATATATATACACAATGATGATGAAATGAATTAAAATCATATATGTCTCTAACATGCTTGAGAAAGATGAATTTTCTTTATTTTTTTCTTGTCAACTTATTCTTTGAAAATTCTATACAGGAAAGTCAATTATTCATCTCTCTTTTTTTTTACTTCAAAAAGAAAAAAAATTTTCATTCATTCTTTCATTTTATTCTAACTCATTTTTGAAGAGATATTAATTCATTTCCTACTCAAAATCCCTTTCACTTTTCTTTTTTATACCTTTATCTTAAGAAATTCTTCCAAGAATAATAAAGAATAAAGAATTTGTTTTTTTTTTATTCTGTAAAATACTACATCTTTTCTACTCTTTTTTTTCTTTTCGTTTTCCTTCCTTCTAACCTAATAAATTTTTTTCCTAAAATCAAGCTTTTTGATTCTTTCATTTTTATGACATTCTCCCTTCTTTTTTTAATCTCTCTTTTTTTTTTCAAAAAAAACAAAAAGAACACATTCTCTTTTTTAATCTCTCTCATTTTACTCTTTTTTTTTTGCCTTTATCCCAAGGGTTTTTTTTCAAGAATAATAAAGAATAAAGAAATTTTTTAATTTAAAAAAAAACCTAATTGAATTTCTTCTTATTATTTTTAAGGAAAGAGGCAAAAATAATAATAATAAATAAATAAATAAATAAATTATTTTTCTCAACCATTTTTCTAACAAATTATTTCATTTTTTATTATAAAAAGAAAAGTTTATGCCTTTTTTATCATTTCATGTTTTCCTTTTAAAGAAAGAAAAGTGAAAGAAATTAAAACTTTTTTTTTTTATAAAAACATGTTGTAACCAAATATACACAAGACTTCTTTTTCTTCCTCTTGCTTTGGAGAATGTACTTTTATTAGTTCCTATTTTAATGAACCTATTTTCAAAACAAAATTCCCCTTTAAAAAAGGAATAAAGAATTATTTGCATCTTTTAAAAAAGAGTTACATATTTGTTCTATTATTTTTATCACACATCTTTATTTTTTTCAAAAATAAATGGATTTCTTTTTCAGACAAAATCTTTTCCAAAGAAAATATATTTTTTCATTTTTATTTTTCAAAATTTTTTTAAGAAAAATAAAAGACTTAAATTATATACAATTCAACCCAAAATCAATAGTGCCTTTATTATAGATATGAGAAAAGGGTCGAATATGTTCCCTCGTGTCCTAATTTTGGATAATTTCTACTAAAATTGGGCATGGCTCTATCTAAGGCTGGCCTCTTAGGTTCCTTTACATGCTGGGCTGGGATTTATAAAGATCTAAAGGTTCTCAAATTATACCTCACTGTCGTCCACACTGGACTAGTAAGATTTAATTTGAGTGGGAGTATTTCGCTTGCCATTGCGGAGGTGATTACCTCACGAGAGCAAAGGTACTCTACTCCCTCCTAAGAAGGACGGAACCCGGGTATAGAGCTCATGTTATGCAAATGCAAGTGCAAGTGTGTGCATGAGGGAAGACACCAATCATTCATCACACTACGACTCTAATGCTATATGTCCAAACAATTTATTAATAACAATATATACAAATATAAAACATAAAATAAATAACATAGAATGCAAATGCAAACAAAATTATTTTCAAAATCCAAGTGAATTAAGTTTAAATATCAATCAAGACTATTAAATTAAAACTTTGGATAACACATGATTAATGAATGGCTTGACCCTCAAAAAGCGTCCTCAGTGGAGTCGCCAGGCTGTCGTAACGGCTTCGCGCTCGACGATTTTGAAAAAGCGTTTAAAAACAAAAATGGGAGTCGCCACCAATCTTTTTTTGACTAGGTGTGATTGGCCACCTGAAAACGTTTATCTTTTCAACAAAATCTCAAAATTAATTAAGCTTTATTAAAAAGATAATCTTTTGGTCTGCAAAACAAAAATTAGGTTTGGAGGTACGGTTACGCGTGGGGAAGAATTAGCACCCCCACGACGCCCGTTAAAAAACGGTACCACAATAATCATGTGTTATCCTTTAGTTTTAATAAAATGGTCTTGAATTAATATTTAAAAATAATTCCTATTTTATTGCAATCAATTTTATTCATTTAATTTTGAAACATTTACATATTATTTTTTATTTGAAATAAGTGAAAATCTTTTGTATTGAAAATTATTCCGAAGTACCCCAATACTCTGGTAGCATTTCGGATAATTTCCTCACCTAGAGATTTCTTAAGAATCACTACTTGTGAGTTCTATAGAATCTCATCATCAGAAGATTCACACTCGTTTCAAAAATTATTATGAATGCAAATGATGCAAACAGATAATAAATGATGCAAATAAATTTTTTGGATTTTTTACATAAATATTTCTTTATTTATTTTAAATAAAAATTCTTATTATTGAAAAATTGCACTAAGTATCCCAATACTCTGGTAACACTTAGTGAACTTCTCTCACCTAGGGATCAGTCAAGAAATCACTACTTGTGAGTTTTATGACATCCCATCATCGGACGATTTGTTTACTTAAATTTAAATTTTATTATTTATTTCCTTTTCTTATTTTCTTTTAAAAACAACTTATTTATTTTTATCTTTTAATAAAAATTTAAATTATTGAAAAAAAAATCATATTAAATATCCCAATACTCTGGTAACATTTAGTACGACTCTTCTCACCTAGGGATCAGTTAAGAAATCACTACTTGTGAGTTTCATAACATCCCATCATCGGACAAATATTTAATTATTTTAAAATTTAATTTTTATTATTAATTTCCTTTTTCAATTTTCTCTTAAAAAACTTATTTATTTTTATTTTTAATAAAAAATAAATTATTGAAAAATCATACTAAGTATCCCAATACTCTGGTAACATTTAGTATGACTCTTCTCACCTAGGGATCAGTTAAGAAATCACTACTTGTGAGTTTCATAACATCCCATCATCGGACAAATATTTAATTATTTTAAAATTTAATTTTTATTATTAATTTCTTTATTATTTTATTAAAAACCCATTTAGTTTTATTTTTAAGAAAAATTAAAATTATTGAAAAATCATACTAAATATCCCAATACTCTGGTAACATTTAGTACGGCTTTTCTCACCTAGGGATCAGTCAAGAAATCACTACTTGTGAGTTTTATAACATCCCATCCTCGGAAATTTGTTTGCTTAAATTTAATTTTTTCATTATTAATTTTCTTTTAAAAACTATATGTTTATTTTGTTTATTTTATTTTATTTATTTTAATAATTTCATGCAATAAAATTAATTAAATCCTAGAGAGTTTTAGAAAATAAAATAAATCATTTAATAAAACAAATAACTAAATAAATAGATAAATAAATAAATGATTTAGGAAATATACCTAAAGTAATTTGGGCTTAGAACCCAAAGAAGACCACTTCAAATGGCCCAAGATCCAGCCCAAACAACAGGGCCCAATCTGCCAGCGGGAGCGGGTCGGGTTGAGCAGAAACGGGTCGAGCGAAACGGATCTCCCTCTGCTAGACCAGGCGCAATCGGGTCGGGCGCGCAGGTCAGGCGAAACGGATCGAGCCTAGGCGCGCGGGTGGCACGCAGGTCGGGCGCGCGGATCCCGGGTCGGATCCCGGGTCCACGCGCGGGTCACCTCTCTTCTATAAAAACCTCCCTCTTTTTTTTTTCTTTCACTTTTTCCTTCTCTTTTCTAAAAAAAAACCAGAGCCTTTGAAGCTCTCTACCGGCCAGGCAATTTCCGGCGCTGCCGGACCGCCGTCTGCCGCCACCGGCCGCCGTTCGCCGGCGACGAAAACCAAAAAGGTTTCCCCTTTCCTAAGCCCTTTTACCTCCTCTACCCAAATCTAGCCTCTGTTTTGCCAAAAACCATTCCTAACCCCACGAATCTGACCAAGACCGAAACCTCCTCCACCTTTTTTTTTATTTTTGTTTCCCTCTTGTTTTTTGTGATTGATGGTTTTTGGTTGTGGCTGTGGTTCTTTGTTGTTGTTTTTTCTTTTGCAGGTTTGAGATCTAGGGTTTTGGGAGTCTCGGTTTTGGGTTTTCGGTCCCGGTGGTTTTTTTTTTGGGTTGTGTTGACGGTGATGATGGCGGTGTGTGGTGGCTGCTGTGGGTAGGGGCTATGATGATGGTTCACGATGGTGTTTTTTTCAGTGGGGCTTTTGGGTTGTTGTTGGGGTTGTCGAAGATGTTTGCTGTGATGGGTTCGGTGAGGTGGGTAGTGGTCTCGGGTGATGGTTCGGTGAGGATTGAGGGTGAATGGGTTTTTTGGTTCGATAAGAATGATGCTCGGGTGAGTTCCGGTTTCTGATGGTGGTGTTCGGTTTGGTGAGTGAAGGCCGGGGATCAAGCTTGAAGCTTGGGTCTCTTTTCCTCCTCGTTTTTGGGTTGCAGATGGGGTTTTTGGAGGGAAAAGCTTGGGGTCTCGGGCTGGTGGAGATGGGACGGCTGGCAGAGTAGCTGGCTGTGGCAGACCTGCCGGTGGCAGGAGCTGGTGGTGATTGATGGACTAGACAAAAACAAATAAAAAATAAAAATAATAAAAACAATAATAATAATAATAAAAGTAATAAAAATAAAAATAATAATAATAGTAATAATATAATAATAATAATAACAGATAATAATAAAAATAATATAAATAAGAAAAATAAAAATAAATACATATATATGTAATAATAATAACAATGAAAATGGGACAAAATTAGGTGTTAACAAATGTTTAAGTTAATTTTTAAATATAAATGTTAATGATAAAATAATAAAATATAAGTATTTATTTCTAATCCTATGAGATTAGAAATAATCCTCACATTTTAGAGAGGATTGAGTTATTGTATACTAGGAGGATGACTAATCCTCCTTGCAATCCAATCCTCCCCTTAATGTGTGCACCAAACATAAGATATG
Source organism: Heritiera littoralis (assembly GCA_031772115.1). NCBI lineage: Eukaryota > Viridiplantae > Streptophyta > Magnoliopsida > Malvales > Malvaceae > Heritiera > Heritiera littoralis. The sequence goes on from JAPDPK010000089.1 coordinate 1,152,461, forward strand.
ATAATTATCATCCTATCCTATCCATCATCCTATGCATCAAACATGACCTAAAAGATTAAGATTCTACATAAACAAATTAACTGAATTAAATTTTGAAATTAAAACCCATTGATATTAAAGATTAGAAGTGAACAGATAAAGACTGCATGATTATCATTTAACTTGCTTGTTGTAATTAGTTTGGTAGAAGCTAATTAGTAATGTCTTCTTTTATTTATAGGAATAATAGCCAAATAAGCCCTGACTTTAAGTCCAAAATGGAATTAAGCCCTCAACGTTTTATTTCGTGAAAATCAGTCCATAAATTTTTATTTCAGTAGAAATAAACCCTCAACTTTCTAAAATTATGCAATCAAGTTTAAATATGTTAAATGACACTAACTGCCGTTAGTGAAAGCTGACGTGGATAGCTTATTTGGCTGCCACGTGGCATGTCACGTGTGCAATACTAATAGCAGTTAGTGTCATTTAACATATTTGGACTTAATTGCATAATTTTAGAAAGTTGATGGTTTTTTTCCACTGAAATAAAAGTTTATAGACTGATTTTTACGAAATAAAATGTTGAGAGCTTAATTCCATTTTGGGCTCAAGGTCGAAGGCTTATTTGACTATTTTACCTTTATATATATATATATATATATATATATATATATATATATAATTGAAAGCTGGGGTTTTGATTGTTAGGATTTCAACCTAAATCTTACATTATATTACAACTTTTTTCTATCACTGGAGGAGTCGGCAGCAGCTAATCACAACACTTTAACAAAAAATAATTAAAAGTTGATATAATTAGGCTAAGAAGAGACAAATTGCATGGTGGAAGTGTTAAGAACACATGGGGCGTGGAGGGATCCAAGTAGCAAGAAAATTCCAAATTCCCAAAGAAGCAAAGTGTGGAATAGGGAACCCACCAAAGTTTGCTATAATTGCCTATAAAATAACAAAATTCTAGTGAAAAGAATATATATTTTCTCTTGTTTGTAGCATTTTCCCTTGGTAGGCCAAGGTTGTCTGGCGGTTTCAGCCTCACATTCACAGAAATTATCCCATCTTGGTAAGGATTTGGAATATGAATCAATCAAGCTTTGAATCATCAACCATGGAGAAAATTTATTAAGGGATATAATCGGCCAATCCACATTGGTTAGCCAGTTGGCATGATTTTGGTGTATTGTTTTTGGATTTGTTTTTCAGGGTTAAACCATGTGATGTTTGTCCAGTGACTGATTGATGGTTTAAACTTCAAACAATTTCCACTCTCGATCTCAATTTTTTTTTCCTTAATGTAAAAGGTGGCATAAAATTGTAATTAAATTGAGTCCAATTAATATAATAATAAGTTGGAATTTGTGTTCAACTTTTAGTTCGAAAGTCAAAATTTGGTTTAAATTTAATCAGATTTATTTTTTAAAAACAAGAGAAAAAATTAAATTATTCGAAATCATTTGATAAGAACTATTTATCAGGTAAAAAAAAAAGTTCGATTCTCATATTCAACTTCAAGTTCAAATATTTATGCTAGAATTGAAACTGGAGTCAAAAATTTTTTATAAATATTTTACAAACATTAAAAGTTAAATCACAAATTAATAATTAAAATAATATATATAAACAGAAAAATTCATTAGACTTAGAAATTGCTTGAACTGAATATTAAAATATTTAAATTGGACTTACTCGGTAACTCAAACTACTCAAGTTCGAATTTAACTCAATGATATTAGCACAGATTTAAAGTTTTTTCCGAACCAAAATCAAATACTTTGGGAGTACAAATATCTTGTTTACGCACTTTAGTTATGGACGTGTAGCAAACAGTAGGCATATGTGTTTTCCTTCCTCCTTAGGCCCAAATAGTAAACCCAATTTCCTCCCATCTAAACAATAAGAAAATGTGACAGCCCAATAACATTTAAAAAGGTTCAACATGTTTAAATATGGGCTTTAATGTTGGTCTAAGATATTAACCTAATATTTTCTTTCTTAGGACCAAATAGAAGCTCCACTATTCTCCCCCACCCAATAACCAAAACAAACAACCTCTTGACCTAGTAGTTAAGAATGAGTTGTAGCATATTGTAAGTCTTGAGTTCGAATTCAAGCACTTCTATTTTTAGTTATTTAATGTTTTCGTTGCAAAAAAAAAAAAAACAAACAATAAAAGGCCAAAAACATAAACGAGATTTAGTAGGCCCTAATGCAACTTTGGGCTTATATTTTACTTTGGCCCAAATATTTCAATCCATAATTGGTAATTACTATTTACTAATGGAACAAAAAAAAACAATAAAAGGCCAAAAAACATAAACAAGATTTGGTAGGCCCAAATGCAACTTTGGGCTTTAATTTTACTTTGGCCCAAATATTTCAATCCATAATTGGCAATTACTATTTATTAATGGATAATTATTTCATACACTGTCAGTAGAATATTTTTATTCCACAAGTGATGTTAGGATCATAACACGTATTTTATTTATTTATTATTTTTTAATATTTTTATAGGACACGTGTCACGATCATAATACTGCTTTTGGAATAAAAATATTTCACTGATAATGTATGGAATAATTATCTATTACTAATTAGCATTATCTTTCTAAAAAAATTGTTATGACAGCTATTTTGATAGAGAAACGACATCTTTTAGATGACTAGATACTTAACCCTATATAAACTTCTTTTTAAATTTTAATTAGATTTGATAATTTTAAACCTCACATGAAAATTATGTGTATATATATATATATAGATTTTAAAAAAAATGTATTATGTATTTATTGATATCAAGGCAAATTTTGATATGATACTATTCATTTATGTGTGTTTCGAAAGTTCACTAATCATATCAAATATTCAAACTATGTTATTAAAAAAAGAAGGAACCTTGAATTTAAGCTCTTTCAAAGAGGATGACAATTGTTAGTTGACATAGGTTTGCCAAAAGGTGAGAACAAGCATGATAACGACATAGATTTGAGCAGCAACAACCCAGGGCAAACAGTTTTGTACATTGGCAGCATGCCATCGAGGCCTCCACTGTTTGCAATGGCGATTGAGGTCATCACAAAGTTTAGAATAATAGAATTCCTTCACGTAAGTGTCATTGTAAAGCTTATTGAATATCGCAACATAAGTCATCGCCAGACCGCCAAATTACAGATCGCCAACACAAACTGTCACTCGATCACCAACCTCCAAATCACTCATCAACAGCTCACCAGATTCACATTTAGCCATCACCAGATCGCCAACATAAATCATCGCCCGATCGTTAACCTCTAGATCAATCATCAACAGCTCGCCGGACTCAAACTCCAGATCGCCACACTCCAGCGCAACATAAGTCATTGCCAGATCCTAAAAGATTGCATCGAGCTAGAACTTCTTTAATACAAGAAGATTCCAATATATCGAGAATTAATTCAGGATGATTACTTGGCTAGAATTTAGTGATTAGTTCGCTGATTTTTCTTTTCTGATTAGTTACCATAATCTTCTCGATTCTATTTAATTCTGTAATCTTTTAGATTCTGTTTTACTCTGTATATAAAAACATTTATATGATATTCAGAAAATAGAGAGAAAAACAATTTTTCTTTCAATGTTGCTCTCGTAATATGGTATCAGAGCGTTTAAAGCTATATTCTTTTTTCTCTTTTTTTTTAGCCGAATAGTCTTTCCAGTATCAACTTACAGTCAAACTAGAAGAGAACCCAACCAGCCCTTACTACCTTCACTCTAATGAAAACTCATCCTTAAGCCTGGTCTCTTCACCTCTCATAGGTTCAAATTACCATTCATGGTCGCGAGCCATGAAGATGGCACTCCTTTCGAAGAACAAGCTGAAGTTCTTTGATGGATCTATTCAAGCTCTTAGTCAGGATAATCCTTTGTATGCGGCTTAGGAACGGTGCAATACAATGGTTCTGTCTTGGATTATTCATTCATTAAGTCCTTCCATAGCCCAGAGCATCATTTGGCTTGATAATGCTGCCGAGGTTTGGCGAGACCTCAAGGATCGTTTTGAACAAGGAGACTCCCTCAGAATAGCAGAGTTGCAAGAAGAGTTATATGGTTTTCAACAATGATCTCTTACTATATCGGAATATTTCACACACCTTAAGTCTTTATGGGATGAACTGCTCAATCTTCGACCCATCCCTCAGTGCTTATGTAATCCTAAATGCTCTTGTCAAGCCCTATCAACAGTTCGCAGTTATCAGCAATCAGATTGTGCCATTCGATTCTTGAGAGGACTAAATGACTCCTTTTCGACAGTAAGATCTCAAATTATGTTGATCGATCCTTTGCCACCTATTAACAAGGTTTATGTGCTAGTCATTCGGCATGAGAGACAGATTCATGGCAACGTTGCTCAACAGAATCATCAACCAGTTGCCTTTTCCAACCAACGAAGCTTCCCTCCTAGGAGACCTAAATGCTCTCACTATGGTTTCTTGGGGCGCACAGTGGATAAATGCTTCAAAAAGCATGGATATCCACCAGGATTTCGATCAAAAAGGAAGGAGCATGTTGTCAATCATTTGGAACAGGCAGATCAGTCAACAACTCAGTTGATTACTCCTGATGTTTTTGGTTCTACTCCTTTGCATCGACCTCAAGTTTGTGATAGACCTACTAATCCAGACCCAATTCCATTTCTTAATTCCATTTTAACCAGTTTATAGAACATGGCTAGTAACTGTTTTCCCACTACGAAATCTCTTTCTACTAGTGTTCCTTGGATTATTGATATTGGAGCTACAGATCATGTAGCTTGTTCTCTTGATTTATTTTCTACTTACACATCCACAAATAATCTTTTTGTTAAACTTCCAAACAATCAAAGAGCATTGGTTGCACGTATAGGCACTGTCTGTATTTCACCTGATTTAACCTTGTTTAATGTCTTTCATGTACCTTCTTTGTCTTATAATTTGATTTCAGTTAGCATGTTAATTTCCAATCATGCATGCTCACTGACTTTTCAATCTCATTCTTGTTGCATTCAGGACCTTCACACTAAAAGGATGATTGGTTTTGCTAAAGAAGATCATGGTCTATTTCATCTAGTTCAATGTGTTGAGCTCGCATCTTGCCATTCTTGTACTGTTTCCTCTTCAAACATATGGCATTTTAGGTTAGGCCATGCTTCAAATTCTAGAATAAAACTTTTACTGTCAGTAGACAATTCTATTAATGTGACTGATGATCATATGGCTTGCGATATATGTCATTATGCAAAACAAAGAAAACTGCCGTTTCCTAATAGCTCTTTTGTTACTAGTAGATGTTTTGAATTGATTCATGTTGATATTTGGGGTCCCAATCTTGTACCTTCCATGTTTGGTTTTTATTATTTCCTAACCATAGTAGATGACTACAGTAGGGGTACCTGGATCTTTTTTATGAAATCTAAGACAGAAGTTAGAAACATATTGCTCAACTTCAATGCATTTGTGAATAATCAATTTAACCTTAAAATTCAATGCATTAGATGTGACCAGGGATAGGAATTTAGAATGCATGATTTCTTTAATAACAATGGGGTTGTACATTAGGTCGCCTGTGTCTCTACACCTGAACAAAATAGTAAGGTTGAATGCAAACACTAACATATCTTAAATGTGGTGAGGGCATTGAGATTTCAGGCGAAGTTACCAATTTCTTTCTGGGCGGATCGTGTTTCCCATGCTACCTTTCTAATTAACAGAGTTCCTTCCCCCTTTTACAAAACAAAACACCGCATGAAGTTTTATTTCATAAGCCACCTCAATATAAATTCATTAAAGTGTTTGGCTGTCTGTGTTTTGCTTCTACATTGCCTGTTCATCGATCTAAATTTGACCAAAGAGCTAGGAAATGCATTTTTCTAGGTTTGAATATGGCATAAAAAGCTACAAGCTATATGATCTTTACTCACATGAAGTTTTTTGTTCTCGTAATGTTGTCTTCTATGAGAATGAATTTCCCTTTGCTAATTCTTCTTCTATTGACCCAATCTTTCCCTCCGACCTCACTGATTTTACCGATCGCCAACCAGACTCTGCCCATAATTCCAGATCGATCAACCCCACTGATTTTACCGACCTCCAACCAGACTCTGTCTATGATTCCCCATCGCCGAATTTTTCCTTACCTGACTTGCAACAAGAATTTGTCATTCCTAACACCAGTCCCTCTGCTCCTCAAAGATCCACAAGAATCAAACATATTCCTTCCCACTTACAAGATTATAACTATGATCTTCCAGGCAATCCCTCTTCATCGCTTGTGAGAAGGTCCTCTCCTCATTCCATTACCCAGGTATATTCTTTTTCAAAATTATCTCCCCATCACAAATCATATTTTATTGCACTTGATTCTTTACACGAACCATGTTCTTATGAGCAAGCTATTACACAAAATTGTTGGAAAGATGCAATGTAGGTAGAACTTAAAGCTTTAATGGACAATCAGACATGGGAGCTCACTGATCTCCTTCCAGGCAAACATACCATAGGCTGCAAATGGGTTTATAAGGTTAAATTAAAGGTTCATGTGACTCTAGACAGATACAAAGCGAGATTAGTAGCTAAGGGTTACACTCAACAAGAAGGTATAGATTACTTGGATACCTTCTCACCAGTAGCAAAGATAACTACCATCAGAGTATTACTTGCTTTAGCAGCAGCTAAGAATTGGTATTTGGAGTAGCTCGACATCAACAATGCCTTCCTTCACGGCGATCTGCATTAGGAAGTCTATATGGACCTCCCACTGGGATTTTCCTCTCCCAAACCAAATCAAGTATGTAGACTGTTAAAATCACACTATGGATTGAAGCAATCCAACAGGCAATGGAACGCCAAGCTCAGTGGATTCTTGGTACATTCTGGCTTTATCCAAGCACCGTCTGATCCTTCCTTATTTGTTAAATACTTAGATACATCATTTAGTGCACTTTTAGTATATGTTGATGACGTAATCTTAGCAGGGAATAATTTTGATCAGATTACTCATATCAAATAGTTGCTGCTTGATCAATTCAGAATCAAAGACCTTGGTCTTTTGAAGTACTTCCTTGGGTTTGAAATAGCTCAGTCACATGCTGGGATAAATCTTTCCCAAAGAAAATATGCTTTATACATTCTTCATGAATATGGATTCTTGGATTCTAAACCAGTTTCTACTCCTATGCTACCTAATATACAGCTTTATGATAGTGACAGTCCTCTTCTACAAGATTTCAGTTCTTATAGACAACTAATTGGAAAACTGCTCTATTTTACTTCCACAAGACCTGATCTCCAATATGCCACTCAGCAACTTTTCCAATTTCTTGACAAACCAACTCAACACCATCTTTCTGCTGCTCATCGAGTTCTCAAATATCTTAAGGGGACTCTTGGACAAGGCATACTCTTCTCTTCTAAATCTGACTTCCAGATCAAGGCATTCTCCGATAGTGATTGGGCAGCTTGTGTGGATTCCAGAAAGCCTATTACTGGTTATTGTGTGTTCTTAAGTTCTTCTCTCATCGCCTGGCGATCTAAAAAGCAGACTACTATGTCCAGGTCTTCCTCCGAAGCTGAATATAGGGCTTTGGCAGCTATTGCATGTGAAGTCCAATGGCTTCTGTACTTGTTACATGATCTTCACATTCAGCATTCTTCTCCAGCTTTGTTATTTTGTGATAACCAGTTAGCTGTTTACATTGCTAAGAATCCTGTTTTTAATGAAAGGACCAAGCATATTGATATTGATTGCCACATTGTTTGAGAAAAATTTCAAGCAGGCATCATTCATCTTCTTCCAGTTAAGTCTGCAGATTAGCTTGTCAATTTGTTCACTAAAGCTTTACATCTTACACATTTTCATGATTTCTTGTTCAAGCTGGGAGTTCATAATATATACTCACCAGCTTGCTGGGGGACATCGCAACATAAGTCATCGCCAGACCGCCAAATTACAGATCGCCAACACAAACCGTCACCCAATTGCCAACCTCTAGATCACTCATCAACTGTTCGCCAGATTCACATTTAGCTATCACCAGATCGCCAACATAAATCATCGCTTGATCGCCAACCTCACATTCAGCCATCACCAGATCGCCAACATAAATCATCGCCTGATTGCCAACCTCCAGATCAATCATCAATAGCTCGCCGGACTCAAATTCCAGATCGCCACACTCCAACTTAGAATAAGTCATCGCCAGATCTTAAAAGATTGCATCAGATTAGAACTTCTTTAATACAAGAAAATTCCAGTATATCGAGAATTAATTCAAGATGATTACTTGGCTAGAATTTAGTGATTAGTTTGCTGATTTTTCTTTTCTGATTAGTTACCACAATCTTCTCGATTCTATTTGATTTTGTAATCTTCTAGATTCTATTTTACTCTGTATATAAGAACATGTATATGATATTCAGAAAATAGAGAGAAAAACAATTTTTCTTTCAATGTTGCTCTCGTAATATTGAAAAACTGGGTTGAATCTTCAAGACTCAACCAATTATTGAAAATCTCCCTCTTACTTAGTACTTCCATATCATTAGGTGTGTTGACAAGGTTATCCAAAAGCTTAGCATAGCAAGTGAAAATAGGCGAACAATGCAGTAGGCATTGCTCGTATGTAATCAAGTTCCTTAAGATTGTTTCCATTGTCTCTTGGATCTGTAACGATGGAATTTCGAGACAACCGACTCTGAATTTAATGTCCAAGATGTTATCTAGTGCAACTTTCACAAATTTTATGCCTGCTTCTTTAAGTCTAGTGACAGAATGAATTGGCTGCCATCTAGCTTTCGGATTGGTCTTGATTTCTTCGGAGGGTAACGCCAAGGACAACCTTATCAAATCAAGAATATGCTTGATATCTTGGCACTTGAAAAGCCATGTTTTGACAGGCGGTAGATGAGATGTGAACATGTTAGAAAAGAAAAGAAGTGCAAGTTCAATTAGGGACTTCGTTTCAGAAGGGAGCCTGGTTGCTTCAAACAAGATTTCAAGCACTAACCAGGGTATCTGATTTTCCAGCAAAATCAAGACATGCTGAAGAAATTAGAACATATGGAGAAAATTGGGTCATCTAGATCTTTGGTAATCTCTCTTGTATGTTGGGATTTGCTTTAATCCCACATCGAATCCCACATCGAAAGTATAAGAGAAGTTATGAGAGCTTTTTCCTTATAAATAATTTTTCCTTATAAATAATATGTCAGGCTTGATTTGTAAAGTATCTCAAAGAGTTGTAAACACCAACAGAATAGTTAAACTTTGGACTATTATAATGGGTATAGTTGGGTTTTGGGCTTATAAGCAGTTTGCAATTTTTTTCTCTAAAAATTGCACGGTTGTATTGTTTGATTGATTATTAAATTGATTGGGTGGTTATAAGCCAATTTGATTGGGCTAAACTACATTAAAAATTATTGTATTTGTTTTTGTTTTTTTTTTGTGAGTGTTTGATTTGAGGAATATTTTTCCAACACGGCATCCTTCCGGAATAGCTCGATAATGAAGACACCATCTAGCACCATTGTTTTCATGAATTCATCACCTTGTTCTGCTGCATAATCATGGCCTGCATAGCAAGCACTAGCCTGTTGTTCAATCAACTTAATAGCTTTAACCCAAGCTGTTAAAATATCTTGTTGTTCAATCTCCTTGTCTTCTTCGGATATTGTCTTCATTGATTTGTAATTAGTCTTGACAAGAGACCTTTCAAGTACTTGATTTTGATTTTTTATGTGGGTACCAAGTTTTCTTTGCCATGGTGCATTGGACCAATGGAAAGCAATTAGACCAATAAATATATATATATATATATATATATATATATTAAAATCCATATGGATAATGTCATATAACTTGCAATATTAATATAACAACATGTTACGTATTATTAGATTTTCAATTGAATTTTTTTAATATTCTAAAAGCTAACTTTTTTTATTTTTTTAATTAATAAGAAATATATAATCATTTCTTTTTATCACATTAATATTACAAAATATAACATCTATGTCTATAATTTTTACCAATTAAATTTTTTTAATTTTCTAAATGATAACATTTATATATATTAAAATTTTTAATTATCCTTTCCCAAGTTTCAAAAAGATAGAAATCTCTCATTATTTATAAAAATATTATTATTATTCTTATTATAAAATAAAAGTTTTATTGCGTTTTTAATATTGAATTATTTATCTTTTTTCAATTACTTTATTCTTGTATATTAATTTATAAAAATATCCCTTATTTCTTTAAATTTTTTTAACTTAAATCTATGTAATATCAATAAAATAAAATCAATTATCCATGCTACAATATACAATGATAGGCAAAATTCAAAAATTATATGTGAAATTACTTTCACACATAATAAATTAAAATCACAGAAATTATTCATAGTATGAATAGCTTAATTATCTTTTATCAATATATGTTAAAATTGAAACTCAAGCCTTGAGTTTTGAAGTGTAAAATTTTGAAGAATAGTCTATTTATACTGACATGATGTATTATAATACATTCTATTTTTTGGTAGAATAGAAACAACTATTTAATTAAATTTATTTTTTAATTTGTTAACATTTAACTTAAATAAACAGAATATTAATAAAATATCTTAAAAGACAAATTATAATTTTGAGACAGAAAGTACTAAGTTTATTGTGTTTAAGATGTGGTGTATCACTTTGATCATCAACTTAAATATCGAAAATTACTAGAACAGTTATGTATAATTTATATAATATGACTATCTTTGTTATATTTTCATATTACATATGTTATAACAAAAACTTAATTTAATCAAAAGATTAGTGTTTTATCAATGCCTTCTGTTTCATATGTGAAATTTATTGGGCATCAAGTAAAGTTACACATCATTTAAAGACAGCAAGGGATACACAATAATCATTTATTACTTCTTAAGCTCAACAAGAATTTGTTAAAGAATCTCCATTTAAGAAAAATTGTATACGAGATTGATTTTAATATGGAAAAATATTCAATTCTTCAAATTGAAGATATGTTAAATTTTATTTATTTACTATTTTCATTCAATAAATTACAATATAAGTTTGGTTTAATTTTTACAAAATTTACATAAGTAAATCCAATATATATTTTTTACATTACTGTATTGTCATATACAAATTACAAATAAAAATATATAATATACAAATATTTTTTATAAGCATAATAATTTATATTATAAAATTTCAAAAAATATATTATCAATAAATTTATTATTTAATTAATGTATTTCCGTATATTGTACTGGTTTAAAACTAGTATATATATAACAACCAAAGCAATTGGCTCAAAATAAAAGATCCTATGTGAATTGTTTATATATTTGACACATGACATTTATTCTTTTTTTGTTCATAAAATATACAAGGAGGAAGTGGGGAATAGAACCTTGGACACATGACATTTATTCTACTAAATAATAATTATCCTTTTTAGAATTTCAAAAAGATAAAATTCTCTACTTTTATATATAAAACAAACTAATTATCTTCCTCTGTGCTTTGGTTGCTGAGTCAAAGTTTGTGTTGTTGAGTTTCTTGGTTTTCAATTTCATTTTGTTTGATGTTTTAGTTGATGGACGTACAGGCTGGTTTTGAATGCCTGATATTTCTAGCTGACTTTAGTGTAAAACAACTTTATTCAATATATTTGGCTTTTCAAATATATATATATATATATATATATATATATATATATATATATATACTAGAATTATCCCCGCGTTACACTGCGGGAATTGTTTTTTGGTAGAAGACAAACAATAGTAGTGATAGCCTGACGTGAAAGGCTTTTAAAGCAATAACACCATTGCAACAAAAAGTGACGTGAAAGGCTTTTAAAGCAGTAACATTAGTGCAACAAAAAGTGAGAAAATTAAACATAAAAAAACAACAAATAGATGACATGGCTGAATGAGAGAAGAGTCTGGGAGACAAAATTAGTATATAGCTAGATACAAACCTGCGCGATGTTGCAAGTCTGTTTTTATTTTGCAATTTTTAAAATGAGTAAAATTGATTATTAGATAAAAGTTGTTGGTCATAGAAATATTTATTTCTTTCATATTGTTTAGTACAAAAGAAAAACATGTTTACGAAAGATAGAGTTTATAAATCAAACAAAATGTTCAAAAACAATTTTTTGAGAAATTTGGATTAGCTTGGATTAAAAAAATACATAATACTTAATTTAAATAGTATGACAAATAAATAATCTGTTATAAAAACAAACAAATTAAGATAATGATGCAACAACAATAAAAAGTAAAAACACCAAAATATATATACGACATAGTGGTTCAGATAATTTAACAAAAAAATAAGAAAAATTAGCTAAGAATACTTTATCCATATTATTAATCAAGTGTAAGGTTTTAAACCCATTTATAAGCATTTTTATTTTAAGAATAACCAACTGAACTATTTATATTTACTCCAAATTACAATATGTAAAGTAACAATATTTTTTTCTAAAAAAGTTAGAGGTAAAAAAAACCTTTTCATATAATAATTTTCATTCAAAAGCAACATATATGCAAGTAGAAGAAGTAAATAGATAAAAATATAAAGCAATACCATAAAATAATAATAGAGGATAGGATTAAAAAGAGTTAAAGAGTCATGTAAAAAACATGTTAAAAATTTAACTAAAAAAATTGTTGAGAAAAAAATGAAAGGATCTAAGTAAAAAAAAAATTGTTGAGGAAAAAAAATTAATAAGTGTCACTCAAAGGGAGAAGATGAAACAAAATTATTATATAGTATAGATATACACACACTCCGTGCTTAGTCATGAATATTATATGCATTTATAAAAACTGGGTTAGATAAAAAATAATACATAATCAAAGGGCTTTTTGATCCCTTATTATTTTATTTTAGTTCCGTTAACCGTTTCAAATTGTTAGAATTCAATCCTTTCTAATTAATAGAGCCTTTGGTTAAAATCGATGACATTAAGTATTCGTACAATCATTTAACCATATTGACGTGTCGATATTTTATAACAGAATAATTAATGATAAGATATAATTAAAACAATTTAAAGATATATATATATTATACATTTAATTGAAGTTTTAGTAGCTACAGCCTACAAGGAAATTAAAGGGCGTAAGAGTATTATTCTAAGATATCATTAAAAACATATTTGCATAACCTTCTGTTAACGTAATTCTACCACGTCTTTAAAAATAAAATAAAATAAAATAAAAAATCAATCGATCTTTAAAAATTCATCGTCTAAATAATCTAGCAAGCTAGCGCGAGAGCAATAATATCTAGAAAGAAACTGAGCCGACACCTGGAGTCCAAAGTGAAGATGATGATCCTAATCAGTGTGGGGGAATCCTTTTTTATTAACAAAACTGACGTTATGTGTGGGATTTTCTTTGACAGGTGTTTGGGTCAAATCAAAACCAAAAGTACTTTTGCGCAATAGTCACCCAACCGAGCCTTTGTCGTTTGACCTTCGTGACGCCAGATATGCATCATCAAAAGTTTTAAGCTTCTGCATCATTTCTCGGGATAATATCATTTTCTTAATTATGTTTTCGTTTTAGCCCGCGAAAGTAGAGCGGATTGTTGCCTATAAATAAAACCCTGGGTGGGGGAACAAATTAACCACTTCAAACACAGAGAGCTTGAAAAAGGGTTTAAGTTTGCGAAGCGTTCTATTATATATTTTGGGAAGCTGCAGAGATGGCGCCGATCAAGGAAGGCCATCTTGAAAAAAGTGATGTAAATAAGTGGAGGTTTTCGTATGGTGGCAATGCACTCCCCAGTGGTCAGAGTGTTTTGGCGGTTAAAGTCGACGGCTCTAACCAGCCGTTGACATTTAAGTGCAACAACGATGGAAACGGCAACATTGCCATTAGCGGTACTAAGTGGAGCTCTTTTGCCGGTGACCGGATTGGTTATATAATCACTCTTTATTCCAAAGAAGCCGGTGACGACTTCCACAGGATCGAAGTGAGAGCGCCCTCATGTTGATAAAGGCATAGAATTAAGAAACTCCTCAGTATTAGGCGTCCTAGTTATTTGCTTTTGCTTTTACTTACCTTGTCATTCATGAATAAGGTCGCATGGTCGAGCGCTTGCTCATCTGGTTTCTGGGTTCTTCCTAAGTAATTACTATTTATGCATGTAGGGGTTTGCTACAGTAATTAAGTATTTGCTTGCGTCGTATCTTTCTTCTTCTTTTTATTTTTAAGAAAATGGTTTCGCATCAGCCATCGTCACTTGATCCCTTCATCTGACGCTTTACGATCGCGAGCTCGCCGAAGACATAAGCCACGCGTTTTGCGACAGCCAAATTGAATTCAAAACAATACTGAAAGTTTAATTTTTTTTAAAAGAAATTTTTATTCGATTGTTTTTTATTAAAAATTTCTTAAATTTAAAATAAAATATTTTTCATAATTTTTTATTTTTATAATTAATGATCAAGTTGGTAGATATTATTTAATTAATCTATTTCGCGCGATTTAATTAAACTATTTGTCGTTAAGGGTAAGAAATGAAATTATCGCATGGCTTAATGATACGATGAAATAGAACTCTTTATTTTAAAAAACGGAACAAGGAAAATCTTTTGCGGTTACAGTTAGACTCTCGCTCACTCGCACAACACGTGCTTTGCAAGCAACGCAGCCGCATTATAGGACCTCGTAATACTGAGAATGGAATTAAAGAAAATCCATCGGATCGGGACCCATTAACCTTTAATAGAAGAGTCTGGTCTGGTAGCCATATTTGCAAGAGATTTTTTCTATAATCAGATTTTTTAAGATTCGGTCAACGTCAGGCATTAATAATAGTAAGATAATTACACGGTTGGATTTTCTTTCTCACCAAATCTAAAGAAGTTTCACTCAAAATATATTTTATTCATCATTTTCTTTTTGTAATTCCCATCTACAAACCTGTCACGTGCTTAAACAAAAAGTGAAATGAGAGAGAACACCTTCTAAGCACATTTAATAATTATTTACACATTAATAAAATAGTAACACTTTATATGTTTTTAAAGATATATAATAATTACCAACAACTAGTTGACGTGGGTGGCAAGCGGCCCTCGTCCCTTAAGCAAAGTCAGGGTTCAAATTCTAACTTGTGTATGGAGTGCTAGTGTTGGGAGGGGGACAAGCCTAACCACATTCTGCTTCTCTTTACTCCGGAATAGTCACTGAAGATGGAAACCAGGGGATTTCGACAAAAAAAAAGATATATAATAATTATTTTACATTCATCTTCATCAAACCAATTTTGATTAAATTAATTTATTAAGAGTTAACTCTCATTAAATATATTTACTTCCCTATTTAACTCAAATTAATGGAAAAAATTAAAAAACTGACATGATTAACAAATAACTATTAACATCTAATAAAAATATTAATTTAAAAAGTAACAAAAAAATAATTTGTAGGATGCAAAAAAGAATTGTATTTGACAGAATTTTTTTGAAAGTATCATCAATTTTTTGTTTTATTTATCATTATTGATTAGAAAAAAATGATGTTAATAGCATTTTTTTTTGGGAAGTATCTCCTCAAATTAATTTTTTGTTACTTTTTAAATTAATCTTTTATTAAAATTGATTTGGTGTGAATGAATGTAAGATGGTTATTATAGGTCTTAAAAAAATATGAGTTGTCATTATTTTATTGTTTTCCTAAAACTCTCATTTTTTAGTATTATCTTAATATAAGTTATTCTCTTATTTATATATGTTGGTGTGAAATTTCAACTAGGTAGTAGTAGTTTCATATTAATCAAGATTTTGGGTTGAGCAAAAGAGAGTCTAACTCTAGAAATGAGACAATTGTAATATGAGTGATACCTTCAAACCATATTAATTTATTGCATATGATTATATTAGAGTTAGGCATAATAACTTTTACAAATTGATTACTAGATTTTATGATTTTCTTTGGTTAAAGTTAATTTGTCATCATCCTAAACTATATCATGAAAAAATGTAGAGTGTAAAACGCATCGTTGGTCCTTCATTTTTTATCCATTAATCTTTAACATTGACCGTTCATTTTTATAAAGAAGAAGAAAAAAACATGCAATAATCAGTACAAAAGAATCTTTTTTATCTTTAAAAATGATGTGAACAGTACATCACCAAGACTTGGTATATAGATTCAACTTGACCAACCAGTGCAAGCCATGCCTCATTAGATTGGCAGGGCCTGCTGCTTCTTTTTATAATATTAGGCATGATTTCTGATATTGACTCAACATTTTCAAGCAAGTAGCGGCAGAACAAAGATTATAACAGGTTCAATAATCAATAGGGGTACAGGAAGGAAATCAACGTATCCAGAGCAGATGACATTCTTACTTGTGTTTCCAAATCATCAGAATTCAGTCTCTTGTGGTAAGCAATAACAAAACTCTCCCTCTCATTTTCTGGAATAAGATCCCTAAATGGTTCCCAAGCTGCATGTTTAGAAGAAGTAATTTTAAAGATAGAAAATTGGCAGATTCTTAGGCAGTAGGCCTGGGGAATCCTGAGTGGCATCATCACTGATGTATGATATAGTTTAAGCTTTGTTTTTACACTACAAGGAATCTAGCATTTAGTCCCTGAAGATAATTTGTTTTGTTCTTATCTGCCGCTTACCAGAGAGTAGAGCCTTGATTACATTATTTGATTCCATGGCAAAACCCGTGCAACTATAATACAAAGGAGGAAAAGACACCTGCATAGTTATATTTATCATCTGCTATTGCTAGCTAGAGATCTATTGCAGGCTGCAGGTACGGTTGAAAGCAACTTTGCACTATTTTATGAGCTCAGAAAAATATTCTTCCTGGTGCTTTTGTGCCTACTCAGGGTTCCAAACTCCCTGCCTTTGCTTAATCTCCATGGAAGATCAGTCTTTAATCGTTACCAATGATGAATTCAAAGCCTCAGATGAACTTGCCACTGTTCTTCCATTTCCCAGTAGGGCTACTTTCACCATGTTTATGAACAATAATATCTGTAAGTGTACAAGGTTCAGCCTCCTCCAGCATTTGAACTACTCTTCTCATTCTAGGTCTAAGTGCCGGAATCTTTGCTGTGCCGTGAACTGCAATCCGCAACACTTTGATGGCATCTTCCTTTAATGCATCTGAGATGGTCAAGCCTACTAATTCAACCAAATTTTCTTTTTTCGTCAGTTTACTATAGATCCAGTTGACTATGTCTTTGTTCTCTCCAAATTCAGGCTCCACTGGCCTTCTTCCAGTCACCAACTCCATTAAGACAACTCCGAAGCTGTAAACCTCACTCTTCTCATTTATCTTTCAGGTGTATTCATACTCTGCACAAACCAAAATAAACACAATCCAATTTATACTGCAATTCAAACTAGATCATAACACTCTTCAATGCACTTAATTCATATTATAATATTGGGTTGTGGACACTTGAATCAACCGTCAGTCCGTCTTAAATCCATAACTAAGAAATAAAGGAATAAGAAACTTACCAGGAGCTATGTAGCCATGAGTTCCAGCTATGGCATGAGTCCAATCCCCTCCACCACCATTGAGCACAATCTTTGCAAGTCCAAAATCAGCAATCCTTGGCTTCCACTCCTCATCTAACAAAATATTGCTTGACTTCACGTCGCGGTGTATAACAGGTCTTTCACATCCATGATGCAAATACTCTAACCCTTTAGCAGCCCCTAATGCAATGGAATTCCTCAGCTCCCAACTCATCTCCATCTTGTGACCTAAGTGCAGCCTGTCCCACAAGCTCCCACTAGGTAGGTACTCATAAACCAGCAGACTGCTGTCCTCACTTGTGATGCTACAGTAAAGCTTCACAACATTCACATGCCTAATGGCACTCAACAAGAAAATATGAGTTTTTATAACATGCTGTCCTCACATGCCTAATTGTCAAATTGTCTCTTTCATGTTTATAATATGAGTGTGTAACTCAACAAGAAAATGCTTTTAGTCTATAAATTTGACTGTGGTTATTAGCTTTTTATCTCTTCAACTAAACTAACTTTTTGCATCATCAAAGATTGAAAAGTCTTTTAAAGGTAGTCAATGGGCAAATTGAGATTAAATAGTTTTGATTGTAAGATTCTTTTTGATAATCTTAATTATGTCTAATCTATATATTTGTTAGGTAATTAGGCATAAGATCGGGAGAAAACTTTAGTTGTATTATAAGTTTGTTTTTCATACACTAACACTGAAAATTTTAATTTTATAAGTCAGATTAAGAAACTATCACATATTTTAGTTTTTTTTTCTTTTAATATGACTTAAGGGATATATATATATATATATATATATATATATTATATATATATATATGATTCTGCTAATTGGAGAATCTAAAAATTCTATTAATAATTTCTCATGTATTATATGTAAAAATCCATCCAAACATTTTTATAATAATTGACTTCTTCAAGGGAATTAATATTATATATTCTTAGCTAAGCAAGAGTTAAGACTTGAATTTGTTTTGCTTGAAAATCTAACCTAGACAAAATCCTATTTATATTTTTTTGGTCAAAAAGATTGTAACTTCAAGATTGAAAAAAAACAAGATATAAATGCTATAATTTGAACTTCAAATCTACTCAAAGTAATCTCCTAAAAGATTATGATTCTACATAAACAAATTAACTGAATTAAAATTTGAAATTAAAACCCACCTATATTAAAGATTAGAAGTGAACAAATAAAGACTGCATGATTATCATTTAGCTTTCTCTTTGCTTGTTGTAATTAGTTCGATAGAAGCTAATTAGTAATGTCTTCTTTTATTTATATATATTTATTGAAAGCTGGGGATTTGATTGTTGGATTTCAACCTAAGTCTTACATTATATTACAACTCTTTTCTATCACTGGAGAAGTTGGCAGCAGCTAAGCACAACACTTTAACAAAAAGATCCTTTAAACTAATTAAAAATTGATATAATTAGGCTAAGAAGAGACAAATTGCATGGTGGAAGTGTTAAGAACACATGGGGCGTGGAGGGGTCCAAATAGCAAGAAAATTCCAAATTCCCAGAGAAGCAAAGTGTGGAATATGGGTCTTAAGTCTCAATCTAATCATAAGCTTAAAAGTCTTGAAACATATCTTAAACTCCAAAGCATCACTCCCCAACATTCCCGTGGACATTATCAACATCAAAACCTGTAAGATGTTAAGAAAGGGGGGGTGAGTACAACCACTCAGTAAGCAACTGATATCCCAACAGTTGGATTAAGCATGCCATAAAAACACTAGGCCAAAATATCAATGTAAAGATTCAAAATCAATGTTGGGTAATCTTATATTTAATCACATGATTTATTCAAATTCATATATTTAGATTTCAAAACTTGATTCTGACCTGTGCCACAAGGGTTAAGCGTGGCCATGACATGTTACAGGAAACCTAAAAATTTTGATTTGTGAAGCTTTTGCTCAGTTTTGGCATCTGTGAATTCTGTTTAGTTCTGAAATCTGAATATATGAATTTTAATAAATCATGTGATTAAATATAAGATTACCTAACATTGATTTTGAATCTTTACATTGATATTTTGGCCTAGTGTTTTTATGGCATGCTTAATCCAACTGTTGGGATATCGGTTGCTTATTGAGTGGTTGTACTCACCCCCATTTCTTAACATCTTACAGGTTTTGATGTTGATAATGTCCACGGGAATGTTGGGGAGTGATGCTTTGGAGTTTAGGATATGTTTCAAGACTTTTAAGCTTATGATTAGATTGAGACTTAAGAACCTTTTAAATTTCTTTGTTGACTTTAAGCAATAAGTTGAAGTTTTGTAAACTTCTTTTGATCATTCATGATATGTTTCGTATGTTATGTACAAATATAGTTTTGTCCTATGATTTTTAAAAATGGGTTAAGCATGCAAATGTATGTATATGTGATTTCTTTATTATAAATTGCGAAAGTAGTTCTGTATTGACTTTTCGAATATAATTTTTATTCAAGTATATGTATATAATTATATTTGAGAATATAATTTTTCGTACAAGATATTTTGAGAAGACATGCGAAATATGCTTTGCATAAGATACGTTTTGGATGATACATGATTTAGTCGCTTTGATCTTTGAAGTTCGTTATAATGTACTTACATATATTTTTATTTTGGAAATACGAAATCTGCTTTGGAATGATGGACGAAATTTGCTTTGTATGAAATATGTTACAAGAAATAATAGTATTGTTCTGTATATTTGAGATAATCTGAAAATGTTTTGTTTTGTCTACTAGTATAGCTGTGCTCTGACCCTGCCAATGGGGGTTAAATGTTGGCCATGTCGACATGTATTCTGTTAAATGAAACTAGTTTCTAACCGAACCACCGGTTAAGAATAGTAGATCTCTGTTCTGTTCTGTGCAACTATTAGTTGCTTCTGATATCTCTGACCCGAGCCACCGGGGTTAATTGTGGTTATGTTCTGATTCTGACTTGTGCCACAAGAGTTAAGCGTGGCCATGACATGTTACAGGAGACCTGAAAATTTTAATTTGTGAAGCTTTTGCTCAGTTCTAGCATCTGTGAATTCTGTTTAGTTCTGAAATCTGAATATATGAATTTGAATAAATCATGTGATTAAATATAAGATTACCCAACATTGATTTTGAATCTTTACATTGATATTTTGGCCTAGTGTTTTTATGGCATGCTTAATCCAACTGTTGGGATATCGGTTGCTTACTGAGTGGTTGTACTCACCCCCCTTTCTTAACATCTTACAGGTTTTGATGTTGATAATGTCCACGGGAATGTTGGGGAGTGACGCTTTGGAGTTTAGGATATGTTTCAAGACTTTTAAGCTTATGATTAGATTGAGACTTAAGAACCTTTTAAATTTCTTTGTTGACTTTAAGCAATAAGTTGAAGTTTTGTAAACTTCTTTTGATCATTCATGGTATATTTCAGTTTAGATATATGAAAGGTTGAATTTTAGTATAATAAATGCCTTGCATGTCTGTGAGATTATTTCTTACAGATGTGCGGCGTCTGTTATGTCCCGGGTTCGGGGCGTGACAATGGGAACCCACCAAAGTTGGCTATAAATGCCTATAAAATAACAAAATTCTAGCGAAAAGAAAATATTTTTTCTCTTGTTTGTAGCATTTTCCCTTGGTAGGCCAAGGTTGTCTGGCGATTTCAGCCTCACATTCACGGAAATTATCCCATCTTGGTAAGGATTTGGAATATGAATCAATCAAGCTTTGAATCATCAACCACATTGGTTGGCCGGTTGGCATGATTTTGGTGTATTGTTTTTGGATCTGATTTTCAGGGTTAAACCATGTGATATTTGTCTAGTGATTGACTGATGATTTAAACTTCAAACAATTCCCACTCTCAGTCTCAATTTTTTTTCTTAATCTTATAGGTGCATAAAATTGTAATTAAATTGAGTCCAATTAATATAATAATAAGTTGGAATTTGTGTTCAACTTCTAGTTCAAAATTCAAAATTTGACTTAAATTCAATCAGATTTTATTTTCATTTTTTTAAATACAAGATAAAAACTAAATTATTCGAACTCATTTGATAAGAATTATTTATCAAGTAAAAAACGAGCTCGATTCTAATATTCAACTTCAAGTTCAAATATTTATGCTTGATTTCAAACTAGTTAAAATTTTTTTCTATAAATATTTTACAAACATTAAAAGTTAAATCACAAATTAATAATTAAATACATATATATATATAAAAACAGAGAAATTCATTGGACTTAGAAATTGCTTGAACTGAATATTAAAGTAGTTAAATTCAACTTACTCGATAACTCAATCTACTCGAGTTCAAATTTAACTCAATGATAATAGAATAGATTTCAAGTTTTTTCCGAACCAAAATCGAACACTTGGAGAGTGCAAATATCTTGATTACGCACTCAAGTTATGGACTTGTAGCAAATAGTAGGCATATGTTTTTGCCTTCCTCCTTAGGCCCAAATCGTTAATCCATTTTCCTCCCATCTAAACAATAAGAAAATGTGACAGCCCAATAACCTTTAAAAGGTTAAACATGCTTAAATATGGGCTCTAATGTTGGTCTAAGATATAAACCTCCTGTTTTCTTTCATAGGCCCAAATAGACACCACTATTCTCCCCCACCCAATGACTAAAACAAACAATAAAAAGCCCAAAAACATAAGCAAGATTTAATAGGCCCAAATGCAACTTTTGGCTTATATTTTACTTTTTTGGCCCAAATATTTTAATCCATAATTGGCAATTATTAATTACCATTATTTTCCTAAAAGGAAAAAAAATTGTTATGACAGCTATTTCGATCGAGAAACGGCACCGTTTAGATGACTAGATACTTAACCCTATATAAACTTCTTTTTAAATTTTAATTAGATTTGATAATTTTAAAACTCACATGAAAATTATGTGTGTGTATATATATATATATATATATATATATATATTGAAAAAAAATGTATTCTGTATTTATTGATATCAAGGCAAATTTTGATATGACACTATTCATTTGTGTGTTTCAAAAGTTCACTAATCATGTTATTTAAAATTCATATTAAATATTCAAACTATGCTATTTAAAAAAAAGAAACCTTGAATTTAAGCTCTTTCAAAGAGGATGACGTTAATTGTTAGTTGACATAGGTTTGCCACAAGGTGAGAACAAGCATGATAACAGCATAGATTTGAGCAGCAACGGCCCAGGGCTTGGTGAAATAGTTTTGTACATAGGCAGCACGCCATCGAGGCCACCACCATTTGCAATGGCGATTCAGGTCTTCACAGAGTTTAGAATAATAGAATTCCTTCACATAAGTGTCATTGTAAAGCTTATGGACTCAACCAGTTATCGAAAATCTCCCTCTTGCTTAGTATTTCCATGTCATTAGGTGTGTCGACAAGGTTATCCAAAAGCTTGGCATAGCAAGTGAAAATAGGCGGACAATGAGGCAGGCACTGCTCGTACGCAATCAAGTTCCTTAAGATTGTTTCTGTAGTCTCTTGGATCAGCAACGATGGAATTTCGAGACAACCGGCTCTGAATTTTATGTCCAAGATGCTCTCTGGTGCAACTTTCACAAATTTTACGCCTGCTTCTTTGAGTCTAGTGACGGAATGAATTGGCTGCCATCCGGCTTTGGGATTGGTTTTGATTTCTTCGGAGGGTAACACCAAGGACAACCTTAACAAATCAAGGATATGCTTGATATCTTGGCCATTGAAAAGCCATGTTTTGACAGGCGGTGGATGGATGAGATGTGAACATGTTAGAAAAGAAAAGAAGTGCAAGTTCAATCAGGGACTTCGTTTCGGAAGGAAGCTTGGTTGCTTCAAACAAGATTTCAAGCACTAACCAGGGTATCTGATTTTCCAGCAAAATCAAGTCATGGTGAAGAAATTGGAGCATACAAGACATGGAGAAAATTGGGTCATCCGGATCTTTGGTGATCTCTCCGGCTCCTTTCGGAATAGCTCGATAATGAAGACACCATCTAGCACCATTGTTTTCACGAATTCATCACCTTGTTCTGCTGCATAATCATGGCCTGCGTAGCAAGCGCTAGCCTGTTGTTCAATCAACTTAACAGCTTTAACCCAAGCTGTTAAAGTATCCTGTTGTTCAATCTCCTTGTCTTCTTCGGACATTGTCTTACCTTGACTTGTAACTAGTCTTGACAGGAGACCTTTCAAGTACTTGATTTTGATTTTTTCTGGGGGTACCAAGTTTTCTCTGCCATGGTGCATTGGACCAATGGAAAAGCAATTGGGGAGAAATGAGTTTTTGTTGTGCCTGAAGAGTATGGTTGGCGTTTTGAAGATGCAAAAGCTCGGTGCCATGGATAAACGAGCATTCCTCAATTCATTTTTCAGAGAAGATACCAGTGATCCAACACTGATTACTACACTGTCATCTGATCTTCCACTCTCTGCAGCCATTATTCTATATCTCTGAAGCAATTTTTGAAGCATTAGTAAACAAACAAAACAAGTATGAAATGCATATCAGGAAATATCCAAGTACCAAATTGATCAAAACAGCCAGGCCAACACCTATGCAGAGTTTAGTCTCCAGTTCCAGTCTTGAATTGCTGCTTGCTCTCAGCAACCTGCAAAAATTAACAGATCTAATAATCAGAGTTAACAGATTGGGTTTGGAATGGAAAGTTTCTGAATTACTCTGAAAATTCTCAAATCTTCTGGAACGAAGCCTTCATCCGAAGAAGCTAATACTTGTATATGTCATGATTTAAGGGCAGACAATGTTGGGTACTCATGAATTTATACAAACCACAAAGTCTGCCGAGATGAAACTACGAAGTTTTTATTCATTTAAATGGTAGCATAAAGCTGCAGAATGAGTTATATATTTGCTTTCATGCACACAGCAGATTAAGAATACAAATGTATGTATGCATGCATTGGAAAAGAATTTACAGATAATTAAAGCATGTCTAATGCTTTTTTAATCATCACTTAAACCTGGGCTGGAAGGAATCGAAGATAAGCTGCTTATTGACACTAAGAATAAAGGAAATAGTATAAGAAAAGTTTAATGAAGAAAATGTCTGTGTAGTTCCTTGATTTGGGAACATTAGCACTCATGCCTTGCTTCAGGATCTGGAAAGTGGTAAACATATTGTAACAATCTGTCTCTCAAGCTGGCAGACTGGAAGCCATTGTTTCAAATTCGGGATTTCAACTTTATAAAATATATCTGTTAAGGCCTCCAATGCAAGTTAGGTGTCCAACATATACGATACCGTATCATCGGTTAGCCTTCCGCACAGTGTGTCTGGGAGAAATGCCTTTGTCTGAGAGTGATTAAAGAGAAGAAAAGAAAGAAAAAGGGATGAATTTTCAGCATTTTAATTTGTTCTCTGCTTGCATTTCTCATGGTTCTTTTCTTGCGGAGCAATCTCTTGCAATTGTTGGTGGGTGCTAAAGTTGATCCTCTGGAAAAATGATGTTTTCGGCGTGTGCTTGCACTTTTCTCTAAGATGATTACATACAATAAGAATGAATTTGGCAAATAAACAAAAAAAAATCACACACAAGATAATATTAATTTATTTACTTTCACGGTCGCATTAAATTTCTTTTACTAATTTTCTAAAAGGTTTTACCAAAAGAAAGATTATATATTTATAGTATAGTGAAGATAAGATAACTTAAAGTAATTACGCTTCACTAGATCTATACATTGAATATTTGCATTGTAGTACTAGCTCTACTTTGGTGTCATATGGGTCAAGCCCTATTAGATTCCACTATCTCGAATTGCACGATAAGTTAATGTTGACACAAGTAATCTCCTTAACTACATTAAGATATAAGACAGACATTCATGTCTAGTGCCTCTTACATGACATAAGATCACTGATCTTTTCTTACACAACAAATGTATATAAACTAGTATTATTGGAAGGGCAAGTTCTTATTTAATGATGGAGTATACAGTTTGTAAAGTGGTGAGAGTCAAAATAATAATGGCAAACACCTGAGAAACAACAGCCCAAGGCTTGCCAAAGTAATTGTGCATGTAAGAAGCACGCCATCTAGGCCACCACCAATGGCAGTAACCATTCACTTGGTTGCAAAGTTCATGATAGTAGAATTCCTTCACATAAGTATCATTGTAAAGTTTGTTGAAGAATTGTGTTGCGTCGTCTGGGTTCAACCAGTTGTCTATGATGTCTTTCTTGCATAGGATCTCCATGTCGTTGGTGGTGTCAATGAGGTTATCCAGGAGTTTGGCATAAGAAGTGAGTCTTGGAGGGCAATTCGGATAACATTGCTCGAAGCTGATGAGATTGCGAATGATGGTTTCTGTCGTCTCTTGAATCAGCAAAGAAGGGATTTGAAGAACACCTTTGCTGAATTTTATATCCAAGATGCTTTTTGATTGGCGTTTCTTGAATTGAACTCCAGCCTCTTTTAGTCTAGTGGCAGAAGGAATTGGTTGCCATCCTAAGTTTTGGCTCTTACTTCCATCTTCAGATGGCAAAATCAAAGACAACCTTAAGAGATCAAGAATATGTTTAATCTCCTTATTGGAGAAAAGGTTTAGTTCTATGGAAGGTGCGTCTGATGAAAACATGTTGGCAAAGAATTCAATGGCAAGTTGTGTTAAGGACTTGGTTTCATCGGGGGCCCTGGTTAGGTTGAACAAGCACTCAAGCACCAACCATGGCAGCTGGTTTTCTAGCAGAATCAGATCGTGATATAGAAACTGCATCATGCAAGACATGGTGAATATGGGATCATCAGGATCTTGTTTTACCTCTTTAGCATCCTTGCGGAACAATTCAATGACAAAGCAACCATCAAGCACCAGAATTTTTACAAATTCTTCATCAGAAAATTCAACTGGCCCCCCATAACACTCCCGAGCCTCCTGTTTGATCTCTTCGACAGCTTCCTCGAGCTCTTTCAATCGTGACATTGGATTCGGAGAGCGGTGAATGAGGCTTTCAAGGTAGTTCAGTTTGATTTTCTGTGTGCCTTTCAAGTGTATTTTGCCATGGTGCCATGGACCGATGGAGATTGCATCAGGAACATAAGCCCGATGATTATGCCTATAGAGTATGATGGGAATTTTGAAGATGCAACACTTCCTAGAAATGATAAAATCATCGAACACCATTGTTTCATAAGATGATATCAACTGTTGGACATCAATGTGAATGTGTTCTTCTGCACCCCTTGTCATCGTTCTCCTCACTAGAAAATGAATTCGGAAGAAGAAAAAACAAAGAATTAATCATTTCCGCAAGCATGGTATTGCTGAGAAAGTTATTAGCCATGAATTTCCGCACATACCTGTTTGGCAGCTATTTCAAATGCAGCAAGAATCTGGGTTTCCACTTCTACTGTCAAATGCTTTACTTCCTTCAGCAGCCTGCAGTTGCTGTTAAGTTTACAAAACCATCAAAGGTTTGTATGCAGTGTTTGATGTTTGGAAAATGTTAAAGAAAATGGAAAGAAAGAGAAGAAGAGTTGACATAGTAAAAAGGACAAGAGAAAAATTCTACATGCAGTAAGATAAGACAAACCAAAATGGGAATCCATGCTGGAAAATTGGAACTGAGGTCTCCAGAGTCCTGAGTGTTAAATCTGTCTTAGAAAAGGTGTTTGATGTAATGTAATGGAAGTTGCTGTATTTCAGAACCAGTAAAAGCTGGAAAGCAAAAGTAAAGCAAATTCTGATGGGAAGTCTTCCTTTACTTCCAGCATGGGGATAGTGGAAAATATTCCTTTATTTCATGATCCTTTTCTTCCAGGATTGCCAATTCCAGTATTACTTGGAACCTCATTTTCCTCCTTCAACAGCATGATACATTCTAATAACTAAACTAAATATAGAATTGGATTCTTAAGATATATAAGAATTCATTTATCCAACCAAAGCAAAGAAGCAGATCATGAAGTACAAGCAAAGATGAATGTTAAACTGCTTTTTTGGGAAATGGAGTTAGCAATTTCCTGGCTTGTAGAGCTCCTGTTACAGATATGGAAGCTCAAGAGCAAACCCTGTTTCTCTGCTTCTCCCGACTACAGACTGACAGGTTTTGCTTCTTTGCCTGGAATTGGGGTGTGAGACTTTCTTCTCTTTTATAACAGGAAACTACTGTTTTCTTCGCTTATATATAGGATGGAGTTACATGGAGAGATAGTGTGATAACCACAATTTCATTTCCTCAGTAAGTAGACCAATGTGTTAGTGCAAATTATGAATATCAAGAAAATCACGGGAATTAAATAGATAATAGGTTTTGAATAGCTACAATATATACATATATTATATATAAATTAAAAACAAGAAATATATATATATATAAAGAAAAATAATAATAATAACTATAACAAGCAAATCTATTCTAGATATGAGTCAAATATATAACATGTATATATATGCAGCAAGAAAGAAAAGTATAAAATACAACTAGAAATATAAAGTACAAATATATTTAGAAATAGAGTATAAACATAATTATAAGGTACAAATATGTATATAAATATATTTATGAGGTATGAGTATAGATATATTTATATGTGTGTGTATAAAATGACTAAATTATAAATTAAAGAATGATATGTATTTATATAAATAACCAAAATATAAATATAATTACATAAAATAAATATTAAAAAAAAGATAAAAATAAAATAGAAACCGATTGGCTTCCAAGAAGCCAATCGGCTTCATCATTTCCCACTATTATGGGATCTCAAATTTGAAGAGAAACAGGGCAAGTAGGCAAGGAGGAAACGGAAAAGAGAGAGATGAGTCAAACCAGCGACCATCGAATGGAACGGTGAAGAGAGAGTGGAAGCCATTCTCAGTGAACTGGAGAGGAAGAGTGAGGGAGAGAAGAAAAAAAATGTAGATCAAGAAAAGAAAGAAATTGAAAAGAAAGGAACGAGAGAGGAGAGGAGAGAATGAGGTCGCGCTGCCAGATTCTACCGTCGTAGCTTCAGCTGTTGTCGGTGAAGGCATATCTAGAAGAGAGAGAGAAAGAGCAGTAAGCGGGAGAGAAATGAGAGAGCCGAATGAAAATGGGAGCAAGAAGGATCGAAGAAGCCGACGAACAGGGGCTGGCGAGAAGGGGCTGAGTGGCTCGGCAGAGTGGTGAAAGGAGAAAAAAAAAAGAAACAAAGAAAAGGACAAGAAGAAGAGAAGCCATTGCTAGGGGAAAACAAGACTTGAAAAGTCTTTAAAGGGTTGCCTTTAGGTCTGGTTTAGGTGCCGATTTCAAGGTTGGAAATTGGGTTCTTGGTGGCATGAGAACAGGGGACCGTAAGGTCTTGCTCGATGACTGAACGGGCGGCCTTTAAAGCTTGGCTTTGGGGCTGCTGTTCAAGGCAGAATCAGTAACCACTACCTCAGTAACGAGGGAGCCATTGAATGATTTTCTTGGTAGCTAAAGAAGCATTGTTCTTGGCTGAAGGAAGCCCTGCTCAGCTACTGTTGGAGAGGTGTGTAGCAGCAACTCTGTTACTGAAAGCTAGGATGAATTGAGAGTGACAGAGGAGCTAAGAGAGGTGGAAAACAGCGGTTGAACTAAGCAGGGAAGGTTGGACGTGGCCGGTTTTAGAACTGGTTACAAGGGGTTTTATAGGCTGACTTTATGAAATTGTGATGGTAGTATTTGGGTGACTTAAGCAGGCCACTTCGATGCTGACTTGAAGGCTGGAAGTGGCAAAAAAAAAAAAAAAGAGACATTTGGTTGGAACGAAAAACAGAAAAGAGGCAAAGCAGAAAGGGAAGGAAGGAAAAATGAGAGAAGAAAATGCTGATCGAATAGAGCTAAAGTGGGGCTAATCGGGTGGCTGTTTGAAGTAGGAAGATAGTGGCATTTTAAAAGGCTGATTTTTGGGGCGGTACAAGGTTGTGAAAACAGAGTCTGAGATGGAATAGGCAAGAAGCTACTATCTTGCCATAAAATCAGCTGGAACCGAGAGGTAAGGACTTAAGGACTTGTCTATGCCTTGGCTTAAAGTAAATATATATTGTAGCATTATGATGAAGCAAAGAATGATAAATACTTGTTGGGAATGTGCTATGCAGTTGCTATTGGTGGAGATGGCAGCAGCTACAAATTGAGACAGTGAAAAGTGGGCTTGGATTGGATGTGTTCCAAAGGTGAGGCTATTCTTTAGCTTAGGAATTCATCTAATTTTGAAGTAGATTATTACTAAGGTGTTGTATGAATATAAGGTTGCTAGAGACTCATTGGTAGGGATTGTTGTAGAGAGTTACAACAGCAAAATGAATTTAAGAAAAGCAAGGCTACATGGATGCTCGAATTTGAAGGATTATAAGATAAAAGACTTAATGCTTGAGTTGTGTTGTAATATATAGGTATGATAAGATTATATGGAAGTGTTTTGTGGTGTAGGATTATTGAAAAACATTAAGAAATGCTTGGAGAAGGTGCTCGGTCAACCATGATCCTACCTAGGGAAAATTGTCAAGGAAGTAAGGTGGCAAATTGGACAAGTAAGGAGTTGATAATTATGAAGTTTGACGCAATATTGATAAGAAAATTATTATCAAGTAGTGGTTGACCATATTGATATTACACATTATATATATAGATTGGGTAAATATATATTTTTAATAATATGACCTTGAGGAATTTTGAATATGTTTAATGAAATTATTTTGTTTAATGTATTAAATTTTCAAGGTTGTGAATATGTTATGTGGATGAATAGATATATATACTTATCATTGATTGAAGGAAATATTTTGGGTAACTGTGAATTGTGATGTGTGTTGGTGGCATAGGAAATCCAAGGAGGTGAAATAAAAACCAATAGGTTAAGGTGTGTAGGTGTGGTTTGCTAAATACCAAGCATTGGTATTATGGGTAAGAGAATATACGATAAATGCCTATTAGCCCTCTATGTTTTTGTATGAATAAATTGATATTATTTAATATTTATGGATTTAAATGCAATTTTGGTTAAATTTCAAAATATATTGTATTGAGCTTAAAGTGCAAAATGTTTGAGATTTGGATTTGTGTTGGAATTGGTGTATTAAATATATATTGTTTGATTGAGTTTTCTATAGGTATTTGGTTGTGGTTATGACACTAGGTAGTGTTCTACCTATATCGTTATAATGCTGAAATTTCGTTAGAAATTGTTTAAGCAAACTTTTTGGTATTAATTTAGATTTATAAATTGCTTTCAAAACCTCATGTATATTAAGCATTGTTACTTGTTATCGAGATAATGGTTTTTAAGATGATTTCGTACGATGAGATTTTCAAAACTATAAGTATTTAAAACGATTCATGCTTTCAATACTCAACTTATATTGTAAATGCTATTTTTACATGAGTTTTGACTCATGAGACATGTGATGCTGTGTAATGCCTGTGTGACACTTGAAAATGCTTGTGTGGCACTTGGAAATGCCTGTGTGGCATTGAGGTGCCTACCTATGTATACACATTTCAGATTCCTCCTGTTTGTTGATGGATATCTGTGTATGCATATGGATTGTGAAATATCCTGGATGCTTTGTGATCTTCCAGGTGCCTGACAACTAGTCGTGACATATACCTCAACTACTAGATGATCACCGGTGCTAGGATGATTCATGATCATGAATAGAGCCCTAGTATGGGACTGTGATCATTGCTAGCTACAGTGGATGCTTTTGCAGAGAGCTCATTGGTTATATTTCCAATGATCCCGGTTACATTGCCGAATCTCGTAAATTGATGCTAGCCTCATGATTACTTTTGAATATGTATCTTGGTTTTGTTGTGAAGAAGAATGAGTTTATCATTTTTATTTCTACTGTATCTTGACTTTGTAAATACATGGGCATTAATATGTTTGGAACTGATTGATATAAATGTTTTATATCTTATGAATAAAAGTACATTGACACTGCACTATTTTTGATAAATTGCTTTGAGACATGAGGTTTTTTTTGTGCATTTATTTACGCATAAACATGCATAGAGCATAGTAGGAGTCTAGCATCACTTAGCATATATTTTCTTACTGGGCTCTAGCTCACCCCCCCTCTTCCACATCACAGATTATTTTCAATAGGCTCGAGTGCAAGGGTGCTACATTAAGAGCTCTAATGGCGTGTTGCTAGGTTACTACTTTTGCGTTGAGGTATGATCTTTCATTATTTTTGTTTATATCCTAGACAATAAGATTCTTTTTGAATACACACTATACACGGATCAAGATGTAAGTACTAGGATTGTATTTGTGCCTTGTAATGAATAGTAACTTAATAGTATATCTTGATGAAAATGTGATATTCTGAATGGTTTCTTGAGATGAGTATTGTGTCACAGGTTAAATTATTATTGTGTTATAGTGTGTGGCTAGACAATAGGTATATATAAGAGGATAGAGTTTTTCAATTCTGATTTTGGTACACATCACGAGACAATTGAATGGGACCTTAAACAATTAGTCTTAAACAAATAAACGAGTATTAATCTACTTGTTAGGTATTAACTACATTGAGCAAGTGACGAACACAATAAAAAAAAAAAGTTAGTCCGAAAATCCAAGCTTCTGAAGATGTTATAGATAGAATACTTCAAGATTCATATGAGAAGGAAAAAGAAAAACCTTTTTGACAAACTTTCACAGCATATTTGCACAGTTCACAAATTAATTTCGAACCCAAAGATGTCTAGCTTAGAATGGTAGCTACTGTTAGACCCAATAATTCTAAACAAGGCGTGGAAATAACATAAATAAAAGATATGAATATGATATGAACTAAAATTTTGGTAAACATTGTATATGAATATGACAAAAGCTAAAAAAGATTTTGTGCTTGCATGTCAATACGAAATTTTTATGTTTTACACGAATATGATTTTACATGATATAAATGCGAATTCTCAAGTCTAGCTACTAGCAACCTCAATTGTGCACAGTTGGTTTGATGCTGATTGAAGTGTAAAATGCAGATTCCAATTTAATTTGAGTTGCAGACCTCATATGGCATTCAGCTTTTTCTGGCCAAAGTTTACTGAGGCAAAATTATCTTTAGTTTCAATACATAAAGGCTTTACGAAATTAGTTCAGTACATGATAGGCAAGCCTCTTAAGCCCCTTTGTAGCGGACTGGCGGTAACGAATTACTTCCATGTGTTCATAGAGAGATGGTTTCAGTTCCAAATTTTGTGGAGAGTGTTGGGACTTCTGAAATGAAAATGGTTTCCTCCCATGTTGTAATTCATCGATGGTGTGTTAATCAAGTTATGAGCTCATTTTCTTCTTGGATGAACAAGAACTTTTATTATTTAAAACAACTATATACCACAACTCTGACACTAGCAATCTTCAAACACAAACCACAATTATTACAAATCTATTGAAGATTAGCTTCGGAGCTGGCTGCTTTTGACATACTAACCATAGCATAAAGAGGTTCCAAATTCAAGTTCCCAAACCAGAATTAAACAGACCTGCAACAACAAGAAATGAAATCAAGCATCCTGATAAGAGACAGACAAGCTACATGTGCATCAGTCATTCAACATTTTCCGCTAAGATGTCAAACGGATTTGATTAACTTTCCAGAATAAGAATGAAAATCAACTTACCATCTATTATTTCATAATGTAACCACGTTTCATAACGTGTATAACCAGGTCTCCAATCTTGTCTACCCCAATGTACCGGTTTCCATTTTCATCCACATGGCTAAGGGATGCAAAAGTTTGCTTGCTTGGTCGCGATAAACCGAGGGTTTTGAAACCATTTTTAATTTCTTCGTTGCTGATGGAGGAATAGGCCCTACACCTTTAGACTTAATGGTGGTTTTGGGGCAGTTTTTATCCACATTAGGCTCGCAAATGAATCCTGACATGGTAGAAAACGGAGCTGCTAGGAAAGAAGAAACAAAGGCTTTGCAATTTGATGTTTTGGCAATTAAGCAGCAAGGGTTTATATAGGATACTCTTTCTACCAGAAAATACCTCGTACATGCGTAGCAACAGCATCTTTCGATTCTTGTAGTTTTCTTTCTGAAATAGAATCTTAAGCCGAAACGTATTTCACAACACGAAGAAAATCACATACAAAACAATATTTAAAGCAGTTCAATCTAAGTATTTATATACAAAAATATTCGCTATTAAGTACAGAGATAAGAAAGGGTAAAAAAATACCTAAAACAAACTTTAATATTAGGTTATATTCTGACTCTTTTCAATGTTTTTTATAATTGGAGATCAAAATAATAATTACATTTCGCTTGCCAGAAAATATGATTAAAACTTGCTCTATTATTTGATCACCAATTACTTGATCACTTTTGCATAATGCTTTATGATAGAAATATTTATCTCTTAAATAAATTTAATAATCAAATGATTCTTTAATCAGTAAAATTTTCTCGAAATCCAAACTGATTATCAATACAAAATGAATCAATATGTAACAATGGAAAAAACACTTTGGGTTCTTTCCAATGGAACATTTTTGTGGTTGAAAAAAATTAAAAGTGCTCAAGAGAAGCAATCATGTTTGCTTTTGAAATTTTAGACTTGCCACATGAACTAAGTCACGAAAGAACATCTAGAATTAGATTCTTGGTAATCCTTCGTGGCTAAGTTGGCTTGCGGAAATTTCGAAACAAGTTGGCTCACGAACAATGTTGGTAGAGGATTTCATCTTCTTGTCAAAAGCATTATACCATTAATTGTTGTGACATAACTTATTTATTTGTCTATGATGTATATGTTTGCGTCATTGCTGCTGCTGTGATATGCTGTCAGCAATTTACGAAGGAAACAAATACGAAAAAGAATTTCTGTACATGACTTATACCGGTGAAAATACATCTGATTCTGAAGCATTATTCTAATAGAAGTGAAACTGGACCAATGGTGTGTATAAGGCTTGGATAAGCAATGAAAATGTAAATTCCCAGCTTAATGGCTGCCAGGCATGTTAATACTTAATTCAATGCAGTATATATGTATTTATGGTTTGTTTAACCATGGAAGTTCAGATTGGTTCAGTTATTAAACATGAGTTTTGACAGATCTTTGATTTATTTTACTGTTAAAACTTCAATTTTATGGGATTGAGAACAACAAATAGAAATCATTGGGCCCATAAAGTTGTACAGTCTGCAGGTATACATTTGATTCTAATACAGGTTTACAGCTAAACGTTTGCAGTTTGGAACCAATAATCACACACACAAGACAAAGATTTACATAATTCGACAATTTGTTTACATCTACGATTGTACTAGGTTTTCCTTGTTAATTTTTTGAAACATTTTACAATAAGAATTAAAGATACGGTAACTTAAAATAACAAGGTTTTACTGAGCCTTTACATCTCTTTGATCCCCACACGTTGACCAACTAGTGAGATTGCTATATACTAGCTTTGAATAGGTGTCATATGCGTTGGGTCCTATCAGACTCCACAAACTTCAACAACAATATCTTAAAAAAAAAACCAAGAAAACACTGATGAAAAAACAGAATTAGAGCATACTAATCACAATCTGTCTGGCTTAATCAATCTTAGCAATTCAACATTTACAGGTAAAGGCAAAGTTCTTACACCCAAAAAAAAAAGACAAAGTTCTTAATCTAAATTTTGAGAATTTGGGGCTTTCACATTTATTAATTATTGAAAGTTCTAAATTCAAGTACACCAAACTGATATGTATAACAAGAAAAGAAATCAGTCCTTCCACATTCTGGGATTGATTCCCAATAGATATTTGTTTCCACTAAAGTATCTATCAAACTTAGCTTATCTCATATAACCAAATTCTATTGCATATTGAATAAGAGCTTCTAACTCCTCCTCACTTATGAATCCATCTCTATTTTCATATACATTATGAAGTGCTGCTGTGGAGACTCACATATAACCTGCAAGGTATTATTCATTTTTACTCAAGAGTCTTACGATTTTTTTTTTTACAAAAAAACGTCTCGCAAATATGGTTATATCTTTACATATATCAAACAATCCGCACGAAACCTTGATATGAGATTGGTAGGTTATGCACAGTTCAAAAGATTGGGACATGTGAACCAAGGTCATTGAAGACTTTCATAGGCTTTTCCAGGCAGAGATGGGGTTATATAGATTATAGAGGCTTTTTCTCTATGGTATTTTCTTTCTGCAAGTTCAAAAGCATATCTTGATTAGCTTATTCCCATGTAGGTTCTTCTGCAATTTTTGACTGGTCAATTTAAACTATAACTTGGACTTGCATCCAAATTTGACATTATTGATCCAAGAATCATATTTGCATTCAGAATTCACGGACAGCCAATTAGCTAGATTTAGGCTAGTGGTAATCTTCCACATATATATATTTGTTGAAACGACCCTTATGGCAAAATTATGAACTAAATTTTTTTTTCTTACTTACATTGTTGGGTTGTACATAATGTCTCAATTCTTGTTCTTAAACAAAATCTAAATTAACTAGATAATGCCCTTCAATATCTGGTCCCTAAATATTCTTGAGTAGACATGCATTCACAACTTAGCATAATATATTACTATCCAAGATGCATGCATTATCACAAAACATAGATATATAATTCTCTTAACTACATCCCCATATTCCAAAAGTACTAGTATTGCAAGTCTGAATATAAACCAAATAACTGTACATAATTTACCTCCAAAGTGGTACCAAAAACTTCGAAGGACGAGCTAGCTCCTCGTGTATATACTCCTACTGCAAGTAATCTGGAAGGTGGAGAAGGGGGGAGCTTTTTGGAAAGCCCAATAAGAAATATATATAGAAAACTGATACCAAATTTCTATATGCAATTTTCCAAAGTATTTACTAAAGCTCAAATATCATATTTCATACTAATCGAAAAATCAAATCATGCATATGTAATGCATCAGAAAACATTTCATTTAAATCTGCAACATAAACATCTATATTCTGAATGTCATTCAAGTTACGCGTGCTTATCATATTCCGTTACAACACGGATTGTCAAATCAAATTCTCATTAGTTTCAAAATCTAAAATCATATGTTCGGAAATCATATACAAAGATAAGCACCGAAGAAAATCACATACATACTAAGCTTGAGACATTTGACGACAAATAAATTATCATGCAGTTCAGATATTCCCGTGAGGGAAAGTGCAATTCAGAAAGACTTATGGCCATAGTCCAAGGGGGGTTCGCAGTGAGCACTGATCATGAGTCAACTGGGCCCGCTGTGGACTGGATCAAGGTCACACAGTGTCAAAAAATAAATATCTATTGTGGACTGGATCAAGGTCACACAATAGCCAGAAAGTACTGCAATGACTTATCTAGTCATGTCTCAAAACATTTTATACATATCTTTTTTAGAATCCGAAATAGTATTTTTAAGCTTTAAAAAAGTTCATAACAAAAGTCATATATCTTTCTTTCAAAACATATAATGATACATACTCATGATTTCTTCAACACAATAATATAGGTTGATAAATTTCTTGAGATAAACATCTCGGCTGAAATTCTTATAAATAAATCAAGGTCATAAAATATAGCCGTTTTCAAAATAAATATGCCGGATAAATGGTCATTTTCAAATGATTACTTAAATCAAGCTTAAATCATAAACCATTATTTTGATAAAAATTCCGGCAGCATAACGACTTATATTTTCTTAAAACCTCTTACAAGAAAATACAGTTTATATATAACCACAATGCAGTTGATTTTAAATTGATTTCAGTATCCCTACGCTCCTATATATATCCCTTACCTAAAGGTGTAGCACAAGTATCACTATGGCACTCTTGTTCTTCTTGATTGCCTCTTTTCCTTAGTTCTTAATTTAGTTAGTTAGTGTCCCCCACCTTGTATCTTCTCCTCCTACATTAAAGCATAAAATGAATAACATTTATATCATTAATTTATCTTAAATAAGTTTACATTTTCTTTTGAGTCACTTAAGGAAGTATATATTTCTCAAAATTTCCCTTAAGTGCTTTACCTTACAAAATCTCCCTTTGGTTGTCAAATGCTTCTTCACTTACATGATGGTTCTCTTCTCATTCAACCTACATCAACAATAATGTTTCATCACCATATTCTTACCCTATCAATATCCTTTAAATATTCGTAAGAAAAATCAAGTTCTTACCTTTAGCTACTAGTTAAAACTGATGGCCTATAATGCAGCTCAATCTTTTCGGTTTTTGAGGGCTTCAATCATCTTTGCAAAATACAGCCACAATTCCTCTTGTTCAAACCATAGTTTGTCCTCTCCTTTTTTTGTTCAATTCTCGCACACTAAAGTAGCCTAATACAAGAGGAATAAATGTAAAATCCGAGTTTTATTATATTGTATGTCATATGTGTACATTATTGATAGTGGAAATAAATTCTTTTAGTGAAATTAAAGAATAACCGAATGTGAATTTCCACTTTTCAATTTAAGTGATGATTTATAGTATAGTGTATAAAGAAAGAAAAACAAATATTAAAGAGCAACAAGAAATTGTTGGAATTTAATTTGGATAAAAGGTATGAAAGCATTAAATGAAGGTATGAAAGAGATTAATGGCTAGAGGACAAAATGAAGAAAAGAATGTGAAGATAGCCAATCAACATTGGCTGGAAGTGAGTTGGCGTGGAGAAGAGAAGAAAAGAAAAGAGAAAAGTCAAGGAAAAGGGCTAATAGGGAATTCTCGCCACTTGCTTCTCTTGACAATGGGACAAAGCAATAAATGGAAGAGAGAATAGTAAAAAAAAAGGGATTTCAGTAAAGACTTTACACTGTTCCTTTTGCTGCAGTTTCTTTGGTTTTTAATGCATGAAATGATGAAAGAAACGTGATAAGGAAACAGGTGGTAGTTTCTAATAGGATCAACATCGTTATATAAGAAGGAATACGTGAGGGAAGATGATTTAGCCAACTTCATCTTCTTAAATAACCTTCTCGCCCATTTTGTTTCTCTGCAAGTCCATCTTTCATTCCTCCATTTTCCTCATAAACGAGCCATGCAATTTCATCTTTTAGCTAGCCAAACCCTTCCGCAGTGTTGGAAAGCCAAGGAAAAAGAGAAGTAAAGCTAAGGAGGCAAGAAAACATTCTGTTTTGGAAGAACAACTGGGTTAAGGTGAGTTCCATAATTTCTATGGTTCTCTTGATATTCAATATTGGGTTTCAATGTTTTATAACGTAATAAATATAGACATAACCTTGTTTTAGCTAAATCATGCTAGAATATATAAAACTAGAACAAGGTGTAGTCTGAATCGAGAATAGATAATGAAAATACTGGAAATAATGATAATGGGTGAGCTCAGTTAGTATGGGCAAGCTAAAATCTGGAATGTGGTAGTAAGGGCGAGGACCAATGATCGCCAATGAAGCGAGTAGGTAATAGAGAACTCACCAAAGTGTTGTTCAAAGGGGGCAAGGTCGCCCAACACTAGTTTAACCCATGGGAGCCCATCTCTTAGTAGAAAGCCGTATTCGAACTCACATGTATAAGGCATTGGGCGAGTAAAATTGGGCAAACTCTTACATCTAAGAAAATGTAAGTCTGGCGAGCCGAATGTTGGGCGAGCTCCCAAATAGATGAATAGAGAGTAATTCTGGGTGAGTTCAGTTGGGCGAGCTATTATCTCGCCAAAGTGATTGAAAATAGTTTTAGGAAAATTGTTAGAAAAGAAAATATTAATAGTTTCATAAATTATTTGCAGCCGGGAATTGGGAATTGCTATTGGCGAGCAGGAAGCAAGGCGAAGCAAGACTTCGTGAGATCAGGTAAGGGAGTTATGTGTTAAAAGAATGCATGTCTTGTGGAGTTAAATTTACGAAAGTACTGAGAAATGGTTTTGGTTTATGACATGCATATTATTTTGATAAATTGCCTTGTTGTTGGGCTAATTGGTAAGGGCGGGCGAGTTGACCTTTCGTTATGTTTTGGGCGAAAAGTCCCTCTTGTGATTTTTTGAACTAGTGACCTTGTTTTAAA
Source organism: Heritiera littoralis (assembly GCA_031772115.1). Taxonomy (NCBI): domain Eukaryota; kingdom Viridiplantae; phylum Streptophyta; class Magnoliopsida; order Malvales; family Malvaceae; genus Heritiera; species Heritiera littoralis. The sequence continues at coordinate 1,192,011 of JAPDPK010000089.1, forward strand.
TAGAAAATCCGGGCGAGCCATTGTGGGCGGACCCTTTTTAATGTTGTTTTGGGGCGGGCGACCCAGGTTTTATGAAATGGGCGAGTTGACCATGGGCAATGCCAGATGGGCGAACTGACATGGGCAAGCCATTGAGGGCGAGCCAGTTTTACTTGTTTTTAATATCAAAGGTTGGCGGGCGAACACAAGTTCACCGCACTGGAAGAGTTAACCATGGGCGAGCCAGACTGGGCGAGCTGACCATGGGCGAACAAATTTCAATTTACATTTTCTATGAAAATAAGAATAATACCTTTTTGGAATTATTATTTATTTAAATGATTTAAGTTCATAAATTTGTATCCTTAAAGGTATTTTGAGTTATAAATATGATTTTGAGACTTAGGCCCCTAGTTTTCATGCATTCTCATGAGTTATGAGGCTGATGGACCCGCCAAGTCATCAGCGGTCTCGAGGTCACTTGGCAAGTGAACCCCGAGGACCACCTAGAGATTGTAGCCATAGATCTACTGTATCCCTGTTGGGATAATTATTCCGTTCTCGCAAGGGGGAGGGGGAACGATGATAGCATGATTTATTTATAGGGTGATGCCTAGTCTCGACTTGATGATTTCTGAGAGGATTTGTTGACTCCTTTTCATTGTTTATTATATGATATGGTAACTGTTTAGCAAATGATTTGACTATCTCAAATTGTATTACAATATCCATTGTTTTTCCCTAATGGGTTTATTGTTGGGAGAAATAAATTAAATAAAGAATATGGTTTTACTGGTATAATGCAAAATACTTCCTTACTGAGCACGTTATCGCTCACCCCTTATTTTTCACTCCACAATTGTTGATCTTGGGTTAAAAGAATTACCTTCCAGAGATTATCGACTGCTAGCAGAGATTCGATATCGAAGGTATATTATTCATTTTATATATTCAGAAAAATTGTACAGTGCTACTTTAAATAGAAGGGAATGTATGTGCATCTTAGTACAAGTAATAAGAGTTCTAATTTAAATTGTTAATAGTGTTAAGCATCACAGACAGCCTAACCGATAAGTAAGTGGAGTTTATAAGTAAATATTATGTTATATAGTAGATTTGAGATGTTACAATAAACTTGTTATAGTTCAACCCTAGTCTACCATCATCTATTTCCTTAAATAAATCTCTTAATTTAATTTACAAATTTCTAACATTACCTTTTTGGTCAGACCAGCCTTGGTCTTGGCTAATTCCCACGTGGATAGGAAACTCCCAACAGAAAATATTCCACGTTTTTGCAGGTCCCTTTGTAAACCCAAAACAGCCTTTGTTTATGTGTCAATTAATAGCTATTGTAAACTTGAATTTTGCCCCTTCTTACTGCTCTTCCACGTGAATAAAAATTTCTAAAGCAGCCAATACCCACATTTTTCAACTCCTTTTCCCTTTGCTTTGTTGAACTCTCTTGTTTCCTTTCCCTTCCTGCACTCTCGGTTCCCTCTCCTCCTATTGTATTAATAATTCAGCCCTTGTTTTGCTCTCTTTTCTCCCCCTTGATCAGCCCCATTCTACTGAAATCTAGAAGCCATTTTCCTTCTTGTATTTTCTCCCCTGACCGATAGCCAATCTAGTAACCACCAAATGTAACCAATGTGCTTCTTTTTTTTTCTTTCTTTCTGCCACTAACCAACCATCTTTTCTGCACCTCGTTTCAGTGGTTCGACCAGCCCTCCATTTCTTCTTTAAGCTTCGATTTTCACACTTGCACCATTTCCTTCCATGATGCTCTGTTTTCAACTCTTGCTTGACAGCCAACACTTCACTTTTTCTTCTGTTTGTGGCTCCCGAAACAAAGATTCATTCTTTTCTTGGCTGTCGATGCAAGATGGGGGTGTAATGGCAACTAGATCGTGAGGTGTAGTCTTCAGTTCCAGCAGAAAAAGAAGAGAACAGCAGTAAAATGAATGTCACGATGATGATGATGATAATCGGTGGTGAATGGAGTTGCAATGGCCGGATGGAAAGTAGTAAACGTTAGTGGGATCGGTTTTTGTAAGGCTTCTTCAAGAAGCCATTCCTTTATAATATATTTTATTCCCACTATAATATTATTATATATTTGTTCATTTACTATTACTCTATTTTAATTATTTAGCACAAATATAATTATAACGAATTAATTTATTTCATATATATAAATTTGTCTTCTAGCTACATTATTTAACCTATCAAAATAGAAAAATTACAACTATTACATTTGTAATCAGAGATTTATTATTGTAAATCATTTCTGTTAGCACTCGCAGGTTATGAGCACATTTTCTTCTTGGATGAACAAGAGTTATAATTATTTAAAACTATTGAATACCACAACACTGATACAAGCAATCTTCAAACAGTAACGCTAAGAATGCTCAAACAAAAACCCCAATTATTACAAATCTATTGAATATTAACTTTGGATCTGGCTGCTTTTGACATATTAACCTTGGCAAAAGCAGGTTCCAAATTCAAGTTCCTAAACCAGGCATAACCAGACCTGCAGCTGCCAGTAACAAAGCAACAATAAGAACTGAAATCAAGCATCCTGGGAAAGAGACACACAAGCTATATGTGCATCAGTCATTCGACCTTTTTCGCTAGGGTGTCAAAGAGATTTGATTAATTTTCCAGAGTATGAATGGAAATTAACTTACCAATCTATAATTTGGTAGTGTAACCTCGTTCCATAACATATTTAACCAGCTCTCCAATCTTGTCTCCGCCAATGTACCTGTTTCCATTTTCATCCACTTGGCTAAGGGATGCAAAAGTTTTCTTGCCTGGTGGAGATAAACCGAGGCTTTTGAAACCATTTTTAACTTCTTCCTTGCTGAGGCGACCATCTCCATCAGAATCGAAGCCCCTGAATATACTTGGCCATTCAGTGGGGGGAATAGGCCCTATACCCTTAGACCTAGGAGAAGTTTTGAGGCAGTTTTTATCCACATTCTTGCGAATGGATACTGTCATAAGGAAAACGGAGGTGCTAGGAAAGAAGAAACTAAAGGCCTTGCAGTTTGGTGTTTGGGCGATTAGGCAGCAAGGGTTTATATAGGATACCCTACCAAGAAATTTCCTCGTGCATGAGACGCAACATCGTATTTTCGAGTCTTGTAACTTTTTAAGAAGAAAGGTACCATATTCCTCGTGCATTGTGGTCGTGGGTTCGATTCACAAGTACGATGTCAATTGTTAATGTCACCAAAAGCAAATGGAAGGTCTTCCTTGGAGCTCAAGTCTGTAAGACCCGAATTTTATTATACTATATAACATATTTGTACATGATTGATAGTGAAAATAAATTCTTTTAGTAAAATTAAAGAAAACATTAAATGTGAATTTTCACTTCTCATTTTAAGTTATGATGTATAGTATGGTGTATAAAAAAAAGAATAGATGAGATTTAATTTTTGATAAAAAGGTTAAAATAATATCTATGGTATGAAAGCATTAAATAAAGGTGTGAAAGGGATTAATGGCTATAGGACAAACGAAGAAAAGAATGAGAAGAAAACCAATAATCATTGGTTGGAAGTGGCGAGGACTGGAGAGGAAGGAGAAAAGAAGAGAGAAAAGTCAAGGAAAGGGGCTATAGTGGACTTCACTTTGCTTCTCCTGACAAATTGGGCGAGGCAATAAATAGCAAAGTGAAGTTAGTCAAAAACGGATTGCCGTAAGGACTTTACCATCGTTCTTTTTTGCTGCAGTTTTTCTTCGGTTTTAATGCATGAAAGACGTGAAATGATGAAAGAAAACAGGATATGGAACAGATGGTAAATTCTGAGTGGATTAGAATGGTTATATAAGAAGGAATACACGAGGAAAACTGAGTTAGCAAACTTTATCTTCTTAAACAACCTTCTCAGCCATTCTGTTTCATTGCAAGTTCATCTTTCGTTCCTCCGTTTTTCTCATATATGAGCCATGAAACTTCATCTTTTAGTTAGCCAAACCTCTTCTGCAGTGCTGAAGAGCTAAGGAACAAGAGAAGTAAAGCTAAGTGAGGCAGAAAAGCACTCTGTTCTGGAAGTGCAACTCCGTTAAGGTGAGTTCCATATTTCTATGGTTCTCTTTGATATTCCCGTAATTGCCTTAATTGATTCAGGTTCTACCCATTCATTCTTATCGCCCACATATGCTAATAGGACCCCAGTAGAGCCGGAGTTGTGAGAGGTATCCAGAGCTCTTCCAGTGACAGGTCCAAGTTAAATTTGGAGGACCAAATTTCTTAAGGTGGGGAGAAATGTAAGACCCGAATTTTATTATAGGATATAACATATTTGTACATGATTGGTAGTGGAAATAAATTCTTTTAGTAAAATTAAAGAAAACATTGAATGTGAATTTCCACTTCTCATTTTAAGTTATGATGTATAGTATGGTGTATAAAAAGAAGAATAGATGGGATTCAATTTTTGATAAAAAGGTTAAAATAATATCTATGGTATGAAAGCATTAAATAAAGGTGTGAAAGAGATTAATGGCTATAAGACAAACGAAGAAAAGAATGAGATGAAAACCAATAATCATTGGCTGGAAGTGGCGAGGACTGGAGAGGAAGGAGAAAAGAAGAGAGAAAAGTCAAGGAAAGGGGCTATAGTGGACTTCACGCCACTTTGCTTCTCCTAACAAATTGGGCGAGGCAATAAATAGCAAAGTGAAGTTAGTCAAAAACGGATTGCCGTAAGGACTTTACCACCATTCCTTTTTGCTGCAGTTTTTCTTCGGTTTTAATGCATGAAAGACGTGAAATGATGAAAGAAAACAGGATTGGAACAGATGGTAAATTCTGAGTGGATTAGAATGGTTATATAAGAAGGAATACACGAGGAAAACTGAGTTAGCAAACTTTATCTTCTTAAACAACCTTCTTGGCCATTCTGTTTCACTGCAAATTCATCTTTTGTTCCTCCGTTTTTCTCATATATGAGCCATGAAACTTCATCTTTTAGTTAGCCAAACCTCTTCTGCATGTTGAAGAGCTAAGGAACAAGAGAAGTAAAGCTAAGTGAGGCAGAAAAGCACTCTGTTCTGGAAGTGCAACTCAGTTAAGGTGAGTTTCATATTTCTATGGTTCTCTTGATATTTAATGCTAGATTTCTATGTTTTACAACGTAATAAACATAGATACAGCCTGGTTTTAGTTAAATATTGTTGGAATATATAAGAAACTAGATGAAAAATAATCAAGAATGAATAAGGAAACACGAGGGGTGAACGGCAAACGGCGAACAGAATTACTTAACTGCTTGCCAAATAGTTGAGTACTCGCCCAAAGTTGAGGCAAGCTCAAGAGATGTATGAGTCGGCGACATACGTGTTCGCCAACTCTTTGGATAATTAAAACAATTCCCGAATAGGCGAGGGCGAATGGCGAGGGCTATGATCGCCCAAAATGTATGAAATTGATGATCGCAAAAAGGGCAAGAATGGCGACTATTGTGATCGCCCCTGTAGAATGTTAGTGATCGCCAATGAGGCGAGTAGGAAATAAAAAGGTCGACAAGTGTTAATTCAATTCATGGGCGAGCCCATCTCTGAATAAAAGCCCTGAATGGCAAACTGAAATTCATGAACATGGCGAGATGAATTGTCGGGCGAGCTCTCAAGTTGGGCGAACTCCCATGAATAAGCCAATAGGAATGGCGAGCTCTGTTGGGCGAATGGCGAGCTGTATAGTAGTCACAGAATCTCGCCAAAGTGTTAGAAATATTAATAGTTTTAGAAAATATTCGAAAAGAAAATATTAATGGTATTAATATTTTATTTTGCAGCCGGAAAGTGAGAATTGATAAGGCAGGTGGGAAGCAAGGCTTCATCGGACGAGGTAAGTGAGATGTGTGTGAAGTGAATGCATGTCCTGTGGATTTAAATGTTATATAAATACTGAGAAAATATTTTGGTTTATGACATGCATTATTTGATAAATTGTTTTGACATTGGGCAAGCTATAAAGCGACCCCTACGTTGATTTGGGCGAACTAGTAAAAGGCTGGCGAACCAAAGTTGGGCGAACCCTTTTATGATTATTTTGGGGCGAGCGACCCCTGTTCTAATAAAATCCGGGCAAGCCAAGTTGGGCGAACCATTTTATGTTGTTTTGGCGGGCGATCCCTATTTTAATAAAATTCCGGGCGAGCCAAAGGAAAATGACCCATGTTTTATAAAATTGGGCGAGTTGACCAAGTAATACCCCATTGGCGAGTTGACCATGGCAGAGCTGCATTTGGGCGAGTTGACCATGGGCAATGCCATAGTGGGCGAGCAGACCATGGCGAGCCGTCATGAGCGAGCTGGTTTCACTTGGTTTTAAATGATATGATTGGCGGGCGAACCACCAGTTCACCTCAACGGGCGAACTGATTTTGGGCGAGCTTACCCTGGCGAGCCAAGTTAACCCATATTTTTCATACGTAAATTGCTGAAAATGGGCTATTTTTAATATATTTGTAAACAGAAATATGAAACTTTTTGGAAAACAAATAATTTTTGAGAAAATGATAGAAATTATGAAATAATTCCATAAAGGTTTTTCATGAGATATAAAAGTGATTTTTGAGACTTTAGGCCCTGAGTTCATGCATTATTATTCATGTAGTTGTGTGACCCACCTGGGGCGATGGCTCGGGTCGATGGACCAACGTGTGCACCTCAGGGCGTCACAGGGCTGATGGACCCGCCAAGTCATCAGTGGTCTCAAGGTCACTTGGCAAGTGGACCCGAGGACCACCTATAGATTATGGCCTGTAAGACCCGAATTTTATTATATTATATACCATATTTGTACATGATTGATAGTGGAAATAAATTGTTTTAGTAAAAAAAAAATTATTTTTAGAAAACAATTGAATATGAATTTCCACTTTTCATTTTGAGTTATGATTTATAATATGGTGTATAAAAGGAAGAAAAACAAATATCAAATTGTAACAAGAAATATATGGGATTTAATTTTGGTAAAAAGATTGAAGATAGTGGTATGAAAGCATTAAATGAAGTAAGGACAAATGTGAAGAATTAAAGTTGAAACCGAAATGGAAAGTATAAGAAGGGATTAATGGCTAGAGGACAAAACGAAGAAAAGAATGAGAAGATAGCCAATAAACGTTGGCTGGAAGTGAATTGGCATGGAGAAGAGAAAAAAAGAAAAGAGAAAAGTCAAGGAAAGGGGCTGTAGTGGACTTCTCGCCACTTTGCCTCTCCTGACAAAATTGGGCTAGGCAATAAATGGCAAGGTAAAAATTAGTCAAGAACGGATTTCAATAAGGACTTTACCACTGTTCCTTTTTGCTGCAGTATTCTTTGGTTTTAATGCAGGAAATGATGAAAGAAAACGGGATAAGAACAGGTGTAGGTTCTAAGTGGATGTGAATGAGTATATAAGAAGGAATACATGAGGAAAGCTGATTTAGCAAACTTCATCTTCCTCAAAATTATTCTCACCCATTCTATTTGCATTTCAAGTTCACAATTAGTTCTTCCATTACTCCTGTATATGAGCCATGAAACTTCATCTGGTAGTAGCCAAACTTTTACTCCATAGTTGAAGAGTTGAGGAATAAGCAAAGTTAAGCTAAGTGAGGCAAGAAAACATTCTGTTTTTGGAAGAGCAACTGGGTTAAGGTGAGTTTCATATTTTTCATGGTTCTCTTGATATTCCATACTAGATTTCTATGTTTTATAACGTGATAAACATAGATATAGCCTGGTTTTAGTTAAATATTGTTGGAATATATAAGAAATTAGATGGAAAATAATCAAGAATGATTAAAAAAGAAACAATGGCGAACGGGCTTATCCAACGGCTTGTCAAACAGGCGAGCAAGAAGTACTCGCCCAAAAGTTGAGGCGAGCTCGAGAGTTGCATGAGTTGGCAACATACGTGTTCGCCAAACTCTTTGGATAATCAGAATGACAGTTGGAGTAGGCAAGGACCAATAATTGCCCAAAAGGCGAGAATGGCGAACTCATAAATACAAGAAGGGCGAGTAGAATTTAGGGCTAGCTCCCATGTTGGGTGAGCTCCAACGGATAAACTACTAGGAATGGCGAGTTGAAATAATGGGCGAACTCCCATATTTAAAGCCAATATATGATGGCGAATTGAACTGTGGGCGAGCTCCCAAAATAAGCCAATAATTGAATGGCGAGTAGGATTGGGCGAGTAGGATTGGGCGAGCTTTCATGTGTAAGCCCATTGACAACTGGCGAGCTCTGTTGGGCGAATGGCGAGCTGTAGATCTGTCTCAAATCTCGCCTAAGTGTTGCAAATAGTTGAAAGGAAAAATAGTAATCATTTTAGGAAATAACTCAAAAAGAAAATATTAATGGTATTACTATTTACTTTGCAGCTGAGAAGTGAGAGTTGATAAAGGCGAGCGGGAAGCTAAGCTTTGAAGAGACCAGGTAAGGGAGATGTGTGTGAAAAAGAATGCATGTCCTGTGGAGTTAAATTTATGAAATTACTGAGAAACTATTTTGGTTTATGACATGCATTGCTTTGATAAATTGCTTTGATTTTGGGCGGGCTACAAAGCCGGCCCTATGATATTTGGGTGAACTGGTATTGGCGGGCGAGCCAAACCAGCTATGTTGTTTTATACGGGCGAGCCCTTCTATGAAAGTTGGGTGAGTGACCTTGTTCTAAATAGAATCCAGGCAAGCCACAGATGGGCGAACCATTTTGTAAATGCATTAGGGCGGGCGATCTCTTTTGTTGAGAAAATGATGGGCGAGCTCATGAGGGCGAGCCAGTTTTACTTAATGTTTTAAAAGTAAGAGTGGCGGGCGAATACTTGTTCACTCCATTCCAATTGACCATGGGCGAGCTGGACTAGGCGAACTTACCATGGCGAACAGGTTTCTGTTTACATTTTTTCAATGATAAATTAGCTGTTTTTAATATTTTTGAAAACAGAAAATATAAATTCTCTCGGACGAGTTGATCATGGAAATGCCATAGTTGGGCGAATTGACCATGGGAATTGCCATAACGGGCGAACTAGTCATCTGGTGAGCCGTTATGAGTGAGCCAGTGTTTTGTTTTAAAAAGGGTGGCGGGCAAACACAAGTTCACCGCACTAGGTGAGTTGGCAAGGGCGAACCGTACTTGGCGAACTGATCATGGGCGAATTGATTTATGAGTATTTTCTCAACGAAAATGAATTATTTTAATATTTTGAAAATAGAAATATGAAACCTTTTTGGGACGAGTTGAACATTGGGCGAGTTGACCAATGGCGTGTTGACTGTTGGCGAGCTGACTATTGGCGAACTAGCCATGGGCGAGCCAGCGTAACCCGTGCCTTTCTCACACGGAAAATGTTGAGATTGCGGGCTGTTATACTATTTTATAAAACCTTTTGGAAATCAAATTATTTTAAAGGTTTTCATGAGTTATAAAGGTGATTTTGAGACTTTAGGCCCTGAGTTCATGCTTTATTATTCGTGTAATTGCGTGACCCACCTGGGGCGGTGGCTCGGGTCGATGGACCTACGGGCACACCTCAGGACGTCACAAGGCTGATAGACCCGCCAAGTCATCAGCGGTCTCGAGGTCACTTGGCAAGTGGACCGAGGACCATCTATAGATTATGGCCATAGATCTAGTTGAGATAGTCGTGAGGGGCGATGGCCTACGGGTGCACCCCAAAAGCGGATGACTTGTGTTCCTGAGGGAACAATGAGAGCATGATGTGTTTGCTGCCTAGTCTCAACTTATTGACTTCTGTTTACTGAAAAGATCTATGGGATCCTGTTTAATATTAAATGGGTTTGAGTGATTGAATAAATAAGATGTTTTGGGAATATAATCTTTATGTTTATAAAGTAACATGCGCCTTCCTTACTGAGCACGTTATCGCTCACTCCCTATTTTTCACTCCACAGATTATTGAACTTGGGCTAAGCAAATTACTCTCCAGAGATCTGATATCGAAGGTATGTTGTATTCTTTTATATATTCAGTAAAATGGTACAGTACTATTTCAAATAGAAGGGAATGTATATACATAGGAAGGAAATAATTTAATAATTCATACTTCCATATTAGTATAAGGAATTGAGAGTACTAAGTCTTATAAAAGAGATAGGAGTTGATAAGCATCACAAACAGCCAAACCGGTAAGTGAGTGTAATTAGAAAGTGAATATTATGTATTTTGTGGATTTGGGATGTTACATGGCCATAGATCTAGCTGAGATAGCCGTGAGGGGTGATGACCTACGGGTGCACCCCAAAAGCGGACGACTTGTGTTCTTGGGGGAATAATGAGAGCATGATTTATATGTTGCCTAGTCTCAACTTACTGATTTCTATTTAATGAAAGGATCTATTGAATCCTGTTTAATGATAACTATATCCATTGTTTTCCTAATGGTTTTGATTGTTAGGACAAATAAGACGTTTGGAGGATATAGTTTATGGTTTTATAAAGCAGTATATACTTTCCTTACTGAGCACGTTGTCGCTCACTCCTTATTTTTCCACTCCACAGATTATTGATTTGGACTAAGAGAATTACTTTCCAGAGATTTGATATCGAAGGTAAGTTGTATTTCTTTTATATATCCAACAAAATTGTGCAGTACTACTTTATATAGAAGGGAATGTATATACATTTTAGGGAAAGAATTTAATAATTCATATTTTCATATTAGTACGAGGAATAAAAGTATTAATTCTTATTAAAGTGTTAGGAGTTGTTAAGCATCACAGACAGCCCAACCGTTAAGTAAGTGTGATTTGTAAGTGAATATCATGTTATACTATGGATTTGGGATGTTACAAAGTCAAGTACGAGTTGCAAGTAAAAACTACAACCAAAGGACGTCGAAGTTTGATTTTTGTGAAGCGTGTTTAAATGTTTAAGTTAGAATATGATTAAGTAGAAAATTAAAAAAGTAAAAATCGTAGCCAAGGTTTAAGAGAGAGCCAAAAGATTTAGGTGAGAATTTTGAATATTTAAAATATTGGAGGATGAGGTGTCAATTAGATTTTTTCTTCGCCGTTTGACCCTATTTAAAGTATTTTATTATTTTAGATCTCATGTCTCGATATTAAACATTCCTCACGATAACATTCAAATGCTCGGTGGTAAACATTAGGTGTCCTCATTTTATTGATTTTGTTATGCTGGTGGTTTTTCTAAGACTACCTATTTTTAGGTGTCTCTTGGTTGCCAATTAAATTATTGGACTTTGGACAATGACGAATTAGGCTACGAGCCCTATAAATTGTCTCTTAATGTGACTAGATTTAATTACATATATCAACCAACGAAAAAAATATTTACTTTTAAGTAGACCTGGCAATCTTAGACACGACACGAATACATGACACGAATAAATGACACGAGGTGACACGAGATGACACGTGGTTAAAATTAAGTAAAATTAATATATGAATGTGATAAAAGCTAAAAATAACATTTTGAGTTTTCCATGTCGACACGAATACACGACACGAACACGGTTTTACATTACACGAAAATGAATTTTTGACATGAATTTCCAGGTCTACTTTTAAGTGTAGACATAAAACAGAATATGAGAAATAACAAAAAGTACAAAACACAATTTAAAGATGTATTTAAACTTTTTCTAACATCTCTAGATCAAAATAGCAGTTACATCACTCATATCTCAAGGCACATTCTGAAAGCCAAGACCTACTTTATATTTATAAAGCCAAATTATTTGATCACCAAGAATTTATATTTTTATTCAAACTTTAAATGAGAATATTAATCACTTAAATAAACTTAAGAAAGTAAATTTTAACAAATAGAAATATTTCACCAAAACCCATATGGACTTCCATTAAAATTTGAGTCAATACCTATCAAATTTTTACTTTGACTCAAATTCTACCAAGAAATCATATATTACATGTCTTCAAACTCACGAACAATTTACAACAACAAATTTCCTAAATCGAAACATTACCTATGCATCATGCTTCATGGTCGTAATATTTATCTCTTAAATAAAGTTAATAATTAAGTTTTTCTTTAACCAATAAACTTGAATCCAAATTGATTTCGTATAAAATTGGAGTCAATATTTAACACTAAAAAAAGGCATGTATTTGAGTTCTTGCGTGGAGAACACTGAAAGTTTTGAAAAAGCTCAACATTATTCATCAAGACAAGGAATCATGTTTGCTTTTGAAATTTTAGACTGCAATGACACATGAACTCAAGTCGTGTAAGAAAAATTAGAATTAGATTCTTGGTATCCATCTTGGCTAAGTTAGCTTATGGAAATTACGAAACAAGTTGGCTCATGAACAATAGGTGGAGGATTTCATCTTTTTTTCAAAGGCATTATACCTTTAATTGTTGTGACATAAGTTATTTATGAAGTGTATGTTTTCGTCATTGCTGCAACTGCTATGATATGTTGTCAGCAATTTAGGAAGAAAACAGATTTAAAGATGGATTTCGGTACAGCACTTCCACTGGTGAAAACACATCTGATTCTGAAGCATTATTCTTATGGAAGTGAGGCTGGACTAATGGTGTGTATAAGGCTTGGATAAGCAATGAAAATGTAAATTCCCAACTTAACTTCTGTCTTCTCTAATTGCTGCCGTGCATGTTTATTCAATGCAGTATATATGTATTTATGGTTTGTTTAATCATGGAAGTGCACATTTGTTCCCTCCCTGGTGCTTAAGGCTCCAAATTCTGCTTCAGTTCTTAAACATGTGATTCTGACAGATCTTTGATTTACGTTACTGTTAAAACTTCAATTTTCTGGGATTGAGAACAAATAGAAATCATTTGGCCCATGAAGTGTAACGCCCTCGAAAGCCAGATTTTTGGGCTAACTATTTCCTTCACTTCCTATATTTGTCACTCGCTCAGTGTAGCTAAAACCTAATGAGTAGAATCCTACTCTTATAGTTATTTAAGACTAGTTGTCTAAGATCCCATTATAGTCTTCTTGTAAGACACGTTGAAAACGA